>CAJGYO010000001.1:95734507-96367654 GCA_904845875.1 Miscanthus lutarioriparius | reverse complement strand
GCCAATACAAATTAATGATGTAGTGTTTTCATCCGCATCGTACCTATGGTGAGGTAGTTCAGAGGAGGTGGAGCCGACATCCTGGAATGATGATGTAGCGCTTGCGCCATAGAATGAATGTCTTCTCCGCTTCTCCTAGAGTCTTCTCGCCATCACCTCCAGGAATGTCAAGAGGCAAATCACTAAAACCTTTTTCAGCTTTATCTACCGAGGTGGTAGCATATCCTTCTTGGATTATATTCCCATGAATCCTTGGTGTCTTGGTTCGGTCGATAGGATTTGTAACACCTCGGGTGTTAGCCTTGCATAACTTGACTCGCATAACATGAGCATGAGCATCAAGCATTCATAGATCATCACTTACAATTGAAACATTTGATCGAAACATATGAAACATTGCTTGTTATCTCGTGTTTCTTGGAACATATGCCTATGATCATGTGCAAATGAATGCAAGTGGGTAATGTTGGTCACTAAAACACTTTAGCTACACTTAGGTTAACAAAAGAAACCTTGTTCATGAAGGTCACCTTTCATGATCAAGCACTTAAGTAATATCACATGTGTTGACCTGGATAGCTATATGAGTGACTACTACATGAAATGCTTAAATGACCTTGCAAATTGTTTAAACATGCTTAGGATATCATTAGGAACAACTTTGGTATTTAGTGCTAAGGCTAGTTTGGTCATTTAGCCATGATTTGTGTATGTATTATGATTTCAAAGTGACATGTTTGACTAAAGTTGAACTAGGTGTTAGGGACCTTGCATGGAGGAGTTCACTAAAGCAAAGTTGTAGTGTTTGACATAAGGAACAACTTTTATTTTTGAGTCATGGACTGATTTAGCTTCTAACATGCTTGAATGGGTCCCACAAAAACCAG
The DNA here is from genome assembly GCA_904845875.1 of Miscanthus lutarioriparius. Classification (NCBI taxonomy): domain Eukaryota; kingdom Viridiplantae; phylum Streptophyta; class Magnoliopsida; order Poales; family Poaceae; genus Miscanthus; species Miscanthus lutarioriparius. The sequence goes on along the minus strand of CAJGYO010000001.1, from coordinate 96,366,767 downwards.
CAAAATCTTGATTTCAACAATTAAGCATTTTTTCTAAGTCTAGGTTCATCGACCGACTGACAGGCTCACTTTGGGGATGATTTTTCTCAGTTTCAGTTGCGAATTAGCATGAGATCATTGAACGACATTTGTAGCTGGTACTTAGGTCTACGAAATTTATTCAAGGGGTTTGTACTAAGGAGCCACGGATTTGCAGATAAATCAACGAGAAAACACGCTGTCAGGCGTCCCGTTCGCGTCTGAATCAACTGAATCGCAACGTTCAGTGGCCGACCGCCGTTAGGCCTTGGCCGCCGTGTGGCGCGGGAAACGGCCGCGCGTCGCCGCCGGTCTGTCCGCGCAGGCCACGACGCGCCCGAGAGCGCCTTCATCACGCCAGCGCCCGTCCGCACTCAGCCGAGCACCCATTTGCTTCGCCTCGGTCCCCTTCGCCGTCTCGCAGCGCCAGCAGCATTTCCGCAGCTCCGCCGTCGCCATAGCTGCGCACAGCTCGCGCCTAGCCACTCCCGCACCACCGCCATAGCTCCACCGTCTCCCCAGCACCCCGTAGCTTCTTCCCGTGCCCGCCATTCGCGTTCGGTAAGCGTCAGCGCCGTGCAAAGGCTCACCGGAGCTTCACCGCCGTGTCCGTCGTCGTGGCCACGCCGTTGTAGTCTACCATTCCACGCGATAGCTGGTGCGCTGGGTTCGCTGTAGTCCACTGGTGCTCGTCCGAGCTCTAGGTCGAGCCATCGTAGTCCCCACCGGCGTACCGCCGATGTCCCGCCTCGCCGAGCCGCCATGGTCGCCGCCGTCGTCGCTGGTGTCGACGATAGGGCCGTCCAAGTATACCAATCGACGCGCTAGGTCGAGTAGAAGGTCTAGTGATGATGTCACCGCCGGCGAACTCGCCGCCGTCGAGATTTGGCCGCGTCCGTCGAGCAGCGCCGCTGTGCTCTGTTTTTGTCTCGCTGACCAGTGGGTCCCGCGTGTCAGCGACTCAGCATTTCAAATCCAGTTTAGTTTGAATGCAGATTCACATGTGTTTTGTTATTTTTGTATCTTTAGTTGGTAGCTCCTAAAAATTGTGAAATAAATATGATTGTGTTGCTTAGGAAGTATAGTATTTAATAAAAATATGTTCTTGGTTTCAACAGTAGAAATTTCTGGAGATTTAAATCAGGATTTGAAATGTGCTTTTGAATGTATTTAAATTTGTTTATTTTATATCTAGAGTTCCTGTGCTCCAAAAATTATGAAATTTTTGTGGTAGGCTATTCTTGTCATATATGAACTCTAGTAAAAATTTGAGGACCAGTGCATGTGTATAATTATAGTTATAGATTTTTCCTTTATGGCTAGTCCATCCTTGCATGATTTTTTATAAATTAATTATGAGTCCAAAATTCATGAAATTTGTTGGAGGTAATCCTAGTACCTTATGGATGTTAAGAAAAATAAGAAATCTGTTGCTTGACACTTTTCAATAGGATTTTCCATTTATGCTATTTCAAGCCTTGCTTCCTTATCATTTTTGTATAGAATGTTCTACTTAGTAAAATGACATGAAATTTTTATAGTAGTCCTTTGATAGCATTAGTAAGACTCTGTAAATTTTTGAGAATTTATTAAGCACATCTGATATATATTTATTATTTAACCTAGATATCTAAATAAAATAATAAAGGCAATTTAATAAATAGTTTGGGCTTCACCATTATATTATCTAAAATGTCTTTGGTATGCCTATACTGTTGGTAGATTTTAAGTTGTCAAATTTGGAATGATTACATGAAGTAGAGGTGTTATTACTTTATATTGCATGATAAATAGTTTCCGGACTAATTCTAGAGTGTGATGAGTTGCATGTTGAAACTGATGTGTACTGTAAAAATGGTTAATAACAAAGTGATAGAGAATTTGATAAGCTTTCCAGAAAGTCCTGGATCACTGTTTTTGGATTTGTAGAACTCCAGTTATGAGTGAAACAAGTAGCTACTGTTTGTGGCATAGTCGATGCATTGTAGAAGTAGTTAAGTAATAATCGAGAAGAGATATGCACCTACTCAAACAACGTGATGCACTTGTTAACATATATGCATTCGTAATACTTATACCATACTCATGCATCTAGGATCGGAGGAAGAGATCACGTTGCTGGAATTCGAAGAAGCAGAGGAAGGGAACCCGCAGGAGGATCCGCAAGCCGCAGCTCCCGAAGGCGTGGAGCGTAACCTCAAGAGCTTCCTGAGTGCCCCGATCATCGCCTCTACTTCCTTTCTCTCATGAGGCAAGCCCTGGAGCATTATAAGTCTCCCGATAATTTACAAATGTTTACTTACGTATTTATGATTGATGCATTAGGTTATAAGAGTTGAATGAAACCACTTGATGCATGTACATTCCTTGTCCAAATATTACACCTATAACCGGTATATAGGTCCGTGATCGAATATATATGCTTAGCCATGCTTAGACCGGTAGAAGTCGGGTGATGTCCTGTCACCGCGAGATATAGGTGGATACCGAGAGCACGGTTGGCTATATCTCGCTATCGTGGAATGTAACCATGTGGTAAAAGTAAATCGAGACCGGACGGGAAGTAGATAGAGAAGCAACAAGACATGGAGGTCTTGGGTGTGGATTTATCCCGTCTATGTCGATTAAGGACCGTACTGTTGTTGGTGCTTCGACAAGATTGAACGCATGCCTCTCACTTAGCTGGCGGATAACTCGTTCCGACCGCTGGCCGAGTAATTCAACTCGGTGCGGAATCGTTACATTATGCGCTCCTTCCGGAACGATCGATCGAGCCCAAGGGCGGGCTTTGGCTGAGCATCCTAGCATCTGGTGTTCCAGACAGCGGCGCGGATGCGGACCCACAAAATGTGTGTACCGAGTTGTATCAAAGGTGACCTAAGGCTATCGTGGTCGGTAGACTCTGGGTTTGTGTTAGGAATAAATTCCCAGCTGGTTGAAATCGATTCGAATCGCCGTCTCTCCCGGATAGTGAGAAACTTGGCTAGTCCCAACATCGTAGTAACTGTGTTATGGAACATGATGGTTCGGACGAAAATGGAATTACAATACCTGCTATGGTTACTATTGTATGCTTCTAAAGGATGTACCACATGTTTGGCACAGGATAGTTGCTAACCTAGAAATGAATAGTTATAATTAACTTGGTAAAGAATTAGTAACTGTACCATGATTTAATTGCTTTTACGCAAAAATGTTGTCAAGTTACGTCCACTTATACAGCCTTGCATAATCCTTGGAGTCATTTTATTTTCTGGTTCATGACGGGTAAGTCTAGCTGAGTACCTTCTCGTACTCAGGGTTTATTTTCCCAATGTTGCAGATGGCACTGTGTATCATGGTTATTGCAAGAGTTGCTTCTATCCCGCTGTGGATGAGGAGTAAGCCTTGGGCAGGCTTCTTTAGTAATTCCTATCCTTGCTTTTGTGGACCGTGATCTAGCTTGGCACTGTATCAAACTATGTTGGAAACTTTATCTTCGAACTTATTTGCTTCCGCTTTATTTATCAAACTCGGTTTGTAATAACTTTTATTCGTACTCTGATGATGAAAAGTATCTGTGAACTTTATGTAATATGTGGCATGTATGTTGAATCCTGTACGATCTTGGTTGTTGTAAATCGTTTATCGAGACCCGTCGTGGTACTCGACGGACTACCGGGTTTATATGGGTTCAAGTATGACAGTGCGACCGCTTGCGGATTGCCATTGTACTTGTATTCTTATAAATTGGTCGGTTCTGCGACAGGATTAACAAGACCGATAGCCACCTTGATTGTGGAATTCTCCTTCGGAATGTGTAGCTCACACATTGTACAAGGTTCAGTGACGTCATCCACAGGGAAGCGCAGTCCTGTGTCCCCTTGATTTGGTATCTCCGTGGAAGCGCAGCTGCTTTTCAACTGAACAGATTGGCTAATGTTGATTCCTGGCTCTGATGCCTGCTTGCTTGCACTCACTGCTATTTGCACTTGCCTTCTGATTTCCTCCTGCATTCTCGCTTCAAGGTTTTTTTTCCGCTCCTGTGCTTCACGCACCGCTTCCTCCAACCTCTAGAGCCGCTGTGCCTCTTCTTCCTTCTTTCTCTGGCGACTTCTGTAGGAAGGTCTGTCCTGAGGGAATCCATGCTCCCACGAGACACTTCCTTTGCCTCTAGTTCGGCCACCATGTTCAATAGTCCCGATGGCGTATGTTAGCTCATCCTTCTCTCTATTGGGCCTGAACGCACCACTAGCAGTAGCTCTCTGAGCATAAAACAATCTTTCTGCTGCTTCTTGCAGTCTTGCGCCATAAACGCACTTCCCTGTCTCCTGGTCTAGTGTTCCCCCATGAGCGAAAAACCAATTCTTTGCACGTTCTCCCCACTCGAGTGATTCTGGTCTGATACCCTTGGCAAGAAGGTCTGCTTCCATTTTGTTCCACTTCTTAATGGCAGTCGGGTAGCCACCTGATCCCAAGGTATGGTGGTATGTCTTCTGTTGGGCATTACGTTGGTTCTTTATCACCCGACTCACACCCTCTTCCGAAGTCTTGTACTGTACAAACTCATCCCAATAGGGCCTCTGCTTTGAGATTGGGCCTGGGACAGTAAAATCTGGTGCTATGTTCTTCTTCACATATGTCGTGTATAGGTGTTTCTTCCAAGTCTGAAATTGGGTGGCCATCTTCTTCATTGCCCAATCCCTAACTCGCTCCTTCAATTCATCACCATCTATTATATCATCATAACCATCTGTTTGGAGCGTGAAATGTACCAAGACATCTTTCCAAATTAACGCCTTGTCACGATCGGAGACAAAACTGATATGAGGAGCATTGGTCTTCTTCTTCCATTCACGGGTACTAATCGGGAGCCGGTCCCGTACAAGGTAACCACAGTGGTGCACAAATTTCATTTTATTCGGCCCCCCCGGTTCTCCTGTATCCACATTGAACTCCGAGATGATGAAGCGGCCCTCCAATGGCTTTTTGGGACCTCGAACATTTTTACTCTTCGTTGTAGTTGTTGATGTCGATCCAGAGGGCTACAAAACATAAACATTATTTTGAATGTCATGAGCACACATAAGACATATGATAATATATATAGCTAATAATAAAAAATATATACTTGGCCAATATGTTGTTGCTCATTTTGTTCAAGAGCTAATCATCGATCCCGTCATCTGCATCCTCTCTTGCACGTTATTTTTAGCACCATCATCGTCGGCAACTTGAGTGCCAAAGTGTTGATCAAATTCATCATCAACTCCTCCTCATCCATGTTTCTCGGTCGGCCATCTAGCTTCAAAAACAAAACCAATATATAGTACGTCAAATCTTTGCTTACATGCATAAAATCTACGAACAATATGCATTATTAAATCTTGCCCCTCGGTCACGGACGCAATTCACCCACACTAGGGCGAAACTACGTTGGTACTAGGGCGAATTAGGGCTATACATAAAGCGGTCGAGGGCAAATTGCGCTTGGTGACTAGGGGCGAACCACGTCGGTGACATCATCAATAGCGGTTCGCCCTGGTGTGATTGTTTAGCATTAACGATAACGATAATACGAATGTTGATCAACTAGGCCACGAGAAAGGGCGGTGTGACAAGAGTGGCGGTGCTCCACTCCGCCGTATATATGTCTGTACACATGGGTGAACGAGGGCGGCGTGTGCTCACCATATATACATAAAACGCATGGGCGAAACGAGGGTGGCGGTGCTCATGACGACGTATATATACATGCATATGAATACAAATGACGATAAAACCATGTGAACCATGTAGTCATTCATCATATGAGAAAATTCTATGCTGATAATGTAAGTATAAGTCATTATGAAATGTAAGTATATGTGTCTTATTGCTAATATAACCAGAGAGAATTACTCCCGAAGAGGTTCACAACAACATGCCAAAAATGATCGAACGAGGGCAGCGGAACCGGCCTAAACCCTAGGGCGAACGTGGGCGGCGGTGCTCCGCCGCCTAAACCCTTGGGCGAACGAGGGCGGCGGTGCTCCGCCGTATACATAGAAACGCAATAATGATAAACTAACATATATGCAATAATGTACCCCATTGGCTAAAAAGTACCTTATATTGTTTAGTCAAAATTAAATTGTTTTAAGTTTGATCAAATTTATAAAAAAATACTTTGCTATTTATGATATCAAATTAGTATCATTCAGTTTATTATCATGTAATATAATTTCACAGTATAATCTATTTAGTATGATAAGTGATGATATTTTTCTCTATATGAACTTGGTCAAAATTATCATAGTTTTTTTAACTGAAATCATGGAGCATTGCTTCCCAGCACTTTATTAACCATAAACAAAATACAAGAAAGTTAGCGAAGTGCTAACTATTTCAACCAAACCTATAAGATCTTTCTTTTTATGATAGACATCACTGCTTTTTATGTTCATTGAAGTGAAATCTTCAATGATCAACTGTAGTCTGATCAAATGTGTTTGATCGGCGCGCGGATCCGAGATCGAGCAAGCTAGCACAGCGTGCTCCTCATCATGATCGATCTGTTGGTCACGATGTAGCCTGGAGATGGAACGGAGCAAGCAGCTAGCGTACCTTGGGAATCGGCGAAGAACGTACGGTACCGGTGTGGCCGCGCGTCTGGCGGGGGCGGCCGGGCAGCAGTGGCGCCGCGAGGTCGTCGGCGCGCGGGGTGGCGTGGGGACCATGGACGCACGCGAGGCGGTGGCGGCGACCGACGTTGGGCGGGGTGGCGGCGGCGTCCTCGGTGTGGCGGGCCGAGTGGCGTGGGCGCAGGGGAGAGGAATTGGCGAAGAACGCAAGGAAGAAGATGGCAGTGGTATATATATGCCACGCCCCTTTACCCCGGTGCCATCCCCCCACCGGAAGTAAAGGGTTTTTTTTGGCGGGCCACGAAACTGCAGCCCACCTTTACTCCCGGGTGGGCTTCCCACCCAGGAGTAAAGGTGGCCTGCAGTTTCGTTTCCCGCCTGTTTTAAGCAATAGTCTTGTTAAATACAATAGAAATGCAATAGTTTTTGTTAAATACATAGTAAATTAAATAAAAGGCATAAAACTATTTTGTTAAAAATATGAATTTTCTTTTTATTTATTGCACATAGGAAAAATCTATAACCTAACTTTTTTATTTTTTATTAGAATTATAAAACATAATGTAACTAATATTTATTATTTCGTTAATGCAAAAATGTAGTGTTTAATTAAAATTATTAAAACTATTGGTTTTGGACAGGAAATTTGTTTTCACATCATTTTAACGTTAATATTTTAATTTTTCATCACTCAGTATCCTAATTTACCTTTTTGAGAGAGAAATCCCACCAAATCAAACATTGATTTAATTTGAAACATGACATAATAAACATCTGAATTCACAATTATTACATAATATCTCAAACACACACTATATTAAATCACTATATCATCAAGTGGGCACAGCAGTGAACTTCTTCTTTACGTATGTCCCTTGGTTATGATCGCTTCGTAACCATGGAGTGTCCTCATCATTTACCAAGATGCTAGGGTCTTTGTTCACTTTGAAGGGCGGAATTTGGTCATCCTTTTCATATTCTTCTGACATGTCCGACTTGTCCTCAATTCCCACGATGACTCTTTTCCCTGAAAGAACTATGTGGCGCTTTGGCTCTTTGGTTGAGTCATTATCGTTTTTCCCTCTTTTTGGTTTGGTAGACATATCATTGACATAGAACACCTGATTCACATCCTTGGCAAGGACGAATGGTTCGCCTTTTGTACCCAATATTACTAAGGTCTCTTCGTTGTCATTCCATACTCGTTGTTCATCTTTGTTACCCGCCTCCGGTCACCTTGACCCATTGACACTTGAACAATGGGATCTTCAAAGTAGGTGCATATTCTAGTTCCCATATTTCATCTATCGTCCATAATATGTCTCGCTTATTCCCATTCGGTCTCATGGCATCTATGTGGACACCACTTTATTTTGGTTGGTACTCCTTTTATCTTGGGCTCTTGTGTAGAATATGTTCCCATTTATCTCGTACCCTTTGTATGTGACGATATGCCATGATGGTTGCATAGCCAATAAATCTGAGCTGCTCATGGATGCTCTCATCACCTTAACATTTTTTTCGCAACCAACCGCCGAAAGTTTCCATGTGCTTATGCGTAATCCAAGCTTCAGTCTTCCCTGGAAACTCAGATCGTAAGAGATCCTTGTGTGTCTCAATATACGGATCTACCAAAGAGGAGTTCTATAGAATTGTGTAGTGCGCTTTATTGAAATAATCATCATCCGTACCAATATATGTTTTCCTCCCTAGTGTCCCCTTTCCGCTTAGTCTCCCCTCATGTCTCGATTCAGGAACACCAATCGAGTCAAGGTCGGGAATAAAGTCAACACAGAACTCAATGACCTCTTCTGTTCCATAGCCCTTGGCGATGCTTCCTTCTGGGCGAGCACGGTTGTGAACATATTTCTTCAAGACTCCCATGAATCTCTCTAAGGGGAACATGTTGTGTAGGAACACAGGACCGAGAGTGAAAATCTCCTTGACTAGGTGAACTAGGAGGTGTGTCATAATATCAAAGAAGGAAGGAGGGAACACCAACTCAAAGCTAATGAGACATTGAACCACATCATTCTGTAGTTTAGCTAGATCAGTTGGATCAATTGCCTTCTGAGAAATTGCATTGAGGAATGCACATAGCTTCACGGTGGCTAGATGCACATTTGGAGGTAGAATTCCTCTTAATGCAACTGGAAGTAATTGCGTCATGAGAACGTGACAGTCATGGGACTTTAAGTTACAGAATTTCTTCTCTGGCACATTTATAATACCCTTTATATTCGAGGAGAATCCAGATGGTACCTTGATGTTGTTTAAGCATTCAAACATGATTTCCTTCTCCTCTTTGCTTAGAGTGTAGCTAGCAGGACGTAAGTAATGGCGTCCATCATCTGTCTTCTCTGGATGCAGGTTGTCTCTTTCTCTCAAACAACGCATGTCCTGTCGTGCTTCAAATGTGTCCTTAGGCTTTCCATACACACCCATAAAGCCTAGCAGGTTCACACAAAGATTCTTCGTCAGGTGCATCACGTCGATCGAGCTACGAACCTCCAGGACTTGCCAATAGGGTAGGTCCCAAAATATGGACTTCGTCTTCCACATGGGTGCGTGACCGTTAGCGTCTTTCGGAATAGGTTGGCTTCCATGTCCTTTTCCAAAGATGACTTTCACATCATTGACCATATCGAGTACATCCTCACCGGTTCGGTTGCGAGGCTTGGTCAGGTGGTCTGCCTTCCCTTTAAAATGCTTGCCTTTCTTTCTTACGGGGTGATTTGCATGAAGAAATCGACGATGGCCAAGGTACACGACCTTTCGACATTTTTTCAAGAATACACCTCTAATATCACCGAAGCAGTGTGTGCATGCATTATATCCCTTGTTTGACTGTCCTGAAAGATTACTTAGAGCAGGCCACTCATTGATTGTTATGAACAACAATGCTCGCAGATCAAAGTGTTCCTGTTTGTACTCATCCCACACACGTACACCTTCTTTATTCCACAAAATGAGAAGTTCGTCAATAAGTGGTCTCAGGTACACATCGATGTCATTGCCAGGTTGCTTCGGGCCTTGGATGAGCACATGCATCATAATGAACTTCCGCTTCATGCATAACCAAGGAGGAATGTTGTAGATACTTAGAGTAATGTGCCAAGTACTATGACTACTGCTTACGCTCTCCAAAAGGATTGATACCATCTGTACTTAAAGCAAACCTTAAGTTTCTTGTGTCATTTGCAAACTCCGGAATTCTCTCGTCGATTGCTCTCCACTCGGGACCCATCAGCAGGTGTCTCAACATATTGTCTACCTTACGGTCTTCTTTGTGCCATCGTAACAATTTTGCATGTTCTTTGTTTCGAACAGACGCTTTCAAGCGTGGTATTATAGGAGCATACTACATAACCTTGGCGGGGATTTTCTTACGGACGTTCGCCTCAACATCACCAGGGGTCATCTCGCTTTGATCTTATACCACGACGCATGGCATACCGAGCATGCATCCAATTTCTCGTACTCTTTGCCACGCAGTGCAGGATGCGATCATTAGGACATGCATGTATCTTCTCTATTTCTAGCCCCATAGGATGTATAACTTGTTTTTTGCTTCGTAGGTAGTGGCGGGCAATTCATTGTACTTCTAAGCATCTTCTTTTGGATTTTAGTAACTCTCCAAATCCTTTGTCGACATACACCATTCTTTGCCTTCCATTGCAGCAATTCTAGTGTGGTTCCCAATTTTTTTTCGCCTGCATCACAAGTTGGGTACAACAATTTCTTGTGATCTTCTAGCATCCGCTCGAACTTGATCTTCTCCTTTTCACTTTCAAATTCTCTTTGTGCGTCACGAATGACCTGAGAAAGATCATCAGCCGGCTCATCTTCTGCGGCTACCTCTTCTTCACTTCTCTCCCATTGCAAGATCATTGAAGCACGCACCATCGTCGAATAATATCATTGTCGTCCCATTGTTCTTCTTCACCTTCTTCCATTACAACACCGGTTTCTCCGTGCTTTGTCCAACAAATATAGTTTGGCATGAAACCCGACTTGAACAAGTGTGAATGAAGAGTCCTTGAGCAAGGATATTCCACCGTATTCTTACATATGGCACATGGACAACACATGAAACCATCGCGTTTGTTTGCCTCGGCAAGACGTAACAAAGAATGCACGCGTCAATGAACTCTTGGGAGCGGCGATCAAGATTATACATCCAATGACGGCTCATCTGCATTACATGACATAAATATCATATTAAAACCTAGATCATAATTAATTATTTATACAACATGCGTGCCACCACAAAAGATACAAATTTATGAAAGAATCGCTACAATGTAGACAATCCCAACTACCACTAAAAGAACTAAAGCTAAAATACATTTCAGGAGCATAAGGATTTCACGACCAATCTCAACTAAAACAGATAGATCCCCCGATTGTGCAACATCTTTGGGCTTCTTCTTGGTTGGATCATCGCCTCATTAGCCAGTCAGATGTCACTTTGTTGTGCAAGATATTTTTGCACGAGTTCAACATACTCTTCCTCCCAAAGAGAAGCCTGAACATCGTCCCACCGCCATCCCACTGAAATTAAAACAAAAATTAGAACTTTAATCACAACCATCATGAAAATAGGTATAAACTAACCATAATCATTAAATACGATAAAATAACTCACATTGCGATCCGGACACTTGTAGAAGATACGATCCTTGTTGGGACCCTCCTTCTTCACTCGGTACTCCATCACAATCTTCATCTCATCACGACACTTGCCGCATGGAATGAGAGGGAGGCCCGGCCTAAGTCGCTTTGGAAACCCATGAGAGGCCGAGGACCCGAAGCGGCCACCATCTACTCTCTATACTCATTTTTAATACACTATAAATTTCTCCTTTTATAAACAAATAAAATTAAGAAACTATAAAATTATCTAGATCTCTAAACAATGATATTTTTAATGGTCATTGTGTTCTTGTCTTTTATCATGCGGGTAAGTAATTCACATGATATTTCCACAAATTAACGAAAGAATGGGAGTGTACACACATAATGTATCACTCGCGACGATATCGGGACGTGTGAATAAATAACCATCCATACTAATTGACCTTGCTTACGTGATCATCTCGTGAGCATTTCTCCACCGGACGGCACCGTGCCAGGCCACGGAAGAGCTCCAATTCTATGAGGAAGGAACACGGTCTTCCATGACCGTTGCCGCTCTCCTCGTCGAATCAAAGCTCCTCCTTGACGTCCGTTACCGCTCTTCGGCAGAAGAACGTGCTTCGCCGAGATGAACACGGTCCCGCAAGTTCAACTAGCTACTTTAACCTTATTTCATGTAAATATGCAAGCTTGAAGTGATTTTGAGCTCAAATTGCTTACAAATGAAAAAAACCACAATAAAGAACCATATATATATAGTGAACAAAATGAGATAAGACAATGGTGAAAAATGAGAGTATGAGATTGGTAACCTTTACAACTGAAGAATCGATGGAGGAATCGAAGAAATTGACGGAGGAATCGAATAATGGATGGAGGAACAATGGAGGGAGGGAGGAAGCAAGAACACTAGTGCAGTGAGCTTCAAAATGTGCTGAGCTCGGGCTCGGGGAGGAAGAAGGAGACGACCGGGATATAAAGGGGGACCTTTAGTCCCGGTTGGTGGCTCCAACCGGGACTAAAAGTAACTTTCCAACCCCGGGCGCAGCCACGGCCCGGGAGTAGACCTTTACTCCCGGTTGGAGCCACCAACCGGGAGTAAAAGTATACCTTTAGTCCCGGTTGGTGGCTTCAACTGGGACTAAAGGTCCCTGCCACCTCTGTCTAGCGCAGTAGCCGTTGGGGCAGGGACCTTTAGTCCCGGTTGGAGACACCAACCGGGACTAAAGGTATTTCTAGTCCCGGGCACAAAAAATTCCAGGACTAGAGCCCATTTTGACCGAGGATCAAAGGTCTATTCTCTACTTGTGACTACCTGAAAATTGGCTGCTTGACATTGTAAGAGTATTAATGTTTGGGAGAATATGTGTTGTATTCATTCAATGATCGATCATGGATGCATATATATAGGCACGGTGGGGAGCCTAGGTCGGCAGCTGCGAGTGTCATGACACATTGACAATCTAACACTCTGCCACAGTAGGAAATAAAGAGCACAACAAACATTCAGACTGGAGCGAAACTCCATTAAGATGGACGTCGGCAGACCTTTGATGAGGATATCAACATTTTTTCTGAAAAAAAACTAGAGGGGCCTAAGCCCTTACAGAGAAGCTTTATTAACAAGGCAATAGGGGGGAAGGTTACATGAAGTACTATCGGGTTCATAAACCTGGGGTCCCCAATGTACCCGCTTCCCTACAAAACTCGGCGCAGCAGGCGGCGCAGCGACAGCACGCGCCTGGGCCAGCCCAGATACACAATGACAGGCCAAGACCACGATCCAGTCCTCGACCGGCATCTCCGGCCAGGAGATCTGGTCGCAGCCCCGACCAGAAGGCCTGGCCATCGTTGGATCACAGTCCGACTCCGACCCCCTTTCTCCGACCGAGGATACGCCGGACCTCTACTCGCTGCTCTTTCTCGACGAAGATAATCGAGGTAAGCGCGCGGCAGAGGAGATCCCGGCAGAAGACATGCCGATGAACCAGCGTCTCCAACGCATAAGGTGAGATTGGCAACCTTTGTTCATGATGATGACCTGTTCTAACTCACCTATAGGTTCGTTGTGAATGACAGCCTTCATCCTTTCCCCAGGACCGGCGAACCCACTGATGTTGCATCTTCCACGCCGGCTTCATCGTTGGGTTCTTCCAACTCATATGATGGTGATGATGCCCGGCGCTTCTTCCGAGAATGGAGGGCGGCCGAGGACCGCTATTCCGAGGTGATTCAGAACAACGGCCAGCTGGAGATTCGTCTATGAGTCTTCCAAGCGGCCCTTAATGTGGCTGAGGAGGAGGCCAGCGCCGTTCGAGCGCGGCTAGTTGAGTCTGACGCTGCGGTAGCAGGTAAGATGAGCTCCATGAATGTTTCTATTCTGGTTTCCATTGCCTTTGTGTTGATATTCTTCTGCAATCGCCAGCTCAAACGGTGCAACTGGAATCACTCCAATTGGCGGCAAATGCCGTCGCAGACGCTGTCAATGCGAGGGGTTCCCTCATTGACGCTCATCTCCAAGACATCCCGGCCCGCGTCCAGGAGATTGCTCTTCATGGTGTTTGTCACGACGCATCGGTGGCGCAAACTGCGGCACAGGTCCAAACCGGGCATGATCTCCACGCCATGGAGGTTGGCTTCCCGATTGGCGATGGCCCTGAGGGACATGAAGATCTGATAGAAGATTTCACCGCAGCGGCAGAGGCCATCATGGACATCACATCCGCTCAGGATGTGGTGAACAAAGTCTTCAATTAGATTGTACTTAGGGAAACCAATGAACAAAGACTTTTCTTTCATGAATGCGCCTCAGTGCAATGCCCTTGTGTATGATTGTTTTTGCTTTTTGTTTTTGCTCTATAGGCGATACATATTGTATCTGCTTTTATTGTCTTTGAAGATTTTCACTTTTTGAACTAGAGGCGATACCTTTCTGGTACCGGCTGTTAGAGTCAAGAACGAATCGGCTATCGAATGTTGATAAGATGCTAGGATAACGTCCCTTTAAATATTTTGCCGTAGAACTTTTCATACCAAAAGGTTAGACGATTGATCAACCCAGGTCAAGTATCCAATTGAACAAAACAGACCTTCTTTAAGAAATCCATTAACTCTGAATCGCACTTACACTTTGACTCAGTATTCACATACGTCGGCCTAAACCCATCTTCAAGACTTAATGCTTATTTTTCCTTTAATCCAACGGCCGACGTGAAGCCATGACTTTTCTACTAAAACAAACTCTCAGAGCCGATCGCTTGCATCGGCTATTGGCTTTTATTGCTGATCTTAATGAAGCCTCCTTCCCATGACTTGCCAGAAAAACATTCAAAATCTCCTAGTTCCCAAAAGATTGGATCGGCTGTTGCGATGCTCACGGACTCATCAGCGCGAACCAGTTCGACATCATCTCCATACCATTGAATCAAACACTGATGCATGGTCGATGGTATATAGCAGTTCACATGAATCCAATCATGACCGAGGAGCAAACTGTATGACCCTTTTCCATCGATGACGAAGAATGTAGTAAGCAGAGTCTTGTTTCTGATTGTTAGCTCAACGTTTATTGCCCCCCGGGTCCTAGACGTATTACCCCCGAAGTCCTTAAGCATCATGCCAGTCTCCATCAGATCTTCTGGCCCTTTGCCAAGTTTATGAAAAGTGGTGTAAGGCATACGATTGACAGAAGCACCTCCGTCCACCAATATGTTGTTCATCGGCTTCCCATCGACAAGACCTTTCATATATAATGCTTTTAAGTGCCAATGTTTGACTAGTTTGTCAAATATTGCTTGCTGTACAACCATCAACTTGGCAACTATCTCCTCATACTCTGATTCATCGAAATCCAAATAAACTTCTTGATCTGCCGGAGCTCTGAATTCCGATGGCAACAGAAAAGCCATTTGGATATTAGCCGATGGTTGCTTCCTATCGGCTATCTGCTTGGTACGCCACACTTGAGTTTTATCGGATGCCTGAGCCTGTTCCATCTCTTTATTCCTTAGGCGTTGCACCCTTCTCTTTTGGCTTCTTGTTAAACCACCTGGGCACCACTGGCCTTCCTGCCACACATATTTTCTTTTATTGGCTTCCTCTTCATGATCAGCCCAGTCCTGATCAACGACTCTTTTTCCAAGCCGATCATGAACACTTTTGTTTTTTAAGCGCCGATCCATGTTATTATGATGATATGCATCTTGAGCATGGATAGACCGGCGGTTGGTTTGAGACTGTCTATACTCCCAATATTGATTGGTGCATTCTGGACAATCATGTCTGGTAGGTAACTTCAAACCTTCATTCCAGCAATGTCTGAAGAAAGGACAATTCCAATGTAATTCGGCTTGTTTTCTTTCATACCTCTCTTCTTTCAGTTGATGCTGGTACGCTTGATCTTTTAACCAATGCTGATAATCCTTTTCCTTCTGCCGCTGCCATTTATTCAACAGAATCCGAGATATGACCTGTGGCTTTGTCGTCTCTGTTTTTGACGTCTTCCCCAACTCGTATCGGCTTTTTTGCTCGGCACGACGTCTTCTAATCTCTCTGTACTCGTCAGCCGATATTTGCATCTTGGGATCGACTATTCCAGCTTCTTTTGATTTGGTTGATGTTAGGACCTTAGTTTTTTCTTTGAATAGCCCAGCATCAACCATGTTTTGATCTCCTGGGAAAGGATTATCATCAACTTTCATTTTCCGATGCGTATCAAATTTGAGCCTCCCATGCTGAATAGCTCTCTATATATGCTACCTAAAGATTCTGCATTCATTAGTGGAATGAGAAGTAGCATTATGGAACTTGTAGAACTTTTTATTTTTCAACTGATCAGGGGGCAACATGACATGACCATCGGGCAACTTGATCTGCCCTTTCTCAAGCAAGAAATCGAAGAGCTTATCTGATTTGGTGACATCAAAGTCATAGCTCTCCTCGACTCCTCTTCCCCAAGGATTTGGCACCATCACTGTCTTCTTGCCCCAATTCCATTCAGCCGCAGCAACCTCTTCTTCTTCATCTTCATAGTCGTCATCGACTGAGTATGGATCATAAGCTTCGGCTAATGTGGTACTCTTCTAGAACCGGGTATCTCTGCGCATACTCTGGAATTGGCTATTGAGCGCTGCTACTCGTTGAGCCAATTGACCTAAGTTGTCAAATTCTTGTCCTAATAGCTTTTCTTTCCACATCGGCAACATTCCTTGAACAGCTAAAGCAGCTAGTTGATCATCGGCCAAGTTTAAGGAGAAGCACAAGTTCCTGGTTTCTCAGAACCTCTGAAGAAATTCAGTGCCCGATTCATTAGTCTTTTGTCTTATAGTTGTCAGATCGGTAATCTTCTTTTCTCCAGTCCCAGTGTAAAAATATGTATGAAACTTCTTCTCCAGGCTAGCCCAATTGGTAATGGAATTGACTAGCAATGATGAAAACCAAGTGAAGGCTGGCCCTGATAAGGACAGAGAGAAGAAACGAACTCGATGGGCATCCTCAACTGACACTTCGCCCAATTATGTAAGATACCGACTGATATGTTCTATCGTGCTTGTACTGTCTTGGCTAGTGAACTTAGCAAATTCTGAGAACCTATAATTTGTGGGAAGAGCGACCAAATCATACCATTCTAGATATAGGCGTTTGTATGAAAAGGTCAGTCCTTTTGGCTTCAGACCGAACTGATTTTTCATCATCTCGGTCACCCTCAGCAATAATTCATTAGCTTGTGGATTTGGATTTCTCTGTACCTGCTGACCCATCTATGGATTGAAATCTTGTGTGCCTTGATATCCTAGATTTGGCATCATGTGAAGGGTGTTATAATCCATGCCATAGTGATACCCTTGTGGAATCTCAATCTGTTGGGTCCTTTGCTGGCTTGCTGCTTGAAGTCTCTGATTATAGACATAATGATCTATATCTCTACGAATCCTTTGAATTGATGGTGCTATTTGTTGAGCCGACGATGGTATGTGGCCTGATGTGCCAAAATTGATCACCTGGTTCTGACTTTGCCCCGCTGGCTGTTGCACATGCTATACTGATGGTCTAGGATTGTACTATGTCTGATTTACAGTAGTTCCTTGAGTTTGTTTAGATGAACCCTGAACTATCTGGACATCACCACTACTAGCTGATGTTGCTTCTTGATGGCTGGTACCGACTTGATTAGTCCCTTGGGTCGACGGATCTGGAATATTGTAATAAGTTGGCCCACCTTGACCAACTAGAAACCCATGAATCGCCTCTCTCATGGCATTGTGAAATATGTCCATGAAAACTTCGTTATGGCTTGATATGGCATCACGAATAGATTTGTCTACAACTTCCTTAAAGAAACACCTATCTTCAGCTTTAGTTGTGTCTGTCTGCCCGTGTAACAGAACTCTTGGTAGTGGAAATTTCTGAACAATTGTGTTGTCACGTGTTTTGGTGTTGGACAACAAACATTTGTTTTGAAACTCTTCTGTAGATTTGCTGATGATACCCTTATCCCCATCAGGTAGATCTTTATAATACAGCATAAGGATGTCGTTGTTATTGTGAACCGCCATGACGATTGTGGGGTCCCACCGGGCGTGCCAAAAATGTGTGTCGACACAGAATTTTTGTCCCATGCCGAGGACACACGCAGCAAGCCGGAAGGGTCTGCTCGATGGAGCTGTAGATCCGCCTAGCTTCAGCGCAGGGATGGTCGATCCTACGCAATCCTCCTGAGACGTGCCAATTAATTTGACCCTATAATTGACAAGGAGAGAAACTTTATCAGTAATTAAGGGCGGAACGTGCTGGTGTTGCCAGACAGTTCCGAATGTGCGGCTCTGAGAGCCGATCTGAAAGGAGATCGACTAAACAGTCGATTCCAGCATATTTGTGAGAATAAATCGGTTATCATTCAGGATAAATGTCATTATTTGAACAAATATTAGTCAATGCCAATAAGATGTCAACAATGATCGGTGTATGCTGAGTCAATGATTACAAGTAACCGAACCCCTTTTTATATAAAGAAACAATTCAACACCATTTTACCGTTTAATAAAGATAAATCTAATGAATATGTTAGATCTCATCTATTGCTATGACCAGTGGGGCATGAGGCAGAATCATGCAGGCCATAGAAATAACAATAGACTCAACGACCCTAACTCATTACTAATATCAGTGGGGCATGAGGCAGAATCATGCAGGCCATAATACAATAATAAGATCATGGGGCTAACACATCTTTCAACCTATCTTTACATCAATAGTCTCGTGATGTGAACTGTTCATGAAAGCACTCGATGTTGGCAAAAACAGCCAATTCAGGCAAAGCGCACAGTTAAAGTCATGCCTTATCAGGAATAGATGTACCAAATAATGATCCCCACTCCACAGTGCTAACAGTGGGGTGTGAGGTAGAATCACATAGGCTGTGATAATGGGCCATGGAACGGTTCTCGCTAGCCAATAAATCTACTCAAGACGCAACACGCCTTAACCGCACGCTATGCACGATCAGGATTGACATAAAACAGCCGATAAAATATAACTCATCGTTTAAAGTGTAAATTAGATCAATTTAGATTAGCAAACGATGGGCTAAACACGATATAAGGCTCATCTAGATCAATCCCAATTGGACAGAGTGATATTGCTGTAATTAGATAAATAATAAAAGCAATAAGCAATATCAGCAACTTAATGAATCTACCAAAGACTGCCATTCTAAGGTAGAGCCGATAACTTGACCTTGATCTAGTTCATGCAGTGGGGGTCGACCGGATCGATGCAGCCATACTTGAACTAGGCAAGAATCGATAACTAACTTATACTAGAGTCGCAGTGGAGGTTGACTGGATCGATGCAGCCGTACGAACAGAGGTATAAGCCATGATGGTACTTACAACAAGCAGTGGAGGTCGACCGGATCGATGCAGCCGTACTTGCTGAAGAACTCGCCGAGATCTACTCTACTCCTACTCCTAAGGGGTGGCCAGAGCTGAAAAAGTAAATAACTTGTATATTGGATTGATTGTTGTCTTTACAATAGCCGGGCCTTGATATTTATACCTGGGACCTGCACATGACTCCTGTCTAAGCACGACTCATCAAAATTTTTGACCCTAAAGAAAACATTCCTAATTTAAGATAACTTAGACTCTAATCTTTCCCTTTTTGTGGAGTCCAACATGTTTCATCCTGGCGCCGAACGTAGCCTTTGTCGTTATCTGCTAGCGCTATCTGAAGAAAGCCGATTCCAGTTTTTGCATCCGAATCAGCTAGTTCCGATCTGCACGCAATTGATTCCTTGATGACATGATCTTGGGAGCTTTCGAGTCCCTACGACTCTTCTTCCAAATTTTGGTGTAAACAGTTTGTATTGAGGACTTTGTTTTTGATAGAATCCCATTTTCTAACAGCATTGAGGCCTCTTACATTCCAACAAAGAACATTCCAACTTCTATTTGGGGTGAGATTCATGATGATAAGAATTTGAATTTGGGTAACTTGCACTTAACTTGAAAAGCCATAGGCCTAAAGTTCTTAAACTTAAAGGTTACATCAAAGTTTTTAAACCAACTAAAACATGACTAGCTGTTTAACATCCTATTACAGAATCTAGCAAAATGAGACAGTTCATTGCCAAGCTTACAAAGAGGGCTCATGAGCCACCCAAAATACAACTGCCCAAAAACTAACACATTTGACTACTGTTCTTCATGGCTGAACCTTCAGGACTTCTAAGCTGCTCCATCTAAGCTCTAATTGTCCATCCTTCCATTGTCCATTCCTTCATCTGCACCTTGTCCACCTTGGTTTTCTTGGATGGGAGGGGCTAAGGAGGACTCCCCTATTATGATTCTAGCTCTTGCTATAGGATGAGTTTTCTTTCTTTTTGTCTGTACAAGTTCATCATTGAGCTCAGAGTCAGTTAACTAACTTACAGAAATCAAAAGCAAGTTGTTTGATAACTTCTTTCTTTATGATTGGAAGTTTAGTGTTGCATGCTAGGCATTTTTTATTTTTACATCCATCTAATTTAAAACCACTGGCAGAATCTTTCAATATACTGCTTCTTCTTACCTCTGACTCAACAAGGGGAGCAGCTCTTTTGCCCCTGCTTTTCTTCCCTGGAGAGTGATTGTCCTGCTCAGAGTTTGCTCCTGGCTCCATTTTGTCCTCTTCAACATCTGACAAGCAAGTGAGGTCATTTTTTGGGCAGGATGTAGGGATAGAAAATTGTATATAACCATTACCAGAGTCCAAGCATTGTGGGAGCTTAGAAGCTAGCAATTGCTTAGACCAAGTAAATGTACCAGGAGACAACAGAAGGAATGTGAAAAAATTTGCCCAATCCACCGGAATACTTATGTGCAGGTTGGAGGTGTTACCTGAGGAAAAGAATTTGGCCCAAAGTCTGGGGGCTTCAGCATTTTGAGCTTGAGTCCAAATAGGATCAGGTGTTTGTATCCTTATCAGATCCATTCCCAATTGGATATTGTTGTTCTGAGCTTGCTGCTGAATCATCTGGTTATTCTCTGTTGTTAAGGCATCAAAAAATTTGGCTTCTTCAGGAAAGACTTGGTTTTCACCCTCAGGTATGACTTGATTGTTTATCTGTTGGAGCTGATTTTCTGCCACCATCTGTTTGGGGTTTAAATCTTCTTCTTCTTCATCAGTACCAATAAGCAGATCTAGTGGCACTTCATCTACCAAGTAATTGACTGTGGAGGCTATGACAGCTGGGGCAGCTGGAGCCTCAGGTGCATTGCCTAACTCATTCAGGTGCATGTCATCTACATCAGATCAATTTCCTGCTCTTGTGGATTCATCAAATAGACCTCATTTTCAAGCTAAAGAAGATGTTGTATCTGTCCATTCTCTTGCAAATCATTAATCTCAATGAAATCATCTCCATACACTGGCTTAATAGGATTGATTATGACTGGGTGAAGGTCTTGATTCAGTGGTGGTTGGTTTAGATCAAAGTCTTCTTCTTCAGATTATGACATAGCATTCAGGTTCAGAGCTGGTTCATTGTCCTGGGCCTCTTCCATTTGCTGATCTTGGGCCTCTACTGCACAGGCCAGGGATCCCATGCATTCTACTACTGCCCTTGGTTTTGTTCATCAGGCACAACTGGCCCATTGATAGGCTAGCCCAATCCAAAGAAGTCAAAAGGCTTGCCAAGTTCTGAATCAAGATCCACAGGTATAGGATCTTCAATAGGGGGGCCTCCATTTTGTGGCTTATGCTGCAAAACATCACACTAGACAGTCCAGGATTCACCATCAATAGTATCTGGATCTTCATACATGATGAACTGGGGAACCTTCTCCACATCTTTAACCTTAGCCCTAACCAGAATGCGATTAAAACATATGTCATCTACTTCCCAAAGTATCACCCTAGAAAAAGAGCCAACTGCATTCTGGACATGCCTTTCACTACAGTAATCATTGGGGAAACCCAAGAGAAGAAGCCAACACTCATGATTAAATTCAGCCCTTCTCTAGTTCCTTCCTTCATTGTGCTTGTGAAAGGTGATCATGATATTATCAAAAGGGTGAGGGCTTTCTTGAACTAAGATATCACGATGATAAGCATGAGTGAGGTGAACCAGAGCTTGACCGAGGTGAGTTGGATGGATATCATGATAAGAAATGTGCTTTTCAAGGTGGAATAAATCCCTAAGAACTCCTCTAACGGCACCAAACTGAAGAGCATGACCCGGAAGGGGTTCAATGGTGACGATTGTGAGGTCTTCATACCTCTTTGGTGGCCTGGAAGGAGCTACGGCCCGAACCATGAAGGTACGGTTTGGGATGTCTTCATGCTGCAGGTTCTCCGGGATGAAGGGCTCTGGATCAGCACGTTGATACGCCATGTCTGCACTCAAGGAGGGAGCTTGCTGGGTGGAGAGCGAGATGCACTGTATCACAGGAGGAGGGTTTTTCTCGGTTTCAACTGTTGCCGCGTTGCGGTGAGTGTGGCAAGAAGACGAAGAGCCACACAGCTTCCAAGCAGAGGGATCCAGGGCCATATAAACGACAGCAACATTAGCACTAGAGGCCTTTTCTCCTCTATTGGGCCTCAGCTTCCAGGGGACATGAATCGGTTGGGGCACGGTCTCCTTGGCATCCCAGAACAGGTGAGCCAGGTAACCAATTGAATTGAAGACGGATGGCTTTGAAGAGGAAGGCTTGGCATTATAATCGAGGGAAAACCACATAGGCTTAGATGTCGTGGCCACCTTCCCTTTATTTTTGCTAGGATCCTGTCCCATTTCTAAGATCTTAGAGTAATTGCACATTGCGGCAACATGACCTGTTTTTCGGCACGCGTGGCAACGTATTGGCCAGCGACAATTGACTTGTAGGTGACCAGACGATAGACAGCGGCTGCAGCCCATACACTACTGGAAACTCGAATATTTCTGTGGGTGATGAATTTTTCTGTGCGTTTTTTGGTACGCATAGATAAATTACGATTATTCTGTCGGTTCCAAAATATCCCGATAGAAAAATACGAAACCCCATAGAATAATTATATGATTTTTCTGTGCGTGACAATAGACACACGGAAAAATAAGAACTCACAGAAAAATGCAATTTATTCTGTCGGTTTTTTAAAAACGCACAGAAAAAATATATGCACGCACAGAAAAATGTTATTAATAAAATAAATAAAAAAACAAAGAAGTGCTAACCCTAACCCCACCCCCAAACACCTGCCAGCGCCCCCTCTTCCCCTCTCCTCCCGGGCCCTAGGGCCCCCGCCCCCTCTCCTCCTGGCCCCCAGCGCCCCCCCCCCAAGCGCGCCCCTCTCCTCCCAGCCCCAGCCCCTCCCCCACCGGCGCCACCTCTTCCCCTCTCCTCCCGGCCCCAGCACCCCCTCTCCTCCCCCCCCCCAATGAAAGGTCCTAATGGCTAGAGAAGGGGGTGAATAGCCTAATAAAATTTCTACAACAACACTTAACAAACCGGTTTGACAGGGGACTAGAGGGAGTACAAATTTTCCTTCTATAGGATGAATACAAAAATAATAACAACAATAAATGTTAATATGGAAACTAATATATAAAAATGCACTTGGAAGTGTGATGAAATAATAGAAGCTAGAAGGGAAAAAATAATCAAAGTTAAAAGTAACAAAATTCATTCCATGCTGAAGATTCAAGTGGATAAATGTTTTTTGCCGTAAAAAGGTTTCAATCTGAAGAACTTACAGGAGCTCGTTCCAAACTCCAACAGGGTACTCGATTGCATCCTCTTCGACTATTTCTTGTCAAAGAATAGTCGATCATAGTACATCAGTTTACGAAACCTGCGTTTATCCTGTCTTGGACCCGACAAGGCATCCATGCTTGAAGAGATCATCGAATCGTCAAATTTCTCCAGTGCAAGTGAAGGTTCGCTCACCACCACCACCATTCCTATGTTCCATGCTGTCTGGCTTACTATCCTCTCGTCTGCTGATCTGTATTGCCTGTCTTTGATTGAAGGTTCTCAGCATGAGCAGGCTAGGCACGACGGAAGCCGCCGTCGTCCGCTCTCTCGACGGAGTCCCGGACCGAGGTAAATCACATCACGCGAGCCTGAATGAACTCGAGAATACATTGTGCGTGCTTCTTGTGATCGGGCTGCTGCTGGCAATGCAGAAGTTCGGTGGCCTTCTCCTGTCCCCAAGGTCGCTCGAGCTCAGTAGCGAGGCGGCAAAGCGGGAGGCAGACTGTCATCGTCTATTTTGACATAAGTGTTGACTCCATTCATGATGAACTACTGATTTATGTATTATTTGAATGAAACCTTGTTGGTCATGCACAGAAAGTACTGTATGGAAAATATATATTTTAATATGCTGTTGCTACTGTTTTAAAATAATTTTTTTTGTGTGTTTAACTCTTTTTTCCTGTGAGGCTGGCTACACAGAAATATTTTTTTTAATCTGGGCGAAATGAATTTTTCTGTGAGTTCACCTAGACCGACAGAAAAAAACATGTGTTTTTCTATACGTTTATTTCTTTTTTCCTGTGTGGATTAACACACAGAAAAATTAGTTTTAATCTGGGCAAACATAATTTTTCTGTGCGTGTGAGACCCACAGAAAAATTGTTTCTGACACCCACAGAAAAATTTGATTTTTCTGTCATTCTATTTCTGTGTGTTATTTTCTGATGGTACATTGTCAGAAAAATATTTTTTCGTAGGTATTCGAATTTTTCCGTGGGTTTTTGCACATACAGAAATATTCGAGTTTCCAGTAGTGATTGGCGAAGGCCTGCCATTCAATGAGGCAGAGGAAGCATGGGCAGCAGAGGAAGGAAAGAGAATGCGTTCAAAAATAGAGCGGCGCAAGCGCTCAAAAACAGGGCGGCGCGCCGGCGCCAGAGAAGAATGACGAAAAAGACGGTGGCTGCCCAAGGGGATGGCATTAGCGCCACAAAGTGGGACTGATTTAACCGCCTCAACATAGGACTTGTGAGCAGGACGATTCGAAACCGAGGACCAAGAGTTAGCTTCTTCCTTCCTCAGGAAACATTGGAACTCAAGGCGCTAGTTGGGACCACCATTACCCCAAAGAAAGAAGAAGACTTTGTAAGCATCACAAGTCAAGGACAGAAGGCGAGCCACAAAAAACCGACCTCTCGGGAAGAAACATGGAACTTGAAAGTTTGATCACCAAGCCTGGCCATATTGAAGTGTGCAGCAACGCATCCAATGGTGGCTTGAAGGATGAGGCCCACAGACTCTTAAGGAAGCCGGAATTTGCAGTGGCCAAAAGCAGCAACAAGAATGAAGGAGGAACGAACTAGGGAAGCACGGGAAATAGGAAGACCCAGTTCAAGACACAATTCATCTTGGAGCTTAAGCCCCGGGGTGAAGGAGAGGCCTAGGAGCTCCATAACGGCAAAAGTAGGAGAAGAAAAAACGGTGAGCAAGTATGAGAACACACCTTTTGGGACAATCAAGAACAGCCTCAGTGCAGAGGCGGGTGAGCAAGGGCCATCAGCATTTCCAGCACAGCGAGCTTCATGAATGGCGCCGCTGCCAAGCGGCCTGCAGCGGGGGCAGAAGACCGTGGTGAGGCAGCGCCGCGTTCAACTCCCGCCTCCGCCGTCGTTGCGTCACCACACGGTG
Source organism: Miscanthus lutarioriparius (assembly GCA_904845875.1). Lineage (NCBI taxonomy): Eukaryota > Viridiplantae > Streptophyta > Magnoliopsida > Poales > Poaceae > Miscanthus > Miscanthus lutarioriparius. The sequence continues at coordinate 96,341,383 of CAJGYO010000001.1, read as the reverse complement.
AATGAGCAGCGCGAGCAGACTCCACAAACAACAGCTTTGAACTAGGGCCAGCAGTCGAACACCTTGCGGGCAATCAACTCCGGCAAAGCTGCACTGGGTCAACACCTAGGGCCAACACCCCCAAAGAAGAAGGAGCTCGCCATGACGAGGGGGGCCAGTAGCAGTGCGCGGCACGGTGCTCGCTTCCCGCTTGAGCGAGTTCAACTCAGGTAAAAAAAATTATTTACTATCGTTTGGAAACCTAAATATTCAATTTAGGTTCTCTGATTTGAAATTCAAAATTTTAGATTTTCCGTACGACCTTGTATATTGACATTTCATATACAAGGACCCCCTAGGGATAAGTAGGCTTGGGTTGCCTAGGCTTAGCTAGCTAGGCAGGCCAGAGACGAAACACAAACCAAATACATACTATGTGTTTAGCGAGGAAATTAATAGGGCAACACACTGATTTATTCTTTCCTGGAATAACTAGAAATCTTGACCAGATGGAACTAATTAAAATGTATCCACAGTAGGCAAATTCACAGTCTACACATTGTTGATAGAACTTATACATAATTCGGTGTATATTACCCATACGGTGTTAAGATAAAAATGTGTCGTACTACAAAGTTGTAAAAAGAATTCAGGTGTACGTGATAACACCGATCCCCTTCTCTTTTTCGTCCTACCCTCACGTAGGATGGACGTCAGTCCGGGGGTCGCCAAAGAAGCAATGATACAACGGCAACAAGCTAGTGCACTTAGCTCTCCGTCAGAATCAAGAGAATGCACTCGCCACTCGACTGAGCTGCAAGAAATGGGGCAAATAAGGAGTCAGGAGAGAGATCGAGCTTCCTCGGCGTCGGCAGTAGGCTCTTAGTAGTAGAAATTCTGGTTTGTGGTGAAGGTCTGGCCGAACTGCCACCACCCAGGCACCACATTCCAGAACTGAATGTACTGCCCACCGGTGCTGGTAACGGCGAAGCTGAGGCCCTGGCCGACGAGCCCAGCGAGCACCTGCCAGTTAGCGCCCCAGTTCCTGGACATCTGGATCCACCCCGTCTTGTCGCCCTTCACCCAGGCGGCGCCCACGGAGCCACTGCCTCCGAGGTTCTGAATGTTGACGAGCAGAAAAATACTGGGAGCCGGCGATACTGAAGCGCACGCCGCCGGTGCGCGAGCACTTGACCTGCTGGTACTGGACAGCGATGATGCCGCCCTGGACGACGCCGATGTGCTCCCACGCCGGCTGGGACATGTCGAAGTGCGGGCGGCCCGGGCCGCACCAGCCGCCGTTGGGCAGTGCGTAGTTGGACGGGCACAGGTTGGTGGCGGAGACAGTGATGGAGTTGCCGGGCTTGCACCACTGGCCACCCAGACGTGTTGGGTCGCAGGTGATGAGGTAGCACTGCCCGCACGACGCGCCGTCATTGAACAGGGTCGGGCTCAGCGCCGCGGTGTTGACACCGTACCCCGCGTTGTACAGGTTGTCGTACCCGCATGCGCCACCTGTGTATCATATCATAAATATGCATGCATTAGCGACGAAGTGATTCTTTGGTATATATACGTACACAAATGTATTACCATCTATACAATAGTTCTTGACCTCCTGTGCAGAAATGAATGCATGCATTCTTACCCATCGTGCCGGACGCGTCGATTCCGCCGTAGAAAGTGGCAGTGCCTTGAGACCAGTCAGCAGCGGCGACGGCGAGGCACGCCGCAACAACCACCGTGCACAGCATAGAGGAATTAACCATTTCGTCGTTCGAAATGGAGAGCTGACTGCAGATAGAGAACAAGATTGACGATCGAGGTGTGCGTTCCTAAGCAGGGATGATGATCAGGATGTTTGAGGCCGGTTTGATGCATGGAACTGGGATATCACTGCTTAAATAGAGGAGGAGGTGTTGAGGCTAACCGAAAGAGTTATAAATCACACGATATAGAGGTGGAGGTTTAGGGGAATGATGGTCGATCTTGCCTTGTGTCACAAGCAGCTATAAGTTTGAACACACGAGAAAAACAATCCGTGTCTTCTCATTGGAAGCTAGCACAATAAGCGATCGATATGCATCACGGACGTACGGGGACGGCCAAAAACTAGCAGCAGGCAGGACCTAGACTACTGATATTGACGTGCAGGGAAGTAATCATGCATGGATGCTGGCCTGAATCAGCTGTTTAATTTGATATGTTGATTAGTCTGATCGAGTTAGCTACCTCCGTCTCCGTCAAGAAGATTCGCGCGGCAATCGCTACAGGAAACTGGCTCTTTGCCGACTGCAATTTTCTTTGCCAACTGTTTTTTTCGACACTCGGCAAAGAGGTCCCTTTGCCAACTGGAATTTCCTGCGATCGGCAAGCGAGATTTTGCCGATCGCCTGGCTTTGCCGATTGCCGAGCGGTTGGCAAATAATTGCGATCGGCAAAGGCAGGCCATGGTTGACGCCATCCACACCGTCACCTTTGCCGATCGCCACTCCGTCGGCCATCGGCAAAGCGCGAGCTTTTGCCAATCGCCATCCTCCCCAGCGTTCGGCAAAAATTTTATTTTTTTTTTTTCGATCCTAGTTTTTGTGTTGCCTTGATCTGATAAGTACATGATATATTCCAAGTTTGGGATCATTTTGATTTATTTTGCTATATTAGTAGATGTTTTAAGTTTCTTTGATTTTTTAGGTAGCTCAGTTTTGATAACTGCGGTACATGAAATAATGGAATCGGCGATTGACGCTGATATTCATGATGTTTGGAGCATGTTGAGGCCGAATTTCACGCGAGGCCTCGCGTGAAATTCGGCCTGTTGGTGCTCCAAACATCATGAATATCATTTTCTCAATCGTTTTTCCATTTTTAAAATCATGTAGCGGTCGCAGCTCAAATCGAGCTACCTAAAAATGTCAAAGAAACAAAAAAATCAATGGAATATAGCAAAATAAATCAAATGACCCCAAACTTGAATATATCATGTACTTACCATCAGAAAGCAAAAAACACAAAAAACTGGATCGAAAATCGGTGGAAAAAAAAAAATTAATTCTTTTGCCGATCGCCATCGATAAGGATTGGCAAGAAACTTTTTATTCGCTAGGAGGAGGATAGCGATCGGCAAAGAATTTCGAGAAAAAATCAAAAATAACCTTTTGCGATTGCCGGGGAGCGGAAGCGGTCGGCAAAGTATTTTTGAAAAAAATTAAAAAAAAATTTTGAAAAAAAAATAATAGACCTTTCTTCCGTCACATGCACATGTCGGCGGCAAAGGGAAAAAAAAAAAAAAAAAGAAAACGTCGCCTTATCCGCTCGGCCCGCCCTCCCTCCCCAAAATCCCGCCTTTGCCCCAAATAACCCGCTCATGCCACCACCACCCAGGCCGCCCCCATGCCGGCCTGCCCCCGGCCCGCCATGGCGCCCCCAGTGCCTCCCCCTCCCCTCCCCCTCCTCTCTCTCTCCCACAAGACGGATCCCCTCCTCCTCCTCCCCCATGCCTTGCTCTCCCCGTCACATGTGGCCTTCCCACAAGGCGCGCCCCCATGTTGGTCCCTCCCCGTGGCCATCCATCCCATGGCCCCCCCCCCCTCTCCCACACCCAGGCCACCCCATGCGCCCCCCCCCATTGCCCCAGCCACCTCCAGCCCCTCCTCACTGGCCAGCCGCCCATGAGCCCCTCATCGTTGCCCGTGCTGCCCGCCCGCCCCGCCCGGCCCAGCCCGCCAGATCGCCTCGGCATCGGCCCAAGGCTCGCTTCGACCCGCCCCGCCTGCCCGGCGCCGCCCGCCCGATCCGGCGTGCCCGCTCAGTCCGCCGTCATTCCGTCCATGCTGGCCGTTCGCCGTCCATGCCCTGCGTCGCCGTCCTCGCCGCGCCGTCCTCGCCTCGCCGTCCTCGCCTCGCCGCGCCGTCCTCGCCTCGCCGCGCCGTCCCCGCCTCGCCGTCCTCGCGCGCGCCTCTGCTCCACGCGCCGGTGACGCCGTCCGTGACGACGAGGTAGTAGTACTACTAGTAGTAGTAGTTTACTTTGTTAATACCGCTTATATTCTTCGCATGTTTTTGGAAATACATTTGTGGTTGTCGGCCATCGTGCGTGACATGTATATGTGTTTGTCGGCCATCGTGCCGTCTTTTCTTGCAGGTTTGGTAACCTTCCCGTACAGGGGAGGTGCTGCCGAAATTTTTCGTTCTCACTAATTGTTTTTCTTTTTCAGGAGGGCTCCCATTGGAGGCTAGCCGGAGGAGCACGACTCGGCACTGCCCCGCTAGCCTTTCTTCACCGGCACTGCTGCAGTATGACCCCTTTTCGCCACATGTAGTCATAGGTCGCGTTACCCGGTTAGGCGTCTCCCGTCCAAACGGATACGGTTGGAAGTATCGTTCTTCGATATGTATAACCAGATCCATTTCGGATTGTCCACGTTATTTGGACAGCCCGAGGATGTGCGAGACGAGGTTAGCTCCCATGTTCCGCTCCCGTCCGAGTCGGAGTTTCGGCAGGACCTCCCCGTTGTTCTCTGGATACACACTCTCCCCACCGGGACTTGTATCGGGAGAACAGCGGGGAGGCGCGCATACAGGCCATCCGCGACTTCCACGCCAACGTGCTTGGAGAGAACATCAAGAAGCCCCAAATCCGCCAGAGAATGAACTCGAGGGAGGCCGACCTCACCCAAGCGCAATCTGAAGCGGTAATTAAGTATGACAACATTCGTTCGATTCCTTCATGAAACATTACACTAATCTTCTCGCATGTCAAATACTTGATGTCATGCGGTGTGTGTCCGTCGTGGTGCGACAACCACGAGGAATGCTGGGCGGAGATTGTGCGCATGTGGCGCCTGGATGAGGCGCGCGCGAGGCGCCGAACCGTCGGCCGGCCGCCAGCCAGCAGATGCGTAGGGTGTCACACCACCAAGGGAATCAGCCCCTCGCCCGATTCGCGACAAGATGGGTATCGTCCGTTCATGTCTTAATCCTTGCGCTCAATTGTCAATACTTGTAACCATGTTTGTGTTTTCAATGCGACGCAGACGCACGGTGGGCGTGAAATCAACGAGTACACCGCGTACCTCCTCTCTCACAAGGGCAAGGCGACGGATCCGAACAACGTCTACAACCCGAGGGACGGGCCCGATCGTACACCAACCCCACCGCCACGAGAAGGCCACCGAGTACACCGTCGCGGCTCGCCAAATACTTCGGGAGACGTTCGACCCCACCGCCGAGCCCCTCGACACGAGACCTCCTGCAGAGGTTGGGACCAGAGGAAGCAAAGACGCAACATACTACATGGCCCACAGCGCCCTCGACCCATCCCAGTTCCTCTGACCTGAGTTCGATCCACGCCCACGAGCTCCAAATGACATCCCCGTGAAGCCCCGGCGGCGATCGGCGTCACGGTAAGTGCCGTTTCGTTAAATGTTCACTCGTTTCGCACTGTACATACAATCAACACTGCGGATGTAATATTGCAGGCCCGGATGGAGGCCAAGATGGAGGAGAGGATCGCCACGTTGCCTTGAGATGATGGCGCAACAGATGGCTTACCGGCAAAAGCTTCGCAGCAGCACTACAACACTCGGATGCGAACATGGCCAGCTTCTTCCGGTCCATGCAGAGCGCTTGGGGCATCTACACCGCCTCCTCTTCAATGTTCGCTCCACCGCCTCCTCCTCCGAGTTTTTTCCCAGGCTGCTCCCACTGCCGCTCCTAGAGGACCCCGGTGAGTATATTGACTCTTGCTTTAACTTGTGCGTCCATGTCAGAGATACTAATGACATCACTTGGCGTTTAACTTGTGCAGTACGATCGGTGGGTTCGAACCCGTCTCGGAGGTCCCGGCCATCGATGATGTCGTATCCACCACCTGCACCCTATCCACCGTATCCACCTCCATTGGCCCTCCTCCGACGATACTCGTGGCGGCGGCGCTTGCGGAGGGTGGCGATCTGTGCTGCAGCGCCTCGATTTGGTCAAGGGGGTTTCCGTGGGCAAACCCTGGGGGCTCTGGGGGCGGAGCGGACGACGAGACCGGGGACGGCGCGATGAGCTAGGTACTTGTCGATTCAGTTATCATGTATCCACCGTATCGTCGAAGTTGTTGTCATGTATTTCTTTTCTTCGTTATGGACCTAGACTTGTTATGTTGAACTTCGTGTGATGGACGTCGACTTGTGGTGTTCGACGTGTTGGACTTCATGTGATGGTTGTAATGCACTTGTGTGGTTGTTATTGTGACATATATGTGAGATATATGTGATGTTGTGCTTTATTGTGATATATGTGGTGATGTTGGCGACAAATGTGATGAAATTGTGATATAAATGGTGCTACCGGTGCTTCTGGTGAAATTGGATTATAATTTGTGATTTTGCAGGGTTTTGATGCGAGAAAACAGAAAACAAAAGCAAAAAAAATTTCCAACTTTTGTTGATCGTTTATGATCGGCAAAGTCGGGCAAAACCCCAGAGATGAGTCTTTGCCGACTACAATGGGAGGCGATCGGCAAAGGGTCAAACCTTTGCCGATTGCAACTCAAAGCGATCGGCAAAGAACATTTCAAAAAAATATTTTCTTTCTTTTGCGATCGCTGAAGTTGGCGGCGACCGGCAAACAATTTTTGAAAAAAAAAAATCTTTGCCGATCGCCGAGGAACCAAAGATTAGCAAAAGCTCTCGTCGGTGGCCGACGCCGCAACTATATGGCATGCCGATAAGCGTAGCGATTGGCAAAAAGGCTTTTGCATTGTGTGCCGCGTGGCGATCGGCAAATCCGCCTTTGCCGACCCGAGCTTTGCCGATTGCTTTTTGCCGATCGCCACGTGGCTTTGCGGTCGGCAAAGCCTTTGCCGACTGGGTTTATGCCTTTGCCGACCGGGGCAAGCAGTCGGCAAAGAGGCGTTTTCCTGTAGTGATTGGACCATCAACTAACCCAAAAAGTTCCTTCCACATTATTGTTGACATACGGAAACCCTTGTTCGGTGTGCATGTGCTGTGGTTGAAGATCGAGCAACGGCGGATCACAAGCGAGAATTTGCATTGGTTGGTTCAATTTCATTCACACATTCACTACCGGAAACGTCAAATTTGCTTAGTGTTTTTATATTTGCCGAGTGTATTCCCTCGGGCACTCGGCGAACAAGTTCTTTGTCGAGTGCTGCGCTAAAAACACTCAGCAAAAAAAACTCGGCAAAAAGGGGGTTTGCCGAGTGTCAAAAAAAAACACTCGACAAACAGGGTGTTTGCCCAGTGTTTTCTTTTTTGCACTCGGCAAAGAAATAAAAAAAAATCTAAAAAGCAAGGAGAAAAAAATAAAAAAAAACCTTTGCCGAGTGCCTAGATCTAGGACACTCGGCAAAGGACAAAATGCTACTTAATTAACTGGCCCCAGCGCTCCTCCCGAGCACCCCGCCCTTCTTCTTCCCCAGCACTCCTCCCCTCCCGGCCCCAGCGCCCCTCCTCTCCCTTCTTCTTCCCCGGCAGGCGCCCCGCCCCTCCCCCTCCCCCTTCTTCTTCCCCGGCGGGCGCCCCTCCCCTCCCTTCTTACCAGGCGCCCTCCTCTCCTGGCCCCAACACCCCTCCTCTCCCTACCACCTTGCACCTCCCCCCGCCTCCCTTCCCCTTCTTCTTCCCCGTGGGCGTCCCTCCCTCCTTCTTCCCAGCACGGCGCTCCTCCCTCCTCCTTCTTCTTCTTCACTGGCGATCCGGCCCTCCCTCTCCCGGATCAGGCCGGTGGCGGCCGGATCTGGCGGCGGGCCCTCCCCCTCCCCTTCTTCTTCTCCCGGTCGGATCCGACCCTCCCTCTCTGGATCCGGCGGTGGCGGTCAGAATCGGCGGCGGGTGTGGTGGTGGTGGTGGTGGTGGTGGTGGTGGTGGTGGCGGCGGCGGCGGTGGCGGTGGCGGGGCGTGGTGGTGGCGGCGGCGGCTTTGGTGGTGGTGGTGGTGGCCGGCGGCTGTGGTGGCGGCGGCGACAACGTGGTGGTGTCGCCGGCGACTTGTTTTTTTTTTATTTTTCCAAAAATATTTGCCAAGTGTTTTTTGGCACTTTCGGCATAGTCTTTGGCGAGTGCCCGACGATTGATTGACAATCGGCAAACGCTCTTTGCCGTTAAAACCTCGCCGAGTGTCGTTTGTCGAGTGTGTTTTTGAGGTGACACTCGGCAAACCTCCTGTATCCTGTAGTGATTCGTCAAACTAGACTAGCCTGAATAATTATTAAAATCATCCTAGCTATATATACTGTGAAAAATGATCAAGCACTCTACCACATTTCGCACCCTAACTTCTGATAAAGACACCTACAATCTCAAATACAAGACAACATCCTACATCTCGCCTGACTAGTGAGGTCTAAAAGAACACCATACCAGTCAAATATTTCAGTTTAATTCGATTCTTTTAGTCAAGTCTAGAGTTCAAGCATGCCTATAAGTTCTTGTTTTCATTATAAAAGTCCTACTACCACCTAGTCGATTGGGTTCCATATGCTTTTTACATTATTTTCTCCATGTATTTAGCCCACTATTCGAAGTGGGCCATTGACATGGGCTTGGTTGTCTCCAATGTGGCCCTTTGGCAATGGCTACGCATGAAGAAAAAGAAAGAACAATAAAACTACACCTCGGGCGCTCGAGCCTAGGACCTATCGATAGGAGGGTGGTGACTATATCACTGAGCTATGAAGCTATTTCTACATTATTGTTGTAGCTGGGACTTCGAATGAAGTCTGCTGCCCTACCACGTCAGCTAGCCGATAAGCCATTGGAACAACGTTATCAAGTGGTTTCTATGGTGATACCATCGGATAAATCCAGTGCATATTGGGTATAGGGGATTGGGACCTCCTTGTTGCACCTCATAACTTCGGTGCATTCTCTAGTGCTTGCACTAGAGAGCCTATGCTCTTTAGCTCTCCATTGTGGTCCAACACTACCTCTAGATTGTAACTCCAGTGCACTTCTCTGGTGACCATACTGGAAGTATACATCTGGGCCTTTCTTCACTACCTTGGATTATACCCACCGTGAATCTCCAGCGAGCACCAGCAAGAGTTTTGTTGCCTTTCTCTAGTGCTTTATCAGGTGCCCATCTGAGTTGAAATCTTTGCCTCCTTTTGTCCTGGCTTCACTTATATGATGTCTTAAGCTTCTTACTTGCCTAGGATCTTCAATGCTTATCTTTGATCTTCATTGGAGTTGTTGATTCCTCAATCTCCATGGTAGCCTTGCTCAAGTCCATCTCTTGCATCTAGAAGACTAAGGGGGTGTTTGGATCAGGAGGCTAATAATTAGCCCATGTTTTTTCATACAAATTAGAAAGGATAAGTGTGGGCTAATAAGAGCTAATAGGGGTTAATTGGTGGTTAGAGTCCATTAGCCCTATTATTAGCCCATAATTAGCTCATGTTTAATTCATTTTTACAAGATGGGATAATTTGTAGCCCTAGGATCCAAACAAACCCTAAGTACCGTACCTTGTATACTAGCCAACATTGTTAGTCCTAATAGTTATATATATTGTCAATCAACCATTACCAGGGTCCAAGTTTCTTACACATGTATAACAAAATCACCATAACACATGTTACTACACCATGTTGACATACGCAAAATCCTATCACTATGTTGCCACATCTTGTACATTTTCTTGAAGCCCTTTTATTGGAAAAGATGAGGAGTTATGCAAAAAGAAAATTACCCATGTTTTGCATGTGACTTGACACACTCTGCTTGTATGATGTTTTTTCTAGATGTTAACATGTAAGGATCTTCCCTACTAGATACACCCTTGTGGGTATATATGTTAAAAGAGACATATGAGTGCTACATCAAAGGTTCATCACCACTGAAGACAAATACTTGAATTCATATATTGCACATTTGTTCATGGTTTTGGTTCTGAACTACTAATATAAACTGTCTTCTTGGGTTGGAATTGACATAATCAGTAATTTTAATATCTTTGTAGAATTGTAGTGGAATAAGTTATTAGTAATACTAAACTCTAAAATTGCAAAGCAAATTGTCACAAAGATTTTCACATACAACAATGACACTTAAGAGAATACTGATCTAATCTTTATTAAAAAGATGTGAATGTAGTGTGATGTGTCTTGTAGCTAGATGTTAATTGAATCAATATCTCCAAAATCTATAAAGCAGCCCTTCTAATGTATTTGCAAAATTACACCACTGCACTTTAATCTTACCTCTCTTTTTTAAGGCGTGAAAAGCACAACAGTGTATTACGCGCTATGGAAGACTGTCTGCTATACCTACCTTGATCTATCTTGAGCTACTATATATGTGGAAAAATAATAATATAAGCACATGGTCTTATCGGTTAAAATAACTTGGGAAATGAAGCACAAAATTGGTTCAGCGTCAGCTAAATCAACAACCTACACCACCAGAAGAGAACTCCAACAAGTATTCTACGTACGACTATTAATGATGTTCTTAGGTATGACCATTTTCTGAAGCGCGCTAACTCCAAATTGCCTTCATGATGGGATGGAATTCAATCAAATGATCACAAAAGCACATGATCGTAGCAAAACATCATCCAAGCATGGCCTTGCACATTTCAATGATTGATTCAACAACCCATATATTCTTCTGGTTCTATTCATCCAAGATGATCAAGCAACGCCCCTAACTAACTAACTCATCATCTGGGTCTATCTAAGCTAGCTTAGCTGAATTTGTCAATAGCGGTAGATTACATAGACAAGTATGAGTCAACCCAAATAAATTACTATTTCTCATAGAGTACTGGAACATTCATTACTAGGTCATGACCTGCATGGACTCGAAACCCTAAATTGTTTATTTACCGGATAGATTAAGAAGCAACTCCAATGGGCAAAACTCGCTAGATAACAATAATTAGCTCCTGCAAGTTACTCCCGTTCAGAATGACAAATTAATATACCTTTGATCAGGTAGAAGTCAAGTTTTGTACAGTTGGATCAACAATTAATCAAATTATATATGAGTTTAGGACTTAAAACTTGTATCGGTAGATTTGTGTTCGTAGTGCCTTTAAGATAACATCAATTTTTTTAGCAATATAGACATATATTGTAAGATAAATTATGGGTCACAATCTATTTTGTTTGATCAAAATGAGCTTATCATTTCTGAACGGATGGAGTAACGGCTCGGCGTGGACTGATGGGTTAAGGTAGTTACAACTTACAACATGATGCATGTATCGGTGACGGTGACACATCTCCTCGGTAGCCACCAACGAAACAAATTGATGTTCCAGAGCGGTTGCGATGTTGATCAGAGTTTCAACGAACTAATGTGGAACGAATTCGGGTTAGTTGATAGTTCGTTGCTAACCTATATATTATATAGGCTAATCATTAGCATATGAAAACGCAGATAAATTAAATTAAAGCAATTGTCCACGATTAATTCCATCTCCAAAGTCAGGCCTTGGAGCTTAGCTAGTATCGTCGTGCAAGAGGCGTCTGCAACTGCATGCATGTGCTTTTTGCTTCGATGGAACACGGCCGAATTTCCTCTGTTCTGACTATGTACTCTGACGCGCGCAAGGCACGACCATCATTCCCTAATGGATCGATATCCCCATGGCCCCACCGTACCTATCGTGTGAGTTGTCGCTCTCTTTCCTCCGGTTTGCCCCTTCACAGCTAGCTAGATCATCCACTATTTAAGCACTGGCCTGCGCCAACTCCATGCATCCCATCTCATCGCATAAGTCCAGAACACGTACGGTTGATCCCTCCATTGCCAATCCACCTCGATCGTAGTCGTGAAAATGAAGAGGCCCCTGATTTTGTGCGTAGCCTTCTCAGCGTGCCTAGCGCTCGCCGCCGCGGGCTGGTCTTCCGGCACCGCCACGTTCTACGGCGGACCCGACGGCTCCGGCACCATGGGTAAGCAAGCTCTTAATAATTATACATTGCATCCATTTTGCCGCAAGAGCTACGCACATTTTGCTAACCGCGCGCATGCACGTACCAATGCAGGTGGCGCGTGCGGGTACGACAACCTGTACAACGCCGGGTACGGCGTCAACAACGCGGCGCTGAGCTCAACGCTGTTCAACGACGGCGCGTCGTGCGGGCAGTGCTACCTCATCACCTGCGACACGTCACGTCCGGGCGGTAAGTCCTGCAAGCCCGGCAACTCCATCACGGTCTCCGCCACCAACCTGTGCCCGGCCAACTACGCGCTGCCCAACGGCGGGTGGTGCGGCCCAGGGCGCCCCCACTTCGATATGTCGCAGCCGGCATGGGAGAATATCGGCGTCTACAGTGCCGGCGTCATCCCGGTCCTGTACCAGCAGGTCCAGTGCTCGCGCACCGGCGGCGTGCGCTTCAGCATCGCCGGCTCCCAATATTTTCTGCTCGTCAACATCCAGAACCTCGCGGGCAGTGGTTCCGTGGGCGCCGCCTGGGTGAAGGGCGACAAGACGGGGTGGATCCAGATGTCCAGGAACTGGGGCGCCAACTGGCAGGCGCTCGCTGGGCTCGTCGGCCAGGGGCTCAGCTTCGCCGTTACCAGTACCGGCGGGCAGTACATTCAGTTCTGGAATGTGGTGCCTGCTGGGTGGTGGCAGTTCGGACAGACCTACACCACAACACAGAATTTCTACTACTAAAACCTGCAAGCAGCAGAGTGCTTGGATCTTCCCATCGCCATTTCTTACGGTTCGGTCAAATGGCAAGGGTGGGAGGTCTTTTTTTTTTTTCGACACGTATTTTATTAAAAAGAAGTAGAAAGGTGGGAGGTCCTCAAGGCCTGCACTTAATTTCTTTCAACGTTGTAGATATATACTTACTACACACTATACATGTATATGATTTCCGAGAACGTGCACTCCACATGTTTCGTTCAGAATCCTACTGGCTAATAACTACGGTTAGTTTCGGCACTTGCCTTGCGCAGTTAAAGGAACCATGCAAGTGGGCCGGTCTGCAGACACCTGCAAGCCGCCGCACCTTGCCGCAAACGCAATTTGCAGGCATTGCGGGTGTCCGCTTGCTGCACTAGGCCTAGTGGCCAAACCTGCACGGCCTAGCAGGATCCGCAGGGGTTTTTTTGTGCAATGAAGATCAATGTTTCAGGTTCATTACAGTCTCAAATAGAAACCATCCAGACAAATAGTTGAGGTCCATAGTTACCGTGGTCATGAGAGCCTGAATGAGCAGCTCCACTCCGCGGGCTGCGTGCCGGTGACCTCGGCGGGCTCCGTGACGGTGACCTCTGCAGGCCAAGTGACGGTGACCTTGGCCGCACAACCAATGGAGACACTAGTAGTCTCATCATTGGGGACCTCGTCACCACAGGAGAGTTCAGCTTCCTTGCCATTGGAGGCTTGAACCGCTTGGTTGCCTAAGGCTTCTGTTGATTTACCACTGGGCCTTTTGCGCTTTGTTCCGGAAGAGGCGATCAAAGGGGAGGTCGCCGATGAGCACCCAGCTTCGTGTAGTTGAGACTGTGACGGAACATTTGACATGCTGGGCTGCAGTACAGGAGGGGGAAAAATTAATATACACTGAACATAGTAATTTTACCAAAGTTAAAAGAAATTCAGAGAAACATGTTGAGTAACTGAACCAGCTGCTTCTTATTCAGAGAAACATGCAGAGAGATGCTGCATTTCTTATTCATTCAGTGTATAAGAAACCGTAATCATATCATTTATAAATATAAGCAAGGATTGTCCTTAATTGGTGAATCATTTCTGTTACATAGTAGACTGCAGGCTGAGTAGTGGGAGTAGATTAATTAAGGCAAGTTAACAGCAAGGTAACTGCAGGCTATAGTATACACTACGCGAATAAATTAAATAGCCCTTCCCCTTCCCCTTGGCGACGGGAGCCTCGGCGGCCGGAGCGGCATCGGCGCCACGGCGGGCACCTCGGCCATGGAGACGGCCAGCCGGGTGGAGCGGCCGTTGAAGAGCGCTGTTGCGCACGGCGTTGAGCTGTCGGGGGAGCGCTGTTGCGTGCGGCGTTGAGCAGCCGCGTGACCTAGCGGAGGTGGCGGCGACGGAGACGAGTCGCACGCGGCACGCGAAGGAAGTCGCAGGAGTTTGCGGGTCCTGAGAGCGTCCCGCATTTGCTAGCAGGCTGGACCGCCTCAGCCAGTGGGCCTGTTTTGCGCCGCTTGCATCCTGAATATCTGGTATCTCTCGGCAGAACTCGATCTCATGGCACAAGGAAGTCCAAAGGGACGTGAACCCGACCACTGGCATCGTCAACCACCACAGACGACACCCGCGCCGCTGACCCCTGAAAGAAAGCGTTACATTACATCAACTTGGAGCCAATGCAAGTCCACGCCGGCTGCATTGGAGCCATAGACTGTGCCAAGTGGAAAACAGAAACACATATACTATCTTATGAAGTTAATCTATAACATGGTAATTAAAGCTCGTGGTTGGTTCAGCACTCACCTATAGCTAAACTATAACACACCATAATGAGATAACTCATACACCTTTGTTCTAAAAATCTTTCTTTCAGACCAAAGGTAGTCATATGGCACCTAGTTTTGAATTCACTTGAAGTAAAAAAAATTAGGCTTAAATACTAATATCCTCTTGATGTTAATTAAGATCATTTGGCCCTAGGGGCGAAGCTGTATTGTGATTAGGGGGTGCAAATGCGCCCCACAAATTGAAAATCAGTTATAATTACTAAAATTTCACCATATATATACCCTCCATAACACAAGTCTATGTACCCACACAAGGCAAGCGCACCCACTTCAATCTCATCTAGCTTCACCACTGTTGGGCTCCTCTTAGATGTCACTTTAAGCTCCTTGCCAATCTTGAGTCCCGTGGTGTGTGGGCTTAAGTGATGGTTTATGGCATCATAGATATTAATTAAGACACCCAAAATCCTTATTTTATTTAATAAAATACAAAAGGAAATTGAATAAAAGTTATAACAAGTACAAGACCTTCAACTTAATGCGTATAAAAATTGATGCAGCTAACAATATTTAAGTTTTAAAGTAAAAAATAAACTTAGATTGATATCATCATAAGATATGTGGTATAACAAATTAAGCCACCACAACTTAAACTTGGGTTCAAACAAAATGGGTTCGAACAAAATGGATAATGAAGACACACATGAAGTGCCATGTAGAACCACAAAAACTATAGATATGGATGAAAAACATATAAAGTAATTGATAAGTTTATCAATCAGTAGAAATTATAGAGTATATATAAGTATATAAGTGTGTTAAATTAAAAATGGTAAACAAAAAAATAAAGAAAAAGCAAATAGATAAGAAATTTTGATTAGTTATAGGTCGTACTAAGGAAAAAATATACTTATATATGTCTCTCTTGAGATCTAGCACATGTAGGCGCAAAGATTGATGGACTAGTTAATCTAACTACAGCAGCCAGGAGCTAGAACAACGAAATGCAAGCATCAGAACCAATCATTAGCTCGAGCACGTCAAAGTCTGGTAGTTATGGGCATGTGCTGATGCACATAAAGTCCTGAATACAGGCATCCATGACACTTTCCATCCGCATGCAGCATATATAAAGAGTTAATTTAATTTAACAATTCAATTAAAAAATTTACAAAACATGTAACGCCCCAAGGTATCATTCGAAGAAAGAACCTTAGCCTTCAACTATAACCGAGAAACGACACTCTTAAATCTGTGCAGATAACCAGTATTATTTTATGGGTTGCCGCCAGTGATACATGGATGACTTTTAGTTAACCAACCTTAAAATTCATTCCCAAAGTCAAATCCAGATCCTAGAGGTATTCATGAGTTACAGTTACTAGGCTATGAAACCTTCCGCCAACAAAAGCACGATCTTTCCGTTTGCACATTGTTGAAGAACCTAAGAATCCTGGCTCTCTGCCAACTGAGCCTAGATTTTACACGTCTCTAACAGTATGTCATTTTGGCTTTTTTTATAAACATAAATTTTACTATGCATTTAAACTGCTACGGAGCTTCCTGATCAGGTATCCTTTGAATAAATTTCATCAGCCTTCGCTCTGCGGCTATCACCCATGAAGGAGGCAATGCGTGCGCTCTTCCCAGGTACGTAGTGCGGGAAAGGTACGGCTGCGACTGTCACGTAGGTCCGGGGTTGGCTGCCTTAGTCGCTCAATTCTACGGCCGTATATTACAACGTTAATGATTTTGCTTGCTTAGTGTTCCGGTCTCACTAGCAAGAATGGAAACATTGTTGTAACCTTTAAACTTCATGTCTGCTTAATGAAACACGGGCTCAGACCCAATCATGAAAAAAAAAGGAAAAATCAAAACGATTTATAGTTTGGGAAGGAAGGAATACTTATAGTTTCAGAAAGTACACACGCTGTTAAATTTGAAGCCACATTATATTGTTCCTCCAATCATACAAAGACACATGCTTGATCTTTCATTCCACCATGAGACTGAGATACACGGCGGCCCCAATCTAAGCCGGAATCCTCCATAGATGACCCCATTCATCCATCCACTAACGGTGCCAACTGAGCTGGTTCCACCCACTAAATTATGCGCCGCGCCTAGTTGCAGTATGGAAAGAATATGTTGGTTGCAAAAACAAATCAGCCCCCGCGCTCTCTGAACTCTCTGATCAACCGTTCTGACATACTGTACTACGCGCAATCAAAGTCAAAAACTAGCAGTTACCTGCACTACTGCATGTGGAGGAGCATCATCATCATGTGCTTCCAGTTCGCACCGCGCAAATGCATTACGTGTTCCATGAGATGAGAATCAAATGAGATGCACGATCGACAGAACACCAACGACATTATCGCCGCTCATCTTCCCGCTTAATTAGTTTTGACAAGTTTCTTCAGCTCCAGCTCCCTTCAATCTCCAGCAGGCCACTGCCTCCTCCTATTTAAGCACTGAACCTAGCTAGGAGATCATCCACCACAGTAGCAACTCACAACTTCCAGGTCACCGTGACGGCCACCAACCTGTGCCCACCCAACTACGGCCTCCCCAACGGAGGCTGGTGCGGCCCGGGACGCCCGCACTTCGACATGTCGCAGCCGGCATGGGAGAACATCGGCGTCGTCCAGGGCGGCATCATCCCTGTCCTGTACCAGCAGGTCAAGTGCTCGCGCAGCGGCGGTGTGCGCTTCAACATCGCCGGCTCCAACTACTTCCTGCTCGTCAGCATCCAGAACCTCGGCGGCAGCGGCTCAGTGGCAGCCGCTTGGGTCAAGGGCGATAAGACGGGGTGGATCCAGATGTCTAGGAACTGGGGCGCTAATTGGCAGGCTCTGTCGGGGCTCACCTGCCAGGCGCTCAGCTTCGCCGTCACTAGCACCGGCGGGCAGTACATACAGTTCCTGAACGTGGCGCCGACGTGGTGGCAGTTCGGACAGACCTACTCCACCAATCAGCAGTTTTACTACTGATCCATCCATCGATCGGGACGAAGCTTTCTGATCTGTTTCTGTTGATCTTCATATAGTATATTGTCCACATGGCAAGTGCCGACGTGCTGTGTCGTGGTTTTGGCAGAGTTATTCAGCGCCAGACGAACCGTGGCCGTGGCATGTTTGCTGTTTATATAGCTCTCATTATCTGCATCCTACCTTTTTTTACCCATATATACTGGCATAATAATGGCATTACATTTATACGTATGTGCAAAATTGTTAACACCAGTCACTATCGGAAACAGTATATATGCCGAGTGTCTGGTGGTTTGCCGAGTGCATTCCTTCGGGCACTCGGCAAACAGTATCTTTACCGAGTGGCTACAGGTAAAAACTCGGCAAAATAAATGCACTCGACAAAAAACTTATTTACCGAGTGCAGAAAATAAAACACTCGGCAAACAACAAGACACTCGGCAAAAGACCGCCACGTGTGCCGCCCGTCAACCAAGGTGCCGGCCGTTAGAACTTTGCCGAGTGTCAGTTAGTGACACTCGGCAAAGAGAATATTTGTCGAGTGTTTTTATTTGGCACTCGGCATATGGGTTCGTTTGCCGAGTGTTTTATTTTTGCACTCGGCAAATTAAAAAGTTTTTTTCCTCCCCTGACCTTAAAACTTTTTCTACACACCACATACAACATGTGGTACTCCATGTTAAGATTTGGTATATTTCTAGATCTGTTTGCTATATTAATTAATTTATTGCCTTTAAAATAATTTTTTAGTATAAGTCAAATTTGAACTGCAAGTGATTCAAATAATATAATAAAATGAGTAGAAAAATGATATTCATGTTATTGAGTCCCGTGTGAGGCCTTATCCGGGAAATGAAAGGAAATTTTGAACATCTTGTTCACGAAACCCGACCACGAACATGTGGCCGAATGGTTTTTAAATTCTTAAAAAAACAAACGAAGTCTGAAAATCATGAGATTTATCAAGATCTCATGATATCATACGTGGAGGCTGTGGTAAAAAAATTGAGAAGGTTTCGCACAATCTGTCACGTACGATGTTTAGAAACCGAAATATCTTAGAAGAAGAATCGTAGTGTTGAGAAGGATTCGATAAGATTTGGAGTCAAAGTGACGGTCAAATTGGGATTTGACTTCAAAACTATTTGTATAGGCAATAGAGAACATAGATTGATTCATATGTAATTTTGGTAAATTTTTGGATCTGTTTGATAATTTTAATTTATTAAGTGCAATTATATAATTTTAATTGATATAAATTGAATTTGAGCTATAACTGCATGAAATAATAAGTTTTTTTCTCTTCCGACCTTGAGACTTTTTGTACTCTTCGCATACAACATGTGGTACTCCGTGTTAAGATTTGGTATATTTCTGGATTTGTTTGCTATATTAAATTAATTTATTGCATTTCAAGATTTTTTTTTTGGTATAAGTCAAATTTGAACTGCAAGTGATTCAAATAATATAATAAAATGAGTAGAAAAATGATATTCATGTTAGGCCTTATCCGAGAAATGAAAGGAAATTTTGAACATCTTGTTCACAAAACTCGACCACGTGTGACCGAATGATTTTTAAATTCTTAAAAAAACAAACGAAGTGTGAAAATCATGAGATTTGTCAAGATCTCGTGATACCATACGTGGAGGTCATAGTAAAAAAATTGAGAAGGTTTCGCACAATCTGTCACGTACGATATTTATAAACCGAAGTATCTTAGAAGAAGAATCGTAGCGTTGAGAAGGATTCGGTAAGATTTGGAGTCAAAGTAACGGTCGAATTGGGGTTTGACTTCAAAACTTTTTGTATATGCAATAGAGAACATAGATTGATTCATGTGTAATTTTGGTAAATTTTTGGATCCGTTTGATAATTTTAATTTATTAAGTGCAATTATAGAATTTTAATTGATACAAATTGAATTTCAGCTATAACTACATGAAATAATAAGTTTTTTTCTCTTCTAACCTTGAAACTTTTTCTACTCTCCACATACAACATGTGGTACTCTGTGTTAAGATTTGGTATATTTCTGGATCTATTTGCTATATTAAATTAATTTATTGCATTTTAAGGAATTTTTTTGATATAAGTCAATTTTGAACTGCAAGTGATTCGAATAATATAATAAAATGAGTAGAAAAATAATATTCATGTTATTGAGTCCGATGTGAGGCCTTACCCAGGAAATGAAAAGAATTTTTGAACATCTTGTTCAGGAAACATGACCACGAAGGTATGGCCGAATGGTTTTTAAATTCTAAAAAAGCAAACGAAGTCTGAAAATCATGAGATTTGTCAAGATCTCATGATATCATACGTGGAGGCCATGGTAAAAAATTAAGAAGGTTTCGAACAATCCGTCACGTACGATGTTTACAAACCGAAGTACCTCAGAAGAAGAATCGTAGCGTTGAGAATGATTCGGTAAGATTTGGAGTCAAAGTGACGGTCGAATTGGGGTTTGACTTCAAAACTTTTTGTATAGGCAATAGAGAACAAGATTGATTCATGTGTAATTTCGGTAATATTTTGGATCCGTTTGATAATTTTAATTTATTAAGTGCGATTATAGAATTTTAATTGATATACATTGAATTTGAGCTACAACTGCATGAAATAATAAGTTTTTTTCTCTTCTAACCTTGAAACTTTTTCTACTCTCCACATACAACATGTGGTACTCCGTGTTAAGATTTGGTATATTTCTAGATCTATTTGCTATATTAAATTAATTTATTGCATTTTAAGGAATTTTTTGATATAAGTCAATTTTGAACTGCAAGTGATTCAAATAATATAATAAAATGAGTAGAAAAATGATATTCATGTTATTGAGTCCGATGTGAGGCCTTACCCAGGAAATGAAAAGAAATTTTGAACATCTTGTTCAGGAAACATGACCACGAAGGTGTGGCCGAATGGTTTTTAAATTCTAAAAAAGCAAACGAAGTCTGAAAATCATGAGATTTGTCAAGATCTCATGATATCATACGTGGAGGCCATGGTAAAAAATTAAGAAGGTTTCGAACAATCTGTCACGTACGATGTTTACAAACCGAAGTACCTCAGAAGAAGAATCGTAGCGTTGAGAATGATTCGGTAAGATTTGGAGTCAAAGTGACGGTCGAATTGGGGTTTGACTTCAAAACTTTTTGTATAGGCAATAGAGAACAAGATTGATTCATGTGTAATTTTGGTAATATTTTGGATTCGTTTGATAATTTTAATTTATTAAGTGCGATTATAGAATTTTAATTGATATACATTGAATTTGAGCTACAACTGCATGAAATAATAAGTTTTTTTTCACTTCTAGCCTTGAAACTTTTTCTACTGTCCGCATACAACATGTGGTACTCCATGTTAAGATTTGGTATATTTCTGGATCTGTTTTGCTATATTTAATTAATTTATTGCATTTCAAGGAATTTGAGCTATAACTGCATGAAATAATAAGTCAAATTTGAACTGCGAGTGATTCAAATAATAGAATAAAATGAGTACAAAATCAATAAGTTTGCGAACTCTGCCTGATGGCACTCATCAAACTTGCCATTTGCCGAGTGTCAGAACTGGGATACTCGGTAAACAGCTTCACGGGTCCCACAAACGCGTAGTAGTTTAGGATTTTGTAATGGAAAAAAACATAAAACGGGTTTGCCGAGTGTCCGCCATATAGCACTCGGCAAGTTTGCCAGAGTGTCAGAACTAGGACACTCAGCAAATAGCTTTACGGGCCCCACACACGCGTAGTAGTTTAGGTTTTTAAAATGAAAAAAAACAAAACAGGGGTTTGCCGAGTGCTAGATCGAGGGCACTCGGCAAACCTCCCTCGTAACCACCCTAAGTCCCGCACCCGACCGCACACACACGCACACACTCAAACACTTTGCCGCGTTCAACCCAGACCACGCCGCCGTCCCCCCCGCCAGCCCCGCGCCCGTGGCCGCCCACACCAGCCCCCGGCGCTCGGCGTCCCGCACTCGACACCTGCCCCACTCACCGACGACGTAGGCTCTCGCGCCCGGCGCCCGCCCCCGCGCGCCGACATCCCGCGCCCGGCCCCTGGCGTCCCGCACTCGGCGCCCGCCCCCACGCGCCGACGACGCAGGCTCCTGGCACCCTGTGCTCGGCCCCTGGCATCCGCCCCCGCACGTCGACGATGCAGGCTCCGGCGCCCTGCCTCCCACGCAGTACCTAGGTAATTCCTTGGTCATCTCTTTCATGTTCCCTTTGTCGATTTAGTGATTTCACAGTTTGGTTCGCAGGTGTTTGGCAGTGAAATTTCTATCAGTTTGTAGTACTTGGTTGCTTCAAATAGATAAGTTTCTAAGGGATAGTGCAATGTATAACTGAAATTTTTTCTGCACAGAATACCTAAAGAGCTAAAATCCGTTATGTTAGCAGATTGGAGATAAGTAACAGTGACTGTTCTCTAGCTTATCAGTTTTCAAGAATACTTGACTGCACACTGCAGATGTTCAGCAGAGTCAAATTAGGAAGTGTGCTTGCATGCTTGTATTAGGTGTTTGCATCAGTTGATATTCAAGGGAAATAAACCTTGCTTATGGCTGCAGTATATGTTATGTTTTAGTAATAACGCAATTTGATATCACAAAAGGGCAACTACACTACACTTATCAAGTAGTCAAATTTGGCAATCGACGTCTCAGTGACATACTTTGGACATGTGTTCATTTCCTCCCTTTAGTTTCCGGTCATTGATTCCCACCTCTTTTTGTTCTAGTCGATTTTGATTGGCACTAGAAAAACCGGCGCGGCTTTGCCGAGCGCTGTTAGGAGCCTACCACTGTATCTGTGGGTGACTACATTGTGTTAGGTAGTTGTACAATTGTATTTGTATCCAAGCAATGCTACTCAGATTAGCTAGTCGTGTTAGTGTCTAATTGTGGTAGAAAATATGACATGATGCCCCCCTAAGTGTGAGTGGCTAGAGTAGTGTTTTTTATAGTATCACTGGAGTATTATTTTGGGAAGCTAATTTTTACATCGTATAAGGTTATCTGTACAGCTGTTAGGTAGCTCAGCTCCTCTTCTAAGGTCCTTTGTAGAGTCATGAGATATCCTGTGGTTCTTGTGGCATCTACACATTTGATATTAAAGCCTGCTTTTTATTATTATTTAGACTAAGTCAATATAACAATATGTATGTTGAAGACAAGGTAACTAGTAGTATAATAATAAATACTTATACCTGCCAGTTGCTTGGCTTTCTGATACTGTTAGTCAGTGAGAGCTTGCAGGCTCTCGTTTTATTGATTGCCTCTTCAATCCATGTAGCTAAAGCTACAGCTTTCTTAGCCACAAGGCTTGTAACTCTACCTGCAATTGGATGTTCATGAAAATGCAGTGAGGCAGTGAGTAGACTGTTATTACACCTTCGACTTGTCGTGGTTTTGCAAGGTATAAGGTGTGTATGTGGTTGTCGGTCATCGTGCCATTGGTTTGGTGTGTATGTGGTTGTCGGCCATCGTGCCGTTGGTTTGTTGTAGGTTTTGGTTACCTCACCGTGTAGGGGAGGTGCTGCCAAAATTTACAATTGACACTATTATGTTCATTTGTTGCAGGAGAGGCTATTGCAAGGATCATTCCCCACCATCCTCGAATCATCACTTTGCAGGACAGCAAGATGAGGCATCCTACATCCCTCTTTCCATATCATGTTCGTATATCACGTAACCTAGCTAGACGTCTCCCGTTCGAAAAAGATACGGTTAGAAATATGCAGATCTTTGCATATCTATAACCGTATCTGTTTTAAATTGTCCATGTTTTTTGGACAGCTCGAGGATGTGTAGATGGAGTTAGTTTCCATGCTCTACTCGGATCCGAGATAGAGTTTCAGCAGCATCTCCCTGTTGTTCTCCAGATACACAATCTCCCTGCCAAGACGTGTATTTGGAGAACAGCGGGGCGGTGCTGCCGAAATTCTGTCTTAGATAGGAGTAGAGCATGGAAACTAACCCCATCTACACATTCTCGGGTGGAATTAGGACCTATTTTCACCTATTAGACAATATAGGAACCTGTTGATGCAATTGATTTTTATATTACTTGCTGATATGTTAGAGGATGGATGACCATGAGTGGATGTACACGGGCCGCTCTAGTCAGGGTTCCTTCACCAATGAATGGATTGAGAAGACCGATGCTTTCTTGGAACTAGCATTTGCAAGGGTTAAAGGAGCGCGTGGCACTTGGTGTCCCTGTAGCATTTGTGCAAACACGCGTCAACAAACAAAGGTGGTCATGGGTAAACATCTTTGCAAGAATGGATTTACGGCGGAGATGAGGTCGTGAGACAACGCATCGAGGATTATGATGCTGATGTTGGGGTAGGAGACATGTTAAATGACTATCATGAAACACACTTCAATGAAGGGCGTAGGGAGGAGGAGCTAGAGCTAACCACAAAGGCAACAAATGGGCTAGTCAAAATTCAACAATTATCCGTCTTACCAGGACACGATGTCTATATTGTGGCTCAACAGGCCACGCAAGTTTATTATCTCTCATACCCATGCCAAACTGTAGACCGTCTTAAGGGTTGGGATGTTGTGTATAAGGTGTCGCCACACGATAAACTACCTATCCCAAACAATCAAGATTACAACATAGACCCCAACACATATGACGGAGAGTTCTTTCAAGAAGATGGGCTCGAAGGGAGTTTTGAGATAGACTTAAACGAACCCCAAGGTATGGAGGTAGACAATGAAAGTGGTGCTGACGAGGACGCCAGAGATGAGGTTCAGAATGTGAAGGCCTTAGAATTACTTCAGTGATTACATCTAAGCAATGACGATGATGACGACATTCCTCCTTCAGAGCACGGGGATGATTATATCGACTTGTATGATAGTGATGATGAGACTTATGATCCAGCTAATCCCGATCATGATGATTATTTCTAATACATGTATGATCCGTGGTAATTGATTTATTATTTATCATACCATGTTATTTTCTAAGTATGTTTTGTTTATTTTGCATCTATTTTAATGTATTATCTGTGCTAATTGGCTTACTCTTTTTAATTGCAAGTGATTGAACAATGGTGGGTGGTACAAAGAGGATAGCATCGCTTTACTCAAAAGTGACAGCGACACGTAAAGGGTCCGATGCAGCTGAGGGATACGAGAAGAGACATCGGGGTAGACCCAGGGGTTGGGGGAAGGGTAGAGGCAAGACAAGGACACTGTCGCCTGTACCTTCATTTGCCGTCTGAGTTACCTTCTGCTCACTCATCCTCTAAGGAGGAGGAGGAGGTATAGGTGGAGGAGGAGGCAGGGGTTGAGGAGGAGGCAGGGGGTGGAGGAGGAGGAGGCAGGGGTGGAGGAGGAGGAGGAGACATTGCTCAATACATTGCATTGATTGGACATTCTTGAAATAATGATTGGATACATTGTGTCTATATGTAGGATTTCTTTAGATGCGAGGAGGGATACAAGGCCAAGGCGGATGCTGTGGCTGACAAAGCCGCCAAGAAACTCATCAAGGACATGCACTACAAGGCGCGCATCTAGGTCGTGATCCAATACCACGCAGAAATTCTTAAAGAGAGGATCCCTAAAAGGGCGGCAAGAACCATGAGCCTGACCCTGGAACAATACCTGAAGGTAAATATAGAACATTAATTGTGGGGGATACGACCCCAGATACCCACGGCAGACCACATGGGCTGCGCCCCCAGGGGTGTCCTAGCCCACAAGACGGCGCCTTGCGGGGCACAACTCTGCTCGGCGGCTCCCGCAAGACATCTGGAAGATATCCTGAAGATACTACGAGATCTGTTAGGATATGTATGATCCCAAGATTCCTATAATCAGTTATTACTTTCAGGTTATCTCTTAGATCTAATCGACTTGTAATCCTGCTCCCCGGACTATATAAGGCAGGTAGGGACCCCCTCCAAACTCACGCAATATCATACGATAGCTAATACAAACCAACAGACCACAGGAGTAGGGTATTACGTCATACTAATGGCCTAAACCTATCTAACTCGTGTGTCTCTATTGCCTTCTTGTTCTTGATCTCACGCTCCTCTGTCGATCAATCTACATTCGTGGGATACCCCTCGGAGGACTACCGACGATATTCTATCGACAGTTGGCGCGTCAGGTAGGGGTTTGCATGTTGTTTCCTTGTTGAACAAGATGGCTTTTTCTGCAGGCTCTTCATCCCTCCCGCAGCCTAGCCAGATCTTCATGGTCGGATCGATTTCGTGCATCATCAATGCTGACGGAGTGGGAGAGCTCCTTGAGCCAGTGCAGATCGATTCTGCTCTGCTCATCCCCGCACCTGCGACTGTAGATCCAATCTCGGAACCGCTTCCGAGGTCTCCTTCATCAACAACTCGCCGCCTGCTTCCTCGCTACCAGAGGAGGCAGATCAACAACGATGATCTAATCGAATCCATTGATCGGATCGGTCTGAAGCTTGCCGATTGCCTCTCCATCGCCGAATCGGCTCTGGACACTATGGTACAACGCCGACCACCCTCCGATCTAGATCCGTCGGAGGCTGCTAAAAAAACTCTAGGAGTTGCGGCTCTGCCCCTCGGGCTCACCAACTCTGCCGCCACTTACCAAGATGCTCTGAGGGGAAAATTCGCCGACCAGGTGGGAGATGCCCATCCACTCGCCAACCAGCTCGCCGTCTAGCCTCCGCCAGCCGTCAACATGCTACATATAGGCCGGTGCCCCGGAGCATCCCTCTAGACCATCCCGGAGGAAAATCCAGTCTTCGAGTCTTAGGGCTTTATGGAGACCCTCGCCACCGCCACCACCGAGCTACTTTCTCTCCCACCATTCCGGGGTGGCGCAATCTTCAACGTTAGCTTCAATAGCGCCCCTCGGAATGGTGAAACCAAGGAGGAGCATGTCGCTCATGAGAACCAGAACATCAATCGCGCCCAGCATCGAGAAAACGAGGCAGCCATCGCGAGGGCTGAGGCTGCCTATTATAATCGGCTTGATTCACAGGGAAGGCCGCTCCCGCTCCACCGTGACCTCGACGAGGAATTTCTCCGCGTTGATGGCCACGACGTTTTCAAAACGCCAAGCGTCAATCTAGCAGTGGCCGCCAATGAGTTCGCTCGTCTCCCGTAGACGCCCGAGCTCACTAAGGTTGCCGCCATGCTTAAAGCGGCACACTGTCAGGTTAATGAGATTCGCGAGGATCAGAGACCTTCGTGCTCTACGAGCACAATTCACTGATCAGCTGCGCCGAGATCTAATCGCCGCCCCAGTCAAAGTCGCTTCGCCGACCAGTCGCTGCCTCTCCAGGGGGGAGCCGGGATCACCGCGCCGAACACCATCGCCAACACGACCAGGAGGTCAAATAGGACGCTCGAGTGCACCTCAGCAACCTCCGGGACGCACGATGGCGTATCGAGCAACATCGCTTCGGTCACCAAGAAGACAAAGTACGTCGCCGCCAGGAGTATGAGCAGGAGTACGGCAACCCGGACTTAGCCCTCAAGCCGATCGCTAACGGCAACGCTGCACTCGATGGCATCGACAACCCTGAGGGCCCCCAGCTTTCACAAGGGCGCTCTAAACTCTTTGGTGGCCCTGTGGTTTTAAGATCACTGGGGTCGAGCCCTACGAAGGAAGGATGAACCCGACACAATGGCTGCAGGCTTACGCCACAGCTGTCCGTGCCGCCATAGGAGACACCAGTGTCATGGCAAATTATCTCCCCGTCATGCTTACGCCGCCCGCCATGAGCTAGTTTACCAGCCTTGCCCCGGACTCCATCGAATCCTGGGAAGAGCTGAAGAAAGTCTTCACCGACAACTATATGGCTACATGTACACGGCCGGGCACCAAGCATGATCTCAACCGCATTAACCAGAAGCCGTCTGAGCTCCTTCGTAGCTACATTCGGCGCTATGTGCCTTATTGATTGATCTAGCTTCTCTGTTTTGCCATGACGCTATGTGCCTTGTTGATTGGTCCATTCGTCCACTACAGCCACCGGAAGCCGTGCTTGCCATTGCCGTCGTCGCCATCAACGTCGATAGAAGTGCCCTTTGCTGCTCGCAGTCAAGCAAGTGCTCTAGCCCGGTCTAGGTGAGCCGCTGATGCTATTTGAGTAGTTGTAGCGAGCTCTAGCAGCTAGAACGCCGCGGCGCCGCCATGCACTGCTCGACCGAGCCGCCATGGCCGGTGTCGAGCTCGGACCTCGCCGTTTTCAGTCCAGCTTGTACCACCAATCGACGCGCTGTGATGTGGGGAACAAGGTAGTGCCTCGGTTGTGGCCGGAGACTTCGCCGGCGGCGAGAAATCGCGGGTCAGAGCCTCGCCGTCGCGTTGCTCTCACTGACAAGTGGGACCCCACTGTCAGTGACGATTTGATTTAGAAATGGAATTTTTTCTTTTTCAGAAATTAATGAATAGTGTAAGTTTTTGTTTATTTTGTGTAGAATTAAATAGAGCTCTAAAAATTATGAAATTTTTTGTGTGACCTATTTATGGTATAAAATATTTAGAAAAAATATTAAATATTACTTTTCAGTACATTTTGAATGTGATAAAAATTGCTAAAGTTAATTAATAAATGGGTTTCCATGATTTTTCTAGGCTTAAATAATTATCCAAAAATTATGAAAATTATTTTGCCACTTAGTTATCATGTGATGAATCTTCACAAAAATTTTGAGCTCATTTGGAAAAAGTTGATTTGTTTCATAATTTTGAATTAAATAATTAATTCATAAAAACAAATAGTAAACCTTAATGACTTAGGTTTTGTTTGAAGTTTTGATTGAGTGATGACCTTGGGTCATTAGAATAAAATGATCCTTGGTACTTAAAGTAAGTGTTTGAGTTTACGAAAAGGTTTAATTAGTGTTGGTTTGCAACTGTACCGCGAAGGAAAGTTGTATTCAAGTTTTTAACTTTTGCATCCATCATCAAGCGTCATGTTTTATATCTCGCATCATATTGAACATGGCATTGTTACTACGTGTAGTGAATGAAAGTGAAAATGTGGTAGTCAACCAAGTTGTTGAGGAAGTTAATCCACCGGTTGAGGTCGGGTTTGATATCTGTGGAACAACTCCGGAACCTGACTATTCCGACAATCTAGGCAAGCCCCGGATGCATTTAAACCTACCTTGTGTTTTACAAATTTATATCGCTTTTGCTTTCAAGTACTGCATTAAGTAATTAGGAGTTGAGTGAAAACCTAATTGGTGCATTACCAACCTTGTCTTTCCATATCAACCTTGTTACCTGTTTTAATTCGAGAATGCCTAGTTATGCTTAGCCATGCTTAGACAGATAAAAGTCGGGTGATTACCTGTCACCCGTGAGTTATAAAAGGGTTTTTGGATACGACTGGTTATTTATGTTATCATGAGATATAAGCTTGTGGAGTAATAAATCTAGACCGGGCGGATCGGTGTATGAGAGCCACAAGACATGGATGTCTTGTGAGCGGGTTCTTTCCGCCTGTGTCGATTAAGAACCGTCCGTTGTTGAATTGCATGAGGTGAGAATTTGTAGTACTGACCACATACTCTGGTAAGCCTTAACTCGGCTATTCTATTACGAGAATGGCCACTTGCGCACTGGGAGTGGAGAGATGGCGGGAGTTGCATGTACCCACGTGGCAATGGGCTGGATTGGTGGAGTTCTGTGCTCTCGGGTGGCGCGGACCTGTTCTTGTTTTAGAGGACCTAAGAGTAGGTTGGTATATGTAGGTTAGGGACCTGCATATGTCGTGTGGTTGGGAGTCCCCAGCTGGGTTATAATCGGTTCGAATCGTCGTTGCTCCTCGGATATGGAGACTTAACTCATTGTTCATCATCGTAGTAAATAACTAGAACTTGAGTACATGTTGAGAAAGAGTTTGATATGAAGTTCATGGTCTCAATACGGATCATGGCAGATTCATATATGATCTTGATGAAGGTTTTAATGTTGAAAGAAAGAATCTTGTTAGAGAGCTTTTACGCAAAAGAACTTGGTTTATTGCTAAAGCCATACCTTGAATCCCTGAGCCTGCATTCCTGAGTCTTATCAGTTTTTATTCCGGCTAAGTATTGTTGAGTACTTTTGTACTCAGGGTTCGTTGACCCTTGTTGCAGGTGAGCCTCATGAGGAGGTCTGCTTTGGACCGTGCTGCATGACTGTTTTTCAAATTGAGGATGACAAGTAAATGTGTGGCCCTTGGGCAGGGCACTTTAATTGTGTGTTTTGTATTATGTTACTAATGCCACTCCACTACTATGGTTTGTAATAATAATCATACTTAGTTTGTAAGATTTGAAACTACTATTTTGTAAACTAAGTTATTGTAAGACTTCCGCTATTTCACTCTGATGTATATTAATGAATAAACTGTTGTAATACTGCAATGACTCTGTAATGGGATCCTGCTCGGAAAAATCGTGGCTGATTCGGGGTTCTCCGAGGACACCCGACAGGCTTCTTAAGTTACCGAAAACATATGCATAGTTGTCAGAGGTCATTGGACAGTGATAGGTGCATGTGGGCCCTATAATTTAGGAGGTTCTGCCACAATCTGCTCCGCTCGTTACCAGCAAACTCTCTACAGGTACCATGAAAGAAAAATCAGGGGGAGGATCCTCGAAGTCGGTGATCTCGTACTCTGGAGGACCTAGTCAACCAAGGACAAATTTAAGCTCTCTCCACCATGGGAAGGACCATACGCGGTGGCCAAGGTGATCCAACCAGGCACCTACCGGCGGAAGAACGACAACTGCAACGTTCTCACCAACACATGGAACATCGAATAGTTACATCATTTCTTTCCCTAAAGCTTGGTCTTACCATTTATTTCCATTCAATGCTTGCTACTATAGTGCCCTAATCCAAGCACTCTTGGCCTAGGTCACTCAGCGGCTCTATGGGGGTGTGATAGCACCCCTTTTTTTACTATCATATAGTAACACTTTTCGCCCAAACAAAAGGGCATCGCCCAAACAAAAGGGCATCCTGTTCCTTTGATTACCCTACGTAACTTGCGCTTTAGCCTCCTGACCGATCACACCCCGCCACGACCTACGGTTATGAGTAGCTAAGCCTCATGGGCCACGCCCGGGTTCTTAAGGTTGCAGCCTACGGGTCAACGGGCAGGTGCGAAAAAGAAAGGACAAAAAACAAAGCTACGCAAGGATAAAAACAAGGGCAGACGGGACAAGCTTCCCCTCACGAGTGATTCTATCACAAAATGAACTTAAAATATTCACGAATGTAAAACTGTTCATACGGGGGCTCCCCCACAAATTCATCTTTTACATAAACTGACTATTTCTACTCTAACTCTACTATGGCCCCCTGGCTGCGTCGGTTGACAGTGCGGTTAGCGAGGACGAAGGTAGCTCGATTGTGGTCAGGACGACAGCGCGCGGCTCGGCTACGGTCAGGACGACGTTCGGCTTAGTTGGGGCAGGATGACACTCACCTCCGACCTGGCCTCCGTTGCCTCCGCAGGCTGGTCGATGTCTTCCCGGTGCACATCTACGGCCATGATCAAACGACGAGCCTCCATCACCCACTACGCGGTGACCTGCTCAGCGACCACCTGTGCGTGCGGCACCAAACTTTCCCCCAGCGCATGGGTCTTTTCTGCGCTCCACCCATCGGCATATCCTCTGTAGATGGCCACGAAGTCCAGATCAGGGCAGTGGGTCGCCACCAAGGTCAGCACCCTCGATGTCCCATAGAACATGCCATCGGAGATGAGCGCCTGAACTTCATTTAGGACCTCCGCTAGCTGGACGGTGGGCATACTGGTGCTCGGTCCTGACCCGAACACCTCAGAGACCACCACCTGCGTAATGTTGCGAAGCTAGTCAAGCTCTCCCTCGAGAGCGCGTCGTTCTTCTAGGGACTAGGCTAGCGCCTCCATGCTCTGACCGACCGCCGCTTTGACCGTCTCTGGCTCTTACTCTAGAGAGCCGATCTTTCCACCTAGTTCTAGAAACGGATGACAAATTTAGGAGCAAGGAAAAGAAAAATTCAAGGCATCAACCGAGGGCAAAACAGGTACATACCAAGGTGGGCGCGTTCTAGAATGGAAAGCCCTTCCTCTTGCTGGGTTACCCTCTAGAGCAATCGAGTGTTCGATTCCTCTGCCCCGAGCATCTGCCCCCGGAGCACGATGACCTCCCGCTCGGCGTCTGACCGGGCCTTTTGCTTTGCTTCCAAAGCCTCTAGGGACTTCTTGAGCGCTACCTCGATCTCTGCCAAGTGGGCCTTCGCCGCGTCGAGTTTCTACTCTGCAGCAGTCGCCCACTCGACCGCACGCAGCTATGCCGCTCATACTCCCATCGCCTCGGGCGCCCAGTCTTGGGACTCACAGCGGGTGGACTCCAGCTTGTGCTTGAGCTCGTTGACCCACCGCAATGCCACCGCTTCTTGCTCCATCCGACCGTGCTCTCTCGGAGAAACTAGGACTTGCGGATCGACATCATCTCTAGGTCCTACGAGACAAGAAGCAGGCGTACTGAGACAACTGTTTAAATACCAAGGAATCAAAGACAACACCAGGAAAGTAGAAAACTTACCTCTGCAATGCATGGTAGGTCGACAGCCATGCCCTGATGGATGAGCTTAACCCTCTACAAGGCCTCCTTGAGCTTCGCCTTGGTAAGGGCGAGATCAGACTCCATCGACAGTCCTCTCACCTCGAGCAAGTGCCAAAGCTTCACCTCCTCCTCCTCGTGAAGGACAAACTGGGCCTTTTTAGGCTCACCGGGGCAAGGCCACACCAGCTCATGGGTCACCCCCGACCCACCGGAAGATCCAGCCATCGCAGTATCAAGCGACAACCGGATCATCACCAACTCCTAGGATGGCAGGATGGCTGGTGGCTCCACCCCAGTGTCTTTCTCACTGTCAAAAGGGATGTCCACCACCAGGACTCCATAGCTCATCTATAGCTGCTCTACCTCTGGCCTGGTCGTGGCTCCTCTGGCCCCCTCTAGCTCTGACCAGGTGGGCAAACCGTGCGCTCCTCCGTCGGCTAAGACAGGGAGCCTAGCTTCCCTCCTCTCCTCCTCCATAACCAGCGGGGGAGGGACCACAAGAGTCATCCCCGACCCAACCTCTACTGACACCATGGGGATCGCCACCATCACTATCACCGCCACCGCTACCACCATACTCATGACCGGTCAGGAAGAAACGACCCTCATTAAGGAAGGTGGGGAGATCTCCATACCAGCCAGAGTGACCTGCTGCAGGCTAGGCCTCCACTCTTTTCGCACAGGAGGTGGGGAGACCTCCATACTAGCCGGATCATGGCCATTGCAAGAGAAGGCACAAACACACATTAGTCACACCCAAAAACTCAACTATGAGGGAAAAGGGAAGCATGAATACATACCCAGACAAAAGTGGCAGAACTTTGAAACCTCGATCGGCTGACGATGACCTGACCGGACAAGGATCGCTCAGGGGTCGCAGTCCATGCCCCCTCGGATTGACCAAGGGTAGGGATGACACGGCTGGTCCTCGTTCGGCTCATGAACGGTCACGGCCACGGCCACCAGCTCATGATGAGATAGTTGGAGCGATTGGTGGGGCATCTCCCTATTGAGGGCCATGCATGCGCAGAGACCTTGAGGGAACGAGTGGACAATCGTGCTCCCCTGACCGACCAGCGCGCTCCATCATACTCAGAGCAGGGGGCTGAGAAGCCGACGGCGCCTCCGAAGGGCACGGTGACCACGCCCGCTTCGCCTCTTGTTCAAGGGCGGTGTCTTCACTCATGGCATGCTTCCTCGACTCAGGAACATCACCACGTGTCTCCGTACCATGCCTGCCACTGATGGGCACAACTGTGTGCTCACGGCCCTCCACCAAGGTCACGGTAGTGCCCCTGTCTCCCTCATCCTCTGAGGAACTCGCGTCATCACCCGTCTCCATGGGCTCCTTCGACTCAAGCTCTGCCTCCACGTCGCTTCGACTCTCGCCACCACGGACCCATCGGTTGATCTCCTTCTCCTTATCAAACCACCTCTAGACCTTCTCGGTTTTCTTCTTCTTCTTGGCAAGTGCAGCCTTCCTCTAGGTGGCTTGCCGAACCGTGCCTTTCGAACCTCTGGAAAATGCGGCTGGGATTTATAGCCCGCGAGTCCCTTCAAAACGGGCAAATCGAAATCAACCAAAACATCAAAACAAGAAGGAAAAGGTCATGGGAAAAAAGCATACCAAATTGGACAACTTCGTGGCATGGAGGGGTCTAGGCATCCCTTCGAGGGAGTCTTCATCCCTCAACTGCAGTGCCCGACTAAGATAACTCCAGACTTCATCTTTCGATAACTCCTCCGGCGATGCGCGGTCAGGATCCGTCGGGCCAGAGTATTCCCACATCGGCCATGTCCTTTCCCCCAGCGGGGCAACCCGATGATGGAAGAAGGTGTGGAAGACCCGCAACCTGTCGAGACCATTCTGCACAAGCTTCCAAAGCTCTGGCTCGATGATCGCCAGCTTTTTCTGTTAACGGGAAGGACCCCACTTCCAACTTTCCCTCTTCTCCGGCCTCCCCCCGGTAAACGTCACGAATGGCGCCTCCACCGGGTTCCTGATATAGAACCACTCGCCATGCCACCCCTGGTTGGAGTCACTGGGGGAGTATGTGGGGTAGGGGACCGACGGCTTTGGCCTCTTCTGCAGAGCAAAACCTCCAACCGGTGCGGTTCTGGGCGATTTACCCTCGGACAGGGCTCGCCCGATGAAGACTCGCCAGAATAGATCCACATGCAGCACCATCCTGAGGAAGGCCTTGCAGACAGTGACGAAGCTGGCGATGTGCGGCACCCCAGTTGGTTTGAGGTGCTGCAACTCCAGGCCCCACTCATTGAGGAGACCGCACAGGAAACAATGCATGGGGTACCCGAGCTAGCGCTCATGGAAGGCAAGGAAGGAGACGACCTCGTTAGCCTGAGTTCGCAGAACAACCTCCCCCAGTGTAGGAGCCCTCTAGTGCACCACCTCCTTCGATAGAAGCAGCCCCTTCACGGCGAAGTCGGCCAGCACGGCCTCATCCACGTTTGAAAGCCTCCAGTTCGACATTGCACCTCAGATTTATGAACGAATCTATGAGTTTTTCCTCTCCCTCACTCTGCCCTCCTCTCTCGTAGAAACCGCTACGGCACACAAATAGGCTTGGCAAAAACAAGGAAGGAGAAACAAC
The DNA here is from genome assembly GCA_904845875.1 of Miscanthus lutarioriparius. Classification (NCBI taxonomy): domain Eukaryota; kingdom Viridiplantae; phylum Streptophyta; class Magnoliopsida; order Poales; family Poaceae; genus Miscanthus; species Miscanthus lutarioriparius. The sequence goes on along the minus strand of CAJGYO010000001.1, from coordinate 96,306,784 downwards.
AATGGTTGAAGAAAGGCGAAAGAACGGGAGGAAAACCCTCTCCCTTCCCCCTATTTAATGCGGAAAGGAGTGTGGCAGGACATGGCCCTGGCTAACGGGATGCGGCCTGCTCGATGGGACGTCGCCTGGCTAACGGGACGTGGCCTAGTTGGGGCCCACTACTACTACAACAAGGCCACAGGAAATGAGGCACAACCACATGCAAAATGACATGTCGCCTTCCTAGGCAGGGTTTGGAGGGGCCCACCGATGGAATCTCCATCAAGGAGAGGCTAGCAGGTCACCCGAGTCGATCGGATGGCTCAAGCGGCTACCGAGAGACAAGTAAGGAGCAGTGGGATGCCCCATACGGGTTATGCCAACTCCATCATGAATGACGGACCTGGATTCCACTCGAACATATCCGATAGGAGCTCCCCGAACCCATCACTCGAGCCATTGAGGTAACTTTACCAACCCCCATTTTACTTTTCCAGTACATAAGCATTCATTCTCATGCATGCATTCATACATCCAAATCATTGCATATGCAATCATTGCATTGAAATGCTTCACGTCGCGTCACGAAGCGGTAGTCGTCTCATTCGATATGAGCGGCAACCGACCGGGGTTCGAAGGCTAGCCCACGAAGGGCTCGAGGCCGCCTCGTGTCAAATAGAGCCAGGGGAGAAAACGCAGATGAGCCTCAGCAGCCCTCGCCTGACCCACTCAAGAGCGGACAGGGTCATCTCAACCTTCAAGTTTGATCCTGACCTCGAGCCATTCCCACAGAATCTACATCGAGGGGAGGCCATCGGGCCACCTGAGTCGCTCTCTAGAATGACTCGGGCATCTGCCAAGAGGCAGGTTAAGGAGAAGTGGAGCACAACATGAGGGATATGCCGACCCCATCATGAACGATGGACCTGGATTCCACTCAGACATGCCCATTAGCAAGCTCACCGAAGCCCACCACTTGAGCCATCGAGGCAAGTGGCGTCAGCTCAACCCCTCCAGTTGCGGAAACCGTGGATGGGGTGACATAGGAAATCATGCGACCGACCCCGACCATCCCCTAGTGGCTCGGGGGCTCGAGCCGCTAGATCTCGACTTAGGAACCTGACCGACCACACAGGTTGTGGTCGGAATGGACACGGATGAACACCCCAACCGAAAGAGACACAAGAGTCCACAGCCCCAAAAAAGAGTACAAGGTGCACAACCTCTGACCGACTCCCCAGTCGACCGCAGGTTTAGGGGCTACACCCACCGGGTGCGCCCGCACGCACCCGGTGGAAAACAAATTACCAACGAGTCTCCTCCTTAGAGGCTAGGCGCCTATGTCTGCACGGCATGCCTCTGTGGCCTTCGATAGTCCCTCCTCAGGGGCTAGGTGCCAATATCCCTCCGCCGCGCCTCTGCGGCATTCGCTAGTCCTCCCCACGGAGTCTGGGCACCCGTATCCACTCTACGTGCCTCTGCGGCCTTTGCCAGTCCTCCACATCGAGGCTAGGAGCCTAAATCCTACTCGGTTACCCTACGCAGTACAACAAACCAATGTGGAAAAACACTGAAGTTCCAATAACAGCCGCCTCCACGGCACAATGGGCACAGGAATTACAAAGCAAATACAAGCTTTCATTAAGCTAAAAACGTAAGCCCCTGGCTTCTACAATATCACGCAAAGCGTGTGTGAACAACCCCTTCAAGGATTCATAGAAGTCCCAAAGGGGCTCCAGGGCTCCTATTGGGTTCATAAACCTAGGGTCCCCAATGGACCCGCTTCCCTACAAAACTCCACCCAGCAGGCGGCGCAGCGATAGCACATGCTTGGGTCGGCCTAGATACACAATGACAGGCCAAGACCATGATCCGGGCCCTGATCGGCACCTCTGGCCAGGAGATCTAGTCGGAGCCCTGACCAAAAGGCCTGGCCATGGTAGGATCATAGTCTGACTTTGACCCCCTTTCTCCGACCGAGGATGCGCTGGACCTCTGCTCGTAGCTCTTTCCCGACCGACACGGTCGGGGACAACTAGGAACGACCGACTGGGGACACCCGCTCGGTGTGGGCCTAGGGAGCAGGCGGAGCAGATAAGGTAAGGTGCTCAAGTCAATCATAATACCGAAGACCGTACCCTGCCATGCCCTGTGCACTTGCAGGACGGTGCCATAGGGCCATGTGAAACGACATTGTACAGCATGCCAGATGCATCAGAGCATAAACAGTATTGTGGGCGCCATCGTTTGCCATACCAGGCAAACACTGTACAGCCTGCTAGATGTGTCAGAGCATACACAGTATTATGGGCGCCGTCGTTTGCCATACCAGATGAACACTATGCAGCCTGCTAGATACAAGAGAGCATGAATAGTAAGGTGGGCATGGCTAAGGCTGAACGAAAAACTCGAAGCTCGTTAGCTCGCTCGGCTCATGGCTGGCTCGACTCGACTCGGCTCGGCTCGTTATGATAACGAGCCGAGCCAAGCCAAGATTTTAGCTCATTAGCTATAACGAGCCAACTCGAGCCAGCTCGCGAGCTAAACGAGCCAAGCTTCCAGGAAAAAAAGTATCAAAACTTATATTAGTTTTTGTATTACTTCATGTCTTGCACTTTACAATTGACTGGTAACTAGTCTAGACCCTATAAATTTACTGGTAACTGGTCTAGATGTATTTCTTTTGTATTATTATTATTCTCAAACTTTAGATAAATGCAAATATTATATTTTGTGTATTTTTTATACCTGACTCGCGAGCTTAACGAGCCAGCTCGAGCTTTTAATGAGCCGAGCCGAGCTGGCTTTCTAGCTCGTTAGGATAACGAGCCGAGCCAAGCTAGCTCATTATCTTAACGAGCCATAATGAGCCGAGCCGAGCCGAGCCGGCTCGTTATCCAGCCATAGCGATGGCGACGTAAACAGTATGGTGGGCGACGGCGGCCATCCCGTACCCGATGGCATGGGCAACAAGACTAGGCAGCACCCATATACACTCACTCTCTTTCTCTCTAACTTGTAAGGCCATCCCCTTCAACTATAAAAGGGGATGCGCTCTCTCCTAAAAGACGACGACCCGAGGACTCGACAACTCGACGGCTACACAGGCTACCGAACACAGTCTCAGCAGCTTGCAAGCTTGGGCACATAGAGATGCACACAGAGCACACGCTCTGACACTTAGCATACGTTTGAGCCCCCGTCACTCTCTTCCACTCGGACTAGAGTCCGACCGGGCCTTTTACACCCCCCCCTGACTTCATTCCTCACTCGTTTGTAACCCCACAACAGCAAACTTCGAGCACCTACGCTCAGGAATAAAGTCATCAACTGACCTCAACTAGACGTAGGGCCCATTACCTGAACTAGTATAAATAATGTGTCATTGAGTGCTAGGCCACATCCGATCACAACACATGGCAAAACTACAAATATTTACTTGTTGGCCACATTTCGCACCGACAAGTACAAACAAAGAAAGAAAAGCAACAAACAAAATCTACAAACTAGTATGAATTACAGGAAAGAAGCCAAGTGAGGGAGAGTCTTAGGAGACAAAAAAAGATGAAACAAAAAATATAAGCAAAGAAAGAACAAAGCACTTTAGGTCAGAATCAAGATCCATAGATCAAACAGCAGACTCAAGTTGGTCTTCACTCCATGGCTGACCAAAGATATCTCCTTTATGAAGAACAATCTACAATCCTAGCAACTCATCTTCAGCCCTTAAAAAATTATTCTGTTTCTTGCTGTCTAAATTGCCCAACTCATAAGAATCACTGCCACCATAAAAAATTCATATCGTAGTTGATCTTTGAATTGAGAGACAATTGATGGGAAGCTTGTGTAATCAGGTGTATCTAGTCCAAGAATTCCCTAATTGACTTGCAAAAGAACGAAAAGGAACAGATGCTCTGTAGTCTCCTCCACTACCAGGTTGCAGAGTTCATAGTTATACGAGTCAAGTTCCATATTTTTCTTTCTTAGAATATTTATTGAGCTCAGCCTATCTTTGATTAGTAGCCAAAAGAAGACCTTGTGCTTCGGTTAATAGTAACACTTCCATAGCCATTTGTAGGCAGGATCTACCTCAAAGTGCCCAATCAAAACTTTATAAACTTTAGTTGAGGAAAAGTTATTGGACCCCATCTGTAACCTAAAACATCATCATCAGGAACCCACCCTTCTGCAATATCCTTTGCTCCAAGGTTTACATTTGTTGAAAGGCCAATTGTGACAAAGGCAGACTAAACAGTTGTGCCAGATTATTTTCATTAAAAGCCATTTCAACTGAAATGAGCTTGTTTTATGCAAAGAAAATAGCTCTTGGTTCAACAAGTATTCATTCCTTCTGTCACACCAAAAGAGGCAGCTCTTCCCACTTTTAAGTTCAACAGTCACTAGTTCTTTATAAATTGGCAATAACTTCAAAACATCCCTCCACCAAAAGGAAGCCTTCCTGTTGTGGCTTCGAAGTTTTCCATTCTTATAGTGCTTTTCCCAAACCAAATGAACCCAAGGGATATCAAGTCTGTTAAAGAGTTTATTGAAGTTTTACAAAAGGAGAGCTTCATTCTATTTACCAATGTCAATGACCCCCCCAGACCTCCTTCTTTGGGTAAATAAACCATTTTTTAGGCTGCCTTGAGAGGATTCTTTGCATTTATATCAGAGCAACTTGTTGGCGGTCCTTAACGATTAAACTTGACCGCCAATTACGACACAAAAAGAGGAGAAATTGGCAATCTTAAGCACATATGCATTTACTACTAACCTAGTTCCACATGTATTTGGAGGTTATTATTTTGTAGGACATAAACACAAATGCATGGAAAATTTCATCGAAAGGCGCTTTCCAACGTTGATTCGTGCAAAGGAATAATAGAAATGCCCATCAACTTTCGTCATTCGGGCGAAGTACCACCCAAGAAGCGACCCAGGACCAGCCCATAGCCCACCACATGAAGGCGGTGGCAAGGGGGCTTGGTCAAGGGGTGACCGACCCCTAGGGGCGGCCAACCCCCCATCGGCGCCTCTCGGCCATCCCTTCAATAGGCGGTGGCATGTGAGCATGCTGAGGCGGTGCACCCCAAGACTTCATGCCAAGAATAGCCACAGCACCGCCCTTGCTCCTTGTATAAATAGAGGGGCACCCCCCTCTCTCTCAACACACACCATTTGGGCTTCCTCACACATCACATTCCCTCTCTAGTAGTTGTAGCTTTACCTTTTAGTTGTTTAGAGCATGGCAAAGCTACCTTGGAGAGCTTGGCTCCTTGGAAGAAGAGACCTTTGAGTATGAATACAAATATAAGTTCTTCCAAAGCTACGCTCTCATATTATAATTATAGTCATACTTATGAACTAGAGTATAGTTATTGTGTTATGATCTTGATATATGAGCTAGTCTATAGTTTGTATGTCATGAGAGTAGCACATAGACTTTATGCTTAACAACTCATATAACTTATACAATCGGAATTAGAGCTAAGTTGGGGTGGTGGTTTATCATGCCATCAGGTGTGCCCCGGTCATTTACATGTCGATCCGTATGTAACACCCTAAAATTTCATTTGCAAATTAGTAATTAAATTTGAGCATTTATTTGATTTTCTATGCATTTTAACCTAGGCCAAATAATAAATTTTGGTTAATTAAAATTAACTATAAGGTTTAAAAACATGTTTGTTGCATTCATGCTGAAGTATACTGTTTTTGGTTGAGTGTAGGGCTAGGTTGTTTGAGGTTGAATTCAAATTTCATTTGAATTTGATCAATTTTCAAAGCTCTGAAAATAGGAAAGGATTTATTTTTGAAAAAAACTCTCTTCTTCCTCTTTTCCAGCCCAACCCCAGGCTGGCTCAGCCCTTTCCTCCTTCCCATTCCCACGCCTGCCCTGCTCGCAGCCTGCTCCTCGCCTTCCTTCGCTCGCACGCGCTCGCGCCCACAGCCCACCACTGCGGCCCAGTTCGGCGCCGTCGGCCCAGGCAGTGGCCTACTCCATGTCCAAGCCACGGCCGCGCACTCATCACTCTCACTCACTGCACACAGGACCCACCCGTTAGACCCGCCTCCCTCCTTTCCTTCTTCGCCATCCGGTGATGGCATCGCCATGCAAGGCAACACACCGCTGCGCCCACGCTAGCATGGAAGGGATTCAAAATCCCGTGATTCGCAGCCCACTGCGCTTGCTTCCCATCTCTGCACGCTGCTTGCCTACATAACCCACTATGGAGCCCCTCCCTCTCTCCCTTTTTCCCCGTCCGCATCCGAGCTCACACCGCCGCCCTGCAATCCACCGCTCCAATGCCCAATCAACATCGCTGACGCACTTGTGTGCTCCGTCGTACTCCACCGGAACCCTAGGTGCCCTCATTTCTTCGTTTTGGTAATGAATCGCTCGGATTTCACTCACCTATGCCCTTTTTCCCTCTCCAACCACCGTCATACGTCGCCGAACCCCTTCAGAGCCCTCCCGAACGCCGCGAACGTCTTCTCCGGACTCGAGGTGAGCTGCTCGTACTTCTCGTGCCCTCTTTTCGGTAGTTGATGCCCTGGAGCACCGTATCGGTGAGCTCTAGTCAGGCCGGCCATGGCGCCTCCATGGGGACAATCGCCTCAAGGTGCTCCCCGTCCCTTGTTTGGTACCCGATCGAGTTCGCGAGAGCCTGTACTTCATTCCCGTGCTGTTGGTTTCGAGCGGGGTGGTCCGAAACGCTGTATCGGCGTTCGCCGTAGAGCTCGGCTCGCCGTCGGCCATGGCGGGCTCACCGGAGTCACGGTGCAGGCGACGGGGGTTCTCCTGTTCATTCCTCACCGTCGGAATCACTTGAACGGTCATGATTAAAACATACCCCTTCGGGGTCATAACGGTTCACCGTGGACATGTGGACACGGTCAACACACACACATGCTGCACCGCACAACTCACGTGAAGCCGCGTGGCGTCCAGTCAGCAGCCACGCGGGTCAACCGGCAGTCAGCCGGCTCTTTTGCAGTTTATCCCTCGAGTTTTTAGTGAATCAACCCGCAGTCCAGTACAGTTCAAAAGAATTATCTTTTAGTCATGTTTTCTTCTGTTTTAGCCCCAATAGTTTTAGGAAATAGTGCGCAGCATCCATAATTCGTTTAAATTCAAATTTTATTAGTTTAAATTCAAATTTGAGTTCAGTTTATTTACAGAAATGCCATTGAAACTTGTTTTATGCATAACTTTTGCGTTTTAAGTCCGATTTGAGTGATTCTTTCGCTCATGTGTTCGTAGCAGTACGTAGATTAGTTTTATAAGCTTTGAAATCTATGTTTTTACTGTTTGGTGTACTGTTCTCATAGAAGTCTATTTGTATGCATGTAATGATTGGACTGGATGCTTGATTGATGAATTCAAACACGTTTAGAGGGTGATCAGTTTGAGGCTTCTGAGGACTAGTTGGGAGATCAACAGTACTAGGAAGAAAACTTTTAGGACGGCAAGTGTTGCAAAGGCCCCTTGTACCTATGAACTCTACAATTCATATACATGCATGTGTCTAAATTTGAATTACCTTTAAGGACTTTACCTAGATTACTACTTGTACCACATATCCTTGTTACCTATGGTTTGGGATGCATTTTGGATAGTTGCTGCAGCGCTCAACATAAATAATTATTAAACATGATTAAAGGTATTATGCAATATGTTAAAATGGAGCTTTTTAGCAACAATTAGGGGGCTAGAGTATGGGGTTGAGTGCTCTAGTGCCTCTCCATAAGGACTTAATCCTGAAGCGGCCACCCAGGAGGTTTCGTACAACCCCGAGTGTCATATGGCTCTGACTTTAACCTGTTAACTAGATTGTACTAGCTCATCTGTAGCTTTCTGTAAAGGCAAGAGGGGGGCACTAGTTGGTATGTTTCTTTTCCTGCTAGGGTGTGTACCATGCCTCGACCACGCGTGCCACTCCTAGAGTAGGGCCACATACGGCTAGACGGCTGGAACATTAGCAGCTATGACTTGTTAGTGCAACTAGCGAAGGGTTACATAGTGAAACCTTGCCACACTTCCTAGGTAGAGGTGTTGTGGGCTTTGCAAACCCTAGCAATAGGAATCACGGCATGGTGGGTAAAGTTGTACAATTTTTGTAGAAATATTTGACCTGTTATAACAGCCGTGCTCACGGATACGAGTGATCTGGATCCTTCATGATTAGTGGTTACTATGGATGGTTGGGAAATGGATCTAATATTGATTATTCACTATTACCACTGGGGTTGGGATTATTCACTAAAGTAGTGATTCAGGATGATAAAACTTGAACAACTAAAATTGCGAACCACAGTCAAACCGTGTCTAGCCTTTGAGCCTCATAGATCCCTTTGATATACTTGCTAAGCATGGTGAGCTTACACTTGTTTTACATTCAATGAAAATCCTAGATGGGTAACAGATAACGTGTATGAAGAGTTTCTAGAAGATCTCCAGGACTACTAGATTGATGTTCACCAGTTGGAGTCCCTGTGGCATTTTGGGCTTAGATTTCCGCTTTGTGTAATAATGTTGCCAATGAGCAAAACTATGTGATAACAGTATGATGAGATATGCGATGTAATAAAGTACTTTACTTTGATATTATTACAATTTGATGGTATATGTGTGTTTGGATATCCTGGGCGCACATATATGAGTAGTTGATCAACCTAGTTAGAAATTGGGTGCGACAAATTGGTATCAGAGCTATAACTGATTGTAGGACGATCAACCTAGTTAGAAATGGACATTTTTAGGATCACATTATCTTTATTTTGCAACCTTTAATTTACTATAAATTTTTTGCTTATATTCTATCTTTTATCTGTTGCAAAAATTATCTTATTCTAATACTCAATCTTTTCAATCTTATAGATGGCCCGCACCAAGCTGACACCCCGCAAGCGTACCATTGTGAGGCCAACAAGGAGGACGAGGTTCATGCTTGGCAAGCGTATTCCTGCACACCTGGTGGAGGCTCTGAGGAGCATGGAGGAACTGCCTGTGGAGGTGCCCATGGAGGAACCTCTGGAGGACCAGGTGGAGGATGAACCCATGGATGAAGAGACTAAAGAGGGTCCCATGTATGAGGAGCCCATAGAGATAGAAGAATATGAGGAGGAGCCCATTGAGAGAGATGAACAGGGGGGTCAAAATGGAGCTGGTGACCCTGATGATGGTGATGATTCTAACAACTCTAATTCTGATGATGGGGGTAATGATGGTGGTGATGGAGATGGTGGAGATGATAGTGGAGATGATGGTGGTGATGGCGATGGAGATGGAGGAGACGGTGGAAATTGTAACACCTCTGGTGTTTTGACCTAGAACTAAAACTTGACATGTCATCATATGCATTGCAAAGCATTCATAAAGAAGAAAATTTGGAATGCATTCACTGAATAAGATTTTGCTTCATAAGTTGTTATTTTATGTGATGCAATGTGATTCAAAACGTTAAACAAAGATCATGACCACAAGGGCCAAATTTCATGTGATCATGTGAGACCATGTGTCATTTGACTCAAATAACCCTAATGGGCCATGTTACTGGTCAAAATTCAAATTTAAGACAAAAGGAAAACAAATCAAATTTGAATTCAACTTTAAATTATAAAAGTCCTTTTTGCCCCTTTTGGATATTTCAAAATCCATTTGGAATTTGGGGTTGTGACAAAAAGCAAAGTTGGAGCTTATTTTATAAGGATCAACTTTGGTATTCAAAGTTTACATATAAAATTTGGAGTAATTTTGAAATGATTCAAATACTCAAATGCACCCCAAATTCAAATTTTAAAATGGAGGCATAATTTGAAAATGTTCCTTGAAGCAAAGTTGTAGAGCTTGAAAAGTTGAGCAACTTTCATTTTTGGAGATTTTCAACTTCTTTAGAATATTTGTGAGTAATTTGCAAATTAAACTCAGTGTCAATTCTGTAATTCTCATGAACAGTGTCACGATCACCGCCCCACCACCGGCGTACCTTCTCCGGCCTTCCAGGCTCGCCCTTGGCTTTGCGCTGGCACTACATGCACGCTGCGTGTCGATTCCGCGCGCTCCTAGACGCGCTATAAAGCCCGGAACGCCGTCGTCGCCCTTTCTTTCCCTGCTCTATTTCCCGACGTCGTCGCCTCAACTCCGGCGAGTTCCCCTCGCTTCCTCAGCCCAAACCAGCCTCAGAAAAGCGGTGTTACAACTCCGTCTCATCCTTCTAAACCCATCCCAACCACTGTGGTTGTTTGGGATCACCGAGAACCTCCGCTTGCGACTCTTCTTCCTCGTGGCCGGCGATCTCGACCGAAGCTCCGGTTCACTGCGGCCAGCATCATCTGGTGAGTCGTTGTCCTTGTTTGTAGGTTCTATAGCTTCGTCTTGATGATGTGGTCCTTATTCCGCTCTTGCTTGGTCATTTTGCCCACTGCAGTCGCCGGAACTACGTCGCCGACGAAGTCTTCTCCGCCGTGAGCACTGTCACCGTCGACCCGCGTCACCGTAGCGCCTCCGGTCTCGTTCTTTGCTTCATCACGTCCAGGGTGAGCTGCTGATCCTTTCTGAGCCTTTTGTTTGATCTCAACCCGCCTTGTTTCGCCGGCGTAATGCTGCCATGGCACCACGTCCGCCATGGACGGCGTGAGCCTGGTTCCGTGTCGTAATCCACCTCTGAAATCCCATAGATCGACGCGGCTAGTCTTTGTGAGTGTTCGTCGCAGTTGAGCTCACCGTCGGTGAGCTAGCGTCGGTCAGCACCGTCGAGGCCACGGTCAAAGCCCGAGGTTAGGGATGACATGTGGGGCCGGCTGTCAGTGAGAGCAAGAGAGAGAATAGTGACTTTTGTTATTTTCTGATTTTGAATAGTGCTGAATCTTTGGAAATTTGTAGGAAAATAATCATAGCTCCAAAAATTCTAAAAATTTTGTGTAGCTTCTGTACATGCTCTAGTATGGTTTAAAAATTTCAAACTTGAAATTTGAATAAATTTTTAATGTTCAAATATTCAGTCCATTAATTAATAAATGTAATTTCCATGATTTTTGTAGGCCACTGTATAGCTTCAAAAATTATGAAATTTATTTTGGTACACTAATTTGTTATGAGGAAGCTTACATAAAATTTTGAGGTCATTTGGGACAAGTTTATTTTTGGGCTTATTTTAAATTAATTAAAAATTTAATAAAAGCAACCCTAATTGTTAGGGTTAGGGTTTAATTTTTGTTTGGGTCAGGTTGTGTGACCAGTAGGGTTTAAAATCAGTTTGGTCAAGTCACATGTGTGGTTCTTGTCGGTAGAATTGCAAGTTGGTTTTGTTGGCTTGCAACTGTACCGTGAAGGAAAATCGTATTCGGGGTGTTGTTACATTTTATGTACTGTGAAAGCATCATGTTTACATTATCATCATGTTAAAGCATATGTTATCATTTCGTGTAGAACCCGAGAGTGAAACAATTCTAGTTGAGCAAGTACTGGAAGAATCCACGATTGTCGCGGGATTTGGTAATTGTGGTACTGATCCGGAACCTGAGATCGTCAACGAAGGCAAGCCTCGGTTTATGCATTAAACCATTACCTTGTTTACTTTAAAAAGTTTATCACCTATGTTACCTATTGCATTAAGTTGATTATTTCAAATGTTACCTACTTGATGCATTGCCTACCTTGTTGATTGTTTACCATTCTTGACGATGATTTCTTTTACAAAGGCGTAGAATGCTTAGTATGCTTTATGGTAGGCTTTCAAAGTAAAAGTTTCGATACAATCAAAGATGGCATTCTGGCCAAAGAAAGAAAGAAAGAAAGAAGATAGAATGAATTAGAGACTAGTCGGGTGGCTTATCTTGAATGTTGGGTAATGTTGCCGACTATGTCGCTTAAAGGCCACTCATTGTGGATCTTCTGAACGAGACACTTTGTAGTACTGGTCACATACTCCGGTAAGCCTACTTTGGCTAATCCGATACTAAGACGAATGCCCACGCACTGGGAGTGGTGAGATGGCGGGAGTAGCGTGTACCCTCGTGGCTTGAATGTGGCCGGATTTGAGGTGTGCTGTGCTCTCGGGTGGCGTGGAGACGGCTTAGTACGGGAGGATCCGGTAGCGAGGTTGATATATGCAAGATTAAGTTCTACATATGTCGTGTGATAAGGAATCCCCAGCTGGGACTTGAATCAATTCGAATTGCCGGTGCTCCGCGGATATGGAGACTCGATTCATTACAGAAGCAATGCAGGACTGGTGAATTACTAAAACATGAGAAAAAGAATGGAATGAGAAGGATTGGAACATGGGATATGAACACTTAGTTTGAGATATTGAACTAAAGTACTTAGGGGTAAAACTTGAAGCTAGGATCAAGAATAGTAAGCTTTTGGCAAAGAACTTTTGAATCTTGCTACATCCTTACCTTGACCCAACACCTGCATCCCTAAGACCTTCATCCCTTTTTCATCGGGTCAGTCTTGTTGAGTACTTTTGTACTCAGGGTTTGTTAACCCTTGTTGCAGGTGAGTCACATGCGCAGGCTTGTTTTGGTCCCTGCTGCATGTCAGTGTATGAAGTCGATGATGATGAGGAATGATGAATGGTTTTTGGACAAGGCACTAGTTTGTGTGAAATAAATAATGTTAATGTAATATTATCCTGCTACTATGGTTGTATGACACTTATGGTTTTGTAAGTCTGAAACAACTGGTTTGTAATATTAAAACTTAAAGTCTTCCGCTTTATAATCTTTGGTATGTATATTGAAAACTGTTGTAATCTGCAATGACTGTGATTGGGATCCTGTTTGAAAAAGATTCGTGGATGATTCGGGTTTCCCAAGGACACCCGATAGACCTGTTAAGTCATTGGGAACTTGTGTACGCTATCCAAGGTCTGTTGAGACATCGATGGGTGCACGTGGGCCCGATTCCTTAGGAGGTTCTGCCACAGAAATGATGGTAATGATTACCATGATGCACTGCTGGCTCAAGGGTGAACTATGGAGATCCACTATGATTTGTAGGGCGATGCCCACTACCACCCCAAGCTTCTCTCACTTGTACGTCGCTACCACACTAGGTGCACTATGTAGTACAGGACAGAGCATTGGACCCACCCTGACTACACCGGCTTCTAGGAAACAGAAGTGTACATCCATGAAGGGACTCGAGTGCGCTACATCCACCGTGCTATCACTGCATGGCTCACACATGTAGCCGCCATCCGGGATGCTGCTCGACAGGCGTTGGTGGTCAATCGCGACCGCCACTTCGACAACATCAAATGGGAGGAGGATCGATATCTTCCCCACCGTCGGAGTGGCCAGTCCACCTCAACATTGTCGCACCAGTTGGGGAGGAGAACCATAGGCTTAGGCCTACCCTGATGAGCTTGGCCCAGACCAACACTGACTTGGATCAAGCCTTGGATGAGCTAGATGTCATGGGGAAGGCATACCTACAGCTTGCCCAAGAGAATGCTATGTTGAAGTAGCATCAAGGAGGTCCTGATGTGGAAGCGCCAGGGATTCCTGCTCAATCGCCCCCAAGGAACAGAGGAGGCTTTGGAGACCCCAACACCAGCACCAACATCGACCCATAGGAGGATTTCCCAAACTATGTAATAAGCACGCATAGATGTGCGAGTGTGTTTAGTTTATTTTCTTTTTAATGGTTGAATAATTGATACTTGAGTGGTTGGATGGTTGTCATAATGAACAATGTTTGATTTAGATTTTTATCATGATTGTGATGACTTGTGGGAATGTCCACAGTCATTTAGCTTAAGATTAAGGCTTAAGGATGATATAAATAAATAGTTGGGTTTCTTTTTATCCTGTTGTCCATTCTGTATCATTCTGAGCAGTCCACCTTTATCAGTTCATATCTCATGTTCTAGATGTTTAATGGTCATGAACATTTTATGGAGATAAGTAGACTTCTACATCTTCCTTTTGGCTCTAGAATCACCTTAATACCTATTATGAATTGTGAGATACAGCTGTTGTAAGTTAATGTTTCTGTGCTGTCAGAATTCTAGAGCAGTACTACTTGTCATCTGTTTTTGCCTGATTAAACGTCAGAATCTAAAAATGTGTTCTAAATGAAAGTTGTAGAGAATTTCATATGCTTTCCAGAAAGGTAAAACTTGCATTCAGATGATAAACAGAGAGTGCAATATGCTCGTTTTACTGTACTGCTGTCTATCCAACTCGCTAAAAAGTTCAGAACAATTATCTTCTTGTATACCCTATATATATATATATATATCTCCTATCTTGATCTTGTGATACCTACTCTCAATAGGCCATTATCTCTTAAAGGTTATATATTTTGGACATATGAGACTTATATGATGTATCTACAGATGGTGAACACCAGGAGGAACAACCAGGGAGGCGAGGACTTGCCGCCGCCACCCCCTATCACTATGGAGCAACTGATGATGATGCAAACTCAATTGCTTCAGCAGATGGCTCAGGTTATGTAGAATAATGGGAATGGGAATGGGAATGCACCCCCTCAAGTCAAAGACAAAAGGGGAGAGTTTCTGAAGGGACATCCGCCTGTCTTCAAGCATTCCACTGACCAACTCCAAGCTGATGACTGACTGTGTGCAATTGAGAGGCAACTTAAGATTGCATAGTGTGATGACAAAGAGAAGGTTTTGTATGCTTCTGGACAGCTATAAGGAGCTACACTTGACTGGTGGGACTCTTTCCACTTTGGTCGTACTGAAGCTAACCCCATCACTTGGCAAGAGTTTCGTAGTGCCTTCCGCTCTCATCATGTGCCTGCTGGGTTGATGAAGCTGAAGAAGAAGGAATTTTTGGCTCTCAAGCAGGGGAGCATGTCTATTGCGGAGTATCATGACAAGTTCATACAATTGTCATGGTACGCACCTACTGAAGTGGAAGATGATGAGAAGAGGCAAGAGCTGTTCATGGAAGGTCTGAATGATGGTCTCCAGTACCAACTGTTGTCCCATACCTTTGCCAGTTTCCAGTAGCTAGTGGACAAGGCCTTGGTTATAGAGAACAAGCGCCGCCAAATGGAGGACAAGAAGAGGAAGTTCCAGGGATAGCAATCCAGGAGCAACTCTCGCTTCTGTACAAATTCTCAATAGACTCAATCACAGTAGTGCTATCAGGGTCAGTCCAGTCTGAACAACCGCAACCAGCAACCACAGCATGCACAGCAGCAGTAGCAACAGTATAAGGCACCAGTTCAACGTCAGCAGCATGCTAGCAATGTTCCTATGAAGAGCAATGTCCCCAATGCTCCACAAAAGAATAGCGCACCAAAGGCGCCAAATGCAGTCAATGACAACAGATTCTTCAACTGTGGAGAACCAAGACATTACTCCAACAGATGCCCCAAGAAGACGGCTAACATGTAGCAGAACTATGTCCAGGGAAAGGTCAATCATGTGACCATAGAGACAGCTCAGGAGGCACCTGATGTAGTGATTGGTACGTTTTCGGTCAACTCAAACTCAGCTATAGTAATTTTCGATTCCGGTGCTTTGCATTCCTTCATAGCATATACTTTCATAAAAAACATGGTATTCCCGTATGTGTTATGAAGAAACCCATGTTAGTAAACTCACCTGGAGGGGAAATGAAAGAAAATTGGTTATACTTAGCTGCTAGTCTCATCATAAGGGGGTAGAATTTCAAGCCAACCTTATAGTCATAAACTCATCTAGAATTGATGTTATCTTGGGTATGGATTGGTTGAGGTCCCGGAAGGTAGTTATAAATTGTGGGAACAGTTCCATGAATCGAACCACTCCATCTGGAGAGAAAGTTGAGTATGTGGCAACACAGTCAGCCTCGAAAATCTATCGGGTTAATCAGTTGGAGGGCACAACCATAGAGGATATACGGATAGTAAACGAGTATCTAGATGTCTTCCCTGAGGAGTTACCAGGTATGCCACCTAAACGAGATATTGAGTTTATAATTGAACTTTTACCAGGAACTGCACCCATAGCTAAGAGACCTTATAGAATGGGAGTGAATGAATTAACAGAACTTAAGAAACAAATAAGGGAACTGCTAGATAAGGGTTATGTCCAACCTAGTTCTTCACCTTGGGGTGCACCAGTATTGTTTGTAGAGAAGAAAGATGGTACACAAAGAATGTGCATAGATTACAGATCACCTAATGAGGTCACAATTAAGAACAAGTATTCACTACCTAGAATCGATGACCTGTTTGACCAGTTGAAAGGAGCTTGTGTGTTTTCCAAGATTGACCTCCGATTTGGATACCATCAGTTGAGAATAAGACATTCTGACATTCCTAAAACCGCTTTTGTGACCCGATATGGATTATATGAGTTCACAGTCATGTCTTTTGGTCTAACAAATGCACCTACTTACTTCATGTATTTGATGAACAAAATATTCATGAAGTACCTAGACAAGTTTGTCATTGTGTTCATTGATGATATACTAGTCTACTCTAAGAATGAAGAGGAACATGAGGAACATTTGAGGCTAGTTTGCAGAAGCTTAGAGAACATCAACTCTATGCTAAGTTTAGCAAATGTGAGTTCTGGCTAAAAGAAGTATCTTTCCTTGGTCACATAATCTCTAATGGAGGAGTAACAGTAGATCCCAAGAAGGTTAGAGATGTGTTGAGTTAGAAGCCACCTCAGGATGTTAGTGAGATTCAGAGTTTTCTTGGTATGGCTGGATACTATAGGAGATTCATTAAGGGATTCTCTAAGTTAGCAAAACCCATGACTGCTCTGTTAGAGAAGAATGCCAAATTCGTATGGACTAAGCAATGCCAGGATAGTTTTGAGGAGTTAAAAAAGAGATTGACTTCTGCTCCAGTGCTTGTCTTACCTGATCTTACCAAAAGCTTCTCTATTTATTGTGATGCCTCATGGCAAGGTCTAGGCTGCGTTCTTATGCAAGAGGGTAGGGTTGTTGCCTACGCATCCAGACAACTGAGAAAACATGAGTTAAATTATCCGACTCATGATCTGGAGTTAGCAGTTGTGGTACATGGTCTCAAGATTTGGAGGCATTACTTGATTGGTCATAAGTATGAGATTTATACGGATCATAAGAGTTTGAAGTATATATTCACCCAGTCAGATCCGAATTTGAGGCAGCGTAGATGGCTAGAGTTAATCAAGGATTATGATTTGTAAATACACTATCACCAGGGAAAGGCTAACGTTGTAGCAGATGCCTTGAGTAGGAGGAGTTATGTGAATATGGCCTATACAACTCAATTACCTAAAGAGTTGTGTGAGGAGTTCGAATACCTGAATTTGGGTATTGTGGCTAACACTATGGAGTTAGAGGTGGAACCTACTTTAGAACGAGAGATTCGTAAGGGACAGTTGAATGATGAGAAGATCAAAGATATTGTTGAACGTATAGTGATTGGTAAAGCTCTAGGTTTCCACATGGATGATCAAGGAACAGTATGGTTTGGTAAAAGGATTTGTGTGCTAGAAGTGAAGTCTATTAGAGAGTCTATTTTGAGGGAAGCTCATGACTCGGCCTATTCTATACACCCGGGGAGTACTAAAATGTACCTTGATCTTAAAGAGAGATATTGGTGGTATGGACTAAAAAGAGATGTAGCTAAACATGTGGCCATATGTGATACGTGCCAGAGAGTAAAGGCAGAGCATCAGAGGCTAGAAGGTTTACTTCAACCTATGAAGATACCCGAGTGGAAATGGGAAGAAGTTGGGATGGATTTCATAGTGGGATTACCCGTACACAGAGGGGATATGACTCTATCTGGGTAATTGTAGACCGTCTGACAAAAGTAGCACATTTCATTCCTGTCAAGACAACCTACTCTGGTGCGAAGTTGGCAGAGCTATACATGGAAAGGATTGTATGTTTACATGGAGTACCAAAGAAGATTGTTTTAGATAGGGGTACACAGTTCACATCTCATTTTTGGCAGAAGTTGCATGAGTCCATGGACACGAAGTTGAACTTTAGCTCAGCTTATCATCCTTAGACAGATGGGCAGACCGAGAGAACAAATTAGATTTTAGAGGATATGTTGAGAGCTTGTGCCCTACAGTACGGGACAAGTTGGGATAAGAGTTTACCCTATGCTAAATTCTCTTATAATAATAGCTACCAGAAAAGTCTTAAGATGGCACCATTTGAAGTGTTGTATGGCAGAAAGTGCAGGACACCACTGTTTTGGAATCAAACAGGGGAAACTCATGTCTTTGAACCAAAAGTTTTACAACTGATGGAGAAACAGGTACAAACAATAAGGCAAAACTTGAAGGTCGCACAGTCTCAACAGAAAAGCTATGCTAACACGAGAAGAAGGGATTTGGTGTTTGAGATTGGTGATTTTGTTTATCTCAAAGTTTCACCTATGAGAGGAGTTAAGAGGTTTCATACCAAGGGAAAGTTGTCACCTAGGTATGTGGGACTCTTCAAGATCATCAATAGGAGAGGAGAAGTTGCTTACCAGCTAGAATTACTGGAACAGCTCTCAGGTGTTCATGATGTCTTCCATGTATCTCAGCTTAAGAAATGTTTGAGAGTACCTGAGGAACAGTTACCTTTGGATGAAATGGATATCCAAGAGGATCTCTCATACAAAGAATATCCGGTAAGAATTTTGGAAACAACGGAGAGAATCACAAAGAGCAGGATTATAAGAATGTGTAAGGTTCAGTGGAATAGACATTCAGTGGATGAGGCAACCTGGGAAAGAGAGGATGATCTAAAATCCGACTATACTAATCTTTTTGAATCACCCAAATCTCGAGGATGAGATTCATCTTAAGGGGGTAGATTTGTAACACCCTAAAATTTCATTTGCAAATTAGTAATTAAATTTGAGCATTTATTTGATTTTCTATGCATTTTAACCTAGGCCAAATAATAAATTTTGGTTAATTAAAATTAACTATAAGGTTTAAAAACATGTTTGTTGCATTCATGCTGAAGTATACTATTTTTGGTTGAGTGTAGGGCTAGGTTGTTTGAGGTTGAATTCAAATTTCATTTGAATTTGATCAATTTTTAAATCTCTGAAAATAGGAAAGGATTTATTTTTGAAAAAACTCTCTTCTTCCTCTTTTCTAGCCCAACCCTAGGCTAGCCCAGCCCTTTCCTCCTTCCCCTTCCCATGCACGGCCTGCTCGCAGCCCACCACTGTGGCCCAATTCGGCGCCGTTGACCCAGGGAGTGGCCTACTCCACGTCTAAGCCACGCCCGCGCGCTCGTCACTCTCACTCACTGCACGCGGGACCCGCTCGTCAGACGTGCCTCTGTCCTTTCCTTCTTCACTATCCGGTGATGGCGTCGCCATGCAAGGCAACACACCGCCGCCGCCGCACCAGCATGGAAGGGATTCAAAATCCCATGATTCGCAGCCCGCCGCGCTTGCTTCCCATCTCTGCACGCCACTCGCCTACAAAACCCACCGTGGAGCCCCTCCCTCTCTCCCTTTTTCCCTGTCCGCATCTGAGCTCGCACCGCTGCCCTGCAATCCATCGCTCCAGTGCCCAATCAACGTCGCCGACGCACCCGTGAACTCTCGTCGTACTCCACCGAACCGTAGGTGCCCTCATTTCTTTGTTTTGGTAACGAATCGCTCGGATTTCACTCACCCATGCCCTTTTTCTCTCTCCAGCCACCGTCGTACATTGCCAAACCCCTTCGGAGCCCTCCTGGACGCCGCGAACGTCTTCTCCAGACTCGCGGTGAGCTGCTCGTACTTCCCGTGCCCTCTTTTAGGTAGTTGATTCCCTGGAGCGCCGTATCGGCGAGCTCCAGTCGCGCCGGCCATGGTGCCACCATGGGGGCCATCGCCTCGATGTGCTCCCCATCCCTGTTCTGGTACCCGATCGAGTTCGTGAGAGCCTGTACTTCATTCCCGTGCTGTTGGTTTCGAGCGGGGTGGTCCGAAACGCCGTATCGGCGTTCGTCGTGGAGCTCGTCTCGCCGCCAGCCATGGGGGCCTCACCGGAGTCACGGTGCAGGCGGCGGGGGTTCTCCCGTTCATTCCTCACCGTCGGATTCACTTGAACGGTCATGATTAAAACGTACCCCTTCGAGGTCATAACGGTTCACCGTGGACACGGTCCACAGCGCCGCGTCATCGTTTCCCGCACACACGTGGTGCACCGCACCACTCATGCGCAGCCGCATGGCGTCCAATCAGTAGCCACGTAGGTCAACACGCAGTCAGCCGGCTCTTTTGCAATTTAGCCCTCGGGTTTTTAGTGAATCAACCCGCAGTCCAGTACAGTTGAAAAGAATTACCTTTCAATCCTGTTTTCTTCTGTTTTAGCCCATGTAGTTTCAGGAAATAGTGTGCGCCGTCCATAATTCGTTTAAATTCAGATTTTATTAGTTTAAATTCAAATTTGAGTTCAGTTTATTTACAGAAATGCCATTGAAACTTGTTTTATGCATAACTTTTGCGTTTTAAGTCCGATTTGATTGATTCTTTTGCTCATGTGTTCGTAGCAGTACGTAGATTAGTTTTATAAGCTTTTCAATCTATGTTTTTACTGTTTGGTGTACTTTTCTAATAGGAGTCTATTTGTATGCATGTAATGATTGGATTGGATGCTTGATTGGTGAATTGGAACACGTTTACAGGGTGATCAGTTTGAGGCTTCTGAGGACCAGTTGGGAGATCAACAGTACTAGGAAGAAAACTTTGAGGAAGGCAAGTGTAGCAAAGGCCCCTTGTACCTATGAACTCTACAATTCATATACATGCATGTGTCTAAATTTGAATTACCTTTAAGGACTTTACCTAGATTACTACTTGTACCACATATCCTTGTTACCTATGGTTTGGGATGCATTTTGGATAGTTGCTGCAGCGCTCAACATAAATAATTGTTAAACATGATTAAAGGTATTATGTAATATGTTAAAATGGAGCTTTTTAGCAACAATTAGGGGGCTAGAGTACGGGGTTGAGTGCTCTAGTGCCTCTCCATAAGGACTTAATCCTGAAGTTGCCACCTAGGAGGTTTCGTACAACACCGAGTGTCATATGGCTCTGACTTTAACCTGTTAACTAGATTATACTAGCTCGTCTGTAGCTTTCTGTAAGGGTACGAGGGGGGCACTAGTTGGTATATTTCTTTTCCTGCTAGGGTGTGTACCATGCCTTGACCACGCGTACCACTCCTAGAGGAGGGCCACATACGGCTAGACGGCTGGAACCTTAGCAGCTATGACTTGTTAGTGCGACTAGCGAAGGGTTACGTAGTGAAACCCTGCCACACTTCCTAGGTAGAGGTGTTGTGGGCTTTGCAAACCCCGACATTGGGAATCATGGCTCGGTGGGTAAAGTTATACAATTTCTGCAGAAATATTTGACCTGTTATAACAGTCGTGCTCACGGATACGAGCGATCTGGATCCTTCATGATTAGTGGTTACTATGGATGGTTGGAAAATGGATCTAATCTTTACTATTCAGTATTACCACTTGGGTTGGCATTATTCACTAAAGTAGTGATTCAGGATGATAAAACTTGAACAACTAAAATTGCAAACCGCAGTCAAACCGTGTCTAGCCTTTGAGCCTCATAGATCCCTTTGATATACTTGCTAAGCATGGTGAGCTTACACTTGTTTTACATTCAATGAAAATCCCGGATAGGTAATAGATAACGTGTATGAAGAGTTTCCAGAAGATGTCCACGACTACTAGATTGATGTTCACCAGTTGGAGTCCCTGTGGCATTTTAGGCTTAGATTTCTGCTTTGTGTAATAATGTTGCCAATGAGCAAAACTATGTGCTAACAGTACGATGAGATATGCAATGTAATAAAGTACTTTACTTTGATATTATTATAATTTGATGGTATATGTGTGTTTGGACATCCTAGGCGCACATATATGAGTACTTGATTTTGCTATGCAAAATTGGGTGCGACACCGTAGGGTCGGGAACCCAGGGAAATTTGGGTAGTTTCTGTATACACAAGCGTGGTGCTTGGGTATGGAGAGACAGGTGAATGCATTGTTCCTCTCCACGATTGAGGTGGTAGGCGGTAGGTGGTGATAGCCATGTCCGTCCCTTGTAATCCCACACATTCGTTTAGGGTGTAGGAGTCTAAATTGTCACATGAGGTTGCTGGCAGACTAGTACTCGGTGGCCTCCCTGACCGCTTCACACCTAGCTCTAAAACTAATTATGTAACTTGTATGATCATTAACTAATATTTGTATGACTATACTAGACCAAAGCCTACTCGACTTAGGATTATTGTTTTATTCTTTCTCTTTATCTTATCCTTTCACTACAAGAATCCTGTTAATTCTTGATGAAAGTTTTTCATCACGGATCACAAAAAAACGTCACCAAGCAGTATTTGTGATGATTTCAAATATCGTCATGGATTAACCTACGTGACATTTTATTGAAAATCGTCACATATTAATAGAATCGGTAACGATCTTAAACCGTCACGGTAGAGGCCAGGGCCAGTTAGCCCAGCCCAAGTCCATTTCCTGTGATGAAAAATAAACATCACGGATGAATTACCACATCATGGATGACGACATGTTGTAACCGCCACATAGGATGTAGCCCAATTACATCTCTATTTTTTATTAATAGTTTTATCTTAGCAGGACTGGCCCATTTTGTCATCGGAAAGAATCAGCCATTTAAATTCTCAAATAGAATGAAATCAATTACAGCCCATATATAAACCAAGAATTCTTCCAATTACAGCCCATATACGTATGGGGAATCACAACACATATACATACATTTACAACAATCACACATATATCAGCCCATACATTTATAAAAAAAGATGGACAAAAGAATTTCAGTGCACTACAGAGCAAGAAACTAATGTAAATATATTTACATTTATCAGTTCCACCTTGTTTTTTGATCGATCTGTGGAATTTATCCTTCGATGGCCTTGTCCTATGGTATTAAGGAAACAGGTTAGCTATCCAGATAGTACAATATAGTTAGTGTAGGTAAAAACAGTACATACATTTGGTGTAGATAAAATAGTACATAAAGATACATACAGTTGGTGTAGGTAAAATAGTACATAAAGATTGCAATACGGAACATACTAACAAACCATGACGACAGACCCTTTGCTAAATTGAATTTCCCAACTAAAACTGAACTAATAGTTTTGAACTAAAACTGAAATCGGTTCCAGCCTCTTATGGCAGTTAACAAGTAATAGTTCAGAACTAAAATTGAAATTTGCTCTCTTTCAATAGAATATTGCTTGAAATTTGTAAATGTGTATGTGAAACTGCACTCAGTTCTATGTCATATCTTCTGTATATTGGAGTTATCTAATCTTATCTACTAATCTGTCTAATCTTATCTACTAATCATAAGTTATGGTCTGCACATCCTGCTCACCTGAAACTTAGAAAAGCTAGGCTCGAGCTGCTACTGCTGGACCGATGCTGAACTGGAAATTGTAGCATTGCCAAACTGCAAACTAGATACTGCGGCTGTACTGCTGGACCGATGCTGAACTGGATGTAACTGGTTAGATAGAACAGTAACAGCAGCAGCAAACTAGCATGTATCAATCCAATCTAGGACAGAAAAATCAGGGAATTCATACTTGTCACCCTCACAAAGCAAATGACCTTTCAATATGAACTGCTACCAGCAAAGTAATAGATGGGCATTCAGTATCTGTTTAGAAAATTTCAGTTGTAGTTTACAGCAAAGAAATACGTGTCCTTGCTGCTGCTGCTGCTCAAACCTGCAGAACGTGTCCAATGTCAATCAGCTCTCTCCCCTGTTCTCATGTAAACATGAGTAAAACAATATGTTCCATCCAAGTTGGTTTGAAATATACTTAACACAGGCCCAGATTGATCGAATTAAAACAGAAATAAAATAGAAAGGGAACAGACCGGTGGTTGACAGGGTTTCCATGTCATGCTGCTGCCCAAGCCATGCCTGCTTCCTCCAAGCACATAAGAGCATGTAAGTACAATTGTCAGTAGGTTCATACACCAACTGAACCTAAATCTATTAAGGTGACAGGAAGATATGCTACAGGCTATTTATTTCATTTAGCTACTGTAAGACTAGACAAATCTGGCTCATTTTTAGCTTAGAAACAGTAGAAATATCAATAACCAAGTAAGACAACGTATGAACAAAGCACTACGTTCTCTTCTATGGTAAACTGTCTACTTATCTATTCTTTCTCTCTGTCCTCACTACTACACACAAGTAATGAACCAGAACAACTGAACAAGCAGTTCTGCATTTTCAGAAATCAATTGAGAATATTGTTAGTAACTACATAAT
Organism: Miscanthus lutarioriparius; assembly: GCA_904845875.1. Taxonomy (NCBI): domain Eukaryota; kingdom Viridiplantae; phylum Streptophyta; class Magnoliopsida; order Poales; family Poaceae; genus Miscanthus; species Miscanthus lutarioriparius. Next base: position 96,282,522 of record CAJGYO010000001.1, on the reverse strand, counting down.
TATTTTGTAGGTGGAGTCTGACAAAATACTGTGAACATACTACTACCTCCTGTCACATTCATTTGACCTTCAGGTAGAGCTTACAAGCGAGGTTATTACAATGTAGTTAGAATGTCTAACTGAAGCCTCACCGTCTATTACTCCATGTATAGCCGATTGATATTTTGCAAGAACAAGGATCTTCAACAACCAAGACTCGAGATCCAGAACCTATCAACCAAGACTCGAGATCCAGAAGATCTAGAACATCGGTTCCTGGAGCAGGCTAAGCATTGCAGGTAAACAGTCGAGTTCCTAAGAGGCACACACAGTATATGGATGAGGAGGGAAGCGGATGGGTGGGCATCAATCTCCTTGCTGGACCTCTTGCTGAACCAGTAGCACCGAGCGCCGCCGGATTTTGCAGCCCCGTGCCACAACGTCGCCGCTTCTCCGCGCCGCCGTAGCCCTGCGCCACCTGCCCCGGGCCGCCGCGTCGCCGTAGCTCAGTGCCGCCGCAACCCCGCGCCGCTGCTCCGCATCGCCGCTACTCCACGACGCCAGCAGCCACCGTGCCGCCGTAGGCCGTAGCCCCACACTGCTGCTACTCCATTTTGGGAGTTTGAGGAGAGAGAGGACGCGGTGGCCGGGTGGCGGTTGGTGAAGTTGAGCGACTCGTGGAGGATCGGGAGGTAGGAGATGGAGGGATGGAGTATCGACTGCGGATGGAAGGACCGACAAGTGTGCGGCTGTGGGAGACCGGGAGGAGTATTGGGCTAGGGTTTGCCTTCGTTCTTATACTCCAACACCAGTACCGGGCTGGAATGGGCCTTAGTAACCGATACTGGCATGGGTTTATGACTTAGTGACGTATTAAAGGATTAAAGGATTTCTTGTAGTGAAGAATCACTCACGGATTAAAGGATTTCTTGTAGTGTTCAGTACCAAGTGGGTGTCTACTATTTTGAAATCACTGTTTTTATCTTTGCTATAAACATTGATGTACTTGCAAACATTATTATCCAAGTTTATATCCACACTAGACTCTTAATCAAATGTCTTTCTTTGAAAAAATATAAATAATGATACCCTAAATACTTTTGGGTGAAATACTACAATGATAGCTCCGTTACGCTTGCGGATAAATATCTAAAATTATTAAGACTATCAAGACTATTTCTAAGAAAAGCCAACAAGGCACTTCTGGCGCCATTGATGGGGATACAAACCTAGTAGCTACGCTAAGAAGCGCTAACACCTCTCCAAAGGCAATGCTTCCTGAATTCATCCATTTTTGCTTAATGATAGATTTAGGGAGAGCCAAAGTGCACATGTAGAAAGTTGGGAGGGAAGTAAGGACAACATTATTGATCCAAAGTCTCCTAGCTTGTGACATAAACATAGAGATGCTAGCTGTCAACAGAATATCGTCGGCAGTCCTCCGAGGGGTATCCCACGAAGGTAGATTGATCGGCAGAGGAGCGTGAGATCAAGAACAAGAAGACAACAGAGACACACGAGTTAGACAGGTTCAGGCCGTCAGTATGACGTAATACCCTACTCATGTGGTCTGTTGGTTTGTATTAGCTATCATATAATATTGCGTGTGTTTGGAGGGGGTCCCTGCCCGCCTTATATAGTCCGGGGAGCAGAGTTACAAGTCGGTTAAATCTAAGAGATAACTGGAAAGTAATAACCGACACAGAATCTTAGGATCATACATATCCTAACGAGATCTCGTAGTATACATATCCTAACAGATCTCGTAGTATCTCCAGGATATCTTTCGAGATGTCTTGCGGTAAGGCGTCGACCACCATGAAGAGTAGTCGTGCCCCGCAAAAGGTCTTAACCCAAGCATTTGTAAGGAGCTCACGCTCAAGTGTGCCCAGGCGCGCAGCCCATGTGGTCTCTTCTTCAACTTGGGTATCCGGGTCATACCCCCAGCAAAGTGTGTCCTCGGCGCCTTATACCCGTGAAGCAACGCCGTCTTGAGCTTGTCCAAGCAAAGTAAAACGGGCCGCCGGCAATCGAACTCATGGTCCAACCACCATGAAGAGTTGCCGAAAAGCGCTTGTTAGCGATTACCAAGCGGCAAAAATCACCATCAGCAAAGACAAACCGTAGTGCCGCGGCATAACCCAAGCATGGCTTGCCATAAGGGTGTAAGGAGCTCAACCTCGAATCGAAAATTTCTTCAGAATGGAACAAGTGTGCCCACTTAGAGTCCGACCACGAGAAAAGGAGATAGTCTTCTTCAACTTCAAGAGGCGTGGAGTCTTCTGGAATAAAGCAAGCACATTCACCACGAGGTGAAAGTGTGCCCACTTAGTCCCCAAGCTCGACAAAGAGATGACGTAGTCATGTGGTGCCGAGGTCCAAAGTAGAAGAATAGTTAAAGACCAAAGGTAGGCGGCAACGATCCTCGGCGTATTTTTACATCATAATGAGAGAGAGCACATTCACCCACCGCAGGTGAAGTGTGCCCACTTAGTCTCCGAGCCTAATGATGACCCCGTAGCCAGATCACGTGGTGCCAGTCGAAATAGAAAAATAATAAAAAAAGCTAGCCGAGCAGCACGTTGCTCTGGGCGCCGCCACATCGATCACTCCCGCCCGGATGTCGGGACTTCGCTCCCGGTGCTTTCGGACATCCATTTACTCGACATTGCCCAGCGTAGGCGCTCGCTAGGTAGGGGTGTGCGCTTGATCCCATGGTGAGCGGATGGACCTCAAATCAATCAGCGTGTTCACAAATCGTCAATCTCGTGGAGATCCATGTCCGGTCCACGACGACAATTCATCGGCTACACCACATTTCCACGATAGTAGATCCGATCTCGAAACCCATCGCCGCTTCGCCAGACTCTCTCGCTCCTCGCTCTCAAGGTCGCCTTCACCAACAACTCACACGCCCTTGGGACTTCGCCCGTGCTGCCAGCTCGCCAACAACACCGACCGATATACGCCATACGTCGCCGACCGGACACTTTCTTGATCTCTAAAGCTAAGTCACGCTTTAATATTCTTCTAAATATTCTCCAATCTCCGTATATCGCCATGATGTTTCTCCAAGCTGTTTTCTCCATGTTTGCTCTCCAAACAATTTTCCGAACCCTTGAATAGTCATGTTGATGCTCGGACGCCTCTAGAGATGGCCCTATCTCTCCTCTCCTCCCTACACGCACCTTGCACGAATGCCCTCTGCGTTATGGGTGGTCGGCGGTGGCTCATACAGCTTAGGCGCTGTTGTTCCTCCAATGACATGCATGTGCACGGGCTCCACGCCGACGTTATGGACTATGGGCTAGCTAGGGCTAGAGACTCGACCACACACTAATGAGCGGCGGACGGTTGTTTATATTATAATATAAATAAATACATCTACGCTTATGCAGTTATAAGGTGCATGTGTATGCAGTTAGCTTGTATTTCGGCGAAAAAGCTTCGTAGTTTTAACCATAACGCAACTATGCGTAGTACAAGTAGCGTCCAAGCAGTTGGTTCGCTACTGACCCCCATGGCCTCGGCCTAGCCAGCATAGTCCATGACGTCGGAGCTAGCTCACGTGTAGGAGGAACAGCACGTGACTAAGGAACCAAAGCCTACCGACCACCCATAAAGCGAGCCAAGGTGGAGCCCATGGCACATGTAGGGAGGGATCGAGAGGAGGCTGGGTCTTCTCCATAGAGAACGAGGTTAGAATCGTGTCTTTGCTCGATGCGTTATCATTGAAATAACTTAGAAATATAGATAGTATAAGCGGCGTCCAAAGCAATTAGTTCTCATGCCGAGCTCTCGCCTTGGCTAGCCCATAGTCCATAACGTCGAGCGCAGAGCCCGTGGACGTGTAGGAGGAATAGGCGTGACCAAGGAACCACAGCCGACCACCCATAACACAGAGCGCGGAGCCCGTGTCACGTGTAGGGAGAGATCAGAGACTGGGTCTTCTCCGAAGAGAACAGAAAAGAAAGTATGCTGCTCGCTGATTGGCGAAAAATCCATAACATCGAGCGCAGAGCCCGTGGGCAAGTGTGGGAGGAATAGGCGTGACCAAGGAACCATCCAACCGACCACCCATAACACTCCAGCGGAGGACGAGCCCGTGTCATGTGTAGGGAGAGATCGAGAAGCTGGGTCTTCTCCGAAGAAACGAAAAAACTTAAAGTAAATGTTATAAGGTGCTTTTCTTAGTAGTTTTAATGATTGCGAAAAATCTTGGAGATTTAGAGCAAAGTGTTCGGCGATTTGGAGAAAATGTGTGGCGAAATACGTTGCCAATTTGGAGTAGACATGTTCGGCAATTTGGAGAAAACGTGTGGTGAAATACGTTGGCGATTTGGAGAAGACGTGTTCAGCGATTTGGAGAAAACTTATTCGGCGATTTTTGGCGAAAATGTGTCGGCGATTTGGAGAAATCGTTCGGTGATTTGAAGAAAACCGTTCGGCGATAACGTTGGAGATTTGGCAAAACGTGGTCGGTGCAGTTATGGTGATTTCATATTGGAGTTCGCTATGGAGTAGCATGGAGCTTGGCGACCATAAGTGGAGATTAAACCATAATGGAGAAAAAGTGGAGACAATTTATGGAGACCAAAACTTTGTTCATCATAAAGTGGAGAGTACATATCTAGGGCGTTTCAAGGATAGAAACGTATGAGGTGCTCGATGTGCCATGAGTTGGGAACATCGATTCCTTCTAAGTCACATAGGCGATAAGACCCTGGTCGGGTGACCTCCTTGACGACGTGAGGCCCTTCCCAAGGGGAGGAGAGTTTGTGCATCCCTTCGGTTTTTTGTTTTCTTTGGAGAACGAGGTCGCTGACAGCAAATGAACGACCTTTGACGTTGCGGTTGTAGTACCTCTGCAAGCCTTCCAGATATTTAGTTGTGCGGACGTAGGTGATTAGGTGTTCTTCCTCGGCCCTGTCGACGTCCTTTGTCCGAACAGCTGTGGCCTGCTCTTCATCATAGTTTTCCACCCTAGGTGCTCGGAAGGCAATGCCAGCTGGTAGTATGGCTTCTGAGCCATAGACCAAGAAGTATGGAGACACACCGGTGCTATGACTAGCTTGAGGACACAGTCCCTAGACTATAGCTGGTAGCTCCTTGAGCCATCTGCCCGGGTGCTTTTCTTCTTTTTGATATAGTCTCTTTTTGAGGGCATCAAGGATCATGCCATTCGCCCGTTCGACCTAGCCATTGGCTCTAGGATGAGCAACAGAGACATATTTGACGGAGATGCAACTATCTTCGTAGAAGTCCCAAAAGTGATGGCTAGTAAATGTAGTTCTGAGGTCGGTGATGATGCTGTTCGAGAAACCGAATCTATGGATGATATCTTTGAAGAGCTCGACTACTTTCTTTGTAGTAGCCGAGATGAGTGGTTTATACTCAATCCACTTGGAGAACTTATCAATGGCGACATATACATACGGAAGCCACCTGGCGCTGGCTTAAAAGGGCCAATCATGTCCAGTCCCCAGCATGCAAAGGGCTAGGAAGCTAGAATGGTCTGTAGCTCTTGCGCCAGCACATGTATTTGCTTGGCGAAAAATTGGCATCCTTCACAACGTCGGACAAGGTCTTCTGCAACAGAGATGGCAGTGGGCCAGTAAAAACCAGCTCGAAAAGCTTTGTCGACCAGTGTTCTCGAAGCCACGTGGTTGCCGTAGGACCAGAGTGAATTTTGAGAAGTAACTTCACTCCGTCTTCTTGGGTGATGCATTTTTGCAGAATCCCTTCCTTGGCACTTTTCCTCATCAAGTTGTCATCCACCAGCACGTAATGTTTGCTTCGATGGATTAGGCGTTCGGTCTCAATCTTATCGGTGGGTACGTCGGCGCTGGTAAGGTACTTGATGAATTGTTCCCTCCAATCGGCGCGCCGAAGGTACCGCTAGTACCAGCTGCTCGGGGAACTTCCTGAACTTCCTTATCTTCTTTGATGGATGGTGCCAGGAGATCTTGAACGAAGACCCCCGGTGGGATCGCGGTGCGAGAAGAGCCCAACTTGGATAAATGGTCGGCGAGCTGATTCTAGTCGCATACCATGTGGTGGTACTCGATGCCGTAGAATTTTCCTTCAAGCTTCTGATTTCGGCACAATATGCATCCTTCTTCTCGCACTCGAGCAAGACCAGTCTTTGTTAAGCTAGTTGATGACCAACGCGAGTCCCCGTATACCATGAGGCATTTGACGCCGAGCTCAACGGCTATACAGAGTCCATGGAGACATGCTTTATATTCGGTGGTGTTGTTGGAGGCGAAAAGTGTATCCGGAGAACGTATCGGAGCTTATCCTTGGTCGGCATAATGAACAGAATGCCCACACCAGCACCATTGATGTTAAGGGCATCATCAAAGTACATGACCCAGTGCTCGGGGTAGGTGGCGGCGATGGGCTCTTGGATCTCGGTCCACTCAATGATGAAATCAGCAAGCGCCTGAGACTTGATCGTAGGCCTGCTTCTGAATTCAATGGAGTAAGTGCCGAGCTCGACAGCCCACTTGATGATATGGCTATTGGCCTCTTTGTTACGAAGGATGTCCCCCAGAGGGAACTCGGTGACCACGGCAATCTTGTAATACTCGAAGTAGTGGCAGAGCTTACGCGATGTAATCAGGATGGCGTATAGCAGCTTTTGGACCTGAGGATAACGAGTTTTGGGCTCATTAAGGACCTTGCTGATGAAGTATACTGGACGTTGCACCTTATAGGCGTGCCCGGCCTCCTCATGTTCGACCATGATGGCTATGCTGACGACGCGAGAAGTAGCGGCGATGTAGATCAGGAGAGTTTCGTCTGGCCGTGGTGCCATCATGATCGGAGGCTTTGTTAGAAACAACTTGAGCTACTCAAAAGCCGTATCTGCCTCCTTCTACCAGGAAAAATGCTCGAGGCCTTGAGGAGTTTGAAGAACGGTAGCCCTTTTCACCGAGGCACGATATGAAACGGCTTAAAGCAGCCATGCATCCTGTAAGTTTCTATATATCCTTGACGCATGTTGGCCATTTCATGTTGGTGATGGCAAAGACCTTGTCTGGGTTGGGTTCGATGCCACGAGCGCTGATGATGTAGCCTAGCAGTATTCTAGATGGAACTATAAAGATGCACTTTGAAAGGGTTCAACTTCCATCGATATTTTTTCAGGTTAGCGAACGTTTCTTCAAGGTCGGCAATAAGATTGTCGGCGGTCCTAGACTTAACGACCACATCATCGATGTAAGCTTCGACATTGTGGCCGATCTATTGATCGAGGCACATCTGGATGGCCCTTTGATAGGTCGCCCTGATGTTCTTGAGTCCGAAGGACATGGTGGTTTAGCAGTATGCACTGAAGGGTGTGATGAATGATGTCTTGATCTGGTCTTCTTCCTTGAGGGAGATTTGGTGATAGCTAGAGTAATAGTCAAGGAAGGAGAGCAGTTCGTAGCCAGCTGTGGAGTCTACAACCTCGTCTATCCAAGGGAAACCAAAGGGGTCTTTAGGGCAGTGTTTGTTAAGATTAATGTAATCAACGCACATTCTCCATTCTTTATTCTTTTTTCGAACGAGAATAGGGTTTGCCAACCACTCAGGATGATACACTTCTTTTATAAATCCGGTAGCTAAGAGCCATTTTATTTCTACCCTAATAGCCTCCTTCTTGTTTGGCATGAATCGGTGGAGTTTCTGCTTGATCGGTTTGGCGGTCGGCGAGACATTCAAGGAGTGCTTGATCTTCTCCCGTGGTACCCTCGGCATGTCTGCAGGTTTCCAAGCAAACACATCGGCGTTGGCACGTACGAAGGAGATGAGCACGCTTTCCTATTTGGGGTCAAGGTGAGCCCCAATTTTCATGGTCTTGGAGGGGTTGTCGAGGCCGAGGCCGACCTCCTTTATTTCCTTGGACTTGGCGGAGGCATGGGGGGGCTCTAGCTCTGGGATCTCCATGTTCTCGGTGGGCAACGTCTTGGCTTCGGTGACCACGCTGGCCATCTAGATGGAGAGGTCGGTGGCTTCAGCGATAGCGAGACTCTCTGTCTCGCAGGCATAGGCGATGGAGAGGTTGGCCCGCAGGGCTAGAATTCCTGCAGGCGAAGGCATCTTCAGCACTAGATACGCATAGTGCGGTACAACCATGAATTTTGCCAGAGCTAGCCGACCAAGTATGGCGTGGTAGGTGTTGTTGAAGTCAGCAACATAGAGGTTGATGTGTTCGACGTGGTAGTTGCTTGCCGTGCCGAACTGTACTAGTAGGGTGATCTCTCCAAGCGGTTTGGAGGCCCTTCCAAGTACCACACCCCAAAAGGAGGAGTTGGAGGGTGTGAGATCTGATAACCTGAGGCCCAGCTCCTTTAGGGCTCCGATGAAGAGGAGATTCAGAGCGCTCCCACCGTCAATGAGCACCTTTTTGAAAAGCACCTTCTCTACGGTTGCATTGAGGATGAGGGGGAAATGCCCCGTGTAGGGGATGTCCACCCATTGGTCGGCCCTGCTGAAGGTGATGGGTACCTCGGACCATGGGCGATAACTAGGGTTGGCGGTGGCTTCTTCCGTAGTGACGAAGAGCACCCGCTGTGCGTGAGCTTCCGTTCTCTTCTGCTTTCGGTGGAGGCGAGGCCCCCAAAGATGGTGGTGACCACCTTGTCGTGGTCCTAGAAGGCATTGTTGTTGCCCCCAAGTGGTTGGTGGCCTCCAGCTCCATCGTTGGCATCGTCTTCTAGCTTTTTGTCCTAAAACTCCTTAGCCAAGCCGAGGCAGTTCTTCATCTTGTGTTTGGCGTTCTTGTGAAGAGGGCACGGGCCGTCGAGATCTTTTGGTACTGTTCATCGTAGTTGCGCTTGGCGCGAGGTTGACTAACGGCGGCGATGATGTGGTCTAGGCTGGCGACGATGATTTTGGCTAGACTTGGGTCCTTCTGTTTGATCACGGCCGCTGTCACGATGGTAACTGCGGTCGTTGAAGCGGCGGCCGTTGTGGCGTCGGTCATCGGGTGGTCATCGTAGCGGCGATGTGGGCGATGAGTGCCCGCATCCTCGTTCAAGCGCACCTCGGCTTCCTCGGCGTCGGCGTACTAGTTGGCAATAGTGATCATCTCGCCAATGCCTATGGGCGGCTTGTGGTTGAACTTAGAGAGAAGCTCACGATGGTGGAGTCCTCGGGTGAAGGCGGTGATGACCTCAGCTTCCATGATGTTGGGAATAGAATTCCTCATCTCAGAAAAGCATCGAATGTAGCTGCAGAGGAGCTCGAACAACTTCTGGTTGATGTGGTTGAGATCATGCTTGGTGCCCGACCGAGTACACATAGCCATATAATTGTCGATGAAGACTTCTTTTAGCTCTTCCTAGGATCCGATGGAGTCCGGAGCAAGGCTAGTAAACCAGCTCATGGTGGGTGGCATGAGCATGACGGGGACATAGTTTGCCATGACACTGGTGTCTCCTCCAGTGGTGCGGACAGTGGTGGTGTAAGCCTGTAGCCACTGTGTTGGATTCATCCTTCCCTCATAGGGCTCGACCCCAATGATTTTGAAACCACGGGGCCACTGAAGTGTTCGGAGCGCCCTCATAAATGCTGCGGGCCCTTCGAGGTTGTGGTCGGCATCGATCGCAGCGTTGCTAGTGTCGATCGGCTCGAGAGTGAGTCCGGGTTTTCGTACTCCTGCTCGTACTCCTGGCGATGGCATACTTCATCTTCATGGCGACCAAAGCGACGTTGCTCGATACGCCATCATGCATCCCGGAGGTTGTTGAGGTGCACTCGAGCATCCTATTCGACCTCCTGGTCATGTTGGCGATGGTGTTCGGCGTGTGGCCCCTAGCTCCCCCCTAGATAGGCAGTGACTGGTCGGTGAAATGGCTTTGACTAGGGAGGTGATTGGATCTCAGCGTAGTTGATCGACGAATCATGCTCATAGAGCATGAAGGTCTCTGATCCTCATGGATCTCATTAACCTGATAGTGTGCCGCTTTAAGCATGGTGGCGACCTTGGTGAGCTCGAGGCGTCTACGGGGAGGTGGGCGAGCTCGTTGGCGGCCACTGCTAGATTGGTGCTTGGAGTCTTGAAGACGTCATGGCCGTCAATGCGGAGAAATTCTTCGTCGAGGTCACAGTGGAGCAGGAGTGGCCTTCCTTGTGAGTCGAGCCGATTATTTTGAGCAGCCTCGGCCCTTGCAATGGCTGCCTCATTTTCTCGGCGCCGCACGCGGTTGACGTTCCGGTTCTCATGAGCGACATGTTCCTCCTCGGTTTTGCCATTCCGAGGAGGGCTATCGATGCTGACATTGAAGATCGCGCCACCCCGGAAGGGTGGGAGAAGGAGTTGCTCGGTGAAGGTTTCGGCGAGGGTCTCCGTAGAGCCCTGAGACTCAGAGCCCGATTTTCCTCCGGGATGGTCTGGAGGGATGCCTGGGCACCGGCCTATGTGTAGCATGTTGATGGCTAGCGGAGGCTGGACGGTGAGCTGGTTGGCGAATGGATGGGCGTCTCCCACCTGGTTGGCCAATTTTCCCCTCATGGCGTCTTGGAAAGTAGCGGCGACATTGTTGATCCCGAAGGGCATAGCCGCAACTCTTGGAGTTTTCTGAGCAACCTTGGATCGAAGGGTGGTCGGCGCTGAACCAAAGTGTCCAGGGCCGATTCGGCGATGGAGAGGCAATCAGCAAGCTTTAGACCGACCTGATCGATGGACAAGACCAAATCATCGTTGTTGATATGCCTCCTCTAGTAGCGAGGAAGCGGGCAGCGAGTTGCTGATGAAGGCGACCTCAAAGGTGGTTCCAAGATCAGATCTGTAGCTCTTCGACTCCATCAGCGTTGATAATCCAGGAGATCGATCCAACCGTGAAGATCTAGCTAGGCTGCGGGACGGAAGAAGAGCTTGCGGAAAAAAAATCTTGTTCGACAAGGAAATAACACGCAGTCCCCTACCTGGTGCACCAACTATCGACAGAATATCATCGGCAGTCCTTCGAGGGGTATCCCATGAAGGTAGATTGATCGGCAGAGGAGCGTGAGATCAAGAACAAGAATGCAACAGAGACACACGAGTTAGAGAGGTTCAGGCCATCAGTATGACATAATACCCTACTCCTGTGGTCTGTTGGTTTGTATTAGCTATTGTATGATATTGTGTGTGTTTGGAGGGGGTCCTTGCCCGCCTTATATAGTCCAGGGAGTAGGGTTACAAGTCGGTTAGATCTGAGAGATAACCGGAAAGTAATAACTGATTACAGGAATCTTGGGATCATATATATCCTAACATATCTTGTAGTATCTTTAGGATATCTTCTAGATGTCTTGTGGAAAGCGCCGACCAGAGTCGTGCCCCATAAGGCTTCATCTTGTGGGCTGGGCCACCCCTAAGGGGCGCAGCCTATGTGGTCTGTCGTGGGTATTCGGGGTCATACCCCCCACACTAGCCAATCTTCTCTCACATATGTTTACCAAAGTCAGAAAGTACTTGACTACTAGTTTAGTCAGACTCAGGGGTAGTCTTAAGTAAGTGAAGGGTAAGGTTCCCTTAGAGCACCCAAAAGTTCTAGCCAGCACTTCCAGTTTCCCTTCTATCACATTAATGGGAATCATCATGGACTTGTTGAAATTTATCATTAGTCTAGTTGACAAAGAAAGTTATTGAGCACTGTTTTGAGGAAAAAGAGTTGTCTTGTATCCCCTTCTGCAATAATGAATGTTTCATCAGTGTATCGAATGATAGGGAAGTGTTGGCCCACAGGATCACCGGCTCAAGCGAGTGAACCACTTGTTGGTCTTGCCGAGCACCCGCTAGTGTTGCCGAGCACCCACTAGCCATGTCAACCATGAACAAGCATTGTCCATCCCCACACACTATGGCTGGAGCTAGAAGAAGAAGAGAGAACAGAGCAAGCACACACAATACAAGACACCAGCGTTGGCCGAAGCCCTGTCTGTGAGATGGCAAATCTAAACTCTCTTTACTGAGTTGTCGTGTATGTCAATTTATACAACTCTATCTATCTAGTTCTAGTACAGCTCACATGCTATAATAGTAACTAGATAACATAGACAGGGCTGACTCTACACTAGCCACTGCATGTTCCTACAGTGCTGCTGGTCAGCCGTGCGGCGCCTACACCTGCAGCGGCTATAGTATCACAAGAGGGGGCCTTTTTCGGCGCCGCCTTCCCTTACTGTGTTCACACAAGGTAGCAGTAGATTAGCTAACAATCTTCCCCTAATCCTACTGCTAACCCTTGTACCCCCTCCATGTCGATCATCTCCTTTAGCTCCATGAGTCAAAGTCATCTGAGCGGCTTGGTGAGGAAGTCCGTGAGTTGCCGACCAGTTTCGACAAACTCGATGATGATCTGCCCTCCATCAACACAGTCCCTCAGGAAGTGGAACTTCATATCGATGTGTTTACTCCAGTCGTGTAGAACTGGATTCTTCGCGAGGGCGATGGTGGGCTAGTTGTCCACCATCAGTGTTGGCGGGTGAGCTTCCACGCCGATCAGCTCGCCCAGCAGCCGGCGTAGCCACACAACTTGGCACGCCGCTGTGGCCGCCGCTACGTACTCTGCCTTGCACATACATAGCGCCACCACCTTTTGTTTCAGCAACAGCCATGAAATTGGGGCCGACCCGAGGAAGACGACCACGCCAGAGGTGCTCCATCTCCCGTCGATGTCCCCCGCCATGTCTGCATCGCTAAACATAGTGAGCTGCAGCCTACTCCCGCCGGTCTTGGGGAAAATGATCCCTTGATCCACCGTTCCCGTGATGTAGCGCAGTAGCCACTTCACCGCAGCCCAATGATCCTCTCTGGGATCCTCCATGAAGCGACTGACGTAGCCCATGATGAACGCAATGTCCGGCCTCATGTGGACTAGGTAGCGTAGACCACCAACGATGCTCCAGTAGAGTGTTGCATCCACCTTTGCCATGGTGCTGGCCTTCGTCAGCTTTAGCCGCTCCTCCATCGGAGTCACGCATGGCTTGCACTCCACCATGCCACTCCTCACCAATAGCTTGGAGGCATACGCGCTCTGACCGAGCATGAGTTCCTTCTTCCCCTGTCTCACCTCAATGCCGAGGTAGTAGGAGAGTGCACCGAGATTGCTCATTCAAAAATGAGCCACCATCTCATGCTTGAAGCTGTTGATGTCCTCCGTGAGTGCGCCGGTGATGATTAAGTCATCCACATACATGCCGACCATGAGCTCCTCCTTCCCCCATCGTCGCATGTAGAGCGCGTGCTTGGTTGTGCACCTTTGAAACCCAAGCTCGCCCAGCATGGCGTTAAGCTTAGCGTTCCATGCTCGAGGGGCATGCCGTAGCCCATAGAGCGCCTTGCGTAGTCGGAGCACCCTGTGCTCTTCTCCCTTGATGGTGAAACCTAGAGGTTGCCTGATGAAGACCGTTTCTACCAGTTCGCTGTTGAGGAAGGCCGATTTAATGTCCAAGTGATGGACGCGCTAGTCCTTTGCTGCTGCCAAGGCAAGTAGCAAATGGACCGACTCTATGAGCGCTACTGGTGCAAAGACCTCCTCGAAGTCGATGCCCTCACGCTAAACAAAGCCTTAGGCGACAAGGCGCGCCTTGTGTTTGATAATGGCACCGAGCTCATCCCGCTTGACTTTGTACACCCACTTCAGGCTGATCGGACGGCATCCTAGAGGTGGATCGACGAGCTACCAAGTCTCATTTTCCTCGATCGCCTTCATCTCCTCCAGCATTGCCCATCGCCGGTTTTCATCGCGCTCGGCAAGCGCGAACGTGGGTGGTTCCTCTGCACTGACAAGTAGCAGCTCTGCATCGTTGAGCAGCCTGCCCGTCAGACCTGAGGGACCTGTGCCGCCGATGATGATGTCCAGCCTATAGAACTGCACCTCCTCACCTTTGTGGTAGGCATCCATGAACTTAGTGATGTCACTTGGGGGTGAGGCAAACTCGATCGGTGTCGATGGAGTTCCCCGTTCTGCCAGAGTGCTCGACATAGCACCGGAAGTGCTCGGCACTACTTCTGGATAGCTCATCATAACTCCTGCAGTGTTTGACCACACTGTAGGAGTGCCCAGCCTCAGTCTTGGAGCGGTTGAAACCACTTCAAAACATCTTGGCCCCACCACGAGAGTGCTTGGCACCCATTCTGAAGTGGTCGCCACCTCCCGGCACCACTCATGTCATGCTCGGCATCCCTCCAGGAGTGCACGACACTCCTCTCGAGTGCTTGGCATCCCTCCCAAAGTGCTCGGCACTACCCCAGGAGTGCTTGACTCCACTGCCGGAGTGCTCGGCACTCCTCCCGAAGTGCTCGGCACCTGTTCCCCAGTGTCTCCGACCACCGTGGAAGACCAAGTGCTCGACGACGAAGGTGTTGGTGAAGCTGCTGCTTCCCCCATGCTCGGACTGCTCCAGTCCCAAGCCGCCTCCTTGTCGAACACGACATCGCGCGAGACAAGCACCTTGTCTCCATGTGGGTCGTAGAGCCAGTATGCCTTAGTACCCTCTCACGTAGCCCAGGAGCACCATGGGTGTGCTCCTATCCTCTAGCTTGGTGAGGTTTGGCTTTGTCTTCCTAACGTGGCCGATGCAGCCAAATGTCTAGAGAAAGGACACGCTCGGCTTGCGCCCATACCAAGCTTCGAACGGCGTCTTGCCCGTCAGGGCCTTGGTCGGAGCGCGGTTGAGGATGAACACCGCCGTGGTCACCGCCTCCCCCCAGAACCTTGCCGGCATGCCTTTGGCCTTCATCATGGATCGGGCCATGCCGACCACCGTCTCGTTCCATCGCTCCACCACACCATTCTATTGTGGCGAGTACAACGTGGTGTGGTGTTGCCCCACACCCTGATCCACACAGTACGCAGCAAACTCCACCGAAGGTGAATTCGCCTCCACGATCAGTCCTCAGCACGTGGAGCTTCTTGCCGCTCTCGGCCTCCACGCTGTCTTGAACTTCTTGATCACCGCCGCCGCTTCATCCTTGCTCATCAGGAGTTGCAGCCACATGTAGTGACTGCAATCGTCCATGAGTAGGAGGAAGTACCACCGACCACCACATGTAGCAGGCGTGATCGGCCCGCAGAGGTCACCGTGAATGAGCTCGAGAGCTTCCTTCGCATGATACTTGGCTACCTTTGGGAAAGGTAGCCTCCTTTGCTTCCCGGCCAGGCAACTATCACACAGCTTGCCTCCGTGCTTGATGTGGGGTAGCCCTCGGACCATCTTCTCTAGCCGACCAAGCGCGTCGAAGCTGAGGGGCATGCCACATCCATGGTTCCTTAGAGTGCCTTGCCGCTAGGCACACCGGCTGCTCTACCTTTAGGTCGAGCAGGTACAACCGGTTTAGGGACCTCTTCACCTTGGCAAGAAGTCGCTGCTCCCGGTCCCTAATCCTAAGGACTCCATCCTTGATTAGTACCTCGCTACCGCGCTCATCCAGTTGACCAATGCTATTGATGCTAGAACACAGCTGCGGGATGTAATATACATCCATTAGCGTGCGGTGCTCCCGTTCTAGCATCTGAAGATGATGGTGCAGCACCCTTGGATAGCCACCCTTGAGCCATCACCAAACTTCACCATACCGGTAACATCACCGTCGAGCTTGGAGAAGGATGCCTTGGAGCCCGTCATGTGGTTGCTGCACCAAAGTCTAGATACCACCGCTGCTCCTGGTCGGCGCCCACACTCCCGAGGTGAACTTGGCGCGTGGTTCGTCGAGGTTGACGGTCTTCAGGGCCTTCCTAGGTCCTTCCACCATCATCGCCTCTTCCCTCTCCTTGGCCTCGACGTCATGCAGTGCACAGAACGTCGCCATCAGGATAGTGGCCTCATCCTCATCATCAGCTTGCGCCAGATGAGCCTGAGCCTTCTTTTCTTGCTTGTAGTTTGGGCACTCCGCGCCCAATGGCCCATCTTCCCGCAATGCCGGCAAGCATTGGGGTCAACCTGCTTCTTTTTCGAAGAAGCCTTACCACGGCGCACTTGCCATCACCACCATGGCTGGAGGAGGCTGCCTTCCCGGAGTTCCTCCGAAGCAACCATCTCCTCTTCCATTAGTAGGAGTTTCCCATTATCTTTCATTGCTATCGTCTGCTCTAGGTGTTCATCCACCGCCCGTAGATGGCCTGTCACATCCTCAATGGTGAGGGTGGACAAGTCCAGCATCGTCTCTATGGAGAGAACGATCTGGATGTACTTTGCCGGCACAGAGTGGAGGTACTTGGAGACCGCCTCCTCTTCATCTATGGTGACGCCATGGCTCTTTAGCTTGCTGATGAGCGTCTGCAGTGGAGGGAGAAGTCCTCCACCATTTCACCATCCTTGAACTTGAGGTTGGCATACTCCTGCTTCAGAAGCTGGGCCATCGCCTTCTTTGCACGGTTAGAACCGACGCGCATCACCGCAATAGCCTCCCACACCTCCTTAGCCGAGCTCTTCACCCCTAATGACTCCCTGTACTCCACTAGTACAGCAGTGAGGATAGCCTCCAGCGCTGACATGTCATCTTCTTCATTTTTGGTGCCCTTGTCAACAGCATTCTAGAGCCGTCGGGCTCTGAGCTTGACCTTCATGGTCACCGACCACTCTCCATAGTTGGTGCGAGTTAGCATCGGCCAACTAGTCTCGCTGACCTCCCGCACCGTGTGAACAACGACCTCTGGTCGTGGCTGGGCAGCCACAACAATGCCACTACTGTCGCCCATCTCCGAACCGATCATCATCGCTAGCGGTTAGTCTGGCGATGGCGCTTGTATGGCTTCGATACCACTTGTTGGCCCACAGGATCACCGGCTCAGGCGAGTGAACCACTCGCCGGTCTTGCCGAGCACTCGCTAGTGTTGTCGAGCACCCACTAGCCGTGCCGACCACGAACAAGCATTGTAAGTCCCCACACACTATGGCTGGAGCTAGAAGAAGAAGGGAGTTCAGATTAGCCATGTCATAGATAGGGCTTTGGCCAATGCTGGTGTCTTGTATTGTGTGTGCTTGCTCTGTTCTCCCTTCTTCTTCTAGCTCCAGCCATAGTTTGTGGGGACAGACAACGCTTGTTCGTGGTCGGCACGGCTAGTGGGTGCTCGGCAACACTAGTGGGTGCTCGGCAAGACCGGCGATTGGTTCACTCGCCTGAGCCGGTGATCCTATGGGCCAACAAGAAGTCTAGTGAGGAGTTAAGGGGGATTGGTAGGCTCAAAAGCCCCATGTCCTTTTGTCTTGTTGGTTAGGGACTAGAGGAAATCAGCTGCAATAACAAATAAGAGGGGGATAAAGAATCCCCCCTGTCTACCTCCTATTTTAAAATGGAAAGTCTTCTTAGATACCCCATTCAACAGTACAACAGAGGTTCCAGAAAATCTCTGTCTTCCAAGAAATCCATTTCTAACTGAATCCCTTGGCCTCCATTAACTTTAACATTGCTTGGTGCTCAATTTTGTCAAAGGCATTCTCAAAGTCCAATTTGATAATTAGTAGCTCTTTCCTTGAGTGGTGACACAAGTACAAATACTCAAAGTCCCAGCCAAGACAGTCCTAGATAGTTCTGGTCTTGACAAAACCAAATTTTTTTTCTTATGGATTAGGGAGGTAATAAGAGGCTGAAGCCTTTTTGCCAAAAGCTTAATTAGTGATAAGCTCCGCAAAGGGATTTAAGAGGGATATTGGCCTATATTCTAAATCTAAATTAGATTTTGCTCCTTCAATCTTAGGAATCAGAGTAATACATGAGGAATTGATGCTTCTAAAGCAAATATTGTTACAATGAAAAGTGCTACAAAGTCTATAGAAATCCTCCCTATATGAGGAATTGATCACTAGTAGAGAAATGACTTTTGATCCACTTCGAAATTTGGCTTTAGTCCCGGTATTTTTCGTGCCCAGGACTAGAGAAACCTTTAGTCCCGGTTGGTAGCTCCAACCGAGACTAAAGGTCCCTGCCCAACGGCTACTGTGGTAGGCTTTTGCTGTAGGGGACCTTTAGTCCCGGTTGGAGCTACCAACCAGGATTAAAGGTTAACTTTTACTCCCGGTTGGTCCCTCCAACCGGGAGTAAAAGTCTACTCCCGGCTAGAGGCTCCGTCCGGGACTAGAAAGGGACCTTTAGTCCCGGTTGCTGTGTCCAACCGGGACTAAAGGTCCCCTCCTATATACCCCTTCTTCCTCCTCGAGCCCGAGCCACTTCGAGCTCACTATTCTTGCTTCATCGCCGGCCTCTCTTCTTCCTCATCGCCGGTAATCACAAGATTTTCTTCGATTCCTCCATCGATTCTTCGGTTCTAAAGGTTACCAACTTTATACTCTCATGTTTCATCAGTAGTATATCTCATTTTGTGGACTAGATATATGTGGTTTTTTATGGTGGATTTTTTTATTTGTAAGCCATTTAAGCTCAAAATCACTTTAAAGTTTGCATATTTGGATGAAGGAAGGTTAAAGTAGTTATTCAAAACTAGTATTCAGATTTCATTTCTAGCATGCTTAGCACACTTCATGGTTTAGAGATATAGAGAATTTTAGAGTTTTTTAATTTTATTTGTTTATAAAATGAGAAATTTATATTATATTAAAAATGAGTATAGAGAGTAGATGGCAACTGCTTTCGGGTCCTCGGCCTCTCATCGGGTTCCAAAGTGACTGAGGCCGAACCTCCCTCTCATTGCATGCAGCAAGTGTGAGGAGAAGATTGTGATGGAGTACCGGGTGAGGAAGGAGTGTCCCAACAAGGGCCATATCTTCTACAAGTGTCCGGATCGCAATGTGAGTTATTTTGTCGCATTTGATGATTATGGTTAATTTATACTTATTTTCATGATGATTGTGATTAAAGTTCTAATTTTTTCTTTTAATTTTAGTGGGATGGCATTGGATGTTCAGGCTGGTACTAGGAGGAAGAGTATATTGAACACGTGCAAAACTCTCTTGCACAGGTGGCTATGGTGGCTGATGAGGCAGTGATCCTGCGGAAGAAGCCCATAGATGTTGAACAAACGCATGATCTGTCTATTTTAGTTGGGATTGGTCGCAAAATCCTTATGCTGCTGAAGTGCATTTTAGCTTTAGTTTTTTAGTGGTAGTTGGGATTGTCTACATTGTAGCGAGACTTTCATAAATTAATACCTTGTGTGGTGGCATGCATGTCGTATAATTAACTAATTATGTTCTAGGTTTTAATATGGTATATATGTCATGTAATGCAGATGAGCCGGCATTGGATGTACAATGCTGATCGCCGCTCCCAAGAGTTCATTGAGAACGTGCATTCTTTCTTACGTGTGGCCGAGGCAAACAAACGCGATGGTTTCATGTGCTGCCCATGTGCCATATGTAAGAATTTGAAATAATATGCTAGCTCAAGGAGTCTTCATTCACACTTGTTGAAGTCGGGTTTCATGCCAAACTATATTTGTTGGACGAAGCATGGAGAAACCGGGGTTGTAATGGAAGAAGGTGAAGAAGAACAATGGGATGATGATGACATTATTGCTGAATATGGTGCCTTCAATGATACTGCAATGGGGAAAGTCAAGAAGAGAGTAGGGCGGAAAGATGAGCTTCACGATGATCTTGGTCAGGCCATTCGTGACGCACAAAGAAAATGCGAAAGTGAAAAGGAGAAGATCAAGTTCGAGCGCATGCTAGAGGATCACAAGAAATTGCTATACCCAACTTGTGATGCGGGGCAGAAAAAGTTGGGTGCCACACTAGAATTGCTACAATGGAAGGCAAAGAATGGTGTATCTAACAAGGGATTTGGGGAGTTACTGAAAATCCAAAAGAAGATGCTTCCGAAGGATAACAAATTGCCCGCCACTATGTAAGAAGCAAAACAGGTAGCCTGCCCTTTGGGATTAGAAATCCAGAAGATAAATGCATGTCCTAATGATTGCATCCTCTACCGTGGCGAGGAGTATGAGAAGTTAGATGCATGCCCGGTATGTCATGCATCACGGTATAAGATCAGGCGAGATGACCCTTGTGATGTTGAGGGCGAATGTCCCACGAAGAAAATCCCTACCAAGATTATGTGGTATGCTCCTATAATACCACGCTTGAAACATCTGTTCAGAAACAAAGACCATGCAAAGTTGTTGCGATGGCACAAAGAAGACCATAAGGTAGGCAATATGTTGAGACACCCTGCTGATGGGTCCCAGTGGAGAGCAATCGATAGAGAATTCCTGGAGTTTGCAAATGACGCAAGAAACTTAAGGTTTGCTTTAAGTACGGATGGTATGAATCCTTTCGGGAGCAGAAAGCGATAGTCATAACACTTGGCACTGTTACTCTATGTATCTATAACCTTCCTCCCTGGTTATGCATGAAGCATAAGTTTATTATGATGCCAGTGCTCATCCAAGGCCCAAGGCAACTTGGCAATGACATCGATGTGTACTTAAGGCCACTAGTTGAAGAACTTCTACTTTTGTGGAATAGACCAGGTGTACATGTGTGGGATGAGCACAAACAAGAGCACTTTGACCTACGAGCATTGTTGTTCGTAACAATCAATGATTGGCCTGCTCTAAGTAATCTTTCAGACAATCAAACAAGGGATATAATGCATGCATGCAATTTGTTTTCGATGACATTAAAGGTATATTCTTGAAAAAATGTCAAAAGGTCGTGTACCTTGGCCATCATCGATTTCTTCCTATGAATCACCCCTAAGAAAGAAAGGCAAGCATTTTAAAGGTAAGGCGGACCACCCGCACCAAGCCGGGCAACCGAACCGTGAGGATGTACTCAATATGGTCAAGGATGTGAAAGTAGTATTTAGAAAGGCACATGGCGGTGAACTGTTCGAATGACGCCAACGATCACGCACCCATGTGGAAGAAGAAGTCCATATTTTGGGAGCTACCCTATTGGCAAGTCCTAGAGGTCCATAGCGCGATTGACGTGATGCACCTATCAAAGAATCTTTGTGTGAACCTGCTAGGCTTCATGGGTGTGTATAGGAAGCCTAAGGACACACTTGAAGCACGACAGGACCTATGGCATTTTGAAAGAATGAGACAACCTACATGTAGAGAAGACAGATGATGGACGCCATTACTTAAGTCCTGCTAGCTACACTCTTAGCAAAGAAGAGAAGGAAAGCATGTTTGAATGCCTAGCAAGCATCAAGGTACCATCTGGATTCTCCTCAAATATAAAGGGTATAATAAATGCGCCAGAGAAGAAATTCCTAAACTTAAAGTCCCATGACTGCCACGTGCTCATGACGCAATTGCTTCCAGTTGCATTAAGAGGAATTCTACCTCCAAATGTACGTCTAGCCACCGTAAAGCTATGTGCATTCCTCAATGCAATTTCTTAGAAGGCAATCGATATAATGGATCTAGCTAAACTACAGAATGATGTGGTTCAATGTCTTGTCAGCTTTGAGTTGGTGTTCCCTCCTTTCTTCTTTAATATCATGACACATCTCCTAGTTCACCTGGTCAAGGAGATTAGCATTCTTGGTCCTATGATCCTGCACAACATGTTCTCCTTTGAGAGGTTCATGGGAGTCCTAAAGAAATATGTTCACAATCATGCTCGGCCAGAAGGAAGCATCGCTAAGGGCTATGGAATAGAGGAGGTCAATGAGTTTTGTGTTGACTTTATTCCCGACCTTGACCCAATTAGTGTTCCTGAATCACGACACGAGGGGAGACTAAGTGGAAAGGGGACACTAGGGAAGAAACCATATATTGGTATGCATGACAATTATTTTAATAAAGCGCACTACACAGTTCTACAAAACTCCTCCTTGGTGGATCCGTATATCGAGACACATAAAGAGTTGCTCCAATCCGAGTTTCCAGGGAAGTCTGAAGCTTGGATTATGCGTCAGCACATGGAAACTTTCAGCGACTGGTTGCGAAAAGAATGTCAGGGTGATGAGAGTATTGATGAGCAACTGTATTTGTTGGCTAGGCAGCCATCGTGGCATATCCTCACATACAAAGGGTACGAGATAAATGGGAATACATTTTACACAGTAGCCCAAGATAAAAAGGAGCACCAACCAAAACAGTGGTGTCCGCATAGATGCCACCGACCCTAAAGGAAATAAGTAAACATATTATGGCTGCATAGAGGAGATATGGGAACTAAACTATGCACCTACTTTTAAGGTACCTTTGTTCAAGTGCCAATGGGTAAAGACGACTGGAGGTGGGGTAGCAGTCGACAACTAGTATGGAATGACAACCGTGGACCTCAACAATATTGGGTACAAAGACGAACCGTTCGTCCTTACCAAGGATGTGAATCAGGTGTTCTATGTCAAGGACATGTCTACAAAACCGAAGAGAGAGAAAAACAACAACGACCCAATCAATGAGCCAAAGCGCCACATAGTTCTTTCAGGGAAAAGAAACATCATCGGAATTGAAGACAAGTCAGACATATCAGAAGATTATGAAAAGGATGACCGAATTCCACCCTTCACAGTGAACAAAGACCCAAGCATCCAGCTAAATGATGAGGACACTCCATGGTTACGGCGCAATCATAACCAAGGGATATACGTTAAGAAGAAGTTCACTACCGTACCCGCTTAATATATATACTGATGTTTAATAGGGTGTATTAGATGTATTATGTAATAATTGTGAATTCAGAGATGTTTATTAGGTGTTTCCTTTTTTTCTATGTTCAGATTAAATTTGTGTTTGATGGTGGGATTTCCATGTCGCTTTTGGACAACGAGTGATGAAAAAATGAAAAGATTTACGTTAAAATGATGTGAAAACAAATTTCCAATCAAAAACAAAAGTTTTAATGATATAAATTAAACACTACATTTTTGCATTAACAAAATAGTAATTATTAATGACATTATGTTTCAATATTTATAAGAAAAAACAAAAAACTTTAGGTCACACAATTTTCCTGTGTGCAATAAAGTAAAAGTAAATCCATATTCTTTTAAAACAATTTTATGCCTTGTATTTAATTTACGGTGCAATTAACAAAACTTTAACATTTTATAGAAAGAAATATATAAAAAACAAATGGAGCTTGAAACGGGCGGGAAGTGAAACTGCAGCCCAACTTTGGTCCCGGGTAGATCTACCACCCGGGACTAAAGGTGGGCTGCATTTTTTGAGGCCCGCCAAAATACACCTTTAGTCCTGGCTGGTATTACCAGCCGGGACTAAAGGTTTTTTAGTCCCGGGCGTTTATAGGAGCCAGGACTAAAGGTCCCTCCCCTTTATAAGGCGGCCGTTTCTTCTTCCTCCTCACTCTTCGTCTTCGTAGTCCATCGCCACTGCCACCGCTGCCGCCCTCGTCACCCTCGACATCTCCCTACGCCCGAGCCCAACGCCGCAGCGGAGGAGCCACCTGAGCCAATGCACCGCACCTTCCCCATGCCCGAGCTCGAGCCTTCCCCGCGCTGCCGCACCTTCCCCGCGCCTGAGCCCAACGCCGCAGCGGAGGAGCCACCCGAGCCAACGCACCGCACCTTCCCCGCGCCCGAGCCCGAGCCTTCCCCACGCTGCCGCACCTTCCCCGCGCCCGAGGCGACGCGACGGTTCGGTGCACCTGCACGTGCGCGGTGGCGGTGCTCATTTTCTCCTCCCCAGCCGGCGGCCCGGTGTCTCATCGTTTCCTCCTTTTTGCGGTACTCCCCCAATTCTTGGTTCCATCATGTCGTGTGTATTGTCGCGACCGGCATCGGCATGCATGCGATCTATATCCACAAGCACGGGGGAGTATCATATCTAGCACGAACGAATCGAGGCTCCGGCTGATCGACCCACTCGTAACATGTCGTGGCATGAGCATGATTAGGTTTTTTTAGAACGGCATGAGCATGATTAGGTGTCGCCTCATGATTAAGCCTTGGTGAGCGAAAAGGAGCAGAGTGCCCTTTGGAATAGGCAATGCGGAGTGCAGATAGTTGGTGTGTGAAGTTCTCGGCTTTCAGATACGGTATTAGTCGTGTCAGAAAGTAGTGAAGTTGACCAAACTTGAAGTCGTCGGATACAAGTCCTAATTATTTTTTTATTATTAGATTGACCTAAAAACCTTCTCAATTGAACTAGAATGACATTTCACGTAATTTAAGCAACTAAAATGACATTTGACTATAATTAGTAAGCTAATAAAAAAAGCAATTCACCTGCATCCTTATCCAAGAATAGGGCTTGGTTAGACTTGAGGGGCCACTACTGTCCCAAAACCTTCACAGATGAAGGTCCACTGTTCTTTAATCGGGGAGAAATGGAAGTGAAATAGTCCGAACCATCTAACCCAGTTCACATAAATAAATAAGACAAGGTTCAGGAAATTGTGCTGGCAATCTTGAATTTCGAGTGTAGTTATTTAATTAATTTTAAGCACATGACTCGATCCATTTTATAGATATATGGTTTTTAATTTTTATAGATATATCTAGTGGTGTAAAAGCTAGATGGCTGCCCCGAGAGACAACATGGATGAAGAAATGATGGATATTATCAACACCGACACTCAATTTGCCGATGGTGACCAGCAGGATGTAGATGATGGGAGTCAATACCTGGCTCTTGAAAATAACCAAGAAAATATTGTGCAAGAAAATACTGGTGAGGTATATATATTTATATATATATATTTGAATATTATTTATTTATATATATATATATATTTGAATATCTATCATCTATTATGTGTACACATGATATTTATTTATTCTTTTTTTATACGTAGCCCTCTGGATCGACGACCACAATGGCGAAAAGCAAAAATATTTGAGGCCCGAAAAAGCCATTGAAGGGGCGCTACATAATATCGGAATTCAATATCGAGACAAGCGAACCACTTGGTCCACATGCAAGGAAATTCGTGCAACACGGTGGGTACCTTGTAAGGGACAAACTTCCGATCGGTGCCCGTGAATGGAAGCAAAAGATCAACGAGCCTCATATTAGTTTTGTTTCTGATCTTGATAAGAATTTAATTTGGCATGATATCCTTCAACATTTCACGTTGCAAGCGGATGATTATGATGATATCAATGATGATGAATTGAAGGAGCTAGTTCGAAAGTGGGCTATGAAGATGGCCACACAATTCCAGACTTGGAAGAAATCCCTATACACGAAATACATCAAGAAGAACCTAACGCTCAATTTCAATACTAGGGGCCCGCTCGCGAAGTTGAGGCCCTACTGGAATGATTTTATACAGTACAAGACATCAGAAGAGGGTGAGGAACGGGTGAGAAGGAACTAAGAGAATGCCCGACAGAAGGTATACCACCATGGCAAGGGATCAGGTGGCTACGCGATTGCCATTCCCAAGTGGGAAAAAATGGAAGCGGACATTCTTGCCAAGGGTATCACACTAGAATCACTAAATTGGCCCAAACGCGCAAAGAATTGGTTTTTCGCTCATGAGGGAAGACTAGACCTAGAGACCGGGAAGCTGGTTCATGGCCCAAAACTCGAAAGAGCAACACAAAGATTTTCTTATGCTCTACAAGCTAAAGCTATTGGTGCGTTCAAGCCCAATGGAGAGAAGGATGAACTGACGTATGTCATCGGGACTGTTGAACACAGTGGCCGAACGAGAGGTTTAGGACGAAACATTTCTTGGGAGCATGGTTTCCCTAATGACAGAGATACCTACAGAAGCCGGCAGAGAAGGAAGGATGAGGAAGCAGCGCGGATCAGCAGGTTGGAGGAATATGTTCGTGAGTCACGGGAGGCGTTGCTTCAAGCACAGGAGCATGAAAAAGACATGTAAGCTAGAATGCAGGACAAAATCATAAAGCAAGTGCAAATAGCAATGAGTGCCCAAAGGCAAGCATCAGATCCAGGAATCAACATTAATATTAGCCCCCCTAATCAGTTGAAAAGCAGCTGCGCTTCCACGGAGTTGCCAAATCAAGATGACGCAATGCTACGTCTCCTCGTGGATGACATCACTGCACCGTTTACATCATGTGAGCTACATATTCCAAAAGGAAATGCCACAATCATGGTGGCTCTCGGTGTTTTTTCTCGTCTAGATCCTACCAAGACACCAAGAATCCATGGGGCAATAATACCACCTAGATATGTTAGCGTCTCAGTGGATAGAGTTAACAAAGGTTTTAGTGATCTAGCTCTTGACATTCCAGGAGGTGATGGGGAGAAGACTCTAGGACAAGCAGAGAAGACATTCATACTATGGCGCAAGCGCTACATCATTATTCCCGGGGTCTCTAGTCCACCGCCGCTTCCTCAACTGTCAGACAATAGGTGCGGACAAAAGTGAACGAAACAATTTTTTCACTAATTTTCTATTGACATGCATGATTAATAATAACAATTTCTTATACCTAATTATTCTTTTTTGTACTCACACAGCAGGGCCTCCGTCAACCTAAGTCCAATTATTCAATCTCTAGATCATCATAGTGCTCCGGGTAATGATTATGCACCGCCGCCACCTCCAAGGAGGTCTCCAACGGCTGCCCCGCCTCCCTTGATGACCAAGAAGCAGCCAGCTCCTAAGAGGTCCGCCCTGCAAATGAAGCCGTTGGCCCACCAGCCGGCAAAGAAGAAAGCCTCCTCTAATCCAGTTATTCCCCAAAAACTATCTTATGAGAAAAGTGAAAAGGAATTAAATGCTGTAGTACAAAAATATGTGAACAGTTTCTTCGAAAAAGTAAGAAAGCAACGAGAAGCGAGGGAGAACCCGGAGAAACCGTACTTCTACCTACCTCCAGATCATCTAATAAAGAAGGTGGACCAGAAAAAGTGGGAATCTCAAAAGACCTTGCCAAAATCGGACTACGACCGCTCTCTCACCAAGTCATTTGAGGCGGTGCAGAAAAAGACTAGAGCAGGGAAAGGTGTTGCACAACTCGGACAACAATCGCAACAATCAGTCCCCCCTCTTGTCATTCGTAATGAATATGGTTCAAACTTAGACTTATTGGATGTCGATTTTAAGGACCTGGTTCGGTTTTACGAGGATACTGGTTTGAACCTTGCCCAAGTGCTAGCTGAAGGACCATCTGCTCTGAAAGTGGATCCTTGGAAGAAATTTGAACATGGAAAGAGTCTATACAACCCTGAGGTCTTAGGTGAACTGGGTACGCAAATGTACCTGCTAAACAAGTGGTACATGGCGGCGTGTGAACAAGGAGAGACCTTTGTTTCTGTCAGAGTTAGAAACCAACATTACTTCCGTGGCGATGACGTTATATATGTCAAGTTTTTAGAATTACACCAACTATGCCACCTGGACTCTCTCGACAAAAGTCTCATTAGCTGCTATTGTCTGTAAGTGTGATTATTTTCTACTATTAAAGTGTGTATATATATAAAGCTACATGTATATATATAAATTATATATCCTCACACTATATTTTTATATATGCAGATATGAGATGACAGAACTCAGAAAGAGAAAGGATAATGATGTTGGTTTCGTTGATCCAAATGTCGTATTCAACCACCTTAATCCCCCGTCTCAATGGAAAGCTGAACTCGAGAAAAATCTCATAAGGTTCTTAGTGAACCAACAAAATAAGGACATACTCTTCCCCTACAACTTCGAGTGAGTGTTAAATAATTAATGTCGATCATATGGATATTTGTTCAATTATTTGCTTACTAGCTAAGGTATCTCCCATATATATGTTGACTCTAGTTAATGTCGATTATATTTGTGTATAAAAACATATGCAGCAATCACTGGATATTGATGGTCATCGATATGACCAATAGTCGGTTGAGCATCTTAAACTCGTTAAGAAAAGAGCAAACAGAGTACCAAGACATGATAGATATTATCCAAGGATAATTTGGTCTCTCTAGCAACTATATATACCACGATCTCTTAACTGCAACAATTATTAAAGGCCAAATTAATTTTTTATTTTATTGGGCGCACTGTTTGAAAAAGTTTCATTGAGGAACACCACATGAAACATTGCAAAGCGCCACTGGATGTAATCGCACACAAAGTAAGTACTAGCTACATTTATATATATATATATATATATATATATATATATATATATATATAATTCAATTAACACCATGCATGCTTTCAATTCACCGGATCTTTTTCTCGTAAAAGTAGGTTCTGAGGCAAGAACAGGGGACCAACTACTGCAAATACTATGTCTGCGAGTTCATCATGGCGTACTCCAAAAGAACTCCTGAAGAGATCCTCAAAGTACATTATATAAATATATTCATATATTCACAATTTCTTTTATTGCTCATATATATAAGTAATCACGTGACCAACACACACATATATATATATATATTAATATTTTTCCTTTAATTTTTATTGAAGACTCTATGGTTGAAGGAAAAAGTTATACGACGTGGCCAACTGAAAGCAATTCAAGAGACCGTAGCAGGATTTCTTAATGACCAGGTCTTAAACCCCGCCGACGAGTTCTACAATGACATGAACAAAACATGGAAGCCAAACCAGATGGAGTGAATTTGTTATCCCAAGAATATGATAGAATATACAATGCAAGCTTTATTTGTAATATATATATACATATTATATGTACATAAAATAACGTATAATATATGTATATGCATGTAATATATACGTTAGTTTCATACTTTAATTAGTTTGTACAAAATGTTTGAACATTATAAACGTGTAGAATACGTATATTATTAGCAGCATAGAATGC
Source organism: Miscanthus lutarioriparius (assembly GCA_904845875.1). Classification (NCBI taxonomy): domain Eukaryota; kingdom Viridiplantae; phylum Streptophyta; class Magnoliopsida; order Poales; family Poaceae; genus Miscanthus; species Miscanthus lutarioriparius. Next base: position 96,253,940 of record CAJGYO010000001.1, on the reverse strand, counting down.
GTATTCAAAAACCTATTCGAAAACAAAAACGAATCATCAATTGAAAATAGAAACAAAAAAAAGAAAAAAAAAAGAAAACCTTTAGTCCCGGTTGGTAATACCAACCGAGACTAAAGAGCCGGCCCATGTGGCCAGGCCGGAAGGCCTCTTTAGCCCCGGTTGGTATTACCAATCGGGACTAAAGGTCACCTTTAGTCCCGGGCGAGAAACCGGGACTAAAGGAGGGGTCATTTAGTCCTGGATTCGTGCTCCCGGTTGGAAAACCGGGACTGAAGGGGTTTTTCAACCGGAAGTACAACTTGTTTCTGTACTAGTGGATGCTTCTGAAGCCCCTATGAAAAGAGCTACACAGTCTGTAGAAATCCTCCCAAATTACTAGCCAGCTCTTTTTCAAGAATTCATTATTGAATCCATTTGGTCTTCGAGATTTATCATTTGGAAGCTTCTTCACTACCTCAACGGTACACCGGGAGGATGTAGAGACATGCAGGATGCGAACTTATTCAAGGACGATACGTTCTCGCCTGGAGTGTAAATCAATCTCTATATGCTTGGTTTCTGGTGCTAGACCGGGTTGGTGGATAGGTAAACGGCGTTGATGTTGTCACAATAGCCGATGGTGACACGGCGAATAGGGTATTGAAGCTCTTGAAGAAGCAACACATGCTTCAGCAACACTATTACTCCTCATCTCAGTGGAATATATATGCTAAAAGATTCGATAGACAATATTTTATTTGGAACACAGTAGTCACGTATTTCAGAACATACATAGTATCAGAATACATGCAATACGCCTCACAGAAACCTCAGCCTGCCTGCGTATAAATATTCTAAGTAAGCAGGCAGCCAGCAGTGGAATATATAAAGAAGCAAACTAGCTAGTAGTAATAAGCATCCTAGCTAGTAGCTACTCACGTGCACGATGCACATATGTAGTTATTTATATGTAACATATATATGTGCGATAGCAGAGCGAGGCACATTGCATTGCTAGCTCATACGTACTACAGCCAGCCCTACTGCTACAAGCTGGTGACGAAGAGAGAAGAGATCCAGATGACGAGGTCCTCACTGAGCTGATGCTGATGCTCGTGGACCAAACACACGGCAGCGCCGCCGCCGGCGTGCATGCGACAGAGCGGGCATGTCCGCTGGTAGCGCGCCAGCCACAGGTCGACGCAGTTCCGGTGGAAAGCGTGGCCGCAGGCAGCATCCGAGTCTCCTCTCCGTCGCGGCACGCCGATATACACACGCAGCAGTGCGCCTCCGTACCAACTGCGGCGGCAATGTGGTTTTCCCGAGTGCCAAAAATCGAACACTCGGGAAAGAGAATCTTCCTCGAGTGTTGCACTCGGGGAAGAATTGCACTCGGGGAAGAGAGGCTTTCCCGAGTGCCGCAGAGATCTTGGCACTCGGTAAAGAGCAACACTCGGCAAAGGCCCTCTTGCTCGAGTGCAACACTCGGGGAAGATCGCCACTCGGCAAAGAAACATGTTATGTAAAGATCCACCACCCGCCCTACGAACGTCGTTAAAACTTAAAAAAAATTCTTCCCAGTGCCTTCCCCGACACTCGGGAAGAGAATCTTTCCGACATATGAGTGCCGTATCAGGCACTCGGGGTGAAAATCGCGAGCTTTCCCATAATTAGTGCTAATCCAATACAAAAGCGGCACTCGTGCTACAGTAGCTAAAATTAAAAAAAAATTGGACCTTAACGGGGCCTGATTTGCCGAGTGCCGTTGAAGGCACTGGGGGAAGAATTTTTGTTTTTTTTTTTTTTTTGCCTCATTTTTTCGAAGGCCTTCTCCCTCTACATTATTTAAAACTCCTGCAAAACATCAAATTTGGGACAATTTTGACTTTTTTTTGTTATATTTCGTTAGTTTTTTCGACGGAACGGCAACAGAGGAAGCAGCAAGCTCACGCTTTTTTTTTTTCATACTTTCCGAGAATTTGAACCCGCAGTGCATAAAAATAATAGAATTTGGTGATTCAAAAAATGATATTCATGATATTTGGTGTATGTTCAGGCCTTATCTAGGAACTAGCATGAAATGTCGAGCATCTTGTTGACGTAACATGACGAATAACTTATTCGATCGCAAAAAAGTGTTTTTAAATTATATAAAATCGAACGAAGTCCGAAAATCACGAAAAACTTGTCGATTTGGTCGTGTTTATCGCATGTAGAGGTTATGATAAAAATTGAGAAGGTTTTCGAGCAAGTTGTGACATCGGATGCCTAAAACCTAGACATCTACCAGGCCTTTTCTTGCTTTTGATAATAACCCCATGACCGGCCATATCTATATTATTTGGCCCTTTCCAAAATTCGCCATAATCACCGAATTTTTTATGATTGGGAGGAATAAAATTCCAGCTTAATTTACCTAAGAACATCTTCAATAGAGAGGGTTCTCCATTCTGAAATTTAAGTAGGCTCAGACAAGAAATTTTAAAGAAGTACACTTCCGATTATCAAAAATTCTTGTTGAATTTTTTTCAATCATTTGGGAGGATAAAATTCCATCTTTCAAGAAATTAATTTGCGGTCTTCAACAGAGAGGGTGCTTTGAAATTTAAGGTGGCTAAATCAAGAAATTTCAAAGGAGTAGGATATTTCGAAAATTCTTGTTGAAGGAAAAGGAATTTTAATGATGCTATGAGAAGAAGAATTTTTGCAGCTAGCTTGGACCAGAAAATATAAGTCAAGGATGATTTTAGGAAGGTGTCTAGAGAAAATAGAATTGATCTTTTGAGCACTTAGGACTCCTGCAAGTGATATAATTTCGATCCCAACCTCTCAGATAGTACGGCATTGATCAAGAGAAGTTAAAATAAAATGAAATTATCTCAAGTTGAAGCATGACTTACTAGCTTTGAAGTAATAATTTAGGGTTCTCATTTCTCATTTGGACTTTTCACATCGATGATTAAATGAAAATCTCACCTCCCTCCATCCTTAGCTCTTTATTGCTTTGTCATTATATTCACCAAAACTCACAAATAGGATTTATTGCACTTACAAACTCCCTATTTTCGGTGATTGATAACAACACATATAAAGCTCACAATTTGGCACTTTGGATATGACAAGCTCCCCTAAATATATGCTATCATGATCTATCAAGTTATTGTGTTCTTACTGCTATTATTTTTTTAGTTTCTTGCAAAGAGGTTGGTTTTTTCATGTAACTTTGTTCTATCAATTCAAAATTTGAATTTCAAAAATGACAACTTCAAATAATATTTTGATGTAGTAAATGATTTCAGCTGAAAAAAGTCATGAACATAAAAGTTGTAGAACTAATCAAGATATATAACTTTTATTTTGGTCATTTGTTCATTCGAATGAAGTGATAGTAACATTGTCCTTCAGATTTTACATATGTCTTATAGTTTATTTGAAACTAAATCGCCCCTTCGTAAGAGAGATATGTAAAATCTATGGACAATGTTACTATCGCTTTGTCGGATGAACAAATGACTAAAATAAAAGTTATAGATCTCGATGAGTTCTACAACTTTGTTGTTGACGACTTTTCATTTGAAATGACTTAGTACCCTAAAATTCTATTCAAGTTCTTATATTTTGAAATTCAAAATTTGAACTGTCCAAACAAAGTCATATGGAAAATGACCAAAACAAAAGTGGTAGATCTCAATGCGTTATACAACTTTGTTGTTGAGATTTTTTTCCATTTGAAATCATTTATTACCCCAAAATCTATTTGAATTCATTATATTTTGAAATTTAAATTTTAAATAGTTCAATCAAACTCGGATGGGGTATTCATGCATTGACCAAAATAAAAGTTGTACATCTTAGTGAGTTGTACAATTTTGTTGTTGACAACTTTTCTGTTTGAAAGACCATGTGTGTCATGCTAAATTCTGTTCATTTTAAAAAATATACTAAAATGTTAAAATAAAAAAACTTAACTTATAAAGATATATTAGACCTAAACCCTAATTGAATTCGCCCACCATAGCCCAAATCAAAGGCCTGTCTCGTTCCTAGACGTTAGATCGAAAAATGGACGATAAAGATGCTCGCCTCATCATGCTGCTTCATATCAAGACCCTAACTTCGTTCTTTAGCTTTCCTCCTTCTCCCATTCCACAAGCAGCGGGGCGGACTCCCTCGGTTGATATCACCTGCTGCTGCAGCTCGGGAGTGGGGACGGGCGACGCCGACTAGAGCCAAGAAGGCGGGCGGGGGCGCAAGGGCTCAAGGGACCCCTGGGCGTCAGCGTGGTGGAGGTCCTACAGGTGCACGGTACCTGGAGGACGTGGGCCCACCTCACGCGCCTCGACCTGCGCGACGCCTGGCTGCCCGTCACCGAGAGCCAGCGGCTATGGTTATACGCCCACGCCACGCCGCTTTCACTCCCTCAACGCCGGCCTCGGCTTCCAGGCGCCCTCCTCCCGCCGCCTTCCCGGGCCTCGGATGGTGAGCAAGCGGTCACTGCTCCTGCCCACCTCCATTCTTCACCCCTGTGTTGCCAACCATCCGCTGCTTCCACTAGTGCCTCCCATGGATTGATGCGTGGATATTACTCTGGTTAGGTGACGAATTGAAGCAAGCAACAATACTCTGCATGTCAGTGTTTGATGCAAACAAATTTTGGTTTTCCAATATGGCTGATCTTGTTTCGTTCTGATGCAGACAATGTTTCCTTTTGCTATTTGGTGCCCCTGGTGGATATATGGTGGCGGTAGCAGCGGGCGGCTCCATGGGCTACCTGCTCGATCCCTACGAACTGAATGCCAAGGTGAGCTCTCTGTTCCTTCAAGACGTCCGTCTCCAGATTTGAACGCACAGCAGCACGAAAGCCATGAGCAAGCCTGCAGGTCTCCAATCTTGGGGTGCCATTAGTATGTTAGTTGATTGCTGAGTTCATTTGCTTCTAAAAGATTTTGTGTCCAGATTATGAAATCAAGTAGGAAATCCAACAACATTGCTTTCCCCAATGCTCTTATGTGCTGAAATAATATTCATTCACTAGATTTTCATTTAATTTGTTACGTGCTCTGGCGCTAGATGTTTTTTCTTCTAGATTGAGGAAACTGACAAAGCAAGGGGCAAAAACTCAATGCTAAAGGAGATTTCATCATCTCAATTCTGGTACTAAATTAAAGAACATCAGGGAATAAATGGTGCCTCTGATCATGTGAGTTTCCTTCATGGTCTACTAAATTAAAGTAACGTTACATCCAAGCTATTTATGGTGGTTTCCCATGCCAATAATTTTGCAGGAGCAAATTCAGTTGAGGTGAAGCAGGAATTTCTCTACCAAGGAAATTTTTTGTGCTTCAATTGCCGCTCTGGATTGTCAAACAACTTCAGGTCAGGCTCAACAGGTCCAGTCTTTTGATTGAAAAGTTTTGTGACTGCTTAACCCTCTCCTTCCTATATTTATATTCATGAGGATGCTCTGTTTGCCAGTATGTGTGAAGGTGTCAGGAGAGACAATTAAAAGTTTTCAAATCACAGTATAAATCTCATATGTTCATGGAATTTCGTCCTTCTGTTTTTCAAGTTCTCAAAAATCTCTGGTTTGAAGTTTGTTGAATTGTTGTGAGCATAGCATGTGTAACTTAGAACAAATAAAGTGTGCAGTACTTGTAACTAATTGGTATAGGTTATACTTTCTTTATTGCAATTGAAAAGAAAAAAAAAATCTTGCATCATTTTTTTTTTCCATTGGTTATAAACCACGTCCAGTTGGACTGGATTTCAATCTTCTCAGCCAATTTCCTGAAGTATTCAATGTCCCTAAATTATTATAGCTGAAGTTTAGAACCATTTCTGACATATCACTGTTTTTGACTCTTTGGACTACAGGAGCTGGGGAATAATTTCATTGACTATTGCTTATTTCTGGCAACTGTATCACGCTCTGGATCCTAGTGAAGCTTCATGAGGCTGTCCCAGGCAGGAGGTACAACAGATATGTTGACCTACGTCGGGCCATCCCCACCTGGACCGTCGCCGGGATCGCACGCTGGGGCGCCCCACCCCCTCAGTATATCGCCGCCTGGAACCGTCTTCGAGTCGCTTTTTATGTATTGAACTTGTGAACTTGGAATAGTGTGTACTTTTAAACGTGTGGTTTGTAATATATTGTGGATTTCAGACAAATTTGGTCGTTTATGATATATAAATGCGGTTTGTGACATATTGGTGTTGATTTGTGGTTTGTGATATATATATATCCTTTTTTGTTTACATGGAAAAGCAAAAACAAAAAAGAATTTTAGAGGTGGCTTCCCGAGTGCTCAGTGCTATGGCACTTTCGGAAAGAGGGATTTTTTAAAAAACAAATTTCTTTGCAAATGCTACATGCATGCACTCTTTCAAAGAGTATTTAAAAAATTCAAAAGTCTTTCCCGAGTGTTGCACTCGGGAAGAAAATCAAAAAAAGCGCAATCGGCGTCGGCCGTTGTCCTCCATATGGCGTACAAGTCTTCCCAAGAGCCAACCACCGTGCCACAAGAGCGGCCCATCGCAAAAAAGCCTCTCCCAGAGTATACGATTTTCGACACTCGGAAGGCGCTTCTTGACCCGTGGGAGGATTAGCCGGAGGCTCTTTTTCTCGAGTGTTGCACTCGAGGAAGGCTTCCCAGTATCGGTGGTCCAAGGGCCCGAGTCTGCAACCGGCACTGGGAAGCCAGCAGTTCCTGTAGTGGCCGCTGCTGCAGCCCTCGGCCGACGAAAGGAACGCCACCACCTGTCTCACCGCCTCGGCCAGCATCGCTTACTAAACAATGCAGCAGCAGCAGCAGCTCAGGTGTGAGGCCGGATTTGCTTGCTTTGGCTCGCAGTGAGACGATCGCGAGTGATCAGTAGTGAGAGGGAGTGAGGGCTGGATCAGAATTTGGGGCTGGATCGCCATGGCTTATACAGGTGATATATATCATAGTATCATCATCAACGCGGATGTGGTGCCCCGGGGCGTATGTAAAGTATCCACCCTGGTCCAACTGCTACGAACGAATAGCACGATTGATTCGAGATGGCAGTTAGACGGAACGATTGCAGTTGCAGGGTTTCAAACGTGGACACACTGCAATAACTATTAGGCCTGCCGAAGGGTGTCAAATAGCATTCATTGGTTTGATGACGTAGAGTCCAAATGCCCAACTGTGCATTGGACCGTGGCTTCGAACGCACGATACTACTCCCTCTACTTGCTCTCAGCTTCCCTAGCTCGCTCACACATGCAAAACATTTATTTCTCCTTTTTCCCAACATGCTCATGCATGGCGAGTACTACTTACGACGTGGGCAGACAATTGTTAGAGCACTGGACCAGGCGGCACCAAGAGACGAGCAGACTACTATAGACGGAACGGCAACAGAGGAAGCGGCAAGCTCACGCTAGGAGAAGTTGCGCCGGTCCACTCCTCAGGCTGTTCCGAGTGGCCGGTATGCTGGACCCGAGTGGCAGTGACCACGACGTAATAGGGAGTAGTACTTAAGAGAGGAGAGAGTAGAAATGAGGGACAAGAAAGAACAAAACTCAGAACTCAATACAATCCTGCCCTCTGTTGCTCCGATCCCCTTCCTGTTATTACAATCTTCCCCAAATTCCCCTCTATTATCGCATATACTGCTAGCACCTGGTATCAGATACTTCGATCTAAGCCTCGCCTCCTCTGTCCCATCTCGATCGCAAACGATTCTGGTCCGTTGCTCTCGCTGTGACTCAGTGAGCTGCTGATTCGGGCTGAGATCCTATAATTCCAGTATCACGCAATTGATTTGGGGTACCCATGCTCTGGATCCTCCCCACCACCACCACTACAACCGGTTTGCCAAGCGATTGGGTGCCATGAACCCGGACAACCAGCTGATGTTGGCGGAAATCCAAAAGCTCTTCACCGGCTAGACAAGCGCCATCGACAAGGTGTTTCACCGATCAGCATGATCTCTTGGAGAAGCGCCTCGGTGTTGGTATTTCATCTCGGATTTCCTGCGTACCTTTCCAAAATTCGGTGTAAACAATAATCAACTAGAGAACCAGACCTACCTCAATTGGAGTTTTCTTATCAAGAGTACTGCAAGGTGAATGATTTTATAAGATAGCAAGCAATGGAAGAAGCTTCAACCTAAGAACACCTATTCAAACTTGAATTAGACAACATGCAACCAGCCTTGGGGATCATAGTTCTGTTCCAACGCTCAACTACACCATTCTGTTGAGGTGCATAAGAAATAGTATAGTGCCTAACAATGCCTTGAGACTTGCAATATGCTTTAAATTCATTAGAACAGAATTCTATCCGATTATCAATGCGAAGTTTTTTAACCTTCTTCTCAGTTTGAATTTCAATCATAACCTTCCACTCTTTAAATGTTGGAAATGCTTCTGATTTATCTTTCAAGAAATAAGGCTATACCTTACGAGAATAATCATCAATGATTGTCAACATGTAACGAAAACCATCAAGAGAAGGTTTGTGAGGTGGTCCCCATTAATCAGAATGCACATAATCAAGAATACCTTTACTTTTATGAGTAGATATATTAAACGACACCCTCTTGTGTTTGCCAAACACAAAATGCTCACAAAAGTTTACATTAATGATGCTATGTTCATCAAGAAGACCACTTTTGCACAACTCAAGCAATGCTTGTTCACTCATATGTCCAAGACACATATGCCAAACATTAATAGCATCAGAATTAGATGATGAATTAGAAATTACAGCAGCATCACCTGTAATTGTAGTACCACGAAGACGGTATAAATTTGGAGATTTCAATTCACTTTTCATAACAATAAGGGAACCTTTTGACACCTTTAAACCTCCATCTCCACCAGAGTACTTATACCCTTTACCATCAAGAGTACTCAGAGAAATAAGATTCTTGCTCATGTCTAGAATATGCGTCACGTCAGTCAAAGTTCTGACAATGCCATCATGCATCTTAATTTGAACAAATCCAATTCCACAGTGCATTGTCAATTACGAACTGTAAAACGAAGCACTCCAGCTGAGCCCTCCCCCCCTCCGGGGCGGCCCTGGCGGCGCCGGTGCCACCCCTCCGGTGACTCTCTCGCTGAAGCCTCCCCTCCGGTGACTCCCTCCCTCCCCTCCCTCTCCCTCCCTGCCACTCTCTCCGGTGAGCTTCCCCCTCCTCCCCACTCTCTGCTTCCTCTGCTCCTCCCTCTTTGGTCATGGCTGCCGCTTCTGTGTTGCCCGCCTTCTCTGCGGCGGCGAAAGGAGAGCAGTTCTCAGCCTTTGTCTGGAGCTCGTTTGGAAGGCCTGTGACCTCTCCTGCTCTGGATGGTGGCGCTTTTTCCCTTCTGGTGGCCTTCAGAAGATGCCGTTTTCGCCTAGATGATTCTTTTGTCGCTCAAACTCTCAGTGCCATCTTGGGTGGCTCTGATGATTCGTTCCAAGTGTGCCCGGTGGAGGACAGGATTTACCTCTTCTTAGTTTCTTGCAAAGAGGTTGGTTTTGAGATTTACAAGATCAGGCAGTTTATCTGTGCGGAGTTTGAGTTGTTTTTCCATCTTTTCAATGAATCTGGCTTATCCTTTGCTCAATCCCGCACCAGGTAACGTCCCGGTCTTTCCTTGGGTGGAGAGTGGAGACTGGAAAGAAATCATCCTATGTTGATGCTGTTAGAAAGAATCATGTTCCTCTTTCAGGAGCCAACAAAGTTTCAGTTCGTTCTTTGCCTTACAGTAAACAACGGCCAGCTGCTAAATCTCACCGCAAGTCGGTGTTTGATCGTATTCAGTTTCCAAGAGTTTCAGTCTTTGATCGGCTCAGCTGGGTTCAGAACAATTCAGCAAAGGCTCCGGCACCTTCTGTGCAGGGTAAGGAGGTTGTCCATAGTGTAGATGTTGAGAAGCCATCTCTGTCAGTTCATCCCTCTGTTCATCCTTCAGCAGGTAATGTTCAACGGTGGGATTATTCTGATTTTGGCGAACTAAATTTTGATTTGAATTTGGGGTTACGCAATAATGTTTCTGGGATTTCTACTAAATCGACCCCTTCGGCTACTGTGCTATGCCAGCGCTGTCACTCCTCATCCCGCCCAAGACACGCATGTAATGCTCCTATTAAATGTAACACTTGTTTTGGGTGGGGCCATGTTACAGCGTTATGAAATGAGAACTAGAAGAGTTTACAAAACCGTGTGAAGGGACGGCCACTGGATAACTTTGCAAAGGATTTTGGTGCCAGCTTTGATTACGCCAACTAGTTCAACCCAGCTAGAATGACAGCGGGTCCTTCAAGCCCCCCGCGATTCTTGGACTTAATCGATTTTGGTGGTGCCCCTTCAACTTCTCGCACTATAAGTTGGAGCCTTCACAATTCCTCACGTGTGGCCGAGAACTGCACTGTTCTCCTAGAAAACCCCAATCAGCCACTTCCCCAATCCTCCGAGCATTGTGCTAAAGAATCGACGATGGCCTATCTTTGTGCCGATCCGGCGCCCTTCATCCCTCGTGAGATCAACCACATCGAGGTTCAAGCTTGCAAGCCGATGGAGCGGGTGGTGTTGATGCATCCAAGACCAAGAACCTTGATCTGGCGATCGCTACCATCCACCCAATGTCGGAATAGCAAGTAACCTTTCAAGCAATTCGAGATGTGGTGATAGATTTCTTGACAAATGGTCAGCGTGTTGAGTTCATGGATATGCAGCCAACTCACCTGGGGTAGGCTTTCATTAGGTTCAAGAATGTTTATGATAGAGATCGGCTAATTCAGTACAGTCCTTTTTAGTTTGGGGATGTCACTGTTAGTTTTATTGAGCACAACAAAGGCCGCAACTAGCGTGCAGTCAATTTCAATAGAGAATATTGGATGTTACTATTGGGGTACCCTCCAGATTATAGAGAGGATGAATTTGTGGTCAACACTATCGGCTCCAATAGTAGAGTCATCTCCTGGGTTGATGATGGTCGTCATCTTTCAAGAATCTTAGTGAGAGCCTGTGTGGTTGACTATGAATCCATCCCTCAGTTCCTTGTGCTCACTGATGGTGAAGGCTTCCAAGGAGAATCCTGGATGGTACAGTGCGAAGTACTGCAAGGTCACCTGCTAGGCGGGCTGCCGCAAGACGAGGATCCTACTCTGGGGCCAAATGATTTCCCCCGGGAGGCCCCTTTGATCTCTTTGGTTTTGGCCAAGCTGGACCCGGCCCAGCTATACACCCGAACTAGTAGATTGGCCCCAATCCTCCTTTAGGATTTGGAGGCATCCAGGGACATGGTTTCGTTGAGCAGAATAATGAGCCTGTAGAGGCAGATTGGAATGGTGATCCTGAAGATGTCAATGAAGTGCCAGACTTCAATCTGAATGAAGAACCTAAAAACCCCCTTGTGCTTGAGTTGAATGCCCCTGCAGACATGCAGGAAATTATCATTGACCCTGTTACATAGGGACCTTAGCCATAGGAAATGTTCTTGGAGCTTAACGACCTTCTGAATCAAGTCAATGAAGAGGAGGATGAGTAGGTAGATGAGGTTGACCCCCCAATCTGGTCCGGGGGGGGGGGGGGGGGGGGGGGGGCTGGCTGATATTGTGAACAATCTAGTAGACATGGAGATCAACATGCCTGCTCAGTTTGAACCATCGATGCCACTAGAAATTCAAGAAGTTGATCTAATGAATGATGATGAGATACAACAGCAGATTGAGGAACAAGCAGCCCATGCTAACCATGTTGGGCCGCACAATCTGCATGTGGGCTACGTTTTTGTTGACAATACCCCATCTTGCCAATGCCTCTCAGTGGGAAAGCATGCCCATTTGATGATCATTTCGGCCCATGGGCCAAACTTTTCGCCCCCATGCCAATTGATGCTGTCCCTCAGTTTATGGTTCCAAAAGACTAGGCAAGATTCTTCACTCTTTGCTGTTATCCCTGAAGCACTTCAATCTGGCTAAAGATATTGTGAGATCCAAGGCCTTTCTTTCATGCATCAGTGATGGACAGAGCATGGGTTTTTCTCTACCTAGCAGGTGCCCTGTCAAGACACCTCCTGTCTGCACTCTTGCTGAACTTGAACAAGAAACTATTATGGAAAATCCTTTGGATCCCCCTACAATGGTAGAAGATGGTGCTAGTCTAAAGTCCAAGAGCAGCTAGAAGAGAGCGATTCTTGTGGAGAATGAGGTGAGAAGGAGCCCAAGGGTCAAGAAGAACAAGAATGGTTTTAAAGATCCTATGTGTAAGGATAAGCAATGCCTTGGTTGTAACTCTAAGCCTCCAACTCTCTCCCCAAAGATGATCAGAAAGCTCAGCTCTACCTTGTGTGTTCTTGATGCCTGCTTGGTGACTGATGAAGCTCTTAACAAGACCAAGAAGACTAAAGCTCCTGGTAGGAACAAGAAGACTGAAACCCCTGGTAAGAACAAGAAGAAGAAGGCGCCTCCTATGGTGGATGTCCCCCCAAATCCAATGATGATGAAGATGATGCAGCTGAAGATTAAAGAAGACCTTTGGAAGTCTGGTGGTGGCGTCTGGCCCCACTTAGTCTTTTTGTTTTTGTGGTGACAACTGGTCCCACATTTGCTTTTGGTTCTGCTTTATTTTAGTTTTGTAAACTCTCGGGCTGGTATGCCCCTTGAAACTTTGGTTCCTGAAACTGTTGGTACCCTATGGGTCTAAATGCTGCTGTAACTTGTTTATTATTTGCTGCCCTTGGTTAGTACTTATGTTATGCATATTAGTACTAGGGCCCTCTTCCTTTTTATAGTTTAAATGGATAGCAGGCAATCTATGAGATCTTAGAATATTCTCTATTAGAACATTAGAGGGATAAAAGCTTAAGGCAAGTGGGAGTCCCTTAGAAACAAAATTTCAGAGAGTGGATGTGATATTATTAGCCTTCAGGAAACCAAGAGGGAGGACTATGATATCTCTTATATTAGAAAATTCTGTCCTAGAAGCTTTGATGATTTCTGCTTTCTCCCCTCTGTTGGGGTTTCAGGGGGTGTCTTAGTGGTCTGGAAGAGTTCAGTTTTCACTGGTTCAGAAATCTTCCGGAACAATTTTGCTATTTCTGTGGAATTCTCCTTGGTGCATAACAATGATCCCTAGGTATTAACCTCGGTTTATGGTCCATGTGATGCTGAGGGTAAAGAAGCATTTATTAGCTGGTTTGAAAATATTCAGATGCCTGAAGAAGTTGATTGGATGGTGGTTGGGGATTTCAACCTCTACAGAAAGCCAGAGGATAGGAATAGACCTGGTGGGAATGTTGGTGACAGGTTTATGTTTAACTCTGCCATTAGTGCTCTGGGTATTGTGGAAATCCCACATCATGGGAGGAAGCTTACCTGGACCAATAAGCAGCAGCCACCTCTCCTAGAAAGGCTTGACTGGTTCTTTACTTCTCAGAATTGGACTCTCAGATACCCAAACACCATTGCTTGCTCTCTGATTATGGAAGTTTCAGACCATTGGCCTTGTCTACTGGAGATAAAGACTTCTATCCCCAAGGGGAGAAACTTTAGGTTTGAAAATTGTTGGATGCAGCATGATAGTTTTTTTCATTTGGTTCAAATACTTGGAATGGATACTCCCCTCAAACTATAACACCCCAAAATTTCTGTTTTGGGTTGTTGTTAGAAAACACTGAATAAAATGAAGGATTTTTATTATTTGGATAAAATTATTCAATATTAGTTTAGATTTTCGTATATTTTCTTAAATAAAAATGGTGTTTTTCAAATGTTTTGAAATTAATTTGATGGGCTTTTGTTGATGTGGCGCTTGCTTGTTGCTTGTTTTGTTTTGCGCTTTTGTGTGTGATTATGGTCGTATGACCCCCGGTATTCATAGAACAAGACATGGGCCACACCATCAGAGGTGGCCTAGCCCACAAGATCAAGGCGTACGGTGCACGACACTGGTCGGCGTGTACCGTAAGGCTACAAAAAGATGTTGTAATACCAAATAAGATATTTTTCTTATAACCGTACCCCTCCAGAGTATATAAGGAGGGACAGGGGTCCCCTAGAAGAGATATCAAATTTAAACACACACAATACAATCCACAAAGATACAGGACATAGGGTATTATGTCAAGCCGATGGCTCAAACCCGTCTAATCGTTGTCTCTTGCGTTCTGTGTCACCGTCCGATTTTCTCACACGTACATCCACCAATTCATCTACTACCGTGGGCATACCCCTCGGTAGATGCCGACTAGATTTCATCGATAGTGGCACGCCAGGTAGGGGGTGTGCATGCTGATTCTATGGCAAACCATATGGGAATCTTTTCTTCAACCAACGTCACCAACAACTCAGCATTCGATGACAACTCAATGCTGGCACGCAGCGGATTGCTTTCTTCGGTGAATGACCGCACGTGCTGGAGCCCGATGCCTTGCCATACGCCTCCAATAGACGCAACACACAACAACATGATCGGAGTCAAGCAATCTAAGAAAGCTAAATCGTTTCCACGGATCACGACAACCCGTAATCAGGAAAGGTGGCCGGCAATAACGCAATGTGGTGCAGTGTTTCCACCAAAGATGTTGATCGGCCATACATGCTAATTGGAGTAGTTGAAGAGATATACAAGCACATATGCATCTGGATCTACACCACCATGCAAGCAACCTCACGTATCTTAGACATGCAAGGAAGATCTCGGACTGCGCCCTCACCTTGGTCGGACACGCTCAAGGGCTTTGCCTCCCCACACGGATTGACTCTGTTAGGCTCCAATTATGCCCGTTCACCTATGACTTCGTGTACCCGTTCGAGATATCAAGCGAGCGTCCGAGCTGTCAAGCGAGCCATCCGAGCTGTCAAGCGAGCTGTCCGAGCTGTCCGAATCACACCCATCTACTTGGACAACATGACTCGTCGGCTCCTCTACTCCACTCGGCAACAATCAAGCTAAGTAGCGCTTTAATATTCTTCTAAATATTCTCTAATCTTCATACATCTCTGATATCGCTAGATGTTGTTTTCTCCATAATTATTCTCCAAATGATTTTTTTCTTCGCGTATACCATCTTAAAGATGACACATGCTTTTGACTCAATAAATCCCTGAAAAGTCATGTTGATGCTCAGATGTGCCCAGAGACGGCCCTATCTCCGGCTTCTCCCATCACGTGCACGAGCGCCTGTCCTCTCTGCGTTACGGGTGGTCGGCAGCGACTTCTTGGCAACGCTTTATTCTTCCTATACACACACGAGCTCCGCATTATGCATTATGGTTAATAATCTAGCCAGGGTTGGAGACTCAGCTACAAACTAATTGTTCGGACGATTTATTTTAAATATAAACACTTCATCCAAAAATGAACATAATGTTCATCTACAACTGATCGTCAAGCTGCATACGCTATTTCATCACTGCTGATTTTCGTCTAGGTTTCATATATTTTATTTTTACATCATGAACTATCTGTTCTACATATTTTTATTTCAGGGGCTTCGTTCAGTCAATGAGCTTACACTCAGGGACTAGATCCGTTAGGAGGGACAAGAGGATCATCGTTTGGGGCACTCGGATTTCACCACCGACCAACTGGTCAGACCGTTCGGCTCATGGATTTCATCGTCGACCAGTTGGTTGGACTGCTTCGACGCTCACTTCCACTCAGGCATTCACTTCACCACCGATCAGATTGCTCGTCGCTTTGGCTTCATCGATAGCTACGCTGAGGACTTGCCAGCTATGTTGGGGACTCCTCGGCCCTTGAATTCATTGTGCCAGAGTCGCTAGCTAAGCTGGGGACTCCCTTGGCATTTGGATTTTGCTACGTCTCATCGTTGTGCTTTAAAGTTGCTCCATATTGTTCGGATCAGGGCACTGATCTTGGACAACACGTCTAGGGTCTTAATAAGTACATGACAGATGACGTTGACAAGCTTTTAGATTTATTTCCTTTGACTCTACTACAACATTTATTTCATCTTCCAGCAGACTCGGGGACTAAGTGGCTACACTTCACCTGACGGTGAATGTAGTGCTTTTTCTGATTTACCCTTCTTATTGACTAAGGAGTCTAAATGGCTGCACTTCACCTAAGGTGAAGAATTTTCAAATTTTATATTGAGCCCCTTACATCCTTCTTGCAAGCCTTACTCACGCAAGTCCGAGGTCTGCCGACCAGTTTGCTTCAATCTTCACCGCTCAGATTATCAGTCAAACTAGTTAGCTCCATGATAAACTGCTCGGACTTGATCAAGACGGCATCGCCAAGCGGATACAAGACACTCGGGGACTAGCTATGGGGGTATGACCCCTGGTATCCACAGGACAAGACATGAGCCACACCCTTAGAGGTGGCCTAGTCCACAAGCTCAAGGCGTACGGCGCACGGCACTGGTCGGCATGCACTGCAAGGCTATAAGAAGATGTTGTAATACTAAATAGGATATTTTCTTTGTAACTCTACCCCTCTAGAGTATATAAGGAGGGAAAGGGTCCCCTAGAAGAGATATCGAATCAAAACACACGTAATACAATCCACAAAGATGCAGGACGTAGGGGATTACATCAAGCCGATGACCCAAACCTGTCTAACCGTTGTCTCTTGTGTTATGTGTCATTGTCTGGTTTTCTTACGCGCACCTCCACCGATTCATCTACTATCGTGGACATACCCCTCGGTAGACTGCCAACCAGATTTCGTCGACAATGATAAGTCTTCAAAAATACGTTTAGACGCCATTCGATCCTTCCTAGGAATTTTCTGGACTTTTCCAGAGCGTTTTCCTATTTTTCCTAGAGCAAAATCCAATTTTTAGATGCTCTAAAATCTTTTTTCATGGGCTCTAAATACTTTATTTGGATTCATCACCTCTCAATCTATCTCTAGAAGTTTTTCCTGAATTTTTGGAAGTTTAGAAATATTTTTCAGGGATCTAAAATGATTTCTGCTTTTTCTGGAATTATTTTTGAACTGAAAATGAATTTTTGGAATTTCCGAAATTATAAATATAACTCGAAATTATATATATATATATATATATATATATATATATATATATATATATATATATATATATATATATATGCCGGCATAGCCCTCGACGTGCAGGTTCCAGAAGTACGACCTCTTTCCCGATTCGCCACTCTTAGCGTCCTACATCTATCGCCGAAGTTTCAAAACCCTAGAGCTCCGGCGAAGGTTCGGCGAGCTTTTCCGGCCATGGTTTTCATGCCCAGTGAATTATGTTTCCACTGCGAGGTTCGTCTAGATTTCCTCTACACCAGCACACCCTTCGTTTTGCGAATCCATCGCCGTTTGACCGTTTCCCCACCTTTCTTTCTCATCTCCGGCGAACTCACCATGGAAGCTCCTTCTTCCTTGTTTTGCTGCAGCTGTGGCCGGCGTCTTCTTGTCCCAGGCCGCCGTGGCCATCTCCCTGTCTCGCGTCGTCACGGGGACCCGCACCCGGCGCCCGTCCTGTGCCCCTGGTCATGCGCCCTGCGCGGTTTCTGCGAGCAGCCGGCGTTGCTCGGGCAAGGCAGACCGCCGCCACCCCTGCGTGGTCGTGCGGGCCCGCGCCACCGTGGCCTTGCGCCGCCGTGCTGTGCCTCCGGATGGCCAGTCGGCCAAGCCCCTCCCTTCCCTACGCACAGCAGCAGCAGCAGCAGTGGCCATGGAGGCCACGATCCAGAGGATGGAGATGAGCCAAGTTAGAAGACGAGTTATTTACGTTTCTGCCATTGATCATATAATCCCCGTTCCATCGTTTAGTCTCCTATTCGAGCAGTTCTTATTGCGTTAGTTTCGTAACGCTACGCAGTAGCGGTAATATTCATCATGTCACTTAATTATGAATTTATTAATCTAAATGCAATTTGATTTATATTTATTTAATAACTTTTAAATTAAACGCAACCTAGGGTTTAATTCCGTTTTTTGTCGCGTTGCGGTCGAGCCAACGCATGCTACGTGTTAGTAGCATCGTGTAGCATGTCTCACATCTCTAAATTTTATAAGTTAAATATTAATTTGATTAATATTTATGCAACCAAGTTTTTAATTAAAAGTAATTTAGGGTTTTATTCGGTCTTTTATAAATAGATGTTAATTAATATCAACTTCAATGTGTGTTTATTAATTATAATTATAACATACTTAGTTAAAGCACGAAACATATGATGGTTCGATTAGTTGCTCACACATGTTCTATGTTTTCTAAATTATAAATATTTAAATAACTTAAATACTATGAAAAGTTTATAAATAAAATATGACTAAGGTTTACTTCCATCTTTTCTAGTTAAACTATAATTTCACTTAATTGAACTTTAGGATATCTCTAAAATGTCCATCACCTTAATTTGATAAATAAAATGCATCGAGCGTGTAGTCTATTTTCTCCGTTATGTTGCAAACCTCGATAGATGTGTCCTCGGTAACGATAGCTTTGTTCTCGGTTGTTCTTGCGTTCTCGTGATCGTAACAACGAGCCGTGTTGTTTAGTATGCTCACTTCAAGTGTTTCTTGTGAGTGATCTATTGTTCTTAGTTGTGTTTGTTGTTTGTTTGTTCTGCTTGGTTGCTACGAGTAGAGGAAGCATGGTCCGTTAGCACCGAAGACCAGGAGTTGAGGACCGACAGTCGAAGTAGAAGCTGGAGACCAGAAGATAGAAGCCGAAGACTTCTGAGCAGCTAAACTCTAGGAAAAAGGCAAGTGCAGGCACCATTTGATCATATTGCTCCTATTCATTAAATTCACTTTACTTTCATTGCATGTGTCTAATATTGCAAACCCTAAGGACATTACTAGCCCTATGATTACCTTCCTTGTATTTACCTGGGGTTTCTATGATTGGGTAGTGTAGTTATGCTTAGCGGCTCCACTCACCACTTCTACATGTTAATGATAGTAATGGTGACTAATGATTACTTTAATGATGATTAATGATGATTAATGGCTACTATAATAATGGAGAAGTAAGGATGCTTATAGCATCGTGGTTAAGATTTTGAAAAGGGGGAACGGGTATTAGAGCTTGGCCCGATTTCCGAGGGTACCCGTGTCCACCCTCCCTAAGGACCTGTTCGTGGAGTGGCCACCTCGGACATATAGTACAACTTCAAGCCATATGGCTCTGGCTTGACGTAGTATCAGGACCTCTACTAGTAGGGTGTAACTTTCCGGGTAGGCGTAAGAAAGTAACCTAGGTAATGAATATTAAGTTGATGGTTAGTCCGGGTTCCATTGCTATGGGCACGGCTGCCGTGCGCTTAGGCCAAACCTTACGAGTTGCATTCTATTAGCTGGAACCTGTGAACAGTCTCGTAGTGACCCTGCCTGCTCACCTTGGTAGTGTTTTGGGGAGTCACGACCCCTAGGCAAATGGGAATCACAACTTGAAGTGAAAGTGTACACCTTTGTAGAGTTAAAACTGGTATATCAGCCGTGCTCATGGACACAAGCAGCCTAGACTCTCATATGATTAGAATATGACTCACAATTGGATAGTGGAGGCAGATTTGTGGATTGAGGTTGCTACCTCGTGCTTTGGTGGGATTGACATCCCGTGCTCTTAATTGGGGTTGCTACCCTGGGTTACTATTTGGGGTTTGCTACCCCATGGTTAATATTGAGGTTGCTACCTCGGTTATATGAGGATAATAAAAATGTTATACTCATTCTAATAATTAATGATTGGGATCTTTCACTCATCTTAGTGATTAGGTTGCAATAATAAAAGTTTGCCAAATAAAATGCTAATCTGCAGTAAACCTGAGTTAGCCTTCCCTTTGAATAAGCCTTGCATGTTATTATACTTTCCGCCTGTGTACTTGTTGAGTTCGACATGGACTCACCCTTGCTATTTCCCTCACACCCCCAGTGTGTAGTAAAGTGCTGCTTAGAAGAATGTCAAAGATGCAGAGGAGTTAACCAAGGTCTATCAAAAGTGCTTGGCATACGGAGCCCCTAGTCAGTCGTCCCTGAGAAGTATGGAGCCTAAAGAGAAGATTAGCATCCGTTTCGCGATACTCTAATAGTTGTAAGTGTTAATATAAGTATGCTTTCTGCTATATAACATTGTTTCTGATATTTCTATTCTATTGTTGTATGTGTGGACTTCCTAGGCACACATATGACTAGTGCTTGGTTCTCTTTTGAAAATTGGGCATGACACAAACTGATATGGCCAAATTGTTGACTGCCAAATTCAAGTCACTTAGGGGTACCCTCAGATCTTGGCAGTCACAACTCTCTAATCTTAAAAACACCATTGCAAATGTCAAGTTAGTTATTTCTTTTCTTGATGTTATAGAAGAATGGAGGGATTTAGCAGTACAAGAATGGAACTTCAGAGAGATTCTTAATTTCAAGCTTTCTGGTCTCCTCCATCAGCAACAGATATATTGGAGACAAAGGGGATCAATAACATGGGTGAAATTTGGTGATGAGAATTCCAAACTCTTTCATGCCAATGCATCAATCAGGCACAGAAGGAATCAAATCACTTCTCTTGTTGGTCCATCAGGGGTAACTGTCTTTGATCATGAGATAAAGGCTGACCTAATCTAGAATGATTTCAAAGAGAGGCTAGGATCAACTAGTTTTGAGTGTATGCAGTTTGATCTTGACTCCCTAATCTCAAGAAATTGACTTAGGCTCCCTTGAAGTCCCCTTCAGTCACCATGAAATAGATAATGTGATTAGGCATCTGCCTCTGGATAAATCCCCTGGGCCTAACGGCTTTAACAATGAGTTTCTGAAGAAGTGTTGGCATATTATAAAGCAGGACTTCTACAATCTTTGTGCTGCCTTCCATTCTGAGGAGATATGTCTGCAAAGCATCAATGGGTCTTTTATAACTCTCATCCCCAAGGTGGATGGGCTTGTTAGCATAAGTGATTACATACCCATCTCTCTGCTTAATTCTTCAGTCAAAATTATCACAAAGCTTCTTGCCAATAGTCTCTAGCCCCTGATCACAAAATTGGTCCACACCAACCAGTATGGCTTTATCAAGTCAAGATCCATCCAAGACTGTCTAGCTTGGTCCTTTGAGTATCTACACCTATGTCATGTGTTAAAGAAGGAATTAGTAATTCTAAAGATGGATTTTGAAAAAGCTTTTGGCAGGATTGAACACAGGGCAATGCTTGAGATAATGAAAGGCAAAGGATTTGGTGACAAGTGGATTGCTTGGATGAGTTTGATCTTCAACTTTGGCACATCATCAGTCATACTTAATGGCACTCTAGGGAAATGGTTCCATTGCAAGAGGGGTGTAAGGCAAGTAGACCCACTCTCTCCTCTCCTTTTTGTCTTAGCTGTAGACCTGTTACAATGTATTACAAACAAAGCAAAGGATCTGGGGCTGCTCAATTTGCCAATTCCTTTACAATACACTTCATACTTTCTAATCCTCTAGTATGCTGATGACACTCTAATCATCATGGAAGGTTGTGGGAGGCATCTCTTCATCTTAAAGGCCCTATTGAACACCTTTGTAGCATCTACTAGACTAAGAGTAAATTTTGCTAAATCCATGGTGATCCCAATCAATCTAACAGAAGAAAAAACCAAGCACCTTGCAGCTACCTTTGGATGCTCAATTGGCAATTTCCCCTTCACCTATCTAGGACTACCCCTTGGTCTCACCAAGCCAAGAGTGGATGACTTTTTACCTCTGGTCACCAGATGTTAGAGAAGACTAAGTAGCACCTCCCTCTTTCTTTCTCAAGCTGGTAAACTCCAGATTGCCAATTCTGTCTTTACATCTCTTCCCACCTTTTTTATGGGCACTTTCCACCTTCACACTTCTGTGAGAGAACAAGTGGACAAGTTTAGGAAGCACTGTTTGTGGAGGGGTTCAGATGAAGATAATAGGATCAATGCTAAGGCAGCATGGCCAATGGTGACTAGACCAAAAGAAGATGGTGGTTGGGGAGTTCTAGATTTGAAAACTCAAAATGAAGCTCTCCTTCTAAAACATCTACATAAATTATTTAACAGAGCTGACATTCCTTGTTTGGGAGAAATACTACTCAAATGGCAAACTTCCCAGTCATATTAAAAAAGTTCATTCTGGTGGAGGGATATCCTAAAGCTATTGGATAAGTTCAAAGGTATGGCAGCTGTTTGTGCTGTTAATGGTGCTTCGTGTCTTCTTTGGGATGATTGCTGGCATGGTCAGCCTTTAAGATTATGTTTCCTAGAATTGTTCTCCTTTGTTAAGAAGCCCAACATCTCTCTCAAGAATGCAATTTCTGTAAGTTCTGCCTCAAGTCTCTTCAACCTCCCTCTATCAGTGGAAGCCTTTGATCGATTCTAGCAAATTGATGATATCATCAACACTTTCCATCCCTCTGCTGAAAATGATACGTGGTATTATATCTGGGGTACCTCTAAGTTTACATCCAAGAGAGCTTACAATCAGCTCCTAGGTGTCAGTGAGGCTGATCCAATCTTCCGGTGGATTTGGAAATCATCTTGTCAGCCCAAACGTAGGGTTTTCTTCTGGCTCTTAATTCAGTACAGGCTAAGCACCCGCAATATCTTAAGAAGAAAAAAATATGCAATTGCCTTCCTACAATTGTGTATTATGCTCCTTGAACTCAGAAGAAAATGTTGATCATCTCTTTCTGGAGTGCGACATGGCTAGATCTTGTTGGGGTCTCATTGGTCTGATAGTCATCAGTACCCTTGATAGTTTCCAAAGATTTGAGAGTTTTAAAAGCACAGATTAATGCCTGCTTCTTTATGGAAATTATTATCATTATGTGCTAGAGCATTTGGACCATCAAAAATGATTTGATCTTCAGAGGGATTCCTGCTAGCAGTTTGCTCTGCCTGGCTATTTTCAAGAGCATCTTCAAGCAACTTCTATGGAGAGCCACGAAGAAATACTCCCCTGCTATAGAATCATGTATAAATCTTGTTGTGTAATCTCTTTGATTTTCTTTGTTTCCTTCTTTGTGTCCTAAACTCTGTTACTAGTTTTCTTGCCTTTGTCCTTTTGTAAGCACCTTTGTAATCACCGGGGCCTCTCCTATTCCCTCAAAAAAAAAAACAAATCCAATTCCAACAATATCATGTGGACTGTCATCACCCAATCTTATAGAACCTACACCTTAGAGAGAATCATAGGTGACAAACCAATATCTATTAATGCTTATATGAAATGAAGCAGTGGAATCAAGAATCCATTTATCATCACAATTTGCATATCTAGCAAAAGGAACAAGCATCTCACCATTAGCATTACCTGCCTTTAGAAGAAACAACAGAAGCATTACCTTCATCGTTGGATTTACCTTTCTTTCAGTATATGTCAGTTCGCTTCTCTTTATTCTTTAATTTATAACACTCGACGATCAAGTGATTATTTTTCTTGCACTACTTGTAGAATTTATCTCCTTTTGAGATTTTGACCGGCCTTTGTAACCAATAGAACTTTTGCCTCTACTGTCAATGTTTGATTTATTTTCAGTCCTCCTATAAATAGACAACACTTCTCTATTAGAAGTAAAACCTTCAGAAGACACCATCTATTTCATCTTTTCCTTGGCGGGTAAAGCCTCAGAAACTTCATCCATCGTTAGGATATCATGACTATATAATAACGTATCTCTGAAGTAAGCAAAAGAACTAGGCAAAGAGCACAAAAGAATAAGACTCAAATCCTCATCATCAAAATCTACCTCCATAGCCTATAGATCCAAAACGATCACTCTAAAGACCGAAAGATGGTTATTAAGCACAGAACCACCCTCTTGCAACTTGTGCATATATAACTTCATCTTCATGTGCATCTTGCTTGCCAAATCCTTAGACATGCAAATTGACTCTAACTTGAGCCATAGAGAAGCTGTAGTTTTCTCATGTAAACAATCTTGCAAAATATTATTCGATAGGTGAAGCTGAATTTGAGTCAAGGTCTTATGATCTTTTCTCTTCTTCTCATCAATCCGAGACGTTGAATCTTTGTTACCGAACTTATCAAGAGCATCATCGACTTCAACATATGTAAGAATAGTCCTCATCTTGACTTGCCATAGAGCGAACCATGTATCCCGATCTAGTTGTGGAAGACCATAATTCATTGACATGGTGAATAAATAACAGCCAAAAGAAAATAATCTGCAGAAATCCAGATGTAACCCTAGCTGAAACCTACAGTCTGGTACACATTCTGTGTACGTTCAGCAATAACTGAATTGGAGAAATCTTCTGGTACAAGATCCCGTGTAGCACTTATTAGCAAATTCACCAATTTCTTCCGCCAGCAAAGGTGAAGACGTGAAGCCTTCTTCGATCTGCATGCACGAGCAAAAAAAAAATGATGCCTGAGAGCAAATCACAATGTTGCTCAAAAACAGCTGGTTGAAACATCGTGGAAACAGAACAGTAGTTATGGACTGCTCATGTGAGTCCCATATATATAGACTATTTGGTCTATATACATTGTGGTTGCTCTGATACAGTAGCCTTGTTTTTTTTTCTTGATCACGTAAAAAGTTCACGCGTCTTTGTATTCAGATAGAAAATTGTTTGATTACAGGACGGGCATTACAAGATTTTAAACGTGGCCTCGGCCCGCCCAAGTCTGATCCTGACTATTGTATTACTCGGTCTAATAAACAACCTAATCCTCGCGCGCCGGCTTGGACCCAGAGGGCTGCATCGTGTCTGAGTACGGCAAGGATTTGCGGCACTGGAGAACTTGCTCCTCGGAAGCACCTAGCGGCTCTTTCCAAAGCTCCCAGGAGATCAGCAGAAAGATGGAGTCCGCTCCCCGTGCTTCTTCCCCTGTCCAGTGCTGACGCCAAGTGGACCACCATTCCAGGATAGATCCAGACTGCGCGCTTGCCATCGGCTGTCAGATTGCCGTAGCGACGTTCCACCATATCTGCTGTGAGAAGGAGCATGTAACTATGGAGAAAATTGTAATTACAGGACACCAAACAATGCGCTTCGTAATTATATGTCTCCAATCGTCGACTTCGTTAAAATGACCCTTGAAACGTTGGCTTCTTATTTTAGATGACATTAGGCATATTTCTTCACTTTGTTAATCAAAATACATGTATTTTGGCCCTCTTGTGACCCTTCTCCCCTTCTGTTTTTGTATTGTTGATCGATTGTATCAATACATCTACCCGACGTTCCTCCTTCCCTCCAAGCCACCACGAGACATGCTGAGCGGAACAGATGCCGATGCGATGCCCGGCCCTGCGCCCCTGCCCGGTGGGTCAGTCGCTTCACTCACTGCATGACTGGACAGTGAAAGAGAGACCGACGCTGGCTGCCGGAATTGGCCCGGCAGGTGGGCGGCCACCACCGAAAGGTGGATGGTCCCGTCGCTCCCTCGCCCCGCCCGCCCGCGCCCACCTGACTCGACTCTGCCTCTGCCAACGCGGTTTCTGAAGCACAAGAACATGGCACGCTACGAGCACCATCCGCCGTTCCCCTCGGCGCGTCCCCTCGCCTCACCGAGGCCGGGTGCCCGGGTGTGTCCAAGCCGACGGACACTGCTTGCTTCGCGCTCGCCGTTGCGTGGTTAAGGTGCTGTCAGGACTCAGGACCAGCAGACGTCAGATTCTAGCTATGTTTCAGATGGGGAAAAAAGAAAGGCTTGAATGCTTGATGCAGCCCAGAATCAACAAGGCCACGGTAGCTTTGCCGAATACCGACTGCAAATATCATGAGTAGACACAGTTGCCAATCTTCATCAAGATCAGCTATTCAGATCTCAATTATTTGCTTGCATGAAATGGACCAGCCGCCAACGACAACGAAACTCAGATCGACATAGTAGTAGTAGGTTTACACAAGGCCCAACCGGGAGCGCTCAGTCTCTAAATTTGAGCAAATTTCTGAAAATGAATATCTCGAAGCTAATCTAAGTGGTCAGTAAAATCAACTGATACTTCAATAAAAGATCAGGCAACTTGCGAACAAATGAGCTCATCTCATAAAACCATGATTGTAGCATAAACAAGTTCATCTCAGAAGACCATAATTTAGTTCCAAACAAGATCCAAGTCATATGAAATAAAGCATGAGTTTACATCTCATCACAAGTAAAATAATTCATCCAATGTGTAGCTTTCTCTTTGGAGTCATCTTTTTTGGTGCTGCCGCGGTAGGCATCCTCACGGGACTAGTGGTGTTGGTTTGTGAAGATGTACCATCTCCTAATAACATCGCAACCTTGCTGCACATAAAATACGATACGATAATTAGATGTATGGAAAGATTTAATGTACGATAAATGTGTTAATTTTCCTTACCTTTTAGTGACCCTTCCTAGACTATCCCATAAGATTTCTTCTCTAGTCGGCCTCCGTGGGGTGCTAGGTTCTGCTGGCGTAGATTTTGTAACATTCTTCCTAGGTTGCCTACGCTTCCTACAAGTAAACAAATAAATTACTATTGATATTTTCATTCAAATTTCTTGATAATGAAAATCAGTAGTTACCGCTTTTTTGCTGTCCCATTGAGTAGGCACTTGGCACTAGCTTGCCTGTGACCTTTTTGTCCACATTTTTTGCAAGTCATAGGTCCTCTGATCATCTTCTTTCCCTTTCCATTTGTTGGAGCATTATCGTTGTCACATTCCTTCTCACCTTCACCCTCGTTGTTACATTCACCATCTTTGGAACCTTTCTTCTTGTGGCCACCTTCTATCCATCCTTTCCTTCTTAGTTTCCTTCGTCTTCCAACGGGTAATTTAGCAAGAGGTGCATCAACTAAAAATGGTAGGTCAACTTGTGGCCATTGTGTTTTGTCTATCATCGGCTCAATCTCTCTACCATAAGCAGCCCTGAATCTATTCACCGAGTAATAGTCATGCACAAACTGTTCAAGGTCAACTCCCTGTTGGTGGGTTACATAAGCCAATACATGTTGACATGGCTTACTAGTGTGTTGCCATTCAAGACAAGTACATGTCCTTTGGTGTAACTTGACAATATGCCTCTCAACTCTGCCGCTATGGTCCCACACCTCTACACTCAAATTAGAACATGGTACAATTTTCAAGTGTCCCAAACCTCTAGTATTTGCCTTTAGCTAATGCATAATAGCTAGAAGTATCCTGCCTTCAGGTAGTCTATATGCAATATTTCTTCTCTTGTTTCAAAGTACCATGATCATTTCTCTAATCTTATCAGCAAGGTCAGCAACATGTAAATCTTTATGGTCTCTAATCCAGTTATTAAATAACTCAACAATATTACTAGTTATGTAGTCACTCTTAATTTCTGGATTAAAAGCACACCTATACCACAATAGCTTATGATTGGTCTGTAACCATTTCACTGCTTCTGCTGATTCACTTACCATTTTTGCTATATTGTCATAGAATATGTCTTCTCTGTAAGCCCTTGCCGCAGGATATATCTGTCCAAACCCTCTAAATCTCTTCTAGAAATTTTTGACAAGATGATAAAAACATTCTCTTTGCTCTGCATTTGGGAATACATTCTTCACTGTATTCTCCAAGCCCTTGCAAGCATCAGAACAAACAGCAAGGAGTGGAGGATCACCTATTGCCTTCTTTAATTGCTCCATGAACTAAGTCCAGTTGTCTGTTGTTTCAGAAGCTATGAAGCCATAAGCGAGTGGATACATCCAATTATGACCATCAACTGCTATAGCTGCGGCCAAGTGACCATTCCACCTACCATTAAGTGCTGTAGCATCTATGCTCAAATGAGGCCTACAACCTTCCAAGAAACCATCAATGCATGGTTTAAGAGCACAGAAAAAACGGTGGAAATATACTTGACCATCCACCTCAAGTACCTCAATTTCAACGATACTCCCGGGGCACCGCTTCATTACCTCGGCCTTCCACCTAAACAACAGCTCAAAACTCTCTTCCCATTTGCCATAAACCTCATCAAGAGCTCTTTCTTTACCCCGCCATACAGTGTCATATGCAATTTGACACTTGTGATTTGTCTGCAACTTCTTTTGCAATTTCTTAGCACCAATATTTGGATCATCTCTAAGGATACTCACAGCCTTGCTAGCTACCCACTTCAGATTTGGAGTTGTAGTTATCTGCCTCATGCTAGACACACACGTATGTTTATTGACTAAGACGGTTACCTGCAAAACAAAAAATCAATGAGATTCATATTAATTTACATGAAAAGTAGAATTAATGAAAGGAAAAAGAAATTTATTCACCTCCACAGTGCTTTGGCCTTTATGTTTGGTGCCATTTATCCTCCAAGGGCAATGGCAATCTTCATCACCAGACTTGCAATAAACCCTATATCTCGTCTTACATGACTTCTCTGTTCCTAAATCAAACTCCTTATTGATGGCAAATTGCCTCACTGCCATCTTGAACTTCTCCATTGTTGGGTACACTGTTCCTAAATCCATGGATGGGTTGTTCTTATCATATGAAATGACCATTTCACCTAGTATGACATCACTAGTAGGAATGGCAGCAACATCATTATCTTGCCCAAGCTCATTATCATGCCCCTGTTCATCCATTCGGCAATCAAAGCTCTGTGCAGGTATATTTGTTGTGTCCTCCTCTGTCAAGCCTAAAAGCTCACAAATCTGATTCTCACTCATAAGTGCAATACGACCTTCGTCATCATGCGTCTCCACTATCTGTATGCTATCCCAATCAAATATTTCCATATTTTCCACATGATCTACTTGGGACCTAAACAAGTGATATCAAGTTTAAATCATGTCTACTTAAAAAAACAGAAAGCTATAGTAGTAGACCTGAACTTGTTTATGCTACAATCATGGTTTTATGAGATGAGCTCATTTGTTCGCAAGTTGCCTGATCTTTTATTGAAGTATCAGTTGATTTTACTGACCACTTAGATTAGCTTCGAGATATTCATTTTCAGAAATTTGCTCAAATTTACAGAGCGCTCCCGGTTGGGCCTTGTGTAAACCTACTACTACTATGTCGATATGAGTTTCGTTGTCGCTGGCGGCTGGTCCATTTCATGCAAGCAAATAATTGAGATCTGAATAGCTGATCTTGATGAAGATTGGCAACTGTGTCTACTCATGATATTTGCAGTCGGTATTCGGCAAAGCTACCGTGGCCTTGTTGATTCTGGGCTGCATCAAGCATTCAAGCCTTTCTTTTTTTCCCCATCTGAAACATAGCCAGAATCTGACGTCTGCTGGTCCTGAGTCCTGACAGCACCTTAACCACGCAACGGCGAGCGCAAAGCAAGCAGTGTCCGTCAGCTTGGACACACCCGGTCGCCCGGCCACGGTGAGGCGAGGGGACGCGCCGAGGGGAACGGCGGATGGCGCTCGTAGCGTGCCATGTTCTTGTGCTTCGTAAACCGCCTTTGGCAGAGGCGTCAGTCGAGTCGGTCGGGGTGCGGCGGGCGGGGCGAGGGAGCGACGGGACCATCCGCCTTTCGGCGGATGCTGCCCGCCTGCCGGGCCAATTCCGGCAGCCAGCGTCGGTCTCTCTTTCACTGTCCAGTCATGCAGTGAGTGAAGCGACCGACCCACCGGGCAGGGGCACAGGGCAGGGCATCGCATCGGCATCCGTTCCGCTCAGCGTGTCTCTCGGTGGCTCGGAGGGAAGGAGGAACATCGGGTAGATGAATTGATACGATCGATCAACGATACAAAAGCAGAAGGGCAGAAGGGTCACAAGAGGGCTAAAATACATGTATTTTGATTAACAAAGTGAAGAAATATGCCAAATGTCATCTAAAATAAGAAGCCAACGTTTCAAAGATCATTTTAACGAAGTCGACGATTGGAGTCCTATAATTGCGAAGCGTATTGTTTGGTGTCTTATAATTGCAATTTCCTCGTAACTATGATATGATTGATGGTTTCAGGCTCCTGATCACATAGGAAGCAGTTCTCGTTGGCGTCCAGCCCGTGTCGTTGCTGGCGGTCAGCTGTCCAATGTCTTCCACGCAGAGCTAGCCACATGAACAGCTTAACTCTCGGCGGTGCCCAAGTTTCCCAGAGCAAGTCGCAGCCGGGTATTGGGTGTGAGGGTATGTGCAGGGCATTGTAAGCTGAACGCACTGTGAACGATCCATCAGAGCTCCATCTCCAGATCACCCTGTCGTCTGCCTCGCTGAGCTGGAAGTTGTTGATTTGGTGCCAAACTGTGAGGTAGTCGACTATGGCGGCCATGGAGAGTCCGCCAGTGATCTGCCTGATCCAATTTGCATTGCCCAGCGCTTGTGCAACGGTCTGTGTTCTGATGGCCCTGCGCGAGACAACGGCGAAGAGTGCGGGTGCAGTCTGTTGGATGGAGTCTCCGTTTATCCATCTGTGTGTCCAAAACAGAGTATTGGTGCCGTTGCCGACCACCGTGTACGTCGAGGCTCGGAAGAACGCAAGCGCCTCCGGCGACAATTTGAGTGGTAGCTCTGACCAAGCTCTTTCATGGTCCGTCCTCTGCAGCCATATCCACTTCGCCTCGAAGGCCAACCCAGCAAGTCTCAGATCAGTGATTCCCAGTCCCCCTAGTTCCTTTGGCCTGGCACAAGTTTGCCAGGCTACCATGCATCGGCCTCTGACCGCCCCATCCTTTCTTGCCCACAGGAAACGGCGACAGATAGAATCGATTTCCTTTGTCGCCCACGGAGGAAGGCCTTGCGCAATCATGCTGTAGATCGGCACTGCTGAGAGCACGGACTTTATCCATACTAGCCTCCCACTCCTGGCCATCAGTGGCCCGAAGCAAGTTGGCATCCGTTTGGCCACCGCATCGACCATGGACTAAACTGCTTCCTTTGGTATCCTGGTGGTACTTAGTGGCAGCCCGAGGTAGCGTATAGGGAACTGCATAACTTGGCAGCCAAGGATTTGCTGTATTTGTGCCAAGTCAATTCCTGCAGTGTATATCTCTGTGATTGAGCATTTGGCGAGATTTGTGCGCAGTCCTGAAGCATCACCAAAGATCCGCAGCAGCTCCTTGATTGCGGTTGCCTCTTGTGCAGATGGGTGTGCGAACAATATGACGTCGTCCGCATACATGCTGCATAAGTGCTTGATTCCTGGTTGATTTACCCCTCGGAGGATGCCTTCCTGCTGAGCCTTGATGAGTAGGCGAGTGAGTACCTCCATTGCGATGATGAACAGGAGGGGCGACAAGGAGTCCCCTTGTCGGACACCGCGCCTGTGCTTGATGTGACGCCCAGGCTGTCCGTTTACAAGGATTCGCGATGTTGCTGTGGATAGCATCGCAGCAATCCATCTTTGCCACCGGTCGCTGAACCCAAAAATGCCTGCAGCACACTGAGCAGGAAAGGCCATGCTAGTGTGTCGAATGCTTTTGAAATGTCCAATTTCAGCAGCAGACTTGGGATCTTTCTCTTTTTGATAAGCACGGCTGCGCGTTGGACGAACTTGAAGTTGTCGTGAATTGTTCGCCCTCGAATGAACGCATTCTGGTTGGGCGTGATTAACTCCTTCAGCACAGGTGCCAGGCGTGTTGCTAGCAACTTGGATGCCAGCTTTGCAAAGCTATTTATCATGGTGATCGGTCGATAGTCAGCCGGCGTGGAGGCGTCCGGCCGCTTGGGGAGGAGGACCACGAGGGCGCTGTTCAGGCGATTGATGTGTCCAAACAGTAGAGCGTTGAGGCCCGCCATAATGTCCTGCTGTATGATGGACCAGGAAGCTTTGTAGAATGCCTCAGTGTAGCCATCAGGGCCTGGTGCGCTATCCGACGGCATTTCCTTGATTGCCTCCCAGACCTCATCCTCCGCGAACGGGAGGTCTAGCACTGACAGGTCTGCTGCGACCATGGCCAGTGCTTGCAGGTCCAGCTGATCCCCGAGGATTGCTGGTTGTCCAAAAAAGCCTGCGAAGTGGTGAAACACTGCATCTTCCAGCGCTTCCTGAGATGTGACGGTGTCGTCTCCAACCTTTAGGTGAGTGATGATGTTACGCCGTCTTCGGCCGCGGGCAAGCAGATGGAAATACTTAGTGTTGGCGTCCCCGTCCGCCAGGTGCCTCACGCGAGCACGCTGTCGAGCGATTGTGCGCTCCAGACATGACAGCCCAAGGCACTTCCCTTTGAGGTCTGCGCGCAGTGATCGCTCCTCATCCGAAAGGGTCCTGCTGTCCGAAGCCTGGTCCAGCTTGAGGATTATCGCTCGTGCCATGAGTAGTTGCTCCTTGATCACTCCGATCTTCCTGGCAGCCCAGCTCTTTAGCTCGTTGGCCAGGTTCTTGAACATGATGTCAAGTCGCCGGATTGGATCACTGACATTGTCCGGACAGCGCCACCCCCGTTGGAGCGCATCCTGGTAGTCAGCGAACTTTGGCCAGAATATCTCGAAGTGGAACCGTGGTTTGGTGGTGATGGACAGGTTTGTCTGCAGGAGGATTGGGCAGTGGTCCGAGGCGTCCGAGGCGAGGGCGTGCAGGTGGCACGATGGGAAGCGCTCTTCCCACTGCAACGACGCGAGGGCTCTGTCCAATCTGACCAGGGTTGGGCTCTGGCGCTCATTACTCCAGGTATACCGTCTGCCGTGGGGATGGATGTCAAGCAGCTCTAAGCCCTTGTTTAGTTTTACCCTAACTTTTAAAAAGTTGCTACAGTATCTGTCACATCGAATGTTTGCGGCCCGTGCATGGAGCATTAAATGTAGATGAAAAAAAACTAATTGCACAGTTTGATGGGAAATTGCGAGACGAACGTTTTGAGCCTAATTAGTCCATGTTTGAATACTATTTACCAAATAAAAACGAACGTGCTACAGTAGCCCCAAAATCCAAATTTCTCCAACTAAACAAGGGCTAACTCAGCCACTGTCCTCCGGAAGCGTCGCATGGTTCTGCGATTGATTCTGTCGTTGCTCTTGTCTGCTTCGTCTAGGATGAGATTGAAATCGCCAACAGTTGCCCAGGCGCCTGGACACTGGTCCCTGAGGAACTAGCGGCATCAAGGACCAGTGTCCAGACACCTGGGCAATTGGAACAGGGATTTCTCGGCTTCGTCTTGGGCTCCGTATACCACGGTGAGCCACCATGAGCATTGCTGTTGATCTGCCTCGGCGTCATCATTCCGCGAATGTTTTGATACCTCAGGTGTGATGTACCCATATTATCTTTTAACGATTGGGATTTAATGACTCCAAAACGGATGCCTGACGCGTGTCTCCAACTTATCCAGCTTAGCAGTAACTAAACAAAACAACTAAAGATGTGCATGCAGCCCGTGGGCCAAAGGCCCGGCCCAAAGCACGGTTATTGGGCCCGACCCGAGCACGGCACGGCCCGAACCCTAACCGGGCCCGTGCCGGCCCAAAGCCCGTAGCAGGCCGGGCTTGGGCTGAGGCCTCGGCCCGCCGGGCGGCGGCTGGCACGCCGGCCCGTTTACAACAACGGGCGGCCCGGTGGAAGCCCGGCAAGAACGGAGGGGCTATATAGCCCCCCGCCCGCGGACCCTCTCCTCACTCGGTCACTCCACGCTCCAGCTCACCCTGCGCCGCCACCCTCGCCTCTGAGCTCAAAACCTTAACCCTAATCCCCACCTCGCCCGCCATCGCCGCCGCCCGCGCCGCCCGTCGACCACCTACCGAGCTATCGCTCCTCCTCACTCGGTCACTCCGCCAGCCGCAGCCTGTTCGCTGCCACGCCACCCTCCCTGAGCTCAGCTCTGAAACCCTAACCCTAATCCCCACCTCGCCTCGCTAATCGCCACCCCCGCCCACCGATGACCACCTCCCGAGCTACCGCTCCTCACTCGGTCACTCCGCCCGCGCCCGCAGCCGTTCGCCCGCCACGCCACCCTCGCCTCTGAGCTCAAAACCCTAACCCTAATCCCCACCTCGCCTCGCCGGTCGCCGCCCGCCGCCCACCGTCGACCACCTCCCGAGCTACACTGTAAGCCGTCCACCTCCCAGGCTACCATGCCGGCGCTTGGATGTTGAGATCTCCTCTTCTCGATCTCTCCCCCTCCTCGTCTCACTCGACCGGATCTTGGGATCTCCTTTTGTCTCCCCCCTCTTCTCCGTCTCGTCTTCGTCTTCTTTTCCATTTCTCCGGCGCCGGGCTCCGTCTCCATGCAGGCAAGTACCTCTAACCCTAACCCTAACCCTAGATCTAGTAGGCAATCACACGAACCCTAATCCATTTCTCGGTGTTTTTGGTTCGCCATGTCGCAGTGTGTAGCCGGGTGCCGCAGAGGCGCGTTGAGGGCGCGTGCCGGTTGGGTGGGTGCCATCTGCCATGGCCGGCTCTGAGTCCGCTGATGGTGACGATGGTCCAACCATCAACGACGAGCTCAGGGCCACAGGGCAGATCCCCGATGACGAAGACGACATGGGAGATGCTGCTCATCTCTTGTTCGGTAGGAGTCTTTGCTCCGACCAACCGAGACGATGCAATGACTAGTCTTCTTGACCACCGGCGATCAAAGATCTCCGGCTTCGTCCACCACTAGTAGCGCCCGATCCCCATGCAGGCTAACTTTGATGAAATCATAGAGGCAGTGGGATCGGTGAGGTGCGTGTTGTTGCTATTTGTAAGCTCTGTAAGTCTCGTTTGTCCGGTAAAAATCTGCTAATGGCACCAGACATATGCTCTCATGCAAGAAGAAAAGCAGAGCAGGCTAATTTGGTTCAAACTAGGCTTGCTTTGAATCTGATGGGTCTTATAGGAATGCGGGAATATAGGCCTGATGTTGCTAGAGTTTGAGCTTTGCCGTTTGATTGCTAGATTAGATCTGCCTTTATCTATTGGCTTGACAATGATGCTTGGGATGATTACATTCAGCGTGCTCACAATCCTAGATACAAGAGAGTGTCTAGATTCACCACATCTAGAGATCTTTCTAAGCTTTTCAATGAAAAACGCATCACCTAAAAATGAAGTAATGCTGGTGTGTCTTCTGCTTGTTTGACATCGATATCCAGTGCAGCAATGCTAAGGAAGATTATATCACTTGTTGTTGCTCACTACATTACTTCCGAGTGGGAACTTAAGAAAGCCTTGTTGGCTTTAAACTGATTCAAGTGACTCATAGTGGTATTAACATTGCTGAAATTATTGCTTTGGTGTGCTTGGAGATTGGGGCCTACTTGACAAAGTTTTCTCTGTTAGCCTTGATAATGCATCGCTAATACATCTGCTATGCTTACTTTGAGTCCTCTGCTTCTTTGGTTACTTGGGTTATGATATTGATCCATTGAATCCTAGTAAAAAGATCTATCATGTTGTGCATCAGAGATGTGCTTGCCATATACTTAATTTGATTGTTAAATCTAGTTTGAAAAGGCTTAAACCACACATAGAGGTTTTTAGGTCTGCAATTAACTTTCTGAATTCATCTAATCATCGCATTGCACAATTCAAAAACTACCGCATTGCTAAGGGTGTGATGCCTCGTAAATTTGCTTTGGATATGGATGTTAGATGGAACTCAACCTACCTTATGCTAAAACATCTCATGCCATATAGATACATGTTTTCTGTGTTCATCAATTCTCGATCGGCTATCCTCTATTGAATGAACAGCATTGGTACATTCTTGACAAGGTATTGCGCTGTTCCTTGAGTTGTTCTATGATTCAAGCGTTGTACTTTTTTACGGTGTTTATTACCCCACTAGTCCTTTGGTGCTTGCATCACATACTTGAGATTGCATCCCATCTGCATGAATTTGAACATGATAATACTCTTGTGCTGTAGTTATGCCAATGAAGAATAAATTTCTTAAGTATTGGAAGAATGTACCTTTGTTATACTCTTTTGCATTTATTACGGACCCAAGGGCTAAGTTGAAAGGTCAGGAAATGTGCTTGACTTGCTTGCTCTAAGTAACAATATGAGTTACATTGATTACTTTGCTTGAGGTTAAATCTGAGTTGCATAAACTCTATGACAAGTATGAATCTAAGTTTGGTGTCTTTGCTAGGCCATTAGAACCACCCATCCATCTGGGTGACGGTGAAAGCGGGCATGGGGCAAAAATTTTGGAGGATCGATTTCTTACGGTCCTTCAAATTGCATCTCTGAGGATCTATTGTGTCTCTCCTGGTCTCTCCGAGCTCACTGTTTCCCTTGACGGTGACAATGTTGTGGCATATGATGATGACTTTGATATCCTCAATTGGTGGCATGAGCATAAACTAACCTATCCAGTTCTCTCATACCTTGGCTAAAGATATTATGAGGTCTTCTGTATCAACTACTTCTTGAGTCTACCTTTAGTCTTCTTGGCGGGATTATTGAGGAGCGGCGACGGCGATTGGGCGAGACGTGGAGATGCTAATCTGTGTCAAAGATAGGAGCTAGGTGAATCCGATGGACAACTCTGCTGTGGAGGAGAAAGAGCTAGAAGAATACTTCAAAAGAGCGGTACCTTGATGATGAAGTGGTGGATCATCTCTTCTTGGTGATGGTTGACTCTTTGAGAGCCGAGAGCACGAGAGGTCGTGAGTGCGACTTTAGTTGTGAGTTGAGACATTTGAGCTAGCTTTGGTTTGTAATAACTTTGAACAATTTGAACATTTTAATTTATTGAGTGGCCAGTACTCTTTTCCTTTCTAGGGTTTTATCTCACGAGGTGTGAGTTTTACCTAGAAAGGTTTTTTAATGAGGCGACATTGCACAAACAGCTCAAATCTTTTGTCATCCGGTGTTTCTATGATTGTTGAATATAAATATGTGAACCTATGATTGTTTGAAGTTTGAACTGTGATTGCGCTTTGTTTGAAATATGGTGTTTCTTGTGTAACGGGCTACGGGGTGGCTTTGATGGACCACCATGAGCCCCGCTGTTCAACGGGGTGGCACGGCCGATATTGACCCACCGGACCGTGCACAGGCCGTCCACCGTGCACGGTGGACTGTTCAGACCGGTGGCCAGCGAATTAAAAGGCCCGAGCCCGATCGGGCCGTGCCTGGCTCGGGCTCGGGCCGGGCCATGCCGTGCTGGCCCGTTGCTCATCTTTAAAAACAACCCTGCTGAAGTGGCATTGCGAAAACTCAGTGTGGCGGGATGTGGGTGCCCCTTTCGAAATTTCAATTTTCGCAGGCCCACCCCGCTGTAAGCTTTTTTCACGTAGACTTCTTCTCTGTATCCATCTGCTTCCTTGCTTCTGAAGGGTTCGATCCAGTTCATCCCCTCTCCCCATGAGTTGTTGTAGAGCTGGTCAGACGGAAGCATGTCCCGGCGAATCGCAAACTTTTCAGGATCTCTGCCCCCGGGTCGAACAGTTGGGTCAGAACCACGGTTGGCCCGGTTTGCGGATCCCACGTATAGATGAAATCTCTGCGATCTGTTAATGTCGTAGTGTATCAGATGAACTCGACAGGATTTGAGCCCTAACAAATCACTGCGACATTTGCTTGGGATCCATTTTTTCAGGGTCTCCTTCAGAGTCGATCCATCCCGGGGAACATTTTAATCGCTTGAAGAGGTAACCCACGACATGTCTAGTTGATTCACGATGTTTTTGATAATTTCATTGACGTCGCATAATTGACACCATAGATTCAATTGCTTCAAAGTTCCCCTTAGTGATCCCAAGCGTTGTATATTTTTTGTATACATTCATAGACAAAAGAAGCGTTGGTTTATTTGCTCTGACACCCCTACCCCCAAACCCCCCAACACACATTGTACTATTTTGTTTTTGCAATTACCAGTCAGCCCTGGGGGACACCGACGGCACTCTTGCATCATTTTATCCCCTGCATATTTCAAACCCTTTGCTGGGGTGGTATATAGCTTGTTGATTTGCAGGAAGAGAAGCAAGCATGGCCCAGAAGCAAGGATTTCACCCATGGAAGAAAGTGCTATATCACAAGCTATCCGCACTGCAACCAGCCGCCCTGGGCAGCCTGTTTTCACACCTGCTGTTGGCATGGAGTTCAATTCTGCAAAAGAAGCAAAAGACTTCTACAACTTATATTCATGGGAAATTGGGTTTGGCATTAGAAAAGGTCGAAACAGAGTGAATGACAACAACTACACAACGCGGCAGGATTTTGTATGTTCATGCGAGGTGATCTGCAATAATGCATACTTAACTTTTACAATTTTAGGACTCAAAAAAATGCAATCGAAGTTGTCGAATATCTATGTTTGATCTGTATTTTTTCCCAGGGTATCTGTCCCAATAGCAGGGCAGCGACATGCAGGACAGGGTGCAAAGCTATGATTAGGCTTCATCGCACTAGCGACCATGGATGGGTTATTTCTCGGGTTGAGACGCAACACAATCATCCTTGCTCTGCCACATATGGGCAGAATAAACAGTGGCTTTCACATAGTGACATTGATCCCATGACCAAGGATATTGTTCACAAGCTTCGTGAAAATAATATCCCTATAGGGAGGGGTTTGCAGCATTCTAAGTGTTCACGGGTCTCAATCAGAAATCCCTATAAGGAAAGAGGCCGTAAGATCTCTTTGCGCTAGAATTGCTCAGGATAATATAAAGGATGATATAGGGAAGACAATGAACCTTCTTGAGCAGATGAAAAGCAGTGATGTTGGGATGGAAATCAGCTTTAAACTCGATGACGACGGTAAGATTAAGTCAATGCTCTGGTGCACTGGAAAGAACAGGGCTGACTATGCGAAGTTTGGTGATGTGGTGACGTTTGATACTACCTATCGCACCAATTTGTACAACCTTCCATTTGGGCTTTTTGTTGGTGTCAACAATCATTTTCAGTCAATTGTGTTTGGTGGGGTATTGCTGACGACCGAGAAGGTTGAGGATTTTGAGTGGGCTTTCAGTAAGTTTGCAGAAATAATGGGTGGGAAGGAACCCCACACTAGACTCACAGGTTGTTTATTCCTTTTTTTTTTTGCTATATCCGTTTGAATATCAATGTCTTTTTTAACATCATATTGTTGCTACATATACTCAATCTGCATCTGTATAATACAATGCATTTTTTTAGACTACATTTCCTGCGGCCAATCATAGGTGGTGTCGATGGCATGTACTTAGGAAGACTAAGCAAAAACTTGGGCCTGTCTACAGCAAGAAAAGCAACTTCAAGAAAGAATTTAACAAACTTGTCACTGAAGAAACAATGGTAAATAGGTTTGAAAGGAAGTGGAGACAGCTAATGTGCAAGTACAACCTTGTTGAGAATCGGTTCATGAAGAGAATATTCAAGCACAGGGCTAAGTGGGCCAAGCCATACTTCATGGGTATTTATTGTGCTGGTATGACTAGCACCCAAAGGAGTGAAAGTGCAAACCACATGCTTAAACAATTCATACAGAGGTCTTCACTGATGCATATGTTTGTTCGAAAGTTCAATGAGTTTCAGATGGACCGGAATGACCAGGAAGAGAAGGAAGTGTATCTCACTAAACAGGTTTGCAGTCCTTTCTCTTTTTTTAGAACACCTTTTGTTTACCACATTGTAGAGAAACAACAGAATAAAGTAATGCTCCTAACTATATTAAACATTCATTTACTGATCACCAGATGCGTAGGGAGTGCAGCGTTGGGGTGCCTATTGAGCGCCACGCTGAACTGATTTATACCGAAAAACCAATCCCACAACTATGTGCGGCAACTCCGGTTATCTACAGCCACACATCACGCACCCACGCTGCTCCATGCCTTGACACGTGCCTACCACTAGTTTGACCGACCCCTGCTTTGTTTCTCACCCTATTTCTCGTCGTCTCGCCGCTAGTATCGTCATATCGCTGCTCGGTTACCTGTTCCAAATACAAATTCTTCTCTGCGCTCCCCTCCGGCTGTCCGCGTTTCTTTTGAGCTCGCTTCCAACAATGGAGCCCCTGTCTTCCACATCTCTCCCATCCTTTCACCGCCGCCCAGGGTGCTGCCGCCCTACATTTGCTTGAGTAGTCGAGAGTCGAGCACTCCCGGGGCCTGAGCTTGAGTAGTCGAGCACTCTTGTTGCCTGAGGTTTAGGGTTTAGGGTTCCACCTCACTGCCCCCTTTGCCGTCTCCAGATGCCCTTGTCGCCGGCCCCAAGCCTCCAGGCTCCCTACCGTGGCAGCACGACGAGCTGATTTGCAACATACTCGGCCACAATATCCAAATTGTATCGCCGCCGTCTCCATACTCAGTCACGAAGGCGCCGTCTTGGCACAGTCTGATTCCTTCCCGCAGGTCATCTCATTCTCACACATTTGATTTAGTTCCCCATTTGTTTTTTTCAACGCCTCAATTTCTCTGACATAGTGGCAAAGAGAAGGTCCATTTTATTCGCCAATTTAACTGCAATTTATAAAACTCTTTGTTGTTCTGACACTGAGTGCTACAAGTACAAAATATCTTTTTCTTGTTCTGATCTTTTATAGCACTATTCTGGTTTTAAGTGGCATGTATTTCAATCGATCGTTCACACACTTCACATTTTACCTTATATTAAAAAAATTAGGAAGTCTTTGAGACTGATGTTCAGAGTCCATTGTTTAGAGCCAGCAAGACAATGTTCAGAGCCAGCAAGACTATCAAATGAGAGATTCAGATTCCTGTTCTCAAGTTTGTCGGAGCTTTTGCTCTTCTTTTTTTAAGAGTGCTGGATGCGCGGGCCTAGGCAAGCCGCGTCCCCGCAGCTCGCCACCGGCAGGTCCGCTGACCGGCGGGAGTTGAGCCGCCGTCGACGTCCTCCGCTCCGTCCTCTGTTCTATGTCGACAGAAAGAAGAAGGACTTCGTGCAAGAATTCGAAGAAAGAGAAGGGCCTATCTGCAAAGTCTGTGACTCATGTGAATAGTGACTAGAAGGACCTGTTCGCTGGAATTGGTATTTGAGGAAAGTTCAGGGTCTCCGATGCAAATTTGCTTTTCTTTTATGGTGAAACTTTGGAAAATCATAATAAATCGTAGAAAAATTGTAAAATAGAAAATTAAGACTTTTTGGAATCCTTGTCAGTAGATATATGCAGTTGAGTCATAATATGTTATGTGTTAGTATAAAGTTTCTGCTGTTTTTATTTATTCTTGTAAAGTGATTTTAAAAATGCTTTTAAGTTGGACATATGCATATCTTGAGTTATAGAAGTCCAAAAATGGTAATTCTAGTTGTGTTAATCTTGTGATGACATGCTATAGCTAATAAAAATATTAAACAAGCTAGTTGTGTACCGTTTTTATAATGTTTTGATTTAATCTTGTTAAATAGGCAATTTTAGCTTGTTTTGCTTGTTATTCTCATACCTGAAGTTGTAGTGCTCCAAATGGCATGAAATTTTAATTGTAGGATATATATGTGATGCATGAGCTCTGGTTAAAATTTCATGATTTTTGGTGCATGCATTACTTAGTTATTAAGTTATCTTGCTAGGTGCTTGATAAGTAGTTGTAAATGCTTGATAAATATCATAAAGGTGTAAAAAATAGAAAATGTTGTTCCATTGACTTTGCATGGTGTGGTGGTAACCTAAGAAAACCTAATTTAGTCATGTGTTTATAGAAAATGTGGAGGTTTAGATTTGTCTTGCTCTCACATGCTTATTTGCAATTAAAACTTATGTTTGTATGTAATAATTAATTTATAAAACTTGAGCATGTAAAATTTGTATAGTAGTCATGCTTTGTTATCATCTCTCTCTCATAAAAACCTTGGATCCAAATTTGAATGTTTGCAATATCACCTTTTTATTAGTTGCATGTTAATTAAACTTTGAAGGAGCATGTGCTTTTCTTATTAGATGTTTATACATGGTTCTTGTGATGCTAATGTCATGTGTTGGTTTGAGATGAGGTTGTATGGGTTTCTCATGATGGCTTAGAAGTATGTGTTGGATGTGCTTTTATGTCACCTTGTTATAGAATCAAGTGAAAATCCATTTTGCTTATGTGTTGAAAATGGTTGCATGTATAGTTTCTGTGGTGGTGATATTTTCGTGATGCAAATGATGTTTTCTGTAGATATGTTGAATACAAAAGTTGTATATAATTTCCTTGTTTTTTTCCTAAAATTTCATGATTTTAGGCCTACTGGTTTAAGAGTTATAGATTTTACAAGTTTGCTATCAGCTTTTGCATGTCCTCTGAACAGATCTGAATGATTGTATTGTTTAACTTATTTAAACATGGAATCATGTATTGTTGATAAAAGGAGAGTTGTATTTATTTTCCTAAGATTTCTAAAATGTCTAAGATCACTGCTTTTGGTGGCCTAGAACTCTAGTTATTGCTATTCAAAGTGGAATGGCATTGGACAGAGATATCTTCATTGGGTTGTTTAACCTTATTAGCTATAGAATCATCTTAAGACGATAATAAGAAAGTTATATATAACTTAATAATATTTTCATAAAGTTAAGAATCATGTTTGTAGAATGTCTAGAACTCCAGTTATGCATCTATGAAATTACTGTCAGTTTTCTGTCCTTGTCTGTGCAGACCTAAAATATTTGCATATTTGATCATGTTAACCTATGAATTAGCTTTTGGTATGAATAACAAAGTTCTATACAATTTTATTAGCTTTCTAGAAAGTCCAAGATCACTTTTATTGAATGCTTATAACTCCAGTTATGGCTACAACGAGTGACTATGGTGCTGTTGTCCAGATTTCTGTACATGGGCTAGGTGATTGCTTTAGCCTACTCTTGTTTGGCTAAACTTGTTAGTTAGTTAACGGGTATGTCATGCTTGATATGCTGGCTATATCCACCTATTGTGCTTGGTTGATGTTTAGTTAAATAACTCTAAGTGCATATGTCTTAAGGTGTAACCTTATACTAGTCTTGAATGTTTTTATATGATGTATCTCATGTTACCATTCTTTCCATTCATGCACTTGCATTGTTACATCTCATCTAGGTACGCTAGATGCACAACGCGTGGACGTAAAGCATGTGATGATGGAGTCGAACCAAAAGACAGTGTTGGTGGACCTATCCCAAAGGTGGAAGGACCCCTGGAGTGCATGCCTAGAGTGGAAGATGTTCCCCAAGACGGTGCAAGCTAACTGAACTGACTTTGTGTTGGACCCCAAGCAAGTCCCGGAGTATTCTAAGCCTCTTATGTTTTTACAAATATCACTTGAGTCATTTATGTTTGATGCACTAGGTTATAAGAGTTGGTTGGAAACACTTGATGCATAGAACTACCTTGTCCAGAAATATACCTTGAACCCTATGTAGGTCTAGGATCGAATATATGCTTAGCCATGCTTAGACCGGTAGAAGTCGGATGATTTTCTGTCACCTGTGAGATATAGATGGATACCGGAGCACAATTAACTATATTTGCTATCATGGAAAATAACCATAGGATGTTATCTAAGTGGAGACCGGGGGATATTATTGCACATGGTGTGGGTTGGCTATGTTGATCCCGTCTGTGTCAATTAAGGACCATACCATTGTTGGTGCTTCTGTCGAGATTGAACGCATGCCTCTCACTTAGCTGGCCGGATAACTCGTTCTGACCATGAAGCCGAGTAGTTCAACTTAGATCGGGCCTCGTTCTGTCAAATTGTGCACTCTAGATGGTAGTAAGGATGTGCGGGGAGCCAGACGTGAGCCCAAGGGTAGGCCGGGCCTAAACATCCTGGTAGTTGGTTGTCCCTGGTTGTGCGGCGCTGATCAAACTCGCAAAATGTGGACTTGAGTTGTACCAAAGGTGACCTAAGACTACCATAGCTGGTAGACCTGTGTTTGTGTTAGGAATAACTACCTAGCTGGTTGCAATCGATTTGAATCGCCGTCTCTCCCGGATAGTGAGAAACTTGACTAGTCCCAGCATCGTAGCAATTGAACTATGGAATTTGATGGTTATGATGAACATGGAATTATTACACCGACTATGATTACTATTGTTATGCTATTAAATGATATACCACATGTTTGTCACAGGTTAGTTACTAATCTAGAGATGAATAGCTATAATTAACTTGGTGACCGAATTATAAAATGTATAGCTTAATTAGTGACTTTTTATGCAAAATGGTGTCAAGCTAGCTCCACTTATATAGCCTTGCATAATCCTTGGTGCCACTTTATTTTTTGTTTATAACGGG
Source organism: Miscanthus lutarioriparius (assembly GCA_904845875.1). NCBI lineage: Eukaryota > Viridiplantae > Streptophyta > Magnoliopsida > Poales > Poaceae > Miscanthus > Miscanthus lutarioriparius. The sequence continues at coordinate 96,210,035 of CAJGYO010000001.1, read as the reverse complement.
TAAGTCTAGCTGAGTACCTTCTTATACTCAGGGTTTATCCCACCATGTTGTAGGTGAAGTTCTCGGCCTGCTAAAGATGGTGGCTAACCGCCGTTCGGCTCGGCGACTCTATATAGTGTTCTTATCTATATGCTTTTATCAGAGGATGTCACGTATGCTAGCAATGTATTTAGAACTTATATTATTTTAATCAGTTATAGGCATTAGAACTTATACTATTTTAGCCTCAAGGTAGTAAGCTATTTTAGCACTATAGTAGGGGAAATTAGTGCTGTCAAAATGCGAAGTCCTAGTGGTATCCATCCTTCCCACTCTTAATGGCGTCATCTCAACGGCGATGAAGTCAAAGGTCCAAATATGAGCCGACCGCTCTGATACCAATTGAAGGGACCATGACGCCTAAGAGAAGGGGGTGAATTAGGCAACTTAAAACTCTATTTCTAACTATGGCCTCTAATTCAATCTTTAGCAAAACCTATGCAATTAAGTAAATTATCTAAATGTGCAACTATGGTTTTGCTAGGTGTGTTGCTATCTCTACCGCAAAAGAGTTATGCAACCTAAGTTCTAATCCTATCAACTAGCCTATCAACTAAACTAGAAAAGGTAAAGCACACATAACCAAGGTAGCAATGTAAATACGGAAGCTTAATTGAGATAGAGATGCAAACTCTCATCGACAACTTCGGTATTTTTACCAAGGTAACGAGAAGCACGCAAGCTTCCCCCTAGTTCTTGTTGGAGCCCCTTGCAAGGGCCAAGCTCTCAGTCAGATAACTCCGTGGATAGCCTCGGGCCTTCCCCATGCGCAAGTGAATCTCTGATATGCCTTCTGACAAACCTCTCCTGAACCGTACCCCGCCATCTTCATTATCACTTCTAGCCAAAATGTCGCGAGCCTTGTTCTCTCTGGTACACGGTGGTGGCCACACCATAAATATGGTTGGTGTGGTCTTGCAAGACTACAAGCCCTGCCGAGTACAAACATGGTGCGCGCAAGCACCTTCTTCTTCCGAAGTATGCAAACCTCACTAAACACTAGGCTTAAACCTAAAGCAAGAGCATAAGCAGTAGTCTAACTAACCTAAGCATTTTGCAAAGTACCTACGCTAATCACCGAGTAAATCACTAAGCACATTGGTGGCTAGAGCAACTAAAGATGAGTCCCAACTCATGCAACATTTCCTTAGGCTCTAACACCCTCCTCTTGGCTAGCCATGGGGTTATTTATAGCCCCAACACCAAATAGATTCGTTGACACCCTTGGCACACAAAACTGCGCACTATCAGACCCAACAGGCTAGACCGTCGAACCATCTATGTTAGGGTCCGACGCCCTTCAACGATCGAATTCTCAGTGACGTTAGCTGACCGTTGGCACCTGTCTGCGGCTGACGGTGGGCCTATAGTCAGACTGGTCCGACGCTGCCCCTTGGACTAAGTCCGACACCTCGAGAGCTCTCTAGAACCCGTCGCACCGTGACTTGAATTGGTCCAATGCCCTGTATTCCTCAGGGTTTGACGCTTTTCTGTTGAAGCTGCTCTCAGTGAATAGTGTGGGCATTCCATCCGACGCCATGTCCTCCTCTAGTTCAACGCTTCTGCCTGAGTGCCACGCTAGGGCTTCACTGAGTCAGACTGGTATGGCCCTATGGGTCCGACGCCTCTCCTTAGGGCCTGACACCTGCTGAACCTTCTCCTTCCTTTTTTCTTCATGATCTTTGTGTATGGCTTGGTTCCATCCTTGGTGTCTTGGACTATGCTTATCTTTTAGGTCTTCAACAAATTTTGTAATGTTTCGCTTGAGGTGTTGATCCTCGGGATCACCACGTCACCTTCGTCCAATTCACGTTTGCATCCTATTAAACTACAAAACAAACACTTGCAAAAATAATTAGTCCAACTTGGTCATATTGATGATCAAACACTAAAATCTAAACTAAATGGACCAAGGGTCCATTTTCCTTACACACGAGATATATCTCTGGATAGGACATGGATATCCATAGATGAGTAGCATTTAGGTTTGCGGACAACATGGACAAGGGTAACCACGAAAAAAGTATATTCCTGAAGATGTTGAATGAGCATGCCCCTAAAAACCTATGGATGAGTTCATCCAAAATTTCTGATCTTGGTCATTAATAAATAAATTAAGAACTATTAATATGTTATATTATTTTTTAATAATTATGATGGTAAGCTTAATTTTGATAAAGTGATAATATGTTGATTAGTGCATGATTTGTGTGTCATTAGGGTATTAGTAGAGCTAATTAATATATTTTATCTATAATTAGTCATTATCATGACAAAGTTTTATTAGTGTATATTTATTAGTGTATAATTAGTTGTTATTTTTTTTAAAAAATATATAATTATCAACTATTATCGTTCCTTCCGCTCTTATCCATTCAATCAAAACTAATAGTTTATCATATTCATCTAAACAAACAGACAACATGGATCATCTTATCGTGAAATAGATAGATTATCATATCTATATAACTTTGTCCTCCGACCAAACACATACTTATTTTGTGTTTTCTTATTAAAACGAGAACCTGTTAAAGCCCCAGCCAAAACACCGTGCTCTCTATAGGCGTACATGAACACCCTTTTTAGTCCTACGAGGGCCTAGATAAAAAAAAGTAGTATATAAATATTGTACTAATGTGTTTGTAGGATGCTCCTGGCCGGGAGGAGCTGATATATATAGAAATATAAGCATGACCGAAGAAGCTTTTACCCTCCGAACATGTTTTTTATCACAAGAAAAGCTAAGAACCGAAGAAGCAAGGGAAATCAAAGACGCAAATAACGAAGGCTCATCCCACCTCCGTGCACGTATCTTTATGCGCGTGCAGGCACTTGGCAGAGGCACATTGCTGGCTTATCCTACGGCGGCCAAGTCCTCCTAGTTACAAGCCGGCAACAAAGAGCGAAGAGAACCAGATGACAAGGTCCTCGCTGAGCTGCTGCTCGACCATACCCACGGCAGGTCCGCCGATGTGCAGGCGGCAGAGCGGGCACGTCCGGCGGCAGCGCGCCAGCCAGCGGTCGACGCAGTCCCGGTGGAAGGCGTGTCCGCAGGGCAGCCTCCGGATGTCGTCCCCGTCGCGGCACGCCGATATGCACACGCAGCAGTACCCCGCCGCCGACGACGCCGAGTGGTCGTGCCCGCCGCAACGTCGCCAGCGCTCGCCCTGCTGATCTGCTCCCACCGCCTTTGTCGTCGTCCCAACCGCCATGCCGCCGCCGCCCTCCGTGCCGGCGAGAGCCGAGGAGAGCAGCGCCACAACCTGGCTCACCGTCACGGCCAGCATCGCTTACTAGCTAGCTACACAGTACAGCAGCAGCGCAGGATTAGTGAGGCTATTTGCTTGCTTTGGCTCGCAGTGAGACGAGTGAGTGACTAGTGGGGGAGTGAGATCGAGAGTGGACCAGGATCTGAGACGGGATCGCGATGGCTTATAAAGATGATGATGATAGCAGCGTAGTATATCATCTGGAATGATGATTTGTTTGGGCGAGTAGAAACGAAAAGGGGACCAGAAGGTGCACCTAATGCTCCAGTGGTGGCTAACCTCCCTCTCCCTATATTATGTCACATAAAATAAAAATAATCTTCCTTGGACACAAAGCGTCTGCGATGCGACTGTAAGGTGGCGCTGTCGTATCTGTGATCCCACACGAGTTGTCAGTTTCCAGGAAAGACTGAAAGACCCATACACAAACGGGTACTATAGTACGGGTATCTGAAATTCTGAGCGTCCAAACTTTTACTGCGCTGAAGGGTTTGAGGATTGGCGTATACAAAAACATGGGGTTCAAAATTGCGTTGCCAATCCGAATGGGCGACGAAATCCGTTGACGCTTTGTTTGTACTATACGTGGAAAGGCGCCTTCTTCTTTTCCGCGCTTGGAAGCATCGTTAACGACCACCAATATACAAACTATGGGCAGCTGAGTTCTCAAGTGAATCTGAAAATAAAGTCAAGCGGATGTATGTGCCATGGACTCTCCGAATAGTGACGGAGGCTGTAGGCTGTTGCTTCATCAGCACATAAGCTAGCAGGATGGGCCTTTCCCATGGCTACGCAACTTCAGTGACCTGCAAGGAAGGACCGACGATGAATCAGTGAGAGCGCCACTGCGTGATTAGGTTAGGTACACTGACCGACCGACCGGCCGGCCGGACGCCGGAGCTAGCGATCCTCACCACTGTTTAGTCGTACTAGTGCACAACATTCTGGTGGTGGAGGTGGAGCCGTCGCCGACTCGCCGGTCATAGCCTCATAGAGCTTAAGGGCATAGTCACCTATTTATAAGTTAAAAAGTGAAATAAGTGACTTATTTTGTCAAACACCACCAACTTATAAGTCATCCCTGCTTATAAGTTTTAAGTTGGTTCACCCACCATGTCACCCATCCCCACACCTTTAATGAGCTTATAAGTCATCTACAACCAAACAGGCATGATTTATAAGTCACTGGTTTTCAGTCACCTGACTTAATAAGTCACCTGACTTATGGAAACCAAACAGGCCCTAAGACCTGCCCGTGCCGTGTCAACGTCGCGGATCCATGTCTCCCATCCATGAATCGGATTCCCATCTTGATTGCCGGGTCCGTGAGGTACGGAGGCTGCATGTAGTCATCGTGTTCTTCCCTTCAGCAGTACTTTTAGCGAACGGATATTGTTTTTCTCTTACAATATTTTAGAATAAGCACCAGCATAAATAAAATTTCAGCGAAATGAACAGGGCCACATGCAGATAAGATACTCCTATACACTAGTTCCCCAGTCCTAATATAAATGCACGTATCATATATATTGTCGAAAAATCAACTAAATATAAGTTTAACTAGATTTATGGGAAACAATATCAATGTCCATATCTTTATAAATAGATTTAGTATCAAAATATATAGCATGACTAATTTAATGATGCTTTTATTTAGTATTACATAAACATTAGTATGCTTTATATATATTTGATCAAAACTTTAGATTGATTCGCTTGTCGAAATATGAGATTTGTACAGACCCTTTCCGTCCAAAAATAAGTGCATATCTCGCTTCCTGAGGAATCAAATGTTTTAAAGTTTGATAGGTATATACTCCCTCGGTCCCTGAATAAATAGATTTCTCATATAAGAATTTGTCCATGAATAAGTCGATTTCTAGAGGGGTGATGGTCCACCGGCCCGTTTTATGGTCCTTGTAGTTCCCATATTTACCGCATCCCCCTCCTAGCTGTCTCTTTCGCACCCCTCCCATCTCACATTGACGGCACCTCCCTCCAGTCTCCCTTTTTCCCACCACCGCCGTCCCTAATTCCCCAATCCACAAGTATAAAAAAAAAGTACCCATATTTATGTTGTGTAATAAATATCATTAAATTTATACAAATACGCCCTCCAGTATTGGTATTCTACATACTTGGTCAAACTTAAAAAAAACTCCTCAAGCAACAAAATTTATACTTATTTTGGGACGAATAGAGCATTTTAGTAGTAGCAGCGGGATGCTGCCACAGATACTCCTATATGTTTATAAAACAATTCGCTTAATCGCTTATGTCAAAAGTCAAACTTTCTAATATTTTATCAATAAGTTAGCTAACAACTTTTAACTATTAAAATTTAAACTTAATACCAATTATAAGTTTATAATCATAAATAATATAACATATAAAATAAATAAATGGTCAAAGTGTAAGACCGTTTATATTATTATAAACTGACCCGGAAAGAGTGGTAGCAGCAGGAGGCTGCCACAACCGTCATCCACATGACCTCCCATCTTTCTCTTGTCAAATTGCATAGAGACAATTATCTCTGAGCCACTGTAAAAGATGTAACTTCCTCCTGCCACCGAAAAAGTTCATCTTCCCTCTCGACCATCGCTTTGATTTTTTCAACCCGTCCAGGCCACTACCGTCAACTTTTCTGGTAACAGTAGCTAACAGGAGATTGAAATGTCCCTTTTGCCCCTCTTACAGGTGGACCCCATGTGTCAACTTTTCTTCTTCATCTTATCTTCTTCGAGCAAGCGAAGGAGGCGACGGATGAGTGCGGCCGCGTCCGGAGCCGCTCCATGTGCCGGACAACGCACTCGCAGTCCCCATTCCGCACGCACTGGCGGTCCACGTCCCACGCGCCTGCAGCAACCGGTGCCGAAGCCGGAGTCCGCCGACGAGCTGGTGCCAAAGCTAGAGTCCGCCGACGAGGCGCCGAAGCAAAGCGCACCATCACCTTCTCCTTCTCCCGCGCCTGCGAAGGGGAGGGTTGGCGCGGCGGGCCACTGCAGCAGGAGGAGGTCGGCGCATGAGCGCCGTGCACGGCCTGCTCCTCTTCGGCTGCATTGGGCTCGGCAACCGCAGCTACAGTGTCATGCACGGCCTCGCTGGGGGGCTCAACGCCGCCATCGCGCAGACCTCCGCTCGGCTCGGCGGCGGCGTCCTTGTGCTACTGCTGCTCTGGGCCGTACAGCGGCAGGGACGCCACGTCGACCCACGCTCCACCCCGTGCGAGGTTCCAGAGCACCCCGGCTGCCGGGGCCTGGGTCGTCGGGGTGTCACTGGCGCAGGCGGCCAGGAGCGCTACCACTCTGCCGCGCACGGCCACGTCCGCGGACGTGTCCCGAGATGTCACCCTCAGCAGGAGCAGCGCCATGCACACGTGCTCTGCGGCCGTGCTGCCGGACTCGAGCGTGCGGCACAGATGGGGCACCATGGCACCAGCCTCCTGCGTTAGGGACAATCGCATGACGTCCGAGGATGCGAAGGTGGCCAACGCAGCCACGGCCAGGAGGAGGTCCTCGCCGCCATCGGCGGAGTTGAGCAGCGCAGCCACTGCAAAGACGGCCGCGGCCGTGGAGGGCGCCGGCAGCGCCGCCAACGAGCATGCCAGCTCCTTCCTCAGCATGGTGGCACGGGAGGCCGCAGACCCTAGGCGAAACCGGGGCCGGGAGACGAAAGCGTCCGCGGTGGAACTGGAATCGGGGGTGGGCTCAACGAGGAGACACGCAGCGGCTGCGAGGTGGGGAAGCGAGGCGATGGTGGAGGACAACAGAGAGAAGGGTACAATGGCCATTATCAAAAAAACCTGACATCGGCGTCCACAGTAACGTTATTTCTCATTAACGGAAATGACGGCAGTGGTCTACACGGGTGTAAAAAAATGAACTAATGGTCCAGACGACACATGAAGTTTTTCAATGGTAGCCAAGGAAATCGGATCTTTTATAATCGCCTACAAGGAATTCTCTCAATTGCATATGGGGTGGGGATATGGCATCGGCATGAGACGATGATTGGACAGGGTGCACTGCATGACATCCACGGCAGCGTGCACATCAGCACATGCTCCTATCCTACTAGTACAGTTTATTGACATAAGAGATTTGCATTTATAAATGGTGTTTGTAGCTATAAATGCGCTTGTGGATGCAGGTAACTATTGATATGAACGAATGGCTCAGTAGTCAGTTGCAGTTCATGCTATGCCGGCGGCCCCACCACTCAGTCTATGGTTCCTTTCTGGAACAAGATCCGTAGTATTTCTTTTGCGTTTTCTGGTACCAGCAACTCTGCAATATATAGATAAATGGTAATCCCATCTTTATCTCGTCTCTTTGCCTGACAAGGCACCTTTCCTTGTCACTTTATTTTTACTTTTACCAATATAAAATCATTGACTGGTTTCGGGAAATCCTCCCAAATCAGAGCTAACAAAAACATATTTTGGCAGGTTCAGGTAACTGCTACTCTATAAAAAAGCAAGCCAAGTGGTTGTTTTTTCCTAAAAGAACACACATATAGAACATGACAACTTTGAATCCTGAGTCCAACTATTATTTTGTATATCAGGTTCAGTATATGAATAGTTATTCCAGTAAAAGAAAATGAAGCAGAAACTATGTTTACCAATTTCATTATTCTCATTGTTGTCATTCAAGACAACCATATTAGCATTTTCAACAGAAACGGTGTAACCATCTCATTCTCTAGGGCAATATGGTGAGTACACATCAATCCTGAGTCCAACTATTATTTTGTATATCAGGTTCAGTATATGAATAGTTATTCCAATAAAAGAAAATGAAGCAGATGTTATGTTTGCCAATTTCATTATTCTCATTGTTGTCATTCAAGACAAAACATATAAGCGTTTTCAACAGAAACGGTATAATCATCTCATTCTCTAGAGCAACATGGTGAGTACACATCAACGGGGTAGTGATGATTTACAACAAGAAGCAATAATTTGGAGGGAGCTATAGCTCTGGTTTTATTACCGTCGACTTACTACAACATATTGCTTCAATTGGCTGTTGCATAGACAAGGATTCAACCAGAAGAATCCGTAGTGCTGGACTCTTGTTCTGATTTCACTTCTTGGTCGTCGAGTAACTTTCCATCTTTTGGTACAAGAGAAGGGATCCCATCAAGTACCTGCAGTCACATCACCACACAATAAGAGTTGGTGAAAATGATAAATGAAATCGCCAGGTACAGGAGCAAATGATCACAAAGCGGGTATTGAGCTGAATAGCTAGACATCATTGCACCGACAAACAAATAAAATAAAATGTCCGAACAAAATGACATATTTTGATCCCTGCAGTTGCATAGGTTCAAGATTTTCCTTATGCAAATCATTTATCAGGTCCCCCTTTTCCCAATCAAATCAGTTGGTTTGGTCGTAATAAGCCATTAGGTGTGCACTTGTCACTTTGATCATTTCCTTCTCCCACCCACCCTATCTAGTACCTAGTCTGTTCCAACCACAACACTCACATGTAAATCCACTTATGGTAAGCTGTAAAATCTGGTTATAAAATGATTATCCGTATAAGCACTAAACTCCAATCTGAATTTGTTCTGAAACTGCCTTGAAACTAGGCAAGACCTGATCCTGTAGAGGCCTACCTACACATGCAAGGCAGCACAGGATACAGATTCCAAAACACTCATTTGTTTGAACGTTTAGGCTGCAGGAAATCTACGTCTACACTTGAAGATTTTGGCTCTATTAGAACAGTTTAACGCCTTTTTTCCCCTTCATTCAGTCAATACAACAAACAGGTCGCCGGCACACATGGGCATCACACGAGATGAGCACGGGAGCGATCGGGACTCACCGGAAAGGACACCCCGGCGGCGTCGCTGACCAGAGACCCGGTGGCCTCGCAGTACCTGCGCGGCAAGATGCGGCACACGGCTAAGCAAGCAGGAAGGAGACGAGGGCAATAGCTGGGGTCAAAGAGGACACGGAAGGCAATTAGTCTCCGATTCCCTACCTGAGAGGCTGCTTGGAGAGTGGGCAGACGAGCACGTCGGCGAGCGCCCGCGGGATGCTGCGGCCGCCGTGGGTAGATAGCAACGCCGCCGTCCGCCTCATTGCTCTCGTCGGGTAATGCCGTAATGGTGGTTAATTTGGCCCGGTAGACGGCTTAGCCCCGCCGCTCAACAACGAAGGCCGAAGGGGGGGGGGTTTCTTTCTCAACAGCGCGCGGTGCAGGGCGGGGCCACATCCGATTCCGGCCTAGTTCTCCTGCTGGTTACTCGAACTATCGCTGGAAGCCAAAATTTTCAATTGATGTCTAATGGCTGCATCTCATTTTTTTATCATGGAAAATTTTTAAAACATGTTTAGGCACTAATTAAAATGTTTTAATTGTTTTAGGATTTTTCTAGATAATTTCTAAAAGTTTCTATATATACTTTTCTGAGTTCTAAATTTTATTTATTTATTTTTTATGTCCCAATCTATATCTAAGGTTTTTCTCAGAACTTTTAGAAAGCTTAAAGATAATTTTTCATGGTTCAAAACATATTAGATGTTTATTGATTTCTTTAAAAAGAATAAAACAACCTTAAAACCCCACATGTAACCATGGCAGTGAGTTGATTTAAACAATTTTAAAAGTTGGAGATAGTTTGCTTATTTTTGAAGTTTGAGTAAAAAAACTAACTTCGATGATAATTTAAAGAAGCAGGGAGTTATGCTGTAGAATTAGGGCAAAGTTTTTATGTTGATCATTTAGCATATATAACTTTATACTTAATCACTCATACAACATATATGGTAAGAACTAGAGCTAAGTTGAGATGGCGGTTCGTCGTGCCTTCGGACATGTTTTATGTTCATTCAGAGCTTAAGAGTGGAGATAGCCCAACCAGACCATATAATCTTTAAAACTAGCCTTATTCTGGTCTCTGGCATCCCAACCCATCTCTATCTTGGGACAGCCGTAGCGGTGGGTCGGTTCAATCTGACGGATTGAGAGCCACGTGATCCAACTAGAGAGTCGACTCCCAAGCCAAAACTAGCTCCTGTGCTCGTTTTTTATTCGTGAGAGCGTAGAGTGCAGCGGTGCCGGCTTCCGACGGGTACGCCTGCGCTGTTTTTTATTCACGAGGAGTCGACTCCCAAATACAAGTTGATTCTTCTCTCTCCTCGCGATGCATCGATTTCTCCAGCGGTGATGAGTCACTTTGGCCAGTCCATGTAGGACGAGGAGTCGGCCACTGGAGAAGCCCTTACTTCATGAACATAATGGTGAAAAAGGATGAAAAATTCTAGCCCCATACTGCCCATGTTTTAATATTTATCCTGCTTGTTACTATATTTTTGGGTCTAACATGAAAATAGGACTAGAAATGAGAGAGCTCTTTCCCAATTCGTATTTGTGGAATTCCATTTTTAAACAGGAATTACCCCTTTTTTGGTTACCCAAAAAAGCTCAATAAATTACTCCTATGTTCTTGCCGAATGTCGAGTCACTGGTAGCTTTTGTTTGATTTATTTCCTATGTGATCTATTCTGTTAGAGCAACTCCAGCAGAATCCACGACTTAAGCTCTCATCCTACTTTTGAGGGTTCAGAGCCAAAAATTGTACTCCAGCAGGGCCTGTAGCTATTAGAGCCCTCAAATTAAAGATGGCTGTCGGAGACTAATACCAGGGTACCCGAAGAGGAGGAGCTAATAACCATCAACGTTGATTCATCCGAGCGGTCAAGAGCGCGACTACACCTCTTGCTGGGCTCCGCCTCGCCCGACCTCTGACGGTTGGGCTCCGCCTCGTCCGACCCCCGAGGGTTGGCTTCGCCTCGCCCAACGTATGAGGGCTGGCTTTGCCTCGTCCAACCCCCGAGGGTTGGCTTCGCCTCGCCCAACGTCTAAGGGCTGGCTCCGCCTCGGCTGACCCCCGAGGATAGGCTTTGCCTCGCCCGACGTCTGACGGCTAGCTCCGCCTCGGCTGACCCCGAGGATAGGCTTCGCCTCGTACGACCCCCGAGGGTTGGCTTCGCCTCGCCCGACGTCTGAGGGCTGGCCCCGCCTCGGCTGACCCCCGAGGATAGGCTCGCCTCGTTCGACCCCCGGGGGTTGGACCCGCCTCGGCTGACCCCCTGAAGGTTGGCTCCGCCTCGTTTGACCTCTGAGGGTTAGCTCTGCCTCGTCCGACCCTCGAGGGTTGGCTCCGCCTCATCCGACTGCCGAGGGTTAGCTCTGCCTCGGCCCGACCCCCTAGGAGGGACTCCGCCTCGCCCAACGTCTGAGGGCTGGCTCCGTCTCGCCCGATGTCTAAGGGCTGGCTCCGCCTCGCCCCATCCCTCGGGCAAGGCTCCCAATGGAAGCCCACGCCGTTGCCAACCACTACAGGTTAGAAAATACAAACCAAAGTCAAACTTCTGGCATCGTGCAGGGAGCGGTCACGTCTCAACACGACCCGTCCCTGCAACAATGTCATTCCTGGGAGACTCACATCGCCCATCATGTCAACAGGACGACACTGTGCTGCCAACTTCCTGCCTGACCACCGTCCAACGTCAGTCAACTAACATCAGTTGACTGGCACTGTACCGCCAGCCTCCTAGATGGCCTTTGTCAGGGGACCCTTTTGACCATTCCGTCCGCTCGGATGGGATGGAAGACAAGAATGGCGCACGATGCCCGCATGTATGCTGCAGCGGCCAATAGGACCCCGGTGCGACGCGCTGCCACCACAATCTATAGGGTCATGGGACCCATGCGAAGAGGAGGACGGCACACCCCTAGGAGCCTTATTTCTCTTCTTTTTCCCTCTTCCCCTTTGGCGGTAACCCCTGCTTTCCCTTGGCCTATAAAAGGGAAAGCAGGGCATCCCACTAAGGGGCATCGCACATCGATCATCGGTTCACCACACCGTAAGAGGTCAATCGACCGATAGATCAAGCAACAGAAGCATCGAGCAATCAAACCATAGAGACTTGGTAGCTCCTTCCTCTCTCACCAGTTTGTAACCCCCTAATACAAACTCAGTGCTGGTAACACAAGCAGCCCAAAACTGGACGTAGGGACATTTGGCCCGAACTAGTATAATCCTTGTGTCCTCTTAGCACACCATCCGAGCCAGACGCGCAATAATACAAATTTACTCGTTGGTGTTTACTCAAAACACCGATAGTTGGCGCGCCAGGTAGGGGCCTTTTTGCGTGTTTCAACATCAACACCAGGCCTCGGATGGCTAGTCATGACATCAGCCGGGTCCCAGGCGCGCACGTGTGCTTCGGAGACCTAGACTTCATCATCACGACGGAGGGAGAACTGGAGCGGGCACTTGTCGTCATTCAGCCTCTCCACTCCACCGGCCTCGACACGATCACCGAGGCGCTTGAGGAGCTATTGCTGCACGCACCGGAGGCCCGCGCCCCTGGGAGCGGCTAGCTCCTTGACTTTGACTGCGGGAGGTTGGAGCGTCAGCTCGGCGTCTTCCTGGGACCCCAACCGTCCCGGGAGGACCTACGCCACCTCACCTTCTCGTTCGCCAATGTCATGGCACAGCTCACTGGGGTAGAGCCCCTCTCCCCAAAATACCTCATTCGGAGCGCTCCGACAGTGCTCCCGTTCGGTCTCTGCAACGCCGCAGAGACCGTTGGCCGCCTTGTGGCGCAACGCATGATTCCGTCCCCCACAAAGGACAAGTTCGTGGGGGTGATCGAACAAGTCACGGAGTCTTTCCATGACCTCCTTGCAGAGGAGCCAGAGTCACCCTCTGGCTTTGACTCCAGTAGGGGGAGTCATCATCCCTCTTGTGAATGCTTAATGAGAGGTACTCCTGAGGGACACGTCAAAAGCATCCACGAAGAGGAGGCTACCCTGACGAACAACCTCGACGGCAAAGTTGAGGGAGATGCAGGAGCCCCACCCCGCCTGCGGGTGGAGAAGCTAAAGGCTCAGCACCTAGAGCTTGAGGAAGCACAACTCTAGCTCGAGCAGGAACATGCGGAGCTCGATCACAAGATCGAGCGCCATGAAGACGGGGGGCGTGCATGCGCCATGGCCCGTGATGTGAACCAGAGGATCGTTGAGGACGATCAAGCGCTACCGCATGGGGCTTCAGGAGCCTACGACGCCCAGAGATCGATGAGCCCACCATGAGATTCACACGCTGCTTGAGCGTGTGGCTGTGCAGTAGGCCGAGAGCTCACTGTCTCGATGATGGGAGCCCGATGCCAGCCAACGCATGCCCTCAGTGCTACCCGACAGGGACGCATCAGTCCACCAGGCACATTCACGGCGGCAGGCCATGCATCACGGTTCTGGTGCAGGAGCATCTCGACCGCAATCATGACACGTGTGACACCCTCGACGCCCGCTGGCGTATCCGCAGCGATACGGGGGAGGGGGCCAGCCGCAGTTACCACCCTCGACGGGGCGAATGCTACAATCGCGAGAAGGACCTGAGCCATAGCCCTGAACCAACGGGGCCCTAGACCTTCGGTTGGTATATCCTCAAGGCGGCGCCCCGCCCCGATACCGCCCGCCGACTAACATCCCAAAATACTCTAGGGAAACGAACCCCGGCTTGTGGCTCAAGGACTATCGGCTCGCCTGTCGGGCTAGCGGTGAGCGGTCAGTGATGACTTCATCATCCGCAATCTTCCCTGTTCTTGGCCGACTCGGCGCGAACATGGCTGGAGCACCTTCCGTCCAACTGCGTTCAGAGTTGGGCGAACCTGAAACAAATCTTCGTGGGGAACTTCCAGGGCACTTATGCGTGCCCTGGGAACCCTAGGACTTGAAGAACTTTCGATAGAAGTTAGGAGAGACTCTCCGCGAGTACATGAGACGCTTCTCCCGGCAGTGAAACGAGCTCCCCAATGTCGCCGATGCCGATCGTCATCGGAGCCTTCCTATCAGGGACCACCTGCGAGTCCCTCGTCCATATGTTGGGACGTAAGGGCCCACGGACTACCAAGGAACTCCTCGACATCGCGACAAGCAACGCTTCCGGCAAGGAGGCAGTAGGAGCGATTTTCAATCGCTCTAGAGGCAAGGCGAAGTGGGACAAGGATGCCAACGAAGGCCCCTCCGACCATTCGAATAAGAAGAAGAACCGGAATGGGCGTGGGGGCTTGCTCGTGTCCGTCGCCGAGCAAAAGGTCGGTCGAGCAACGGCCGAAGGCACCCTTGATCACTTTGACAAGCTGCTCAAGGGGCCATGCCTAAACCACGCCTTCCTCGTCAAACACATGTACAACGACTACTCCCTCATGAAGCGTTTCTTCACCAGTGGCTCCAAGAAATGGGAAAAGAAGAAGAAGCCCAAGGCAGAAGCCGATGATGTCGGTGAGAAGGACGGCGGCTTTCTATCGCCGGATGGCTGCCTTATGATCTTCGTTGGGCCGGAGGCATACGGCTCCAAGCCCCGACAAAAGCTCACGCACCGAGAGGTCTACGAAGTGGAGCCCACCATGCCCGCTTTCCTCAAATGGTTAGGGTCTCCCATAACCTTTGACCGATCCGACCAACCAGATAGCATCACACACCTAGTCAGGTACCCACTCATGGTCGACCCTATCATCGGCATGAAGTGGCTCACCAAGGTACTGATGGATGGGGGCATCGGCCTCAACATCATGTACGCTAGAGACACTTGATGCCATGGGCATCGACCGATCGCGCATCCGGCCGACCAAGGTGCCTTTCCATGGCATCGTGCCGGGAAAGCAGGCCATACCAATCGGGCAAATTGACCTATCCATCACCTTCGAGAATCCATCCAACTATAGGACAGAGACCCTCACCTTCGAGGTAGTCGGGTTCCCCCGGTCTACCACGCCATTTTGGGGTGATCGTGTTATACGAAGTTCATGGCCATCCCCAACTACACATACCTCAAGCTCAAGATGCTGGGCCCACGCAGGGTCATCACCGTCAACACTTCTTTCTAGAGGGCCTAAGAGTGTGAGGTTGAGAGCCACGAGCTCGCTTCGACAACCCTCACTTTCGAGGAGCTCACAGCCATCGGGAAGGACATCGCTGAAGGAGCGCCCAACACAAAGTGGGCCGCGGATCCTTCGATCCTATGGAAAATGTAATGGAGGTCCTCGTCGACCCCGATAACTCCACCGAGAAGACGGTGCGCATCGACACCGCCCTCTCCCCCAAGTAGGAAGGCGCGCTCGTCGACTTCCTCCGCGCCAATCGAGACATCTTTGCGTGGAAACCCTCAGATATGCCAAGAATTCTGAGGAAGTCGTCGAGCATGCTCTAAAGATTAGGCTGGGTTCTAGGCCGGTCAAACAACGCCTGCGGCGCTTCAAGGAGGAGAAGCGGAGGCTCATCAGTGAGGAAATCGCTAAGCTCTTGGTGGCCGTTTTCATCAAGGAAGTATACCACCTAGAGTGGTTGTCCAATCCTATTCTTGTACGAAAAAAGAGTGGGAAATGGAGAATATGTGTTGACTACACGGGCCTCAATAAGGTGTGCCCGAAGGATTCGTATCATTTGCCATGCATAGATCAGGTAGTTGACTCGACCTCGGGGTGCAAAACCCTATGCTTCCTTGATGCGTACTCCAGGTACCATCAGATCACGATGAAAGAGTTTGACCAGCTCGAGACCTCTTCCATCACCCCGTTCGGATCATTCTGCTACGTTACGATGCCATTTGGACTCAAGAACACCGGGGGCTACATACTAGTGTTGCATGACCAAATCCTTTGGAGACCTCATTGGGCAGACTGTTGAGGCTTACGTAGATGACATAGTAGTCAAGTCCAAGTAGACCGACCAGCTCGTGGCTGACCTAGAGCAGACCTTCAGGAAGGTCTAGGAGAATGGCATCAAGCTCAACCCCAAGAAATGTGTCTTTGGGGTCCCAAGGGGCATGCTGCTCGGATTCATCATCTCCGAGCGTGTCATCAAAGCCAACCCGGTAAAAATCTCAGCCATCACGAAAATGGGCCTAATTATGAACCTAAAGGGAGTTCAGAAGGTTATCGGGTGCCTTGCAACGCTTAGTCACTTCATTTCGTGCCTCGAAGAATGGGGGCTCCCCCTTTACTGGCTCCTAAAGAAAACCAACCAATTCACGTGGACGCCTGAGGCTTAGGAAGCGCTTGACAAGCTCAAAGTGCTCCTGATGAAGGCCCCGATTCTGGTTCCACCCCACCGAGGAAGAGCCGATCCTACTCTATGTCGTAGCTAGGACTCAGGTGGTCAGCGCCACCTTGGTTGTAGAACGGGGAGAAGAGGGGCACGCGCTCAAGGTACAGTGCCTCGTGTACTTTATTAGTGAAGTCTTGTCCGACTCCAAGACACGCTAGCCCTAGATCTAGAAGCTCCTATACACCATCCTAATCACCATGAGGAAGCTGCGCCACTACTTCGACTCACACCAGATGACCATCATGTCATCTTTCCCCCTTGGCGAGGTTATCCAAAACCGGGGAGGCCACGGGGAGAATCATGAAATGGGCGCTTGAGCTAATAGATCAAGGCATCACGTACGCCCCATGAATGGCCATCAAGTCTCAGGTACTGGCTGATTTTTTGTATGAATGGACCGAGATCTAGATGCCACCGGCTGCCGTCGACCAGGAGTACTGGATGATGTACTTCGATGTATCATTGATGAAGAAGGGCACCGAGGTTGGGCTAGTTTTTGTTTCCCCCCTCGGGGTGCGCATGAGGTACGTAATTCATATCTAGTTCCCGGTTTCAAATAATGTGGCTGAGTACGAGGCACTCGTCAATGGCTTGCACATCACCATTGAGTTGGGCATTCGATGGCTTGACGTCCGAGGCAACTCGCAATTGGTCATCGACCAGGTCATGAAGGAGTCAAGCTACCACAATGCCAAGATGGCTATGTATTGTCATGAGGTCCAACAATTGGAGGACAATTTCGACGGCCTTGAGCTCAACCATATCCCGAGGAGGCTCAACAAAGCAGTCGACATGTTAGCAAAGATGGCATCGAGCCGAGAGCCAGTCCCCACCGACATCTTCTCTAGTGACCTGCATAAGCCCTCAGTTCGATATGAGGAACCAGAACAGGCCAGCAACGAGCCACCAGTTCTAGGCTCGGGGGCTGACCGACCCTCAGTTCCATCTGACCTCGAGGTCATGGAACTCATCAAAGACCTAGTGGCAGAGCCCGACCCTCCGACTGACTGGAGAACACCTTATCTCGATTGCCTCCTCCACGAGGTGCTCCCTATCGATAAGACAGAGGCCTCGATGGCTCGCACGTAGTGCCAAGTCCTTTATTGTCATCAAAGGGGAGCTATACAAGCGTAGCCACACTGGAATCCTACAGCGTTGCATCCCCACCGAGCAGGGAAAGGGCCTGCTAGAAGACATCCATGGAGGGGTATGCGGACATCACACCGCACCTAGAACCTTGGTCGGAAATGCATTCCAGCAAGGTTTCTACTGGCCAACCACAGTGGCCGACGTCCGAGCAAGTCGTACGCACCTACAAAGGATGCAAGTACTAGGCTCGGCAAATTCACCTGCTGGCCCAAGCGCTCTAGATGATCCCCATCACATGGCCGTTAGCGGTCTAGGGGCTAGACCTGGTAGGGCCCCTCAAGAGGGTGCCCGGGGGCTTTACGCACCTACTTGTCGCCGTGGACAAGTTCACGAAGTGGATAGAGGCTCGGCCGATCACCGTGATCAAATCTGAGCAGGCCTTGTTGTTCTTCACGAACATCATCCACCGATTTAGGGTCCCAAACTCCATCATAACCGACAACGGCACACAGTTCACGAGAAAGAAATTCCTCCGATTCTGACGATGACCACCACATCCGTGTTGATTGGGCCGCCATAGCGCACCCCACATGAACGGGCAGGTCGAACGCGCAAACGGCATGGTCCTCCAAGGCCTCAAGCCTAAGATCTTCAACCACCACAACAAAGCCGGTGGACGGTGGGTCAAGGAGCTCCCGTTGGTACTCTAGAGCCTAAGGACATCCAACAGCCGGGCAACCGGTTACACGCCGTTTTTCATGGTCTACGGCTCTGAAGCCATCCTCCCGACCGACCTCAACTATGGAGCGCCAAGGGTCAAGGCCTACAACGAGCAGAGAAACAAAGCATCTTTGGAAGACGCCATGGACTTGCTTGACAAAGCATGTGACATCGCCCTGCTCCATTTGGCCAAATACAAGCAGGCGCTATGATGGTACCATAGCCGAAGCATGTGGGGTTGCGCCTTCAGCGTAGGCGATTTAGTCCTTTGTCGCATCCAGAGCAACAAAAATCATCACAAGCTTTCAGCGTCGTGGGAAGGACCGTACATCATCGCAAAAGTACTCTGACCCAACACCTACAAGCTCAAGACTAATGATGGCAAAGCCATCGCCAACGCCTAGAACATCGAGTAGCTACATCGCTTTTACCCTTAGTTTTCCCATTCCAAAGCTTCTAATATGCTTGTCAAACTAAGTAATGTTTCTACAAAACCAAAAAATGTTACCTCCTATTGGATTCGCTTCTGATCTGATCGGTCCCCAATAACACCCAACCCCGGCAACTACCTGGGTCGGGTTTTACTCGGGGGCTGATAGGAGTACATATGCTCAGGAACATTTTCCCATCCGACCCTTCCTTTTTATGACAGGACCTAGAAATAAGAGTTGTCGAAAACTAACGATGAGTAAAACTGGTCAGAATGCAAAAAGCCTATGCCCCAACGGCTATAGCATCACTTGCTCACCAGCGTAATCATTACTTAGTCGCTCGCAACTTAAAGTATCTAAGGCCTTAACGTAAAACAAGGGTTGGATCACAACAAAACTTTATAGAGTACATATACTCAGGAACATTTTCCCATCGGCCCTTCCTTTTTATGACAAGGCCTAGAGATAAGAGTTGCCAAAACCTAACGATGAGTAAACCTGGTTGCAAAAAGCCTCCTACCGGCCATCTGACATCGCTTGCTCACCAACAGTAATCATTACTTGCTCACCAAACAACATTTCTTGCCTTAATGCTAAAATAAAACTTAAGTTTCTAATGCCTTAACATAAAATATATATATATATATATAATATAACTATATATATATATATATATATATATATATATATATATATAAAGGCCAAACAACATTTCTGGCCATAATAAAAGTCTTTACAAAAGACCAACGCCGGACTCAGCTATCTAACTAAACATCTTTGGGTAGGATTTCTTCTCCGACCTTCTCCGCCAGGTCCTGCGCTGAGCAAAGCCGCTTCCTTCTCAATTTCGTCCAGCTCGGCATTAGTGTAGCCAGGCGCGAAGCCCTCGTTGATCACCGGCAGGTCGATGTTGATGTAGTGGGAGCGGGCGATGGCGAACGCGTGATGGACACCGGTGTACAGGGCCTCCCTTGTGAGTGAACGCGCCCGATCCAGGGATCTAGGTAACTTGGACTACGAGCGAGCTCGTCCCCACGGCCAGGGCGACCTCGAGGTCATCAAAGACCAACCCGACAGCAGCGCGCAAGGTGTCATGGTTGTCGCTCTCTGACTAGAGCTGAACCCACACCTCAGAGAGTTGCCCCTGTAGGACTGCCCAAGCTGAACATCAAAAAGCGTCAGAAAACCGACTACAAATGTCAACAAAAAGGTAACCAGAGCCTTACCTTTCACTTGCTCCTCGAGGACCGTCTTCTCCTTTTGGAGCACGCTAACATCCCCAGCCAAGGTGGTGGCCAGGCCCTCGTCTTCTTCCTTCAACTTCTGCTCATTTTCAAGCATGCGCCGAGCATCGGCGCCCTCTTGATGGGCAAGGTCGAGGGCCGGGCAGAGTTGTTCAAGCTCCATGGCATCTTCCCTGGCCTTGGCGACCACAGCCTTGAGCTTGTGCTAGACCTCGTCGGCGTGTTGACGGGCTTCCCGTTCCTTGGTCTAGAGGCTCGCCACCTCCTCCCATAGCCATGGCACTTCAGTAGCAAGCCCTAGACCTCCCTCTCACGATAGAGGAATAGGGACTTCTCCCGACTGCGCATCAAAAGGGACTGCAAAAAAATTAGGTTAGAATTATTTAAATAGGGCTCGAAAGTAGAAAACGTGAAGACAAGACAAACCTGGCTGGCTGGGGCGACGCCATCCTTTAATGCCCCCAATGCGTTGGTCAGAGAGCGGACTGCAGACTCAAGTCCCGAGTGCGCGCTCGTCTAGTCCTTCACCTCCGCCAGGTCGTTGAGGGTGAACACCGAGTCGCTTGGGTCTAGCCGCCTGGCCCAATGGAGCCGGTTTCTTCCCCATGCGAGTGGATCATCGCCCGGCCAGAGAAGGGACTAGGAGGGCCCAGCCCCAGCCGAGGGGTCTACCACCACAACTGTCGGCGTCGGCCCGACGGGAGCCGACGACACCTCCTCCATCACCGGTGCTCCCTCGAGACTGGACCCTCCATGGCAGAGGAGGCTGGCAGCTCGGGCTCCGAAGCTCAAGCCGTTTCCATATCCATAGGGGATGCCTCGGTCACACCTCCTCTCATCTACCCCACCTCGGGAGCATCGATAGGCGCGGGCACCGAATCCACAAGCGCCTCCTCTGGCACAATCGGTGCCTTCGCCTGCCTCGCTGCCTTAGGCGGTGCCGTATCCGCCTCGGCGCCATCACGGCGCGCCCCCGGCACCACGCCAGTCGTCTCCTAGGGGGTTGGCCGATGCGCTAGGATCTTCTACGGTGCCAACGCCAGGCGGTTGCTGGGGATGGTCCTACGAAAAGCACCAACATTACATGATGAAATCCAAGAACACAATGAAAAGGTGAAGAAGTCGTTAACTCACCTCGATGCCATTATCCGAGAACGCTTGAGGGCTGGTCACCCGACTTTGACTCCACCACGTCGGCAATGGGCCACTTTGATATCTCTATAAGGTCGGTCGAAGCGGGGCAGACTTGCCCTCCAACCTTAGGGGCGTGACCTCCCCCACCGATCTTGGAGGCGCATCCTCTTCGGTTTGCGTCGGGGCATGCTGCGGAATCGGGTCAGGTTGGCCTCCCCCGACATCGACCTGCTCATCCTCGAGCTAAAGGGTGCCCCATTTGATGTTGGGGTTGGACTCGTCCTCCTCCTCTTCCTCCTTGTCGCCGTCGCTCTCTTCCGAACCTTGTTGGCGCTTTCCATGCTATAGCCTCGCTTGCTCCTTCCTCGCCTTCTTCTGGTCCTTCTTTGCCTTTGCTGCCTTAGCCACGGTGTGGTTCACCGCCCTCCTAGCCATGTCCTCTAGTAGTGGCGGGTCAAACACATGGGCGAAGAGGCTGGGCTACAAATCCCGGTGCTTAGAATCAAAAAACAGAGGAGGGTCGACCAAGGAAATAAACTCGAAGAGGGCTTACTAGTACAACGAAACCCACGTCCGGCCACATCACGGGATGCCTCGGGACTAGGTACACCGGGGCGAGATCCACTGATGGATCCACCAAGCACTCTATCACCTCCTTGATGCGCTGTGCCATTTCACCGATCTTGAGGGCCTCACCAGCAACCATCACCGTCCATTCGGGCGTGAAATCCAATGTCATATCATACATCAGAAGAGCGCGCGCCATCAGCGACGCCAGCCTCCTTACATGGTATGCTCCGATGACGGTGGTCCCATGAAGACCACGGCCCTTTAGGATCGCAATGGCTTTGAGAAGGTCACCGAGCCTCTTTTTCTCCTTTCCGATGGGCCCATACCTCGACGTGTCCGGCGCCTCCTCGATCAGGCGGTCGGAGAAGATCGACAGGGGGCGGTGGTGTCGTTCCTCCGGTAGAACTAGAGCTTATGCCACCCCTTGTTGGACTTCGACAATGGGATGGACATGTACTCCGATGACCGGCTGCCTCAAAGATGGATGATCACACATCCCATCGGCACCGATAGGTCTGGCTTCTTCCTCTCCTTCTTCTTCTGTAGCTCAACAACGAAGAAGTATTTCCATAGCTTGAAGTGGGGCTCGATCCCCAGATACCCCTCACACAGCGTGATGAAGGACAAGATGTGCTAAATCCCATTGGGATTTAGATGTTGTAGCTCAATCCCGTAGTAGTGCAGCAGCCCTCGGAGGAATCGTTGGGGAGGAGTTGTGAGCCCATGCTCGTGGAAGGGAACAAATGAGACAACGTAGCTGTTGGGCGGTGATGGCTCATCCTCGCCACCAGGTATGATCCACTCCATCGCCGCGGTCCTTGCGCGGAGAAGGCCTTTCTTAACTAGACCCTCCATGTGAGCGTGGAGAATGTTGGGGCAAGGCCACGGCTCCATCGAGGAACGAGGATGGCAATGCAGAAGATCCGGCGATGGCGTAGGGCTAGAGAGTGAGAGCTTCATCGGTGGTGGAGCAGAAATAAGGGAACAAAAGCCAGAACTCGAGAGCAAAAGGCAGAAAAACTAGATGGGCTAGGATGCAGCTGCGCGTGCGGAGGCTAGGGAGAAATGGTTCCGTTTATAAGGTAAGGGCAGAATGGGCGAGGGGCGAATGATTTGGCTAAATTAACACGCCACATGCCTCGCCAGATCCATTTTCTTCGGGGGTCGTGCCCTCACTATTCCATGATACATCAGTTGCATCGCCGCCTCGAGAGACGAGCGCATGCCTATCCAAATCTTCCCCGTGAAGGATCCGACGGGCGATGGTTCAACTTCAAAGGCTACGGACCACAGCAGGTAAGCGGGATACGGAGCTAAAAACGCTCCCACGGCCCATTAATGCCCAGGAGTTCGAAGGTTGGCCCACCAGTGGGTTCACGGTCGCTCCAAGGCCAATACCCAAGGCGCGTGAAATGCCATGGGTGTCCCAACCCTTATTTCGAGTCTTGGATGATGCAAGGCCCATGGTTTTCCCGAAGAAAGGCATCGAGCCCTCGGACCGGTCGAATAGATCCGAGAACTATATGGATCAGCCACCAAGAATCTAGAGTCAGTCACCAACTGATCTTGAACCGCCCCCACAAAGGGGATGCCGGGGCTCCACTCAAACAAGCCCGTTAACAACTCACTGAGCATCGTGCTCCGTCCAGTGAGGAAAGCCCGCATGCACGCTTAGCCCCTCCGTTCTAGCGAATGGACGCGTGAGGGATGACGATCACAAGACAAACCGACCCCCCGACCAGACCCCTGCTACGTGGGGGCTCGGGGGCTTCGGCGTCGCAAAGAGACAAAACACGCGGTCGCGGACAAATGATGAGTCACCTCCGGTTGTGAAAACCATGGACGGACACCGAGGTTCTAATAACGACCCACCTCCACGGCACAACAGCCGCAGGAGCAACAAATCACAAAAAGCCTTTGTAGGAGTGTCTCACTCCTCCAAAGGCTTGGGGGACACACCCACCGGGTGTGCTCGTGCGCACCCACTAGCAAGTCAAAAAATTCCCCAGGCGATTCTACCCGAATCACCTAGGGGCTCAGGTGCTACTGTCGGGGACCAATACCAGGGTACCCGAAGAGGAGGAGCTAATAACCATCAACGTTGATTCATTTGAGTAGTCAAGAGCGCGACTACACCTCTTGTTGGCCTCCACCTTGCTCAACCTCCGAGGGTTGGGCTCTGCCTTGTCTCGACCCTCGAGGGTTGGCTTCGCCTTGCCCGATGTCTGAGGGCTGGCTCCGCCTCATCCAACCCCCGAGGGATGGCTTTGCCTCGCCCGATGTCTGAGGACTGGCTCCACCTTGGCTGACCCCGAGGGTTAGGCTTTGCCTCACTCAATGTCTGAAGGCTAGCTCGACCTCGGCTGATCCTCAAGGATAGGCTCCGCCTCATCTGATACCCTAGGGTTGGCTTCGCCTCGCCCGATGTCTGAGGGCTGGGCCCACCTCGGCTAACCCCCGAGGATGGGCTCTGCCTTGTCTGATCCTCGATTGTTGGACCCACCTTGGCTGACCCCCCAAAGGTTGGCTCCTCATCATTTGACCCCCAAGGGTTGGCTTTGCCTCATCCAACCCCCGAGGGTTGGCTCCGCCTCGTCCGACACCCGAGGGTTGGCTCCACCTTGGCCTGACCCCCTAGGGGGACTCCACCTTGCTCGATGTCTGAGGGCTGGCTCCACCTCATCCGATCCCTCGGGCAAGGCTCCCAACAAAAGCCCACACCATCGCCAACCACTATGGGTCAGAAAATACAAACCAAGGTCAAACTTCTGGCATCGTGTAGGGAGCGATCACATCTCAACACGACCCATCCCTGCGACAATGTCATTCCTAGGAGACTCATGTCGCCCATCACATCAATAGGACGGCACTATGCTGCCAACTATCTACCTGACCACCATCCAACGATAGTCAATTTGTCGAGGGACCCACTATACTTGCCATTCCCCCGTATAACCTTTGTCGGGATGGAAGACCATTCATCGCTTTCCGGATGGGATGGAAGACAAGAATGGCGCCGACGCCATGTAGCATGTATAGCAGCCATAGCAGGACCCGATGCGACGCCGCTGCCACCACGATCTACAGGGTCAGTGGGACCCACTCAAAGAGGAGGACGGCACACCCTTGGGAGCCTTATTTCTCTTCTTTTTCCCTCTTCCCCTTTGGCGGTAACCCCTGCTTTCCCTTGGCCTATGAAAGGGAAAACAGGGCATCCCACTAAGGGGCATCACACATCGATCATTGGTTCACCACACCGTAAGAGGTCAACCGACCGATAGATCAAGCAGCAGAAGCATCGAGCAATCAAACCATAGAGACTTGGGAGCTCCTTCCTCTCTCGCCAGTTTGCAACCCCCTACTACAAACTCAGTGCTGGTAATCACGAGCAGCCTAAAACTAGACATAGGGACATTCGGCCCGAACTAGTATAATCCTTGTGTCTTCTTAGCACACCATCCAAGATAGACGCCAATAATAATACAAATTTACTCATTGGTGTTTACTCGAAACACCGACAATGGCCCTCAAATCCCCCCACCCCTTGTTCCTACAGGTCTGTAGAGCAAGCCCTCAAACCAGAGTTGGTGTTGTTTTTCTCCCCATGCTCAATGCTACATGCCACTTGCGCCCTCCTCGGTGAGCCTTCCCTGCACCACCCCCTCGAGCCCCTTGTGCCCTACCCCGGTGCCCTCCTCGGTGTTGGTGGTCCTTAACGACCATATCCGACCACCAAATAATATCCAAAATAGGAGAAATAAACAAACTTTTGACACATGCTTTTACTATTGATATATCTCCACATGTATTGGAGACTTAGTGTTTTGTAGGACATATACATGAAATACATGGGAAGTATGGTTAAAGTGTGCAAACCAGAAAGCGCAAGCAGATTCTACATGAGCACAAACAAGCAAAAGCCCACCTACACTACCCAATCTAGGCCAAGCACCGGCGTAGGAGTGGCCTAGGCCCACTCAGTAACCAACCACACGAAGGTAGTGGCGAAGCAGGCCGGCCCAGGTGTGGTCGCACCACCCCAGCACCGTCTGACCCCACCTCGCTCTAGCAGTTCATTAATGCCATGCAGAGGCGTTTCAGCATGGTTTCCTATTTTATCTCCCGCCAAACCGACCTCAAGCATGTATAAGTAGGGGGTAGTGCTCACCATTCAACACACCTCATTTGGGCTCTACACCTCCACCTCCACTTGTACTCTTTTTACCTTTTAGTAGTAGTTGGAGCTAGCAAAGCTATCAAGAAGAGCTTGGCTCCTTGGAAGAAAGAGAGAAATCTTCGTATGAATACAATGAAAATTTCTTTCAAAGTCTTGCTCTCATATTATCTATATAGTTGTGCTATAGAACTAGAGTATAGTTTTTATGTTATAATCATGACATATGAACTAGCATATAGTTTCTATGCTATGAGCTTAACATATAGAACTTTTTGCTTAATCATTCATATAACTTGTATGATTAGAAGTAGAGTTAAGTTGAGGTGGTGGTTCATCATTCCTTCAGGTTTGCCCATGTCCTACGCTTGTCAATCCATAGGGTCGGAGTCTCGGGGATATGGGTAATTTCCTTAAACATGGGTGTGGTGCCCGGTGCACGGAAGCCTTCGGATATGATGGTACTCCATGGTTGAGGGGTAGGTGGTAGGTGGTGATAGCCCTATCCATCCCTTGTAATCCCCCGTGTTCGGATATTATGTAGGAGTCTTAAAGTCTCCCTGGCTTGCTGGCTATACCAGTACCAAGAGATCTCCCCATCCATTTTACACTTAGTTCTAGCTCTAACCATGTAATTTGTATGATCATCAACTGTTCTTTGCAAAGCTATATTAGAACATGCTTGCTTCACTTAAGAACATTCTTTTATTCTTTATTTCTCTTTTATCCTTGAGGTTGGCTCAGATGTGTGTCCACTATCCTTGAATTACCATTTTACCCCTATCATAGACTATTGGTTCACTATGCAAGTATGTAATCTTGTTCATATCCATGCTAGACTCTTACACCTTGCCTTGCTTTGGGAAAATATAAATAACAATACCCTGAATACTTTCGGGTGAAATACTACAATGATAGATCCGTGCATTTGTAGATATTTTCTATAATCGTTAAGAACTATCGTGTTGGTGTTCCTTGGCATTTCGGGTGAAATATCCAAATCTTAGTGATGGTGCTAAGAAATACCAACAGTCATTTCTAGTGTCATTGCTAGGAATGGATTTCATCTCCATACTTGGTGATTGTGCTAAGAAATGCCAACAAGCATTTATGGCGCCGTTGCCAGGAAAAGCATAGGTTAAAAGAATCTAGTAGGACATGATCATCATCACATGCATGTAATGGTAGCCATAGTTTATGCAGGCTAACTCTACTTGTTTTCTCCCTATTGTGGATAAAAATAGGATAGTGTATGACCGGTTTTGTCTTGCTAGAAAACTACACCGATAATCCAGAGGCGCTCCTAAGGAAGAACAGGTCCCGTTCCGCTTCTTCCTCTGCTACTCCACTAGCAGTTGAACTAGTCACCCCTGCACCATCCACTACTACCACTATGGCCAAGTCACTCCATGCCTACTCCACCCCCGATGTTTCCAACATGCTCGTTGGGCCCGCTATCAACACGGGCATCGAAAACTTAGATCTTTGGACTGGCCTAATAACGATGGTGCAGGCAAACCGGTTATGTGGTTTGCCTAGCGAGGATGCGAGTGCACACCAATAACACTTCCTTGAGTTGTGCGACACCATCATCATAAAATATGTCGCACCAGCAAGCATCAGGCTCTCGTCTATTTCCCTTCTCCCTTTGTGGGGAAGGCGAAATAGTGGTTTTACAAGGAGAAGGAAGCTGTCAACATGTGGGACAAATGTTCCACGGCGTTCCTCGCAAATTTTTTCCCATGGGCAAAACCAATGCCCTGAGGGGGAAAATTTCAAATTTTCAATAGAATTCCATGGAATCTATCTCCAAAGCATGGGAGAGGCTGCAGGATTACATCTAAGCCTACCCGCACCATGAGATAGAGAACTGGCTCATACTCTACAACTTTTATGAGGGGCTGATGTCCATGTCGAAGGGGCACGTAGATGCTGCTGCTAGAGGAGCTTTTCTTTCCCTCACCATCGATGAAGCCATAGCTCTCATAGAAAAAATGGTGGCAAACCAAAGCTGGGGGGAGAAAGAAAACAACAAAAAGGAATGCATACCATGAATGACGCCGATATACTTGCCGCAAAAATGGATTTGTTATTGAAAAGACTGGATGAGAGGGCCCACAAAAAAGAAGCTATGAAGGGCACTATCTAGGCCATGGACTCACATATGACATGTGAGGTCTGTGGTGATGTCGGACACTTGGGGAATGATAGGCTCGAGACCCATGAAGATGTTGCTTTCATCAACAATGGGTTTTGACAAGCTAATAATAATCAGTCACGCTTCCAAGGAGGTAACAATAATTACAATTCAAATTTCAATTCACATCAACCCTCCTTGAAGGACCTAGTTTTAGGTCAACCTAAAATCAATGAAAATATAACTAAAAAGTTAATGTTTAATGATAAAATGATTGAAAATATAAACTCTAAACTTGAAAATTTATTCTCCTCTATTAAGAATCAATTAAATTTTAATAAAATGATCAACACACAAAATGCTAAAATAGCTGCCGCTATTCCTACCAACCATTCGGGGAAAATCTTGGGACAACCCGAGAATTCCCTTGAGTTTGTTCATGCAGCTGCAGACCAATAATGGAGGAGAGGTCTTGCCCGACGCACTATAAATGTCGTGCCCTTGCGAAGGTAAATCGATTGTTATCTTTTAAAAATTCAAAATTTCAAAAATTCAAAATTCAAAATTTAAAATTTTACTTCAAAATAAACCTTTTAGAAAAATAAAATAAAAATCATTTTCTGATAGTATAGATTTTTCCATTATCATTTATCATTTAAAAAAACATTTATGAAAATTCAAAATATAATAAAAGTTTTGTGGAAAATCATTTTTGAGAAGAGGGGGATTCAAAAATTACAAAACCCCAATGGCTAGCTCCCACTTAGCCGTTGGGAGCAACCGGCCAAAGGGGGGACCGAGAGGGCCCACCTCTGGTGTGGGCACACCAGGGGTGCGGCCGCACCCTGCCTGACGCCGCAGCGGTTGCTGCTTCTCCAACGGCTAGGAGCCATTGCTCCCAGCACGTCTCGGCCGGTGCTTCGCGCTATAAATAAGAGAGCTCAGGTGTGAGCCCTCACTCACACACCACTCTCAAATTTTCACTCCCTCTCACTCTTTTTGCTTCACCACTTGCAAAAATATTTTTCCACAAAGCTTGAGAACAAGGAAACTCTATAGAAAAATCCTACGGTCAAGACCACAAAGCCAAGCTCATGGGTTGTTCAATTTATTTTCGCTAACGTAATCCCATTTTTGAGCTTGTTGTGTCATTTTTGCCATGGGTAAGTTCGGAAGGTAGCTCATCGGCGCGCTCAAGAAGGCCACGAGGGCGAGCTTAAGTCACTCCTGCGGAGGCTCAAGCGCACGCTACACCAATGCATGAAGATGAAGAAACGATGCCAACGGAGGAAGAAGAGCAAGAGCAAGAACAACCGATGGTAGGAGGTGATGCCTGACCCCACCTTGATTTGGAGGGAGAATAGGAGATGCGGGCGTACAACCTCATCAAGAACCGTGAGTTCATCCACACGCCGGCATACCACCCCAACCTTCTTGAAAAGATAGGTATGGACACCGAATTCGCCACCATATGGAAAGCAGTTGGATGGGAGAACGTTGCTCCTATTGACGAGCAAGGTTCTCGCCTCCTAACGATTCAGTTTTTATGCTCTTTGCAAGAAGTTGAGAATGGGATTACTTTCTGGCTTTTTAGTAAGAATATTATCTTACATGGAGAAATCTTAGTTCTCACTTAGGCTTTAGTACAAAATGCTCAAATGACTTAGATTATGCTCTCAAAGGTTTTAATCGCCATGAATTTTGGATAGTAATTTTGGATCAAAATGTAGTTGGCAAGTTTCAATCTTGAAATATGAATATTCACCATTCTGCTTTAAGGTTCATACATTGATGGATTGACATGACTTCGTTTGCTAGACAAGATATACACTTTGTTTATCATGCTATAATGCAACTGCTCTATGCCATGCTTAAAAAGATTAAAGTTGCTCCTGTAAAAGAAATGTTTAAACATTGGTTAGAAACATTTAAGGTTTCTACATCTATCTCTTGCATGTCCCTTGTGACTCATATTGCCACTAGTATTGGTGCATTGGATGGACAAGATATGACATACATCTCTACTCTACGCATCAGTATTAATGAGCACTAATTGATGTAAGGGCACCATTTGAAATATGATGATGCAGGGAACCTTGTGTTTTTCTTCTCGATATACAAATGGGATTCCGTTACCTAATCTGGAACTCTCTTTGTATAAGTCCTCGGAGCTAACCTTCGCTCTTGTCAAACAAGAGGAAGTATACATGACTTTTGTTTCTCACAGGGCAACAAGAAGCAGGACTTGGAATGAAGCAGGCAGCTCTCATCAGCCATCGCCAACACTGACACCACTTGTGCCTTAGGCGTACCATGTAGAGTGGTTCCTAGCTCTGCAGACGCCTGGGTTCACACTTGGGTACCAGCCTGTCTAGGGGCACATCCTGCAACAACATGAGGCCAGGTCGATCGGGATGGCAAGAGGCTGACGATGCAGCATGGAGATATGCTCACTCCTTCGACTCCAAGGAACTACCACCACACGTCCAGCCATGATAGTCTACTTTGGAGCATCGCGAGCTAGATGGCATCAACACCCGCCACAGAGGATTGGAGATCTGCATAGGTGAGATTCAAAATACTCTTAACACTCATGTGTAGGATACAACCCAATGGCGACTTCAAAGACCAAAGAGATAGATGGCACAAAATGAACGCTTACTTCTTTGAAAAAGCGACGCTGACAGCCAGCAGTGTCCCATGGGTGGTCCATGGGATACAATCCCGGACCATAGGCCCTGAGCTAGCTTGGGGAAGGACCCCCACAGAGGTACCTTGTATCTTTCTCATTTTTAAATCTTCACATTTATTTTCTACATTTATTTATTAGCATTTAAAAAAATCAAAAAAAACCAAAAAATGAAATATGATAAAAACACCAAAAATATGAATTCCACTCTCATATGTGTTTTAAAAATGTTTAGTTTCTTCTAAGTTGAAATGATGAATGGTTGCTCTGTCCATAATTCATCTGTGACTAGGCTATAACTTAGTATTTTGTAAGATTTAAGTTTGTTGGCTAAAAATGTCTCATCCTAAAAACTTGAAAACTTGTGGGT
Source organism: Miscanthus lutarioriparius (assembly GCA_904845875.1). Classification (NCBI taxonomy): domain Eukaryota; kingdom Viridiplantae; phylum Streptophyta; class Magnoliopsida; order Poales; family Poaceae; genus Miscanthus; species Miscanthus lutarioriparius. Next base: position 96,179,027 of record CAJGYO010000001.1, on the reverse strand, counting down.
TGCAAAAGCATGCTTATTTTCTAAGTTGTTGCAAGTTATGATATGGTACAAATAGAATTTGCTATGACTTTGTTCTGAGAAAGACTAGACATCCAGAGTTTTCAATTTCAAAAATGCTAAAATTCAAAGTTCCTCAATGATTATGAATACCTACCAAGGCCATATGACATGATATACATGTAAAACCTTAGTCATATGCTACTTGTTTGAGCATTGAGCTTTGTCAAATTGTTATGATCCTTGTTGAGATTCTCATCATGCACCCATGATCAAGACACACGTACACCCACAATTAAAATGCTAACTCTTACACTAAGAGTTATGTAAAAACATGCTTTTTTGTCCACCAAATAATTACTCCATTCGTGTATCATGAGTCTCTCTTTCTAAAGTTTCATATGCCAAAAAGAATAGTATGGGCTATGCTAAAAAAGAAGGAAAAGAAAAGAAAAATATCCATGCCAAAAGGCATGAGAGAAAAAATACATGCCAAAGAGCATGAAGAAAAGAAAAGACAAGAAAGAAAGAAAGAAAGAAAGATAGCCCATACTTTCAAATAAAAGGCATCCTCCAAAAAGAGAGAGATTCATGATTCAAAGGAGTACCAAAAATATTTAGAATTAGGAAGTTATAAAAATTTCACACACTTTCATGTCTTGATCAAAGTGTATGACTTGCATCTCCGGTTTTTGACTTAGCAAAATATGCAATGCAAGTATGCCCCAATTTCATACCTACCCAAAACTCCACAAAAAGCCTTTAGTGGTAGGATGAAAAAGAAGGCAAAATATCAAAATGCCTTGGTGAGGTTTCATAGACATTGAGCAATCGAGAGAATCATTTGAGGAACTTACATTTATTTTGCAAAACTCAAAAACCTCTGGATAGACAGTTGATCAAAGAATGAATGATTGGTGATTCTGTTATAACCGTTCTATCTTGCAACCGCCCAAGAACTTGGAAAAGCTATATAGCCCACAGGGATCAAGGTAAAGGGTGGATAAAAATGCCAACTTGTTTAAATTGTAGAAGAATACTTTGTTATAGGCATGGCACTTAAGAAATATATTTGGCATAGTAGCAACTCCTGATCAACAACCAAGCACTTAGCTATTTGTTCGGGATGAGCAAAGGTTAAGCTTGGGGGAACCACCAACAAATATCCAAAACAGGAGAAATAAACAAACTTTTGACACATATGCTTTTACTATTGACATATTTCCACATGTATTGGAGACTTAGTCTTTTGTAGGACATATACATGAAATACATGGGAAGTATGGTCAAAGTGCGCAAGCCAGAAAGCGTAAAATAGATTCTACAAGTGCACAACAAGCAAAAGCCCACCTACACTACCAAATCTGGGACAAGCACCGGCGTAGGAGTGGCCCAGGCCCAATTAGGAACTGACCATGTGAAGGTAGCGGTGAAGCAGGCCGGCCCAGGTGTGGCCACACCCATGGTGCGCGCACCGCCTAGCCCCATCCTCACTCTAGCGTTTCATTAATGCCATGCAGAAGTGGTTCAACATGGTTTCCTAATTTATCTCCTGCCAAACCGACCTCAAGCATGTATAACACTAATAGAAATATCCACTTCTATGACGAAAATCTTAATGACAAATCCAAGACTATCATAGAAGATCGCTTTTTATGACGAATATTTATGTTTCATCATGTCAGCGGTGACGATCCTGCAACCCTCCCTTTCTATGACAAAATCAGGCATTGTCACAAAAAATGTAACACCCCCGGTGTTTATCACCAGTTAAGCAATGGGTTTGAGCTCAATCATGACATGTCAAGTGGTAATCAAGGTGTCAAGATCAAATCTACATGATGGAGCTCCAACTTGAACTTGGGCCACGCACAATTGCTTACATATGGACCCTTGTTAAGATTATGCAAGAGTAATTCTAAACATGCTTCTTCCATGTACATTACATCCACATGCATCCATCTAGACCCGTGGAAAAGTTTCATGAAGTTTGGAATCAAAAAGTCACATGAAATGATAAGTCATATCTTTGCATGAATTGCTTTATCAAGTGGATGGAAACCTATTAAGTTAACCAAACCTTGCAACCATGCCCAAATAACTTTACTTGAACTCTACAACAAAAGTCATGAAGGGTTCATGTTGAGCAAATATCCTGAAAATGTTTCTAAGTGTGGGAATAGCTAGAATTGTTGTTTTCTTGATAGGGTTTTGACCTATGTTGACCAACTATTTGGAGTGCTTGCATGGTGGTGAGCCTTAAACAAAAGTTGGAGCTCATCTTATGTGGAACAAATTTTGTTTAAGTCTCAAGAGCTAATTCAGTACCTAGCTTGATCAAATCAAGCTCACGAAATTGAATCCAGTGCTGTTTTGAAGCTTCAAAATCGGCTAAGTCCGGAATGACCAAATTCTCGATTCCGTTTCCATGTACCTACCTTTGGTGATTTTTAGTTTGCAAATCATGTCGAACTTGGCCAAACTTATTTAAGCAACGTTGTCGTCCTCATATAGCTCTATCACGTGCAATTGGTTTGGTTTTTCATCACTTCGCTTTATGAGTTATGAAGGGAGAAAAAAGCGATGTTCGGCTTGTACATTTGAGGTGGTATTAGAAAATTTGAATTTGCAAAGATCACTGGTTGACCGAAGCAGAGCAACGCCAAGGTGGCTTCCTCGCCTCACACATGCCGCCACCTGCTAACGCCGCGCGCAGGAGACGAAAAGCCGAGCCCCAGCCTCCCGCCCTCTTCATTCTCACCTCCCCGCCTTCTCCCTCTCCATCTCCTTAGTGGGCGGGCCGGCGAGCTCCACTTCTTTGCCATGGCACCGCCGCAGAGCTTGCGCCCCGCCGCAGCCTCCTCCTCCACCAACGGTGCCACAGTGCCTCCTTCATGCTCCTTCCTCTCCTTGCTGCGCCTCCCACCACATGCGGTCCAACTTGTAAGCCATACCTTTGGGAGGCGCCGTCTGGCAGACCAGCGGCAGGCAGCATGCCCTAGCATGGCCGTCCGTGGGTGTGCCTCGCCACCTCGGCGTAGCCGTGACTCCTCCCGCTGCCACCGCCGCTTCAAATCACCATGGCATGCCCACCACTGAGTTAGCAGCAGCGCGAGCTCTCACCATGCGCAAGCTTCGCCGAGCGGAGCCTGTCGCGGGTCCCCATGCTCCCCTCTACTTGTCGCCATCAATTCCGCCTCTCGGCCGGATTCCATGAGCCCCACGACCTCCTGTTCAAAAATCCCGTCAGGGACCTCCTACAAAAATTCGACGAAAAGTCGTGGTTCTAATCAAGCGTCATGACTCGGAGGAATAGTGCCGATAAGGACCTATTTGCGATAAATTTGCTGAATCTTTGGAAATTCATAGTAATTCATAGGAAATTCGTAAAATAGCAAATGAGGACTTTTGGAATCCTTGTGAAATTATCTATGCAATAGATCTATAATATTACATGTTTTACTTTAAAGTTGTAGCTGTAAAAATATATTTATGCAGCTAGGTGTGTAATGCTAGTGGTATTTGTCTTTTTCATAACTGTAGATCTAGGGCTCCAAATGAAGTGAAATTTTTGTGGCATGCTAATCATGTGATAGTTGATGTGTGGTAAAAATTTCATGAGTATTGGATGAAGTATGAGTGAGTTATTGGTTTATCTTGCTCTCAAATGATTTCTTGCTTTAGCAACTTGTCTTTTTCATAGAGGGTGCTATACATATTAAAATGGAGTGAAATTTGGACAGTAGACTATTGAGAGGATATTGAGCCACTGTAATTTTTGTAGAATTTATTGTATACTTTTGGTATATGTTCATTAAGTCACCTTGTTATCTAAAATAAATTAAGAAATGCATTAAAAGAATTTATTTGATCATGTACCCTAGGTTTTCTGGTGTTCGTTAGTCATAGGTGACATGTTGGTAAAGTTAGTTTTGCCTAATTATGTGTTTGCAACATAAGTTAATATTTATTTTCTTGCAAATGTGGTTTCAGGACAGATCTGGAAACTTCGCAAAGTTCTTCATGATAAGGTGCTTTTTTGTGAAACTTGTTTATACAAAAGTTGTAGATAATTCATGTATCTAGCTTCTGTTAAAATTTGGTGTCATTTAGACAAGTAGTTTGTGAGTTATGCCTGTTTAAAGTTGGGTTTCAGAAATGGCTGCTCTCTGTCAATTGTGGACCAGTTTCTGTAAATGTATAATTTCGACCTACTTAACTTGTGAATCATGCTATGATGGTTACAGATAAAATGTAGATAATTTTATAAGATTTCCAAAATGTCTTCTTGCAAGTCATTTGGAATTGTGTAACTCCAGTTATAGCTAAATCTTGTAGCTGCTATTTGCATTCAGAAATTGGCAGATTCCAATTATAGTGTTTGCTTGTATATTGTTAAGTGTGACTTATGCCTTGAATGATGACTGAGTTAGAGCACTTGAGATCTTGGGAAAATTGTGTCATGCTTGGTGTTGTCGTCTTCTTTGCCATCTTAGCATGATAGATTGTGTGATGTTTAAGTTAAGCATGGCAAAGTACTTAAGTGTGTTAGTGTAAACTATGCTTGTCTTGCTTGCTATTTTGTGATGCGTCTCATGGTACTATTCTTCATATTTATGCACTTGCATATTGCATCTCATCTAGGAACGCTAGATGCACCACGTGAAGGATGGGATGTTGGAGCCAAACCCAAGACAGCAGCGTTTGATGGACCTATCCTGAAGGTGGAAGGATCGGACAAGTGCTAGGACGGAAAATGCTCACTTAGCGAGTGTCGCTCTACCTAACTCGACTTGTGTCGGATCCCGTGCAAGCCCCGAGCATTATAAGTCTCCCAGAATTTTACAAATGTTTACTTAAGTACTTATGATTGCTGCATTAGGTTATAAGAGTTGAATGAAACCACTTGATGCATGTACATTCCTTGTCCACATATTACACCTTTAACCGGTATAGGTCCGAGGATCGAATAAATGCTTAGCCATGCTTAGACCGGTAGAAGTCGGGTGATTTCCGGTCACCTACGAGATATAGGTGGATACCGAGCACGGTTGGTTAAAATTGCTATCGTGGAAAGAACCATGGTTAATATAATTGGAGACCCAAGGGATGTCGATAGAGAAGCAACAAGACATGGAGGTCTTGGGTGTGGATCTATCCCGTGGTGGTGTCGATCAAGGACTGTGATTGTTGTTGGAACTTCGACAAGATTGAACGATGCCTCTCACTTAGCTAGCCGGATAATTCGTTCCGACCGCTGGTTTAGTAATTCAACTCGGTAGGGAATCGCTCACATTGTGCGCTCCTTCCGGAAACGATCGACCGAGCCCAAGGGTAGGCTTGGCTCGAGCATCCCGCATCTGGTGTTCCAGACAGCGCGCGTAGTCACGGACCCGCCAAATGTGTACCGGAGTTGTACCAAAGGTGACCTAAGGCTATCGTGGTTGGTAGACTGGGGTTGTGTTAGGAATAAATTCCCACCGGTTGAAATCGATTCAATCGCCGCTCTCCCGGATAGTGAGAAACTTGGCTAGCTCCAACATCGTAGTAATCGTGTTTATGGAACATGATGGTTCGGATGAAAATGGAATTACAATACCGCTATGGTTACTATTGTATGCTTCTAAAGGATATACCACATGTTTGGCACAGGATAGTTGCTAATCTAGAAATGGATAGTGATAATTAACTTGGTAAAGGAATCATAATTGTACAACGGATCGATTTGCCTTTTTCGCAAAATATTGTCAAGTTACGTCCACTTATACAAATACTTGCATAATCCTTGGAGTCATTTTATTTCGGTTCATGACGGGTAAGTCTAGCTGAGTACCTTCTCGTACTCAGGGTTTATCCCACCATGTTGCAGGTGAAGTTCTTGGCCTGTTGAAGATGGTGGCTAACCACCGATGGGCTCGGTGATTCTATACTTACTTCTCATCTATATGCTTTTGTCGGATGATGTCACTTATGCTAGCAATGTATTTGGAACATATATTAATGTAATCTTTTGAAAGCTATGTTGTTTTCACTAATCGATTTTGAAACCCAAACTTGTACTTTTAATTGTGAACCCATTTGTAATCTTATTTCCGATGCAACCCTGTGTATGTGATGTGTATTTGCTTAATCCCGCAATCTTGGTTGTGATGTTGATTTACCGAGGTCTTTCGGGACACTCGGCGAACTACCGGGTTTATATGAGTGAAAGTATGTGCATGTCAACGTGTTAGCGGGGACAGCCATACTTGATCTTGTATAAATTGGGCGGTTCTGTTACAAAAAACATCATAGAAGAGCCTAGGGTTTTGTCACAGATCACTCGTGCGACTCATCTATGATGATATCCTTTAATACTATGACGAACAAGGCTTCGTCATTGAACTAATTACACATATTTGATGAACAATATTCGATCTATAATGAACGACTTCATCATAGATCTCCACATGGTACTTTCTCCATCCGACGTGTACGTATGGAACCTGTAGTTACTCATCCGTGATGCTTGCAATTCATCATAAAAGTCTCCGCTCGATCCTATCTCCATGCGACGTGTACCTGTGGGACCCTTCTCCATCCGACGTGTACATGCGGGACCTATAGTTACTCATCCGTGACGCTTGCAATTCATCATAAAAGTCTTCGCTCGATCCTATCTCCATGCAACATGTACCTTTGGGACCCTTCAACATCTGACCTATGGGACTCGATGGCTTAGGTGTCACGTGTACCTATGGGACCGTTCTCCATCTCCATTCGACCTATGGGACCCAACAACTTTCATGTCACGTGTACCCATGGGACCATCCGACCTATGGGACCCGATGGCTCACGTGTCATGTGTACCTATGGGACCTTTTTCCAACTTCATCCAACCTATGGGACCCGATGGCTTGCATGTCACTTGTACCTTTTGTGTCGTCGGGGTCTAATAAATTCAAAAAAACATCAATGTCTAGGAGTCGAACCCAGGACTCAGAGGAAGGAATGCACGGTCTTTACCATTGCGCTAGATGCCTAGTTGTAGTGACATGTCTTTGGAGTCATTATAGTATCATATTCTCTGTGTGGATGCCCTACAGGTTGACCTATATTGGATATTTCTCCTTCAAGTGGAAACAAATCTATGAACGTTAGCCTAGTGGCGGCAGAGGAGGATCCCCGGTGTGTCTGTGGTGGCTTTGGCATCCTTTTGGAGGCTAGGCGGCGGGGCTTGATGGTGGAGCATGGTGGCATTGGTGTCTGTGTCCATTGTGTGCCATCGCAGAGGTGACAGATTCGATCCGTAGGTCTCCTTTCTCGCCTTTTCCTGTTCGCTTCACTGTTTTGGTCCTTTCTTGAACATGAGGTATACAAGAAATATTCTAGCATTGGAGATCTGGTTAGGCCAATGATATGATGATGAAAAAAACTAGGAGGTGGCACTAGTTGGTTTTCTGCTGATGTCTTAGTTTTCTGCATATGTTCTGTTTTGTTACTGTAAATGTCTCCTATGGAAGAAGCTCTGAGCTCGTGTACTGATTGTAAGTGTGATGGATAGACTTGATTTAGATAGAATTATAATGGTTACATCTCCATTAGCTACTACTCTAGTTTGAGTTATAAATATCTATGTGGTGCTACTCTAAATTTGTTTAAGGTCATACCATAAAAATTGTTAATGGTTGTTAAAGTTGCACTTTGGTATGAGTTGTGGACTTCACTGTTGGATCTTTGTTGGATTATTTTCCTCTTCAGTGATCTCATTACTGAGCAAGCTCTCATCCTACTACACACAGACAAAATGGAGGAGGCCCCCAATAAGAGGAACGCACTGGCTAACCTCACGGTTGTTGCCATTGTCGAGATCCTTCGCCGCCTCCCCGCCTGCTCCTTGTTCTGCTGCTAATTTGTTTGTCGCTCCTAGAACCACCTCATCAAGGACTACAACAACCATAGGGTGCTACCCCAGGATGTGGTAGGCTTCTTCTATGACACCGACCAAGGCTATCGATGCTACACCAGAGTCACCGGTGCACACCCCTCCTAGTCCTTCTTGCCCTTCACCTTGACTAATGTAGCTATCTCAGATATCTACAATGGCCTCATCCTATGCTGGTGCTGAGGGGCTAATGGATCATACTGCTATGTCATCTACAATCTGTCAACCAAGGAGTTCAAGGAAGTGATGTCTAGCATCCATTCTGTTGGTGAGGTTCGATTAGGGTTCGATCGGAAAGCCTCCTCGCACTTCCATGTGATTGAATATATAGAAGAGGAACAGTTTGATCAGTGTAGCGGTGTGGACATCTACTCATTTAAAACTATAGCATGGATCTATAAGGAATCAAAAAAGTGTAGGAATACTTCTGTAACAATTGAGAAATCAGATAGGAGATCATCAGAAACTGTGTATCTTAACGGTTGTCTGCACATTATGGGGTACTCGTGGGGCTATCAGATACTTTATGTGGATATGGAGGGAGAGGCATGGAGGAAAATTCATTGCCCGCATGGTTCTATAGGTTCCATCCATCAAGCTCAGGGTCACTTGTGTGTATGTACTATTCGTGGTCACGATATGCCCAAGCTTAACATCTAGATCCTTGAAGACTATGGTACTAATAAATGGACATTGAAGCATACTGTCAGCACTCTGGATGTGTTTGTGGAGACTAACATTGAATTTGGTTACTGAGATGTTGATCAGTACAACTCAATGGTTCACCCAGAATGGAATTTTCTTCTCTTTGTTGGGGATGGGGAGGAAAATGACATCGTCGCATATAACATGGACAACAGAAAAGTTCATGTCATCCCTACATGTTACAGTGTGTTTTTCAGATGGGATGTCCTACCACAAAACATCTGTAGACCTTACTATCTTCTTTATGTTCCCTTGTTCTCAGAGTTGGAGTCATTAGTAGAGGAGTAAATAAAGTTCCATGATGTATCTCTTTGTCGTGACATGTTTAAATGGATCAATATTGTTTGATTGTCTATGGACATGTTAATTTCCTCTTGGATGGATGTTGTCATTATTTTGTAGCAACTTTACCTTGTTTGTTATGTAAGCTAAGGTCTGTGCAGTAGTAGACTTGATTTAGTTGTATTGTAATGGTTATAGCTCCATTAACTACTACTCTAGTTTGAGTTATATCTATGTGGTGCTACTCTAAATTTGTTTTAGGTCGTACCATGAAAATTGTTAATGGTTGTTAAAGTTGTACTTTGGTATGAGTTGTGGACTTCACTGATGGATCTTTGTTCGATTATTTTCCTCTTTAATGATCTCATTACTGACCAAGCTCTCATTCTACTACACACATACAAAATGGAGGAGGCCCCTAACAAGAGGAATGCACTAGCCAGCCTCATAGATGATGCCATTATCGAGATCCTTCACCGCCTCCATGCCTGCTCCTTGTTCTGCTGCAAAGGTGTCTGTCACTCCTGGAACCGCCTCATCTTGGACTACAACAACCATAAGGTGCTGCCCCGGACTCCGACCGAGTTCTTCTAAAACATTGACCAAGGCCATCAACGCTACACCAGAATCACTGGTGCACACCCGTCCTTGTCCTTGTCCTTGTTTCCCTTCACCTTGGACAATGTTGCTATCTCAGATATCTCCAACGGCCTCATCCTATGCTGGTGCCAAGGGGCTAATGGATTATACCGCTATGTCGTCTGCAATCCGGCAACCAAGAAGTTCAAAGAACTGCCACCTAGCATTCATTCTGTTGGTGAGGCTCAATTGGGGTTCGATCTGATAGCCTCCTCGCACTTTCATGTGATTGGATATATAGAAAAGGAGCAGGATGATGAGTGCAAGGGTGTGGACATCTACTCATCTAAAATTGCATCATGGATCTATAAGGAATCTAAATGGAGACCAAATACTTGTGTGACAATTGAGATATCAGAAGAAATGAGATCTTCAGAAACTGTGTATCTTAACGATTGTCTACACATTATGGGGTACTCAGGGGTTTACCCTTAGATACTTGTTGTGGATATGGAGGGAGAGACATGGAGGAAAATTCCTTGCCCACGTGGTTCTTCACCCTCCATCCATCAAGCTCAGGGTCACTTGTGTGTATGTAATGTTCATGGTTGCAATATGTCCAAACTTTTAACCTAGATCCTTGATGACAATGGTACTAATAAATGGACATTGAAGTATAGTGTCAGCATTCTGAAGGTGTTTTCATGGACTAACATTGAATTTAGTTATTACTCATACTACAATATTAATGAGTACTACTCAACGGTTCACCCAGAATGGAATTTGCTTCTCTTTGTTGGGGTTGGGGTTGGGGTGAAAATGACATCGTCTCATATAACATGGATAGTAGAAAAGTTCATGTCATGTTTAAATGGATCAGTTAGTTTTTGATTATGGCATCCTGTAGTAATGAACATGTTAATTTCCTCCCTTGTTCTCGAGTTGGAATCATTAGTTAAATAAAGTTCCATGATGTAACTTTAACTTGTTTAAATGGATCAAGCTAAGAATTTGATTATATTGTGTCGAACATGTTAAAACCTCTTGGATCGAGATTGTCAATTTTGCACTTTCTTGCTTGTTTATAATGTAAGCTAAGGTCTATAGTGTCAACACCAATGGATCCTCTTTGTTCCCAAAAAATAAAATTTCAACACCAATGGCTCCTCTGTAGTAGTGATATATTAACCATCGCGATCTCTTCCGCTATTTCCACAAGGAAGGCTATGTCACAAGCGGCTTGCGCGCACAGCTACAGGGTCTAGACCCACATCCTTAGTTCCACAACCGGGGATGGTGCTATCATGCAGTGACGGGATGACTCTCCGACAACATCGGGTGGAAGCCCCATGACCGGGGATGGCATCATCATGGAGAAAGTGCTGCACAATGCAAGCCAAGTTCAAGCCCATATAGGATAAGGGGTAGAGCGATCGGATTGAGAATGCAAACGACTTACCGAACTGACCGGCATAGCATGGCATGAAATCACAGGTGGTTGCCCCTATCGGGAGATACCTTGTGGGGATGCTTTCCGAGCATGACCATAGATGAAGAACTAGGCTCCAGGGCCAACGAGGCTTGAGACGCCATCACACCCATGTTCACCTATTGAGAAAGTAGGCAAATTCTAAATACTAGTTAAATTAAACAGCATGAACACATACTAGCTAGTGTGAGCATTGCTCGCATATTTAGTTAAATGAAGATAAACAACATGAACAGTGGTACGGTGATGATCCACCTTCGAAGGGGAATTGGTGGTGGGTGAGAGATCACGCCGATGAGAGGTCCATCTATCGGAGGAGGATTGCCGACGTGGAAAGCATCTAGGGCCTCCCCATCCAATAGTTGTCATCATTAGATCGTCTACCTCCTCCATGCGGATGGGGACGCTTGACTCGATTGTAGTGTCCCTCATGCCCTGGAACTCCCACTAGGGGTGGCCCCTCATCTTCAACGGGAGTACCCGATGGCTAAAGAAGGTATGGATCACCCTCGACGCTGTTAGTCCCCGGTCCTTCAGTTCCTCGATTGCATTAAGCAATAAGCGCAAATGCTACGGTTCTAACCGGGTTGGCGTCCTCGACCACAATTCTAGCGTGTCAGGACATAGCCAGTCATGAGAAAAAGTCAGTAGCGACTATAGCTCATTGTTGGGGATGTAGAGCCACCTATGCTCCCAATCCAGGTCTATGGCATACTGGCGGTCAAGGCTTAGGTAGCGCTCCTCCAATCTAGGACAAACTTCGATCGAGGCGCCCCCCATCGAACAACGATAGTGCCAAGAGCACGCTGATGGAACCACCTAGAAAAGAATCTGTCATAGATCATAATGGGCAGGTATTCCTAGGAAGCCCTCGCACAGCATGATGAAGGCCAAGAGGTGGAAGATCCCGTCTGGGGTCAAGTCATGGAGGCGGAGCCTGTAGTAGTAGAGCAACCACCTAAGAAAGGGGTGTGTTGGTAGCCCAAACCCAAGAAGGTGGAAAGGGACAAAAGAGACGACCTCATTTTCCTTTGGCCTTGCCTCCACTTCGCTTCTTGTTAGGACTCTCCACCCAGCTCCTCGGTGGCCTTTGGGATCACCCCCCTCTCTTACAAACTAGTCAAACTTTGCCCGGTCAATAGACGACCTTGTCCACTCTACCATGGTCCTGGCAGGAGGCATCGGTGGTGCAATAGGGTGGAAGGCAAAAGCTTTAGGATAGAATTAGGAGCTCTAGAGAGAGAAGATAGCAGGTATAACCTTCACTCTTGTCCCTTGTCTATGCTGCTATAGTTTGGGGCCGTCGACCACCCCACGATCGAGATGTTTGCGTGGGTGGGCGGCGGGGCTTCATCCTATCATGTCAATGTGATGGGCCTAGAGGCGACGTCCCCTACTATAACAGGCTGCTGATGCCATCCACGCGCTCGCGCCTACATGGGAATGCAGGAGCATGTCATTCATCAATTACACTATCCGGGTAGTCAAGATTTCAGATGGCGGACCTTGTGTGATCTAGTGAAGTATAGACAGTGCGGTCTAATCCAAGCAGTCATGATAGTCAAGGGGCAAATTGAGGATTTGCTTCAATTTCTCTTGGTTTGCAAAGGCACGCATCAGATTATAAAACCAAATTCTGAATAAAATTATCTTTGATGCATGGTTCTTGCAAGTTCAACAATTCTTATCAAATACATGAAAATAAGATGAGTTGGGTTCAATACAGATCAAAGCCACTCATGACTACTACTACTACTAATTCAAATGTTGTGACCGAGTGCACTCCATTGGCAATAGTTTTACTCATAGCTCTATACTATGTAATGTCTAACGAGATCAAATATGCCGCATTCAGACTTTCTTGCGAGTGTAGTAAAATATGAACAGCTATCTGGCTGCTTTGTTTTGGTGGCTCATTTCTTGATGCATATTTCTCGAAGGTGTGTGCTCCTTAGAGATCGTGGAGATATGGCCTCGCCTTACCTCCCGCTATCGCTCGGCATCTGCTTGAACCATGATGGCGTAGAAGCATCCAAGGGAGAAGATGATGGTGTGGGACCTAGACATGACTAGGCAGGCTCTCCGCGCAGTGAACTCAAATGGAGATGAAAGAGCATGATTGTTATTTAGCAAATTGAGCATGGCTTAAAGGTAGAGACAACCAAAATGATTTAGCAACATGGCATAAGATTTTTCATAGAAGCCCATCCCCCATACTTGAATTTTGCAAATGCAAAATCAAGTTTGGATGGATGTGATCCAATGTTGCATGATGATTGGTTGGACATACCTTGCGTCGTCATCCTTCATTCTTTTTGCTTCAAACCTAGAATAGTTAAAGGGCGTGCCTCATTATTCAAGCTTGAACCATGGTCTAGGCGGTGTCAGAAGCATCCAAGGGAGGAGATGATGAACACAGGACCTTCCGACATGACTAAGCTCTACCGCTCAAACCTAGAATAGTAACTCAAAAAATACCTGATGAAATTTTCACAATATATTTTTATGTTATTTCAGCAAATAGAGGTGAATGGCTTAAAGGTAGAGACAACCAAAATGATTTAAACCAACATGGCATAAGATTTTCCCTCCAACATAGAAGCTTCGTTTATCCCCACGCCAACTTTGAATTTATGATAAATGTAAAACCACCCATCAAGTTTGAATGGAAGCACAAGGGGTCCAATGTTGCATGATGATTGGTTGGAGATACCAATTGATTCGTCGTTTCATCTTTCTTTAGATGAGGTGTTCATGAAATAACTTCCATGCTCATCGATGTCATCTTTCTTTTTAGACTCCAAGGTTGTTTCTTCATGAATGTCTATAGGCGGAAACATTATCTCCATCATTCCATTATTATGACATCCATTGGTCATTTTATTGTCCAAGATTTCCCTTAGATTGGTGACTCTAAGGTGATCTTATCTAAGGCCTCGTCCATCCATTCAATGGCAACGGCACATAAGTTCTTAATATCCTCCCGCCATTGTTGTTGCTCTTCTTGGTCTTCCTTGTGGCCTTCATGACTCCTGTGCTTTGGGTGTCTTGGTGGATTTCTAGGATCATCATGAGTTTTAGGAGAAAGAGCATAAGAGGAATCATCGGGGTCAAGGATGGGTTTGAATGAGACATCTAATGTGAGCATAGAAGGGGAGAAGATAGAAATTGCTTCTAAATGACTTGGCTCTCCTTCTATGGGTTCACTAGACATGTCATCCTTGAATTCTTCCCAATGTCCTACATGGGAACAAGGACACTTTCTAACAAATCCCTTCTTGATAGGAATTGAATTAGATTCACTCAAAGGTCTCTTGTGGAACTGGAAGTTTAAGCTTTTCCTAAAATCAGCATCAAAAAGATCATCCTCACAAGAAATTTTAAAATGTTGAATTTCTTCTTCTCTAGGAGGACTTTGGGGTATTCATGGTTCAGGATTGATAGCTAAATCTTGGGATTGGAGTGGTTGTGATTTGGCTATCAAAATTTCTTCCTAATCGGGAGATGATTCCTTCTCTTCCTCGGGAGTTTATTATTAATGCTAGTGTAGGGAATCCTTCCACTAATTCTATCAAGCATAAATCTTGCTTCACTAGCATACAAATGAAGAAAAGCTCCTCTAGAGGCTTGATCAACTGATTGCATGGAATCCTTGCTAAGACCCATATAAAAATGTTGAAGAAGTATCAAGTCTTGAATGGCAAGGTCCGGGCCAGTGATGACAAGGTCATTAAAACGATCCCATGATCTGGTAAGAGATTCTTCTTCTAGTTGTCTAAAATTTAAAACCCCTTTACGAAGGCTAACCACTCTAGAGATGGGAAAGAAATGTAAACAAAATTTAAAGCATATTATTTCCCAATCTCCTTGCATACTTCCTACGGTTTGTCTATACCATCGTTTAGCTTTTCCCATCAAAGATAATGGAAAGAACTTCCATCTTAAGGTTTCGTCAGACATGCCAGCGATATGCAAGTATGCACATGTCTATGAAAACTCCCATAGGTGTGAGTATGAGTTTTTGTTGCCTTCTCCCAAGAAGGATTCTTCCTAAATCAGTTTTATTAAACACGGGCGCAGCTCATAACCAGGTATTATGATAGGCTCTGATGATTTTGGTGGTTTTAGGCTTGCGCTCGTGGGTTTAGCATATTGATATATAGGTGTGTTATCCATGCTAAAAGTTATCCATGCTAAAATAAAAAGAAAAACAAAAGAAAGAATAAAAGATAAAAGGTTAACCTGGGTTCGTAGTTAATTCAGCAACCATTTCCCTGGCAACGGCGCCAAAAAGCTTGTTGGTATTTATTAACGCACACAGATAAATCCACAAGTGCACGGATACTGCTATAGCTTTTACCCGGAAGTATTCCAAGTATCGTTTCCACAGGGAACCATGTGAGATTAACTACGGTCTAACTTAACTAAGGGTAGCAACAAGGTTAGGATAAACAAGAGCGTAGAGTGGATAACTAAGGTTCCCTTGTTCTGACTTTGGTAAGCTATGTCTTTTACTGTTCAACTGGAGACATTACTAAGGAAAGGCACCAACAGAGGATGCATTCCTTCGCAACCGGGTCCTACTTGGCCTACAAACAGGAGGTGGACTATAGAGGACTCAATGAAAGTGTCACACTTGCGTTCTAATGCTACTTCATGATCTACCACCGGTTCAAAATGCAGGGTGCATCCACGATTAACCCAAATCTAAGCACCACACTTACACTTACAATTAATACTTTACTCCCCCTAGGAAGAGAATAAAGAAGTCAAAAGAGTCATGATCTTGATAAACAATACAAACAAGATGCTTACTTGAATCAGAAGTTGATTACCAGAGAAAACTCGGAAGCAAGCTCAAGTAGAACTTGGATCCACCAAGGTTCAAGTCGTAGAGAGAGCACCAATAGGCCAACACTTCCTCCAAACTCTTCCCTTACTCTCTATCTCACTATTTCTATTTATAAGACTAGATCCTAAGGAGGACTAATCTTCTCTTGATAGCTGGCTCTGATCTTGATGAGGAGGATATGAATTAGGGTTTTAGGATAGCTCTCTAGAGGGGGGTATAGGGCCATATATATAGGGGGTAGAATCAATTCTGGACCCTTGGATCAAACCGACTTAAAAGGATGGCGTAGATGCAATCTAGGAGGCGGTGGAGAACCAACATTCGAAGCAGAGTCTGACAGGAGGGGCCCATAGGCTGGCTAGCCTACAGTGGGGGCTGGCCGGCCCCACATGGTAGCCCCTTGGGGTCTCCTTCGGTGGGAAGCCTTCTGGTGTGTTCTAGATCCTTCCCAAGTAGTTTACATCTTGGATAAACGTGATGTAATCTGGTAATTAAGTCCCCCTTGACAGTTTTCTAGATAAACCCTGCTGAAAACATAGATTCGCCAAAACTTGTGGAATTTGTCAATTTAAACCCCTATGCCTATGTTTGGTGATGGAATTAAGTATATATACAGGTTATGTTGATGGTTTATGATTGATGTTAGTGACCGTCAACAAGCTCCCCCAAGCTTAACCTTTGTCAGTCCCTACATAAAGCTAAACTTAGCAATGGATCAGGAGTTGCTACAATGCTTTCACGCCTCAAAAGTACACATGCGTTCAATCCAGAATTCTCCTCTGGATTAGAATAAACTGATCTGACTTTCAAACTTACCCATATTACCTTCAACCATGGGGCTTCTTAGCCTTCACTTGGGTCTTGAGCAATTGAAAGACATAACGATCAAGTCAAGCACTATATCTCAAGTTCTTTGTTCCACCATTGTTCTAGAGTTTTTATAAGTTTTCAAAATAAAACTTAGAGATTCCATTGTATGACACTCTCAAGTCTCACAATATATGTGGTATTTGTGGATCCTCACCAAGGCAATGAAGATGTTATGCCTTTTTCTTCCAACCACTAAGGCTTATGTGGAGTTCATAGGTAGGGAGAAGCTAGAGCATACTTGCAATGCATATATTGTAAAGTCAAACAACAGATCCAAAGAGAGTTGAGTCATACAATCAAATCAAGATGTGTATGTGTGTGGATATATATGGTGGCTAACATAATTCTACTTTGCTCCATGAAAACATATCTCTCCTTTGAAACTTGGAAACATTTGCTAGATAGTAGGGTCTATCTTATTCATCTCTTTTTCTCTATTTTTTAGGCGGGCATCTAAGTACCCATTGTTTTCAATATCTCGGACACTTTTGTGTCCATTTTTTCCCATCATTTTCATTTTTTATTTTTTTACTTGAATAATTTTTGCATAGCCTATTCCTCTTTTCTACAACAAAACTTTTGAGAGATAGCAACAAGAACTTGGAGCATTTATTTGATGGATGAAAACCTATCAAGCATGTTTTTGTGTTCACTCCCAGTGTAGGAGTAAAACATTTTTTGGTGGATCTAGATGGAAGGCATGTTTTTGCGCCTACCACCAGTGTAGGAGTAGTGCATATCTAGGTGGTGTGTACATAATCTTGATTTTAAGAGCATGACAAACCTCTCATAAGGGTCAATAAAGCTTGACAAAACTCAATGCAAAAGCAAGTAGCTTGTATGTGGAAGTTTTTCTAGTCTAAATAACATATATGACTCTGGTGGAAATTAAAGCTTTGTTATACAGGAACTCATCATATAGCATTTTTGAGTTTTTTCAAAAAGTAACTCTCCAGAACTTTAGTGTCACTTGGAACAAGATAAACAGTACTTGAAAGGAATTATAACAGAGAAACTATTCATCATTTTCATTCAAGAGATTATCTAGAGAGTCCCTTTTATTTATTCAGCTCTTAAAAACAAACTTAAAGCAACCTAGATACACACTCTTTTTATTTTGTTTTCAATTTTACTAGATCACACATTATTACTATAAATGATTAAGGCAAAGATAAATTTTTATTTTGTTTTTCATTCATCATTTTTTAACTAATAAAAACAAATAAAACTAAAACAAAAGGGGGAAAGACTACTTACCTAGATACACGGGAGTACTTCTCCCCCAAGCTAGCTCTTTCGATGAGGGTTTGGTGTTTTAAGTCCTTCGAACCAGACTTCTCCTTGTGAAGTTCATTGATCAAGTACCTCGGTTTGCTCTTAAGATGAGGATTCTTGTGATGACGCCTCCAATGGTGATGTCACCTCTTTTCCGTCAAACCTGTCTTGGTTTTGTGTTTTGATTTTGGTTCGACAGTTTTGAACCTTCACTTGTAAAAATTTGGGGAATTGACGAACTCCTCCCACACTTTGCTTGAAGTGTGTCCTGCTCATAAAGACAAGGTAAAGATCAAGTGCATGGGCTCTATTGGTGGGAAAACACCAACAGAACCAAAATTGTATTCATTCTTCTCTAACCTTAGGCACATTGGACAAAATAAAGTTGGTGTTATGTGCCTATATCATGGGTGATAAGATCAGAAAATTGAATATGAATGTAGCATTTAAGTACGTTTGGCCAAAAGGGTTGAATTGCTTAACCCATGGAAGGATTGTCTATATGTGCATTTTTTAGTTCATTTGGTTAAGGCTATGAGATCAAGAAAATGGTGCTAGTAACAAGCTTAAAGAACTAAACATGTTGAGTTAATCAAATTGGATCAGTAAGTTGTAACTCAAACATGTTTGTTTCTTAGTTATATGCCTACCCGAATCAAGGAAAACTATTTAAATAATAACCATTTACCTTAGGATATTACCTTCGTCATTGAAGCGTGATGACACCACATGACAAATGGTAGATGACTCATGATGGTCCTTCCCTTTTTCCTTGAAGTTTTCCTTGTTCGTAGATTGCACCCTTCCTTTCTCATCCTTTTGTCATGCCATCTTTCTACTCTTTGATCTTGCCATTTTGTTGGACCTTCTGCCTCACCCTTTGTTTTATGCCTTAATGATTTGTTTTCACAAATGATCTCCTGTTGGTGAGGGCTTATTAGGTCCATTGATCAAGACCTCTCCTTGCATTTAGCTTTTCTTTGCATCATCTGATCCAAGAGATGAGGATGCGACAAGTTGTATGTTCTTCTCTCGTTAACCTCTCTTGGACATTGGAGCTGCAGACTTGAGTTCCTCCATCCATGATGAATGAGTTGTGTCTTCTTTTCACAAATTTATTGGAGTTCATCATGTGCCTTGCTTCATCTCCAATTTGAATTCATCTTGTGACTTACCCAAATTAAATTGAGAGTTTCCTGTAGGGGTTTGTCTAACAAATTGTCCAGTATCTACTGCAGCATACTATCGGCTCAAAAATCAACCTAGACACCACGTCTAATTTGATTTAGGAAGGCATTTTAACCTAAGCACCATGCTTAATTTAAAAGCCTTTGGAAGTACAATCAACACACCTTTTGGTTCAAGAAGCAAACTAGACACCTTGTCTAATCTAATTCAGGAAAATAGTTTAAACTAAGCACCATGCCTAATTTGAAAGGTGTATGAAAATACTTTAAAACCTGAGCATATACTATAGCAAACAATTGTAGTATGAAAGCATTATAGAGATTTACTCAAATAGAGATGAAAGAGCATGATTGTTATTTAGCAAATTGAGCATGGCTTAAAGGTAGAGACAACCAAAATAATTTAGCAACATGGCACAAGATTTTTCAAAGAAGCCCATCCCCCATACTTGAATTTTACAAATGCAAAATCGAGTTTGGATGGATGTGATCCAATGTTGCATGATGATTGGTTGGACATACCTTGCATCGTCATCCTTCGTTCTTTTTGCTTCAAACCTAGAATAGTTAGTGACAAAAATACCCGAAGGAATATTTTCATAATTATATTTTTTTGTTCATTTCACAAGGGCAATACAGCAAAAGGTGAAAGTCCATGTTATCTCCCAAAAGTGCTTGTTTTGGGGGAAAAGCTCATCCTTGGGAAACCTTCAAACCGTGCTAAGTTGGTGAGGTGGTTTCCCCTCCAACACCAACCTTTGTGTACCTATCTCAAGATTTATGCCAACGAGATTTGCAATATTTATGAGAAACATATGCATCTATAACCACCCTTTCAAAATTGTTGTGAATAGGAAGCACAAGGGGGTTTAAGATCTCATGTGTGGCAATGTTATAGAGACCAATTGATTCAGAAGATTTCTCATGTGAGCATGGATTTGATGAGGCATTCATGAAATAACTTCCATGCTCATCAATGTCATCTTCCTTTTCATACTCCAAGGTTGTTTCTTCATGAATGTCTATAGGAGGAAACATTATCTACATCATTCCATGCCTATGACATTCATTGGTCATTTTATTGTCCAAGATTTCTCTTAGATTGGTGACTCTCAGGTTGATCTTGTCTAAGGCCTTGTCCATCCATTCAATGGCAATGGCACATAAGTTTTTAAAATCCTCCCACCATTGTTGTTGCTCTTCTTGGTCTTCCTTGTGGCCTTCATGACTCCTGTGCTTTGGGTGTCTTGGTGGATTTCTAGGATCATCATGAGTTTTAGGAGAAAGAGCATAAGAGGAATCATCGGGGTCAAGGATGGGTTTCAATGAGACATCTAATGTGAGCATAGAAGGGGAGAAGATAGAAATTGCTTCTAAATGACGTGGCTCTCCTTCTATGGGTTCACTAGACATGTCATCCTTGAATTCTTCCCAATGTCCTACATGGGAACAAGGATGCTTTCTAATAGATCCCTTCTTGATAGAAATTGAATTAGATTCACTCGAAGGTCTCTTATGGAACTGGAAGTTTAAGCTTTTCCCAAAATCAGCATAAAAGATCATCCTCACAAGAAATTTCAAAAGGTTGAATTTCTACTTCTCTAGGAGGATTTTGGGGTATTCATGGTTCAGGATTGATATCTAAATCTTGGGATTGAAGTGGTTGTGATTTGGCTATCAAAACTTCTTCCTGATCGGGAGATGATTCCTTCTCTTCCTCGGGGAGTTCATTATTAATGCTAGTGCAGAGAATCCTTCCACTAATTCTATCAAGCATAAACCTTTCTTCACTAGTAGACAAATGAAGGAAAGCTCCTCTAGAGGCTTGATCAACAGATTGCATGGAATCCTTGCTAAGACCCATATGAAAATGTTGAAGAATTACTAGGTCTTGAATGGCAAGGTCTAGGCCAGTGATGATGAGGTCATTAAAATGATCCCATGATGTGGAAAGAGATTCTTCTACTAGTTGTCTAAACTTTAAAACCTCTTTACAAAGGCTAAACACTCTGGAAAGGGAAAAATGTAAACAAAATTTAGAGCATAATATTTCCCAATCTCCTTGCATACTTCCTATGGTTTTTCTATACCATCATTTAGCTCTTCCCATCAAAGAGAACGGAAAGAACTTCCATCTTAAGGTTTCGTCAGACATGCCAGCGATATGCAAGTATGCACAGATCTGTGCAAACTCCCATAGGTGTGAGTATGAGTTTTCGTTGCCTTCTCTCGAGAAGGATTGTTCCTGAATCAGTTTTATTAAACATGGGCGCAGCTCAAAACCAGGTGTTATGATAGGCTCTGATGATTTTGGTGGCTTTAGGCTTGCGCTTATGGGTTTAGCATATTGATATATAGGTGTGTTATCCATGCTAAAAGTTATCCATGCTAAAAGAAAAAGAAAAACAAAAGAAAGAATAAAAGATAAAAGGTTAACCTAGGTTCATAGTTAATTCAGCAACCGTTTCCCCGGCAATGGTGCCAAAAAGCTTATTGGTATTTATTAACGCACACAAATAAATCCACAAGTGCACGGATGCCGCTGTAGCTTTCACCCGGAAGTATTTCAAGTATCGTATCCATAGGGAAACATGTGAGATTAACTACGGTCTAACTTAACTAAGGGTAGCAACAAGGTTAGGATAAACAAGAGCGTAGCGAGGATAACTAAGGTTCTCTTGTTCTGACTTTGGTAAGCTATATCTTTTACTATTCAACTAGGGACATTACTAAGGAAAGATACCAGCAGAAGATGCATTCCATCGCAACTGGGTCCTACTTGGCCTATAAACAGGAGGTGGACTACAGAGGACTCAACGAAAGTGTCACACTTGCGTTCTAATGCTACTTCATGATCTACCACCGGTTCGGAATGCAGGGTGGATCCACGATTAACCCAAATCTAAGCACCACACTTACACTTACGATTAATACTTTACTCATCCTAGAAAGAGAATAAAGAAGTCAACAGAGTCATGATCCTGATAAACAATATAAACAAGATGCTTACTCGAATCAGAAGTTGATTACAAGAGAAAACTCGGAAGCAAGCTCAAGTAGAACTTGGATCCACCAAGGTACAAGCCTTACAGAGAGCACTGATAGGCCAGCACTTCCTCCAAACTCTTCCCTCACTCAATATCTCACTATTTCTATTTATAAGACTAGATCCTAAGGAGGACTAATCTTCTCTTGATAGATGGCTCTGATCTTGATGAGGAGGATATGAATTAGGGTTTTAGGATAGCTCTCCAGAGGGGGGTACAGGGCCTTATATATAGGGGGTAGCATCAATTCTAGACCCTCGGATCAAACCCACTTAAAAGGACGGTGTAGATGCAATCTAGGAGGCGGTGGAGAACCGACATTCGAAGCGGAGATTGATAGGAGGGACCCATAGGCCGGTCGACCTGCAGTGGGGGCTGGCCGGACCCACATGGCAGCCCCTCATGATCTCCTTCGGTGGGTTGCCTTCTGGTGTGTTCTAGATCCTTCCCAAGTAGTTTACATCATGGATAAATATGATGTAATCTGACAATTAAGTCCCCCTTGATGGTTTTCTAGATAAACCCAACTGAAACCATAGATTCACCAAAACTTGTTTAATTTGTCAGTTAAAACCCCTATGCCTATGTTTGGTGATGGAATTAAGTATATATGCATGTTATGTTGATGATTTATGATTGATGTTAATGACCATCAACACGCATTTGCTCTTTCGGCAAAAATTTTGCACCACGCCAAGCAGTGCCGCCAACGTGCACTAAAAATTAGATGTCTCTTTTGCCCTCCACTCAGCAGATTAGGTTTACCATGCCATCGATTTTAGACAAGGGCATTTGTGGTATTGTGATGGCTACATAACAGTGCAAGGACTCACCGTCTCTGCCTCCATCTCCATCCTCTAGCCGCCACCATCTCTCCTCCCACTCCAAATCCTAGCCCCATGGCCTTCCTGTCCACTCTCTAGCCACCCCCTCGCCATCCCTCTCCAAACCCTAGGCACCGTCGGCACAATAGCTTGACTCATCAATCTCCAATCTCTAGCCGCACCCTCTCTCATAGATTTCTGAACCCTAGCCAGAGCCAGATCCCCTTCGATTCGTTAATAGCATGTCAGCTAACGACAGAAGGACCACCTCGATGATGGTATAGGCTAGATCTGGATCCCCTACTTTGGCACCTGTCATGACTAGCCAGATCTGAACCCTAGCCAGAGCCGGATCTAGTACTCCTTCATCAACGCCGGCCGCACCAGTTCCACGACCATGATGACAAGACGGTTGTGCTAACAACAAAGCGTAGCTAGGGTACGCAGAGGAAGAGGTACCCAAATTCCTTTTATGATGTGTGTTGTATTGTAGTGGTTCAACCTGGGATATGTACATAGCAATGGGGTTGCATATTTCCTATAGTTGAGTGTAGCTGACATGTGCTTTATTGGATTAATGACTTCCATATAAGCTATAGTTACTAGTTAGGCACTTATTTGCATACGCTCGCTCTCTGTTATGTTAACATTCGCTAGAAGCTTTAGTTAATAAATACCTTTGTAATCTAGATGAACAGCCACTAACTGCTTTTGAATGAGAGCGGGAGGCACAAGTCACAAAGAATCATAGGAAGATGATAGAACCAGGGGTGGTTGTGGAGGGATTCGGTGATACGGATGAAACATATTCAGATTTACAAGATGAGCCAGTGGCCCTTGCAGTTGAGGTGCTTGTTCTACCTTGTATTGAGTTCGGACGAGAGGGGCCGGGGGGTGGGGGTGGGGTGCAGATAGCAATGCAATGCTTTGCTATCGGAATAGCAATGCAATTTGTACAAGCTTCTTGCTTAAATTTGTTTTTTCTAATTTTAGTGTCTAGTTCGAAGAACCCTAGAGGAGACTCCGCCAGCAGGACAAAAGGAAGCATTGATATCATTCCTAGAGGAAGGCAGTCCAAGAGAGTGAAGTCAACATGACCTGGAGAGTTGACTCATGGATCTAAGAAGAACAAGCAAAATCGTGCAAAAGCGAAGTGCCACCAGGCTACAAGATCTCGCTCCTATGTGGTATAGCTGCAATCATTTATAAGTGATGGTTGTGTTTAATTGTTACTCTAGCCTTTGTATAAATCAAAACTCATGTGCACTATTAATAGAAGCAATAGTGGCACGATCCTAAGGCCACCTTTGGAACGCAGGATCAGAAAAACGTAGGAACAGGAAAATACAGGAATATGATTGGAATGTATGTGAAAAACAAAGGAAAGAAAAATAGAGGAATTTTGTTAGAAGGGGTGTTTGGTTTTGTACAGGAAAAACATAGGAAACCAATACAATGAGGTTTCACTAGATGATTTTCCTTTGTTTTTCCTATGAAAGTTGAAGGATAGGAAACTTACCTATGGTTTTCCTTCCCCCAATTCAACCTATGAACCCAAGGCCTCTATGGTGTTAATTCCATAGGATTACTGATTCCTTCATTTTTTTTTGGAAGTCCTATGAACCAAAGGGGCCCTAAATTTGGCATCATCATTTAATTTTGAAGTTGCAATACATGTGCATTGTGCTTATGTAATCTACATCTGTAACCTATTGTTTACTGCTTGAATTTCATAGTATGTAATCCATATCAGTACATGTGTATTGTGCTTATGTAATCCATATCAATATGAAACATGCGTTATTTGTTACGAACTAATCTCTTGGGTTTTCAATTAAAGTCCTCTTTCACTATTTGTAACCTAATGTTTACTGCTTGAATTTCATAGGAAGCTATGGAAACTATAGGAGTAGAACTTGCTCATGGGCACGAACCAGTGACAAGTGTTGATGTTGTTCCCATGGTCCTTTGCCTCTCCCATGGCCAGGTCCACTCCAAGGTCAGTGGCAATACCCTTTTTGAAGAATAATGGTATCCTGACAAGCTCTGCCAGAACAGAGACATCAGCAGAGAGAATGCTTCAGGAACAGCTTGTTGCTGAATAGGAAAGTTTCTCTAACCCCATCGAACAAGTGGACAAACTGAAGAGGAAGACAGAAAAGACTAAAAAGGGAGTTTGAGGAATTCAAGATACAGCAACAGGAGGAGTACAATAAGCTACGTGAGAATATCATATGCTTCAGCTCTTCTTCTGGTAACTCTCAGTCATCAACTCTATTAGCTTGATGCAATGAACAATTGTGGTTTGATGTGTGTACTCATGTGCTGGTTTGATGTGGTGAAACTATCAATGGGTTTCTGCTGATATGTAAATAGTATTTTGTTGTATTTGATTATCATGCTGAATAATCATGTAGACATCGTCGAATAATTGTGTAGTCAATCTGTGCAGCAGTGACGATCTTGAATTACTTTTATGATGAATTGATTGTTGGGCATGTGGTAGAATCTGGGTAGGCCATGTGATCAAATAAAAATGCGACACATGGATGAACCAGTGCATGACACATGAAATATCCATGGCACGACACATGGGCTAATAAAAATTCAACACGTGGAAGGAAGTCATCAAGCCACATGGTCAAATCAAAAAAACAAAACATGGATGGACAGCACCATGACACATGGTCGAATAAGAAACGGTCGTGTGGACCAATAAAAATACAACACATGGTCCAATTAAGAAATGACACGTGACCCAACCGCAACATGACACGTGTGCCAATAGAAAACTGACATGTGGAACAACAGGGGACTGACACATGGTCCATTAAGAACCTAAAATGTGCAAGAACCAGAGATGGCCACATTGTCCAATAACAAGGTGACACGTACCCGAACCATCTCCAATGCAACCAGCTATAGCAGGCACATGTGGAAAGCATCTCCAATGGAAGCAACCGCCAGCGTGGATGCCCCTTGCCATGCATGCCAAAGCAGTTCTATGACGGTCAGTTTTCATCATAGATCTATCCACATCTATGACAAATTTCTAGAATCATCATAGACGTTAAGGAATGACGCGACTTCTATGATGAACCGTTTTTCGTCATAAACTCATCATAAAACAGAAATTATGACGAATTTGGCTACTTCAGTGATGAAAGTTATTCATCATAGAAGTGGATATTTCTAGTAGTGTAAGTAGGGAGTAGTGCTCTCCATTCAACACACCTCATTTGGGCTCTACAACTCCACCTCCACTTGTACTCTTTTTACCTTTTAGTAGTAGTTGGACCTAGCAAAGCTATTAAGGAGGGCTTGGCTCCTTGGAAAGAAAGAGAGAAATCTTGGTATGAATATAATGAGAATTTCTTCCAAAGTCTTGCTCTCATATTATCGATATAGTTGTGCTATAGAACTAGAGTATAGTTTTCATGTTATAATCATGACATATGAACTAGCATATAGTTTCTATGCTATGAGCTTAACATATAGAACTTTATGCTTAATCATTCATATAACCTATATGATTAGAAGTAGAGCTAAGTTGAGATGGTGGTTCATTGTTCCTTTGGGTTTGCCCATGTCCTATGCTTGTCGATCCATAGGGTCAGAGTCCCGGGGGAATGTGGGTAGTTTCCTTGTACATGGGCGTGGTGCCCAAGTGCACGGAAGCCTTCGGATATGATGGTACTCCACGGTTGAGGGGTAGGCAGCAGGTGGTTTTAGCCCTATCCATCCCTTGTAATCTCCACATTCGGGTATTGTGTAGGAGTCTTAAAGTCTCCCTGGCTTGCTGGTAGACCAGTGCCCGGAGATCTCCCCATCCATCTTACACTTAGTTCTAGCTCTAACCATGTAATTTGTATGATCATCAACTGTTCTTTGCATGGCTATATTAGAACATGCCTGCTCCACTTAGGAACATTCTTTTATTCTTTGTGTCTCTTTTATCCTTGAGGTTGGCCCAGATGTGTGTCCACTATCCTTGAATTACCATTTTTACCCCTGTCGTAGACTATTGGTTCACTATGCAAGAATGTAATCTTGCTCATATCCATGCTAGACTCTTACACCTTGCCTTCCTTTGGGAAAATATAAATAACGATACCCTAAATACTTTCGGGTGATGCTACAACAATAGATCTGTGTGCTTGCGGATATTTTCTATAATCGTTAAGAACTATCGTGTTGGTGTTTCTTGGTAGCGTTGCCAAGATTTGTCCAAATCTTAGTGATGGTGCTAAGAAATACCAACAGGCATTTCTAGTGTCGTTACCAGAAATGGATTCCATCTGCATACTTGGTGATTGCACAAAGAAATGCCAACACTCGGCGAGCCCATCCACACGGTGAGGTGGGCATGGAGCTCGGTGCCCAAGCTCTCAAGCAGGACATAGGAATGGAGCTCAATGACATAGGTGTCTTGGTCGAAGGTGGCACAAAGGAAGCCAGATCGAAGCGGTCCTCGTCTGGAATGCCATTGGCGGTTACGAATCTAGAAAATGACAGGGGAAGGAGGAAGCTACAAATCTAGATAACCACAGGAGGAGGAGGAAGTTGTGGACCCAGAGAATGATGGAGGAGACAAGGAAGCTGGCTTTTGGGAAGATGAGAAGTCACACCTTCCCCACGTGGTGGGTGGCCCTATCTCCGCCATGTCGATGATATGAGACTGAGGATGGGAAAACAGAGAATGACAAGCATGTCTCTAAAAACAATTTGAGGGCTTATGCTGGAACAAATGCAAAAAAAGCATGCTGTTGACACAAAAATGTGGCGATGTGATCAACACACAGCAAGCCGGATGATCTGAATGGAACGAGACCAGAAATCTGCTTGGCTTCAACATAGAACCAGCCGATTCTGAAAACCCAACGACGTGCCAGTCAATTTGACCTGCAATTGACAAGGAGAGAAAATCTTATCAGTAATTTAAGGTGGAACATGTCGATTTTGCTCCAGACAGTTCCAAATGTACGGCTAGGTAGCTGATTCAATAATGCTATCAACTAAATAGTCGATAGCCGGTGTATCCATTAAATGAAGATCTTTAAATCAAGGATTATCGGCTAATATTAAATGATAATGACATGAATCAAAATAAACCGATTCTCATGAAACATCAGAAAGAATCATTGATATAACACGTGGAGCCGATGAGTTTGATGAAAAGAGCATAACATGCGAACAAATCGACTGTCTAATATAAATGAATCTACAAATAGTTTCCATTGATTGCTCCAGACAGTTTCAATAAGTCTATTAGAGCTGATGACTTAACAAATCGGCTATCAAGTATTAATCCAAACACTAGGATAATACTTCTTTAGAAATTTTCCATTGATTGCTCTATCAAACTCCTCTTACCCTTCTAGTGTTTCCAAAATATAAGCATGATCAGGCACACAACATTTAATCTGATAAGGACTTTCCCAATTAGGCGACCATTTGCCAAACCTGTTGTCTTTAGACCCAATCGGCAATCTTACTTTCCAAACTAACTCTCCTTCACAAAATGGTTTGTTCTTGACCTTTTTATTATAATGCCTTGCAACCCTTAATTTATTGGCCTTAATATTTTCAAGAGCGCATAGCCAATGACAACTTAAGTCTTCCAAATCATCCATCATAAGGTTTTTATAGACTTCGGCTATCAAATAATTTTGCAATGTAACATGTCTTGATCCAGTCTGAATCTTCCAAGGAAGAACTGCATTATGCCCATAGACTAACTCATAAGGTGATGATTTAATCGATCCATGGTAAGCCATCCTATATGCCCACAATGCTTCATTAAGTGTCAGGTACCACTTCCTTGGTTGCTCTTCAATTTTCTTCTTAATCAACTTAATCAAAATTTGATTGGATGCCTCTGCCTAGCCATTAGGTTGAGCATAATAAGGAGAAGAATTTAGTAATTTAATTCCCATATTGGTAGCAAAATCTCTGAATTCTTCTGATGTGAACATTGTCCCTTGATCAGTAGTAATGGCTTGAGGAATCCCAAAATGATAAACAATATACTTCCTGACAAAATCAACCATACTCTTTGAAGTTACTATTTTCAAAGGAATCGCCTCAAGCCACTTGGTAAAATAATCCGTTACTACCAATATAAATGTGTGCCTTCTACTTAAAGGTGGAAAATCTAGCCAATTAAATCAATTCCCCAGCCTTGGAATGGCCATGGCTTAATTATTGGGTTCATAGCTGATGTAGGCAATTTCTGAACATTACCAAAACGCTGACAATCCTATCACCCCTTGTAATATTCAAAACAATCTTTTAATATTGTCGGCCACAAATATCTAGACCTGCGAATAACCCATTTCATTTTATAAGCCGATTGATGAGCTCCGAATATTCCTTCATGTACTTCTCTCATCAATACTCTTGCTTCTTCTTGACTTAAACATTTAAGAAAAACTCCATCGACTATTTTGTAATACAACTAATCATCTAACAAAACATACTTAGTCGATTTATATCTCAATTTTCTGGTAACCTTCTATGATGGATTCTTGAGGTAATCAGCTATTTCAACTCTCCAATCATTAGGCAAGGTCTCACTACTTAAGATTTCTTGGAACACTCGATAGCCTAACGCATTCTGAGCTAACCGATTGGCCTCTTGATTCTTTGCTCTTGGAATATGCTAAAGAGAAGGGTAAACTCCTCCAATAACTTTCAACATTCATCATGGTATCCCTTTAGAATATCATCTTTACATTCATATAGGCCGATCAACTGATTAATAACTAGCTATGAATCTCCAAATATCTCAATTGACTCAGCCTTAAAAATAGCTTCATATTCTGCTTGATTATTGGTGGTCATTGGTTTGGTTTGAAAGGCAAACTCAAAACTTGCCCCCTAAGGAGAAATAATAACAATATCAATGCCACCACCTTGCTTGCACGATGATCCATCAAAGAACAATGTCCAAGGCATATGTTCCACATAGCCGATGCTTGGTTTATGGTGTTGAGTAATAAAATCAGCCATCACTTGCCCTTTGACTACTTTAGTCGATTCATACCTCAAGTCAAATTCTGATAATGTAAGAATCCACTTTCCCATTCTCCCATTTAATATCGGCATTGACAACATGTGTTTGATCACATCGGCTTTAGACACAACTGTACACTCAGCCGATAATAAATAATATTGCAATTTAGTGCAAGAGAAATATAAGCATAAGCATAAGCATAACTTTTCAATAGGAGAATATCTTGTTTCGGATCAATAGGAGAAATAAATAAAAACAACATAAACTCTTGTATCAAGGCCAATCCAATCGCATACAGTTGATTGGCGAGGAAACCAACATTTTAAAATCTATATTGATGATGTAGTGGTTTAAATTCTTGATCCAAAGGGTACAAAGGAAAATCGATAGAACCCTTTACGATCATTTGAAATAAACCTTCGAGAAAATTAATTTACCACCACTATTGTATCATCAATATTGGAGATTCATCAATTGCTTTCATACTCTTGAATCTCAATTCCTCTCGTGGACCATAAAACCCAAAATTTGTCCAACACTCAAAGACTTATTAGAAAAACCATAATCTCATTGCCCTCTTTATAAGTTGCACCACTACATCATTATTCAATCCTTATGAAAATATCATCCCTCTAATAAGTTTCCCAATTCCAAAAGTCATCACAACCCATTCAAATAAACCGATTGCGCCAGGGCCCTAAAGGTTGTTTTCGCTATGTCTTCTTCAGCCATAAAAATTTGATTATAACCTGCATTACCATCCATAAAACTAAATACCTTGTGCCCAGCTGCTGCATCTACCAACATATCGGCTATTGGCATCGGATAACCATCCATCAGTGTAGCCTTGTTCAAATCTCTAAAATCAATACAGACTCTCAACTTCCCATTTTTCTTATACATAGGAACTACACTCGATATCCACTCTGCATATCGGTAAGGTCGGATAAATTTTGCTTCTAGTAGTCTTTCAGTCTCCTTCTTAATATCATCAATAACATTTAGATTAAATCTCCTTAGAGCTTGTTTAAATGGTCGATATCAAGGTTTGATTGGCAACCGATGTTCAACAATTGATCGATCTAAGCCAGGCATTTCATAATATTTCTAAGCAAAACAATCTTTAAATTCCTTTAATAAATCTATCAATTCTTGTTTATACTCAGGATCTAATTTAGCACTTACATATGTCGGCCTGGGCCTATCTCTAGGACCAATATCTATTTCTTCTAAATCATCAGCCAATGTAAAGCCATGTCCTAGTTTACCATCTGTACCATCTACTAGATTATCCATTAAAACAAACTTTTAGAGCCAACTACTTAGATCGGATGTTGGCCTTCATCATTGATTCTAATGAAGCCTCCTTCCCATTGCTTGCTAGAAAAACACTCAAAATCTTCTAGTTCTCAATACATTGGATCAGTTGTTGCTATACTCACAGAATCATCAGCATGAACTAGCTCAATATTGTCTCCATGCCACTGAATCAAGCATTGATGCATAGTCGATGGTACACAACAATTGGCATGAATCCAATCATGACTAAGGAGTAAATTGTATGAACCCTTTCCATCAATGACAAAGAATGTAGTGAGCAAAGTCTTGCTTCCAATTGTCAATTCAACATTTATTGCCCCCTGGTCTTGGACGCATTACCCCCAAAATCCTTATGCATCATGTCAGTCTCAATCAGATCTTCTGGTCCTTTACCAAACATGCAAAAAGTAGTATAAGGCATCAGATTAATAAGAGGCACCTCCATCAACCAACATTTTACTCATTGGCTTCCCATCGACAAAACCTTTCACATATAAAGCCTTCAAATGGTCGATGCTTAACTGGTTTATCAAATATAACTTGTTGTATTAATGTCCACTGGGTTGTCGTCTCTTCATACTCTGATTCATCAAAATCCAAATAGACTTCTTGATCTGCTAGAGCTTTAAATTTAGATGGTAAAAGAAAAGCCATTTGAATATTAGCCGATGGCTGACAATTATCGGCTATTTGTTTAGCATGCCATACATGCGGTTTACCAGATTTCTGAGCCTGTTCTAATTCTCTGCTCCTTAGGCATTGCACTCTTCTCTTCTAACTTCTTGTTAAACCACCTGGACACCACTGTCCTTCCTACCAAACATACTCTTCATCATCTTCTTCTTCATAATCGGCCCAGTTCTGATCAACAACTCGCTTTCCAAGCCGATCCTGAATGCTTCTATTTTTTAAGCGCCGATCCACATCATAATGTTGATATTCAACTCAATCATGGATGGACCGGCGGTTGACTTGAGATTGCCTAAACTCCTAATATTGTTCGCTACATTTTGGGCAATTATTTCTAGTAGGGAATCTCAAACCTTCATTCCAACAATGTCAGAAGAAAAGGCAATTCCAACGTGACTCAGCTTGTTCTCTTTCATATCTCTCTTCTTCTTATTGACGTTGATATTCCTTCTCTTCTAACCATTGCTGATAATCTTTCTCCTTCTGCCATTACCATTTATTCAATAGAATTCAAGATGTAACACGTGGTCTCATCGCACCATCTCTCGACGTTTCTCCCTGCTCATATCGACTCTTTTGTTGGCCACGACGCCTTTTAATTTCTCTATATTCATTAGTCGATATTTGTATCTCTGGATCAACTGTTCCAGTTTCTCTTGCCCTAGCTGATGTCAAAACTTTAGTTTTCCCTTTGAACAACTTAGCATCAACCATGTTCTGATCCTTCGGGAAAGTATTATCATCAACTTTCATTTTCCGAGCTGTATCAAATTTAAGCTTCCCTTGTTGAATAGCCCATTGAATATGTTGCCGAAAAATCCTGCAATCATTAGTAGTATGAGAAGTAGTGTTATGTTACTTACAGAACTTCTTATTCTTCAACTGATTGGGATGTAATATAACATGATTGGCAGGTAGTTTAATCTATCTCTTCTCAAGCAAGAAATCAAAAAGTTTGTTTGCTTTTGTAACATCAAAATCAAAACTTTCTTCAACTTCTTTTCCCTAGGAATTTGGAACCATTACTATCATTTTACCCCAATTCCATTCAGCTATAGCAATTTCCTCTTCTTCATCATCATCCTCGACTAAATATGGATTATAAGCTTCAGCGATTGCCGCATTCTTCTGAAATCGGGTATCTCTACGCATATTCTGGAATTGACTATTAAGTATTGCCACCCGTTGAGCCAATTGACCTAAATTATCAAATTCTTGCCCAAGCAGCTTTTCTCTTCATGTTGGCAACATCCCTTGAATGGCCAAAATAGCTAGTTGATCATCAATCAAATTCAACAAAAAGTATAAGTTTCTTGTTTCTCGGAACCTCTAAAGGAACTCAGCACCCGATACATTAGCTCTTTGTTTTCAAGAACACGCCAATTGGCAATAAAATTAACCGCAAGTGACTAAAATGAAGTGAAAGTTGGTCCTGACAAGGACAAAGAGAAGAAACGAACTTGATGCGCTTCTTCAACGGAGGCTTCACCCAACTAAGTAAGATATCAACTGACATGTTCTATTGTACTTGTGCTATCTTGACTAATGAACTTAGCAAATTCTGAAAGCCTGTAGTTCATAGGAAGGGCCACCAAATCATACCACTCTGAATATGGATGTTTGTATGAAAAGGTCTACCCTTTTGGTTTTAAACCAAACTAATTTTTCATCATTTTGATTACTTTTAGCAACAATTCATCAGCACTTGAGTTTGGATTTCTTGACAATTGTTGACCCATCTGCAGATTGAAATTCTAAATGTCTTGATATCCTAGATTTAGAATCATATTGAGGGTATTATAATCTGAACCATAATGATATCCTTGTGGAATATCTATCTGTCGGGCCCCTTGTTGATTTACTATTTGAAATCTCTTATTGAAAATATTAGGATCTATATCTCTATGAATCCTTTGAACCGATGGTGCTATTTTTTGAGCCAATTGTGCTATTTGGCCTGATGTACCAAAATTAACCACCTGATTCTGAACTTGCTCTGTCGGCTGTTGCACATGTTGCACTAATGATCCAGGATTATATTACATTTTATTAGTAGTAGCACACTAAATTTGCTCATATGAATTCTGAATTGCCTGGGCATCATCACTCTTAGCTAGTGCTGCTTCTTAATGGCTAGTACTGGTTTGATTAGTCCCCTGAGTCGATGAATGCAGAATATTGTAATAAGCCGGTCCAACCTGATCAAGTGGAAATCTATGAAACACCTCCTTCATGGTATTGTAGAATGTATTTAAGAAAGTTGTATT
Source organism: Miscanthus lutarioriparius (assembly GCA_904845875.1). NCBI lineage: Eukaryota > Viridiplantae > Streptophyta > Magnoliopsida > Poales > Poaceae > Miscanthus > Miscanthus lutarioriparius. Next base: position 96,144,704 of record CAJGYO010000001.1, on the reverse strand, counting down.
ATGATTCAGCATTGCATCATGAACAGATTTATTGACAGCTTCTACAAAGAAACACCTATCATCAGCTTTGTTTGTATCTGATTGTCCATGCATCAAAACTCTTGGCAGTGGATATTTTAGAATAACTTTATTGTCACGTGTTTTGGTGTATGACAATAAGCACTTGTTCTGAAACTTCTCTATAGCCTTACCAATGACATCTTTATCCCCACCAGGTAAGTCTTCATAAGATACCATAAGAATGTCCTTGTTATGAACCGCCATGACGATTGTGGTCCCACTGGACGTGCCAAAAAGTGTGTTGACACAAAAATGTGGCGATATGATCAACACACAGCAAGCCGGATGATCTAAATTGAACAAGACCAGAGATCTGCTTGGCTTCAACACAGAACCAGTTGATTCTAAAAACCCAATGACGTGCCAGTCAATTTGACCTACAATTGACAAGGAGAGAAAATCTTATCAGTAATTTCAGGTGGAACATGTCGGTATTGCTCCAGACAGTTTCAAATGTATGGCTAGGTAGCCAATTCAATAAGGCTATCGACTAAATAGTCGATATCCAATGTATCCATTAAATGAAAATATTTAAATCAATGATTATTGGCTAATATTAAATGATAAGGACATGAATCAAAATAAACCGATGCTCATGGAACATCAGAAAGCATCATCGGCTAAATGGAACATGATTGATATAACGCGTCGAGCCGATGAGTTTGATGAAAAGAGTATAACATGCGAACAAATCGACTGTCTAATATAAATGAATCTACAAATAGTTTGAATCTAATCTATTATCATTAACAGTGAGGTTCGATCGGATCGATGTAGCTATGATAATGATAACAAACTAAAATCAAAGAATCTATAAAACCATCTATATGTTGACAGATTCATGCAAACATGCCATATGCGTGAGAGTATAGGCAAATCAACTAAAATAGCCGATGCAGGCATAGCAAACAAACAGAGTATATATCTCGATCATTAACAAGACCGCTAATTAATAATTTCTAATCTAAAGTCTTACCAGTGAGGTTCGACCGGATCGATGCAGCTATGATAGTGTCATTAGATTAGATCTCATTAACTAATGAGTTTATTGAAGATTGCAACATGTCTTTGGATGCATACTATGTTTGATTGGAATAAAGATAAAACAGCCGATCTAGCGGAATTAAGCCATCAATTATAAGATTTAAAGCGTGACTAGATCAAAGGACGACTAATTAAGATGATATGATACCGATCTGTCTCTATCTCAATTAGGTGAATTGTTATAATTAATAAAACATTAATTATAACAAAATCGATAACTGGTGAATCAACCAAAAACAGCAAGGAAAATCCTAATAATCTTAGCAGATTTGATAACTGGTGATATTGTATTAAACAACAAGTTATTTAACACAAGATCGATAACTTTGATCTATATTATGATTCATAAGAGATCAATTAGCTGATGCAGCCTTACAAACTACGATACAGATCGATAACTAACTTATATTATGGCTCATAAAATATCAATCAACCGATGCAGCTTTACAAGCACAATACAAGTCGTGACGGTACTCACAAGCAAGCTGGAGGTCGATCAGTCGATGCAGCCCTATTTGCTGAAGAACTCGTCGAGATCTACAGTACTCCTACTCCTAATGCGATGGCAAAAGCCGAAAAGATTGTATTGATTGAGTGTTCGTTTCCTTTGTACAATAATCAGGGTCTAATATTTATTTCCGGAACCTAAATATGAATCCTACTTAAATGCGACTCATTACAATTCTTGAAATAATAGAAAACTTCCTAACTTAATAATAATTTGGACCCTAATTTTCCTTATTTGTAGAGTCCGACACATCTTCCTGGCGCCATTCAAGCATAGCCCATTGACGCTGTCTGCTGACGTCATCTATAAAATAGTCGATTCTGACATCGCATCTAAATCAGCTGATACCGATTCACATCTAATCGATTCCTTGATGACATAATTTTGAAAGCTTCGAGTTCTCGCGTTCTTCTTTCTAAATTTTGGTGTAAACACATGCCCTAAAAAATAAGGGGGCCCTCAAATCAAAAATAGAGCCCTGATTTGAGGGTTCTTACTGGGGCTGCTCTTACTGTGGTTGAAGTAACAAGTTGCTCGCAGGCACCGGAGAAGCATGTAGAGCTTGTGTTATGTTTCACTCCTAGCAACTTGTCTTTGCACGTCTACTGCAAACTTTTAAATGGATATGTAGCAACTTGTTTTACGTTGTAAAGGGTATCAGTGCGGCGACCACTAATGGATATCAATGCTGCAACCCTAGTCAGTATAATGAGTATATGGGACCTTTGTTTGTGACTTCTAAAATGTGGCAACCTGACCAAATTGTAAGGCAAACTTTATAACCTAATCATTATACCTGTAGCAGTCAGTAATTAATATACCTGCTAGAACCCTAATCGAGACTCAAGTTTAAGAATTCTAAAAGGTAGCAATCTGAATGGATAGATGGTAGAGCAAACCCCAGAACCCTAATCGGTACACCTGTTGTGGATCTAATCAGTACGTCTGCTCCAACCCTAATTGGTAGGGTGGTGTGACCCATAATCAGTATGTTGCAAGCAACCCTAATTGATATGTCTGTTGCAGCCCATGACCAATATGTCTGCTTCAACCTAATCAGTATGGATGCTACGACTACTAATCAGTATGGATATTATGACCCTAATCAGTGTGCACAAGTACCAAAAGGGTGAAAAGCACCAGCTACTTTGGACCAAAAGTTGCTTTTACTCTAGTATAAAACTCAAAGCAAATCTCTACCTGCTTTCGTCTGTTTTTGGGCTAAAATATTACATCTGCCACTGGTCACGTAGATACCCCATCGTTTTATTTCTTGTTTCCGTCTCCGACATCCCCATCCGGGAGACCACGTGCCTTTCCCATCCTCGAGACTATAAATGTCCATGCAGCCCGAGACACGACGGCACGGCACGAAGCCCACTTTTTTAGCCCGACAAGAGCACGGCCCGGCCCGATGATGTGCGGGCCCGGGCTGGCCCGGCCCTAGGGTGCAGCCCGTGCCTGGGCCGCTGCTCAGGCCCGTGGGCTGGCACGGCACGGCCCGGCCTGCCCCCTCCCCCTCCTGGGCCTCCTCACTCCTTCCTCTCCTCCCCACGGCCCAGTGCGGCCCACCGCCCACTGTCCCCGCCTCCCCCCCCTTGGCCCGGCTAACCCTAACACCCCCTCCCGAGAAAGCACGGGCAGCCACGCAGCAGCAGCCCCTCGGCCCTTGCTCCCTCCCCGAGTTGGCCGGCCTCCACTCCTCCCCCGCCTCCGAGCCTCCCAGCGCTCTCATCGCCGGCCGCCGCCGGAGCTCAAGGTCGGCTGGGTTTTCCCCCTTGGCCCTTCTCCTCCCTCCTCTCTCTCTCTGAATCCATCACCAGCCATGCCCGAATCCGCCGTCCCCTTGGCCAGATCCGGCCTGTCGGCATGTGGATCTGTGGTGCCATGGCGGGAGGCGGCTGCGGCGGCGCGGTAGTGCGGTGGCGGGGCTATGGTGCAGCGGCAGCTAGGCGGTGGTGCGGGAGCCATGCGGGCTACTCCGGTGGTCGTAGCTCATGGAGCTACACCCCTCCCTCCCCTCAGCCCTCGCGCACGAGCGCCGATGCCGCGCCCCCACGCGGACGCCCCCTCCCCGCCTCCACTCCAGCGGCTCGCACTTCCTCCCCTTCCCCCTCTCTCTGGCTGCTCGCGCTTCATCATGGGCCCGGGCTGGCCCGGCACGCTGGACTGACCGTGCTTCTCGGGCCGCCCGGCCGATAAATGGCCCAGCAAGCCATGCCTGGGCCGTAGGTTAGGCACGGTGCCCGCCTCGGCATGGCCCGGTAGGCACGACGTGTCATGTCGGCCCGAACCCCATCAGGCTGTGCCTGGCATGGGCCCGTGCCGTGCCGGCCGGGCCGACCCGTTAAACATCTATACTCGAGACCTCACGGGTCGCAAGTTCTTCCCATCTGTGCCGCCATGAGGCTAGCCACCGCCCCCTCTGGTTCCACCCCGCGACCCTGCTAGTCCCTCCCCGCAACCTCGCTGGCCTTGCGTCGTGCCGCCTCGCGACCTCGCCGTCGCCGCTCACCCATGGAGCGAGCACAGCCATGGCGCCCGCGCGGCCTTAGCAGTGGCTTCCTCCCCGCCGCCACGAAGCTCTCCAACTCGTCACCGGAGCCGCAGATCCTTCCTTGGCAGACGCTGCACTGTGGTGGCGCCGGCTGCCCCTCACCGGATTCCTGCTCGCAGCCATCCCCATCGACCGGTCTTTCAAGCCCCATCCCCTATGCCGGCCGCACGAACTCTAGGGCCAACGGCGGGTGGAGCTCTGGGAGCCACTCGGCGTCGGGGCCGGTCCCCCTAGGGCACAGCTCTAGGCACCACCATCGTCGGCGCCAATTCCAGGACTAGCGCAGATCTGTGAACCGAGAGCAAGAAGAAGACGCTGACAAGTGGGTCCGCTCCTCAATGAGAGAGGAAGAGAGATGAGTGGGTGGACTGCAAATGACTTGTGGGGTCCACTTGTAGGTGTTTTTCAAAAGGCACAATTGTTTCACCAAACGGTCTTCTGCTTTTGACACAGCTACTTTTCCACAACAGCTTTTCCAAAAGCCACCGCTCACAGCAGCTTTTCCAAAAGCCACAGCTCAACCAAATAGGCCCTAAAAGTTGCAACCTCAACAGACAATAGGGTAAACTCCATAACTCTGACCCTAATTGGTATGCTTGTTGCGGACCATGATCATTATGTGTGCTTCACCCTAATCGGTATGGGTGCTATGACACCTAATCAATGTGGATATTGTAACCCTAATCAGTATACACAAGTATATGCCACACCTTTTTGAGAATTCTAAAAAGTAGCAACTTATCATACGATAGGGTAAACCCCATAACTCTAATTAATATGATTGATCGGTATGGGTGCTGCAACTCCTGTTCAATACGGATGTTGGAACTCTAATCAGTATGCCCAATGCAGCTATGCCTATTACAACCTTAATCGGTATAGATGATGCAACCCCCTAGTCAGCTGCAACCCTAATAAGTATGAACGAGCATATAAGACCCATGTTTGAGAATTTTGGAAAGTATAAACCTGACGATAGGTAAACCCCGATAACCTTAATCAGTATTCTTGTTGCAACCCTAATCAGTTTGCATGCTACAAGCCTTAACTGGTATTGGTGTTATCCCATGGATGTAACCATAATCAGTATACACGAATATATAGATCATGTTTGTTTATTCTAAAAAGTAGCAGCCTCAGATGGTGGGCAGACCCCGTTCAATGTGCCTGCTATAGCCCCTAGTCATTATGTGTGCTACAACCTAAATCGCTACGAGGATAGTGTATTACTAAGTATACATGTAACTTGTTGGTTTCATTAAATATAAATTGCTAGCCAATATAAAATGGCATCGAAGCATATACAGTATAGGTCTATAAGAAGAATAAAAAAATGGTCACAAAATAAGAGAGTAATTATGTTTTTTAGAAAGGGTGTCTTTCATTATATTGAACATAGAACAATACTGATACAACAGGAACCAAGAACAAAAGAAAAACGGTAATGCTACACATCTTACATCCGACACGAGCAAAACATCGGACGCTCCCGTAGGCCCACCGCCTCGTTGCTTACGCTTTTACCCCGCCATTTGCTATGCATGCGAGTTTATTAAAAAATCACCCATCCTTATCCCATATGTTTCCTCCTCCCCTGTCGCAGCACCATGCGTCTGCCCCATCCTGGACGTGGACGTGCACTCCCCTACGCTACTGCCGTACGCCCCATCCACCGGCGCTTACTCATGCCCCGTCGCACGTGCCACTCACCCCCTCCCGTCACGTGCGCCCCCCGCTCCCTCCTGTCACGCGCGCTGGTGCTGGTGGAGCTCGCTCTACCCGTCGCGCGCACCTCCCGCCCGACTGACCCAAGCCCGGTGCTGGTGGCGGTAGTGCTCGCACGCACCGCTGGTGCTGGATGCTAGCGGTGCTCGCGTGCCACCACTCGCCGCCGGCTTCCACCCCAATGGATGGAATTGACCGGCAGAGGCACTCCCCTTGTAACACCTCAGGTGTTACGAGCTTGCTTAGCACCTAGGTTAAGGCATTGGAGAATCTAGCAAAATAAGTTTTTGAGTTTTAAGATTTTAAAACACACGTGAAATGAAAATCCTAACAAAAATAATAAAATAAGTAGTTTTAATGGTTTGGTACATAAAACAATTTCCGTAAACAAAAATAAAATATGGCTTGTGTATGGCGCTTATGTAAAGATGATGAGCAAATAGTGAAGATGAGAATGCATCTTTAATTTTGGAAAGTGAATATTGTTAACTAGTGTTCTTGGGAGCTCAAAATTGAATCTGAAATTTAAATAGAACTTTTCGTTGAATCGGCAAGTTGAAATTGTAGTTAAAGTGTCATATTTGGTGAATTATATTGAGCAAAATAGTTAAATAGTGCCTAAGCATTTTGCTGCTATGGGTTAGTATGAAGTATGGACTTTTACGTGAAATACTTGTTGGTTGGAATTGATAGGGTTTAGGCCTCTTAAAAATTGTGACAAAAGTGCTAATGGTTGTTTAGTTCTAACTGAACCCTTGCCCTTTTTGAGTCTGAAAATGATAGTAGACAATGCTATTTTGGCATTTAAATTCTAAACTAAAATGTTTAAACACTAGCTTCACGTACTTGCACTATTGGTTGCCTCTAAGTGAGTACTTGGGCATGGTATAGGTTGTAGTGGTGTTGAGTGGCACGTATTTTCTTAAAAATTTCCCAAACTTTCTTACAACGCGCTGTGACCATGCTGTTGGCGCTCCGTTCATGAACCAGCGCTCAGCGTGACCAACCCATGTTGGCACCTCTCTATCTCCCTCTCTGGTCGCTCTATGGACGTGGGGTTTACTTCGCCAGCAAGGTGCTAGTATCGACTTTGGGTTCATGGAGTTGGTTGAGCCTTCATCGAGTTAGTAAGTAGTTTTGGCCCGCTTTAATAAGCGTGCGTGTCATCGTTTCGTCCGTTTGGCCCCGTAGGCACGGTCGCCTTGCGCGCGTGCGCAGCTGGCGTCGGGTTCGGCATAGGGCTGGTCGTAGCCTTTCCCTACAGGCCAGTGCCGCCTGTAGGGACGACGCCGTGACACATCTTTCACCTCGCCCTGCCCTCTTGCTATCCAAGCCGCACCGAGCCGTTGTGCCACGCGTAGGGCTGAGGCGAGGCTGTGGCTATCATCGCTCGGTCATCGTGGCGCTTTCTCCCACCCTCCGATTCACCTCGACCACTGTAGCGCTCGCCCTCCGCCTCTCAACCCACCAACCACGCCCTGATCTCGACGCCGTTGCATGGCCTGCCGCGTCGCGACGCCGTGCTGCTGCTTGCACGTGGCCGCACGTGGGCACACCTTTATGGCTCAATCCAAGCACTAACCGATGCGCCTCCTGCCCCTCGCTCATGCGGTCATGTCCCTGCGCTGCCGTGCTCTTGTTGGGTCTTGGCCAGGCTGCTTAAGCCGTCGCCACTCTCCGCGACGTGGCAGTGGCAATGCACCCTTCCCTCTTCCTTCATAATCACTAGCTCAAGGCTTCTTAGCCCAATTCCTCGTGCCAATGAGTAGCATCGGAAGTTAGCTAGATGACCCATTCTCGTCGGGCCCAGTCGCGGTCTGTCTGCGGCCAATTTTGGTTTTTCCTCGCCGCCGGCCATGGGCGCCGCCGTGACTAGGGGTTTGGGGGTAAGCCACGCCCCGAAGGTAAAAACTCAATTGGTTGTGTTTCTAGACTCATCTTGATCCCCTCCAGCTGGTGCTCATGTCAAATTAGCTTGGGTTTCCACCGGAGGTGCGGCGTTGCATCGGTGTTCGCCTCGGAGTGCCGCCGCGCGGTGCGAGCGCATGTGGCCAGGCTTCCTCGGTCTTTCCCCGTCTCAACCGGTGGCATGGCTTCGTGGTAAGCCCTTTCTGCTTCCCTGCAACCTCTATCGTCTTATGAGTCTTTAGGTTCATTGAACGGCTTCTCCGCCGACGCAAAATGCGCTGACCCAACCGCCGCCGTTGTTGGCTATGCTGTAGTGCCTCTTTAGGTCTCTAACCGCCGTCTCTAGGAGCGCGCCATCGTAACTTAGATGCTCGGCCATCATAGGTCACCGGAGACCCTTGTTGGTGGCGGTGTAACCGCGGTTTGCCGACGGTCGCCATGCCATCACGCGCGGTGGCATCGGGGACCACCCCATTGTGAAGATGGGAGAGTTCAGGGACTTGTTTGCAAAACCGATGTAGGTAGGAATAGTGCGCATAGTAGTTATAGTAATATCTAAAAGCTCGGGGGCCTTTCTACAAAGCCGCCACCACGCGCGGGCCCCTGGCCTTGGGCCGTCGCAACGCACGCGCAGTCGCACCCCGTTCTGGGATTTTGGGCCAAATTAGTTGCCACCGGCCCTTTTCTTTTTCTAAAGCGTTTTCTAATTTAGTTTTTAAGGTAAACTTGTAAATTCAATATAAATTTGTGTAGTTAACCAAAAATTGTGAAATTAAATTTGTTAGGTTCCTAATATCATGATCTATCTTCTAGTATAATTGGTTCACATAGTTTCATAAGTATTTTCAAGAGTGATCTAATTAATTTTAGGTGCTTAATATTGTTAAAATATAAACTTGTAGGAATTGTTGTGATAATGTGGTGATAATATTGGCTCTGAAACTTTCACAGTAAACTCCTAACATTATTAGGTGCTCACGATAATTTTGTAGATCCACAATAATCAGTTTGCTAAGGTAGCTAAATGAGTTCCAGTTCAAATATATATAAGTTTAATCGATAAAATGCCAAAACACCATCGGATTGTAAAACTAGAACATTTTCCTAGAAATGACGCCTTACTCGACAACATGGATACGTAGCCTAGTATGTTAGTTGTTAGAGCTAGCTCGTTAGCTTATGAGGCGTAATCATATTTTTAAGAGTAACGGTTGTCGTTGATTAATTACGCCTCTGCATTGCATCCAAGTATATAATAGGAACAACAATGGATTCTGGAGTCATCTAGAGTAGCAGAAAAGATGATGCCTTGGTGATCGTGTTGCCATGATGGAATACTAACTTTTGGTAATATCTTACCCAGGTAAGCCCCGGTGCATAACCCCTATTATTCTGCACTTTACCTTATGCTTGTGCATTAAATTTTAAGGAGTTGAATGAAACCCACTTGTGTATATATATCCTTATCCTATGAGTCCTATTAGTATGTCAGGATCATGTAAATTACTATGCTAAAGGATTTCGGTAGAAGTCGAGTGATTATCTGTCACTCACGAGAGATAGAAAAGAAATTATTGTTCTTATTACCATATAACTATCACATGAAATATATATGAATGATAATTGGAGATCGGGCGGACTGTGCTTTGGATTTGGATTTGGACTTGGTTAGGCAGCCGAGCGAGGTTCTAGTTGCATTTGTCCCGCCTATGTCGATTGAGGACCGTCCGTTGTTGTGGATGGTAGTTAGGTTATAGACTTATTATCCTGAGCACATACTTGCTTATGGGAGTCGAGAGACTCGTTGCGCTATTGTCGTGGGTTTTGGCTATTTCCGACCAACTGATTAGGGGCGGGAAAAGGTGGAGGTCTAAGAACCACACTGAGACCGGATCTCAAGTATGGGGGTTTGGAGTCCAAGTTTGGACAGGGACCTAGACCTCTCGATAGGAGTGGAGTGGGTTGGTCTCGTTTGTGCCTAGGGTACAAGCGAGGCATGTGTTTCAGGGTACCTAGCTGGGATACATTGATTCACGAATCGCCGTTTCTGTGAGATGGTAACGACTTGGCTATGGTCTAGCACCGTAGTAAGAACTGGAACATGGAAGGTGATAAAAATTGTTCTGATTGCTTACCACATGTTTGAAAGTAGCATAAGTGCTTACCTATAATGGTTAGCTAATTAACTAAAAATAACTGCTAAAACTTTGAATATAAGAATGCACTATTACTAATACTTCCTGCAAATGCAATAAACCAGCAAGCCAAATAAGCCTTGCATATCCTTGGAGTCTTTTACTTTTATCCTGTCGGGTAAGTCTTGTTGAATACAATCGAGTACTCAGGATTTTATCCCCCCTAGTTGCAGGTGACAGGTGAATGTTAGAGCTGACTCTTGTGTGTGGAAACCTCCTAGTGGGCTCAGAGAGGATTCCTTTCACGCTGCGATCATAGTGTTCACTTATAACCCTCACTAAAGGTTTTATAGGAAAAGATGTAAAATCTGCTAGCATATCTTGTAAATAAATGGCCACTATGTTAATGCTTCACCAGGTCAGTAAATTAATCTTCGTTTCCGCTGTAACTCTAATCATATGTTTATTTTTCGCTGCAAGATAAAACTTGTGAACCTGAAATGTATAAATTCGTTTACATGTAAACTATTTTAATTCCGTTGTTGCATTCAACTGGTCCAAGTACTCTGATATTGTAATAAAGTGATGTAAGAAATGGCCAAGAGTGTTGTAAGCTTTATCCTCTCATTTATGATCCTGACGGAAAATGTAGATTTTCTAGTTCTCCCTTGGGGTGGGCTTGGGCCACTTCCGGGTGCTTAGTGGGCTTCGAAAAGTGTGTTATTTCGCTTCTTGTTCCTTATGTTGCAAATATATATTTTAAGTGTTTTAGATATTTTAGAGGTATGTTGTAGTTGTTTCATAAGGATGTTGCAAAAGTAGATCGGGGGTGTTGCACATATTGTGGATACATGAGCATGTGCTATTCATCCAAAGAAAACAAGCCTTCTCAGCCCAGGCAAATAGCTCTATCTGGATATTGCATATGTTTTCACACATATGTTGCAAGCACGGCCATTCAAGTCATTTATCATAGCAGTTCCAAGCCCAAGCGTCGTCACTATCTATCTCTCGGATGGTTCCGAGGCGGCCGGCTCAAGCTTCTCCACAACAGTGGATGTATGGGTCGAATCGTGGCTATGGATTGCGGCGAAAAATAACTCCAACCCCACCCACCCACCCACCCCCCCCCCCTTATAACGCTCCCCCACACAGTACACACACACAACACAACAACAACAACAACAACAACAACAACGTGAGCATGTGGAGAGCCACATCCAAAGAACCATGGTTTTGTGGTTCCGCCAGCTCCACTACATTGACGGGCTAGAGTAACACGTAGCTAGCAAAAAAAATCCTCCACCCCAAAGACGCCTCCCCCACACCCACACACACACGGTTCCTTAGTACCATAGCCTTTAGAGCAAACTTCAGCACGAGGGTCTCTACTTTTTATTCATGAGTTCCATGTATATAAAGACTTAGTTTTTTATTTACTCCAGTATAAGCTATAAAATCAGAGCTCTAGACATTGCTATATGGGACCCACTCATCATTCACTATTCTTCATTTCCTCTTTCTTGCTCTAATCGAAAGAGCTACACATGTCGGTATAGTCGTATAGAGGAGCCACATCAAGGAAGAGAGGCGGGGGAGGTGGATCCGCCGGGGTGCCTACGGGTAAAGGGGCCTGATAGGGGAGGAGGTCAGGCAGTGAAAGAGGAAGGTGGGAGAGGTGGATCCAGCGTGAAGGTGGCTAGCGATGGGAGCCGCATGGACAGTCAGGCAGGCAGGAGGGTCATCGGGTGGCGGCGTGCCAGGCGGGCGAAGCGTTGGGTGGCATCCGAAGCGCTCAGGTGATTACAGTTCCGCACAAGAGCGAGCCTGAGAGAGTTGTGGTCATCCTAAAATCATTTTTATTTCCAAATACTTACATGCATTACATGCATATACATAGACACATGTCATAAATCTTTTCGACAAAAGAAGCCGGGTACATCAACACGTTACAAGCACTCTGGATTACACAAATATCCGGAAACTGGATTTCATCTAAATTATACCCACGCTATGAATAGCTCTAAATCTCAAAACCAAACATGTACGACGCTTTGCAGTATTGATGACCGCACAAGCAAACACTCGGCAAAAGGCCTGAGAATAGATGCCCAACGAACGCCGGCCAACATTCATGTAGGCGGAGTTAAGAAACTTCCTCTTTTTGGTGTCTTTCTTCTTATTTCTGCCACCGAAGAATGAGGAAGACCGATCTAAAACTTATTCTCCCTAGTCCTTTATCATTGCCAGATCTAACCACGATAAAATGGAGAAGAGATGGAGAAAATTATTTCATGACGGTGACACCATCTCCGACTTGATGTCGCCGTCCTAAAATAAAAGTTTCCATGTCATACCGGTGAGGATGCTGACGCCATAGTTGTCGCCCTCATCTTCAATAGAGCCGCCATGGAGAAAACGATTCCACCCTACTCTCTCGCCGTCACGGAGAGAGGGGAGGATGAGATACATCCCCAAAACCAAAAAAATTTACATGGAGATACCCTAACCCTAAAGACTCGATCTCCTGGAAAAAACTTATTAAAAACGATGGATCCCCGCTCCCTCGGGCCTTCGGCGATGCCGAAGGGGGTCAAAGGGGAGAGGAGGGGCGGCGGCGGCGGCGCTCGAGTCACGAGACCTATGCGGTGTGAGACCCTTTCATCGACACATGTCATAAATCTGTGGTAGGTGTTTAGGGTGTCTTTATGGTATATCCTTACTTTTTTTTGTGTGTGCTCTGCTTTCCATGGAGTGATAACTTTTTGTAACAATCTCTAGACAGATTTGACAAGACTGGATTTGTCCGGAAACTTTTGGAAGTTGGTTTCGAATTTCGTTTGAGGCGGAGTCCTGAGGATTTTACCTCTGCTTATACAAACCACAAGCAGGCGGAAGGGGTAGGTGCGAAGATGTGCGTCCGTTGCTCACTCTCGTAACTCTGTTCCACCGACACCTTTCATTACCTGAAGAAATTTGGTTGGGCATTGTTTTATTCCAAAGTTCATGGCTACGCTAAAAGCCAAGCGGGAGTAAGCAAGACTGCGCGGCTGAGTCAGCTGCCACATGTGCCGCCCCAACAATATAGTATCATGGACGGTTATAACGGCCACGCCAGACAGCTAGCCTCACTCTGTCCTCCAGGGTAAAAAGGAGAGTACAAGTCGCCAAAACTTGTGAACTGTTATGATCAAAATCATGTTGTGCAAGAAATGGAGAGGAGATCACACAAGCCACGACCACAAAAGTCTCTCCAACTTTGGTTTTCCCTTTTCATGCAATCTCCTACTGTTATATTTGCAGCACCTCCTGCAACAACAAGAGCATCATCAGGCGGATCGAGCACCGAAGATGGTGAGCAAGTGCACTCTCCTTGTCATGACGGCGACGGTAGTGATTCTGCATCGGACTCTCTGCGTTGCTGCCTCGCCGGCGACGCCGGTCGCAGCGCCGCCGGCGACGAAGCAGACGACGCGGACCCCCGCGCTGTTCCTGTTCGGGGACTCCATCGTGGACACGGGCAACAACAACGGCATTATCACGACGATACGCTGCAACTTCGCGCCCTACGGTCAGGACTTCCCCGGGCACAACGCCACCGGCAGGTTCAGCAACGGCAAGGTGCCCGGCGACATCGTCGGTACGTTCATCCTTTTTCTTTTTTAGATTATTGAGATTAGCATTAGAAAAAGAAAGAACTTAAAACAGAAGAACTTTTAAAACTGTTATTACTGTCGTTATTGAGTTGGTGCAGCCAGCAGGCTGGGCATCAAGGAGTACGTGCCGGCGTACCTCGGCACAGAGCTCAGTGACTTCGACCTCCTCACCGGCGTCAGCTTCGCGTCCGGCGGCTGCGGCTTCGACCCCCTCACCGCCGAGCTCGTGGTAACTAACCAATCGCCCGTTATTCCAACGTCTCCGAACGAACCTGCAGCAGCTCTGCATTCTGCAATGGCATCATTTCTGATTTCCTGGCCGCGCTGCCTGCGTGCCGTGTCATCAGTCGGTGCTCACCATGGACAACCAGCTGGACCTGTTCAAGGAGTACAAGGAGAAGCTGAAGCGCGTCGCCGGCGCCCACCGTGCCGCCGACATCGTGTCCACGAGCCTGTACATGGTGATCACCGGCACCGACGACCTCGCCAACACCTACTTCACCACGCCGTTCCGGCGAGACTACGACCTCGAGTCCTACATCGAGTTCGTCGTGCAGTGCGCCTCCGACTTCATCAAGGTGCACTGATGGCGACCGAACACGACGCACGCACCAATCATATCACCACTCACTTCGATCAATCGATCTATCTGGCAGAAGCTGTACGGTCAGGGCGCGCGGCGCATCAACATCGCCGGCGCGCCGCCCATCGGTTGCGTGCCGTCGCAGCGGACCAACGCCGGCGGGCTGGAGCGGGAGTGCGTGTCGCTCTACAACCAGGCGTCCGTCGTGTACAACGCGGCGCTGGAGAAGGAGATCAAGCGGCTCAACGGCAGCGAGGCGCTCCCGGGCTCCGTGCTCAAGTACATCGACCTCTACACGCCGCTCATCGACATGATCCAGCGCCCTGACGCCTACGGTGACCTCCTCACGCGCAAACACATACACACAAAATCCAGCCCCAGATCGCGTGTTTTCGCCCGAAAACCACGCCACTTTTAACCTGTCTGTCTCCATGCTTGTTGTAGGATTCGACGTGACCAACCGGGGGTGCTGCGGCACGGGGGTGTTCGAGGTGACGCTGACGTGCAACCGGTACACGGCGGAACCCTGCGGAGACCCCAGCAAGTTCCTCTTCTGGGACACCTACCACCTCACGGAGAGAGGCTACAACCTCCTCCTGGAGCAGATCATTAACCGATACGGGATGTGATAGAGTCATGACAGCGCTGCGCTGGACTATGGCAGCGCGGTCCATACTGTACTTCAGAGTCTTCTGCTGAATCTCTTGTGTCCTGACAACATTTGAGTGTAGTTTGATCTTGTAGCTGAAGTACAGCTACAGCAATCAGTGGTCCAATATCATATCCATGTTTGTATTATGATAATATATATCAGCGGCAGAATTGCTTTTCTGGTACGAGTACAACTGTTTATAATTTTTCTCGAATACGCAAAAGGTTTGCGCATTATTATATTAAGATCGAGAAAGGTGGTTTTTTTACATCGACGCGTCCGGCGAGGCAAAGGTTTTACAATAAGCACATTCCTGCCTAGCAGACTGCGTACATGGTAACTACTCACGTAAAAGACAACCTTTAGCTGCACCAGCATCGATCCATTGGTCGCCGACGAGCTTGATGTGCCTGAGGAGCTGCGATACCGTACTGGAGGCGTTGCGGGAAGCATCTCCCATTTCTTTCCTTCTATAGCTCCCATGCCACAAGTGCTAAAAGAGAGTCTGCTCCGCGCCTTTTGTCGCCAGTCCATGCTACAACTGTTATAATGATACTAACTCTACTCCTAAACGCGACCCAATTCATCAAAAATATATAAATCAGAACAAGAACCAACGATAGTTGACAAACTATTTGGCAAACACACTGAATTCATCCCGGCCTCACAAGTCCTCTGCTCTTAAAGGGGATTTCAACTGACAGAAGGTGGGAACACAGAAAAGCAATGCCTGCAGAATCCTGGATTGATGAAAATGAGGGAAGTACACCACTTTTGCATGAAAAAAGGATATAGGTATAAATAAATGCATAAAAAGTTCATTTTATTATGTGCTATATACAAACTCATGGAATAAAGCAAACTCCATACTCATGACAGGTATAAGACAGTCTAGCACTAGTCTAAAACCTAACCTGACCATAATAATTAAGATGCCAGCTTAGGAGCTGGCAGACAAAACTCATACTAAGGGGCTTGACATAGATAAACTATACACTATAGATGAAAACACTGCACTTTTTGGATCTTCAGAGAAGCTTATTCTGTGCCACCGCTTCACAAAGCTCCTCGTATCGTAAAACTCTGGGCGAGGGTGCAGCTTTACACACAGGTCTTGGCAGCCCTGGTGGCACTGAGCGTCGGAGACGCTTTGAAGGAAAAGGAGTAGGAGACTCCTGGAAGAGAACAGCTGTGATTGGCTTTACATCAACCAGCTTGAGGCGTGAAAGGCGAGCAGCATGTTTTGGAGCCCTTGGTGTCCTTGGAGTGGAAACACGCACGTCCTTGCCATCGATTCTAATGAACATGCAATGTTATCGGAAGAGATTAGAGTGTTACTAAATCAGCACTATCTATTAAGCAAATAAAATGCGGCTAACCTTAAGAAGGGCCAATGCTCTGTTGGAAGAGGCGTTTTGTTTAGGAGCAACTCCTGTCTGCTTCGATTTGGAGTAGTGTAGTTGAAATGGTACTGCCTGGCAAGTTCAACCTAGTTTGCATTACCGTTAAAAGAGAGCTTGGAAATATAAATAAAAGGGAGTAAAGCACATGTTGACTGCTGAGAATGCAAAATAAACATGTAAAATGTCAAGGATGGAATTAACTGAATACATAGATAGTTGGGCATGCAAAAACAGTGGCAGAATTGACAAGAATGTAATGACTTGCTAGTACATAATCCCAAGATGAGAAACTACTAATGGAAGATGCAAGTAGGTCATGTAGCACTATGTCATTTCTTAACGGAAGGGAAAGGAACGTTTTTTGCATGTTGCAATATCAGATAACACAATGTGCAAAAAGTAAGACAACACTATCTGTTTCCACATCTAGTTGACATCAGTTACTGTGCTTCGAAAATATGTCATTATTTCAATGCAGACTGAAATTTGTAGGAGAACAAGGAAATGAGGAAAATGATATTTTTATCTACTTTACAAATAAAGAATGCAACAGCTAAGAGATGATACTTACTGCTTTTCGAATCCTTTTTGAAACATGGAAAACAGCCTTCAGTTGGTCATGGTGCAAGCAACACATGATCTTGATCTTTGCAACAAAACAAAGGCAATCAGGTTTACCACAAATATAATCACTAAAGTTAACAAAAAGGTGGTTGTTTCAGTTACATACCAGCAAATCAAGTGGAAGTGATTCAAGCCTTGAATCACCACCAAACACAGATGCATCAGGAGTCTTTGGAGTCTTTGGCAATATCTGCCCCTTATTACTATCAAATGGCTCAAAATTGAGTCTTGCGGGGGACAAAATTGGTGTGTTGCTTTCTAAGAGAACCTCAGGCTGTGGAGGCAACTCCAGCTCATCTTTCGCATTCAACAGAATCCTTTTCTTCCCGATGTCCCTGCTTGTACTCCTACTATAACGAATCTGAGCCAGGGCACCAGGTTTCAAGTACTTGTTCTTTGCCTGTTTCACCCGTTTCTTCTGCTTCAGTGTCACTGATCCAGATCCCATGGTGATTGCTATTCACACTAAAATTAGAAGTGGCAGGTGTTGCAGAACTTTGATTCTTTTCCAGTTTCATCTCAGCTTCAACAAGGGAACAGAAATTAAGAGAATAGGATAACAGTAAAAATCATCAGTGTCACAGAAGCTTTTTAAGAAATCAGTCACTTTAGATAAATTCAAGTTCCACCTGACAGTTAACTAACTGAAAAGCACCCAGACAGAACCAATGCTCTGCATTAACTATAATGAAAACGAAAAATGACAAGACAGAACAGAACTTGCGTATTCACATGTGTATCCAGCATTTAACTAAACTATAAGATGCCCCTTTTCTGAAAAAGAAATAATGCAAAGATACGACATAGTTAAACATAATTTCGAATATCAACTTGACATAGACGAATTAATTGCTTGATTTCGATATATTTGTTGAACTAGGATTACCAATATCAACATGACAGCTAAACAGAACGTGCCAACACAATAAAAAAGGTCATACTGGAAAAGACATGGGCATATCAGACACAACATCACACAGCAAAATATCTAGAAATGAAGAGTCTTGCAAATTACTTGAAGGACATTGACGTGACTGTTTATTCATGTTCTTTAAGTGAAGCTTATCAGGACGGGATTATTTTCCTGGGGAAATCTGGACATCAATAAAGACTGCCTCAAGCACAACATTTGGATATCAAAGATCCAAACCTTCCATTTTACTCTGTGTCAAGCACATGCACACACAAGGCAGATATACACAAGCAAAGAGCCAAAGACAGAATGTGTAAAACGTGGTCTGGCTGACTGAATAGTAGTAAAAGCTTTTAAAATTTTGATTTGCCTTGTAGCGTCGGTTAAATGTTTAATCCTTGACTAGTAGTACGAAGCAGTACTTACTGATTTTTTTTTCCAATTAGAACGACCATTTAAATGCTTAAACAGTAGTAATACTGCTAATATTACTCCATTTTTGTCAGTTATTGGTAGGATGTACTGATAATTTAATCCTTGGCTAATAGTACTAGTATTAAGGGCCAGTTTGGATACAAAGGGCTAATTGTTAACTGCTAAAAATGAGCACTAGCTGATCAAAATAGGCGAACTAACAGGTGCGCTAAAAACTATCCAAGCCCCTGGCTAGTTGTTAGGCAATTAACTAGGCACAGCCAGCTAAGAGCTAACTAATACTCAATAGACCACTGATAGGGATGTATGCACCTAATACCAGGGATCCAAATACGCTTAGCTGGCTATTTTTTTTACCTTTTAGCTGACATAGCCGATTCAAACATATACACCTAATAGTACAATCTTTTTTTTTTGTAGCAGCGATTAAATGTTCGGTCAATGGTTACCAGTTTGATTACAAAGGGCTAATTGTTAACTGCTAAAAATGAGCACTAGCTGATCGAAACAGGCGAACTAACAGGTGCGCTAAAAAATATCCAAGCCCCTGGCTAGTTGTTAGGCCATTAACTAGGCACAGCCAATAGACCATTGATAAGGATGTATGAACCTAATATTCACGGATCCAAGTACGCTTAGCTGGCTATTTTTTACTTTTTTGGCTGCCATAGCCGATCCAAACATATGCACCTAATAGTACAATCTTTTTTGTAGCAGCGATTAAATGTTCGATCTATGGTTACTTGCATCCTAATTTTGAAGTGAGCATCCTAATAAGTAATTGAAAAGGCTCCCAGTTGCTATGACTTATTACCATGTACAGCAAGTAGAACATTCAGCGGAGACGATTTTGCCGCCCAAAAAAAAGATCCCAAATCTACGAGAGATCTGGAGGGCCCAGCAACTACATGAAATCCGCGCCCCCAGAATCTCCATAGAACCACAGAAGCAGCGATAACGGCACAGCCGGAACACGCAGCAGCAGATCTCGAAGATTAGGACTCAAAGCAGCGGACGCGGCCGCATAAGAATCCGGTCACAAACGAATCACGCTTGAAGAGAGCTAGCACGGGACGCGAGGCGGCGCAGCGATAGAGCTAAAGACGCGGTATTTGGATGAAGCAGGAGTATGAGCGGAAGCATGAACGGAGGAGGGATTGAATGGTTTACCTGAAACAGGTCGCGCAGCTCAGGACCCGGCGGCTCCTCCCATCTTGCGAAGGGAAAGGGAAACCGAGCGCGAGCTAGACTGTTCCCTGACACCGCCTGCGAGCGCGAGCTGGTTGTTCCCAGACACCGCCGGCGAGCGCGAGCGAGGGGATGAATCAACGGGCGCGGCAACCGAAGGCAGACCTAGAGCAATAAATTTTCTCCCCTATTCCCCTGTTTTGCATCGAAACAGAGAGAGAAGGGAAGAGGAACGGCGCTTTTGTAGCAAGGCGCGGGGCGAGGTGGAGGGAAAACCGAAAATTTTTGGCGGGGGTTGGCGCCAAAACCAGGCCGAGCAGGAGCGGAGGACGCGGAGCGGGACCCGCCGCCAGGGTAGGGGAGCTGGGGACCCTGCCGTCGTCATCTAGGGGCGCGGGTAAGCCGTACCCGTACGTGCGCCGTGCGCGCGCCGACGCGGGGGAATCCCGATGCCGCCGAGACGGCACCTTCCGAAACCGGAGCTCGGTCGACAGTCGGCGCCCCTCCGACGAGCGGGGCCTGCCTCAACGGCGTTAGTTGCGGCGTGAGCATGGTGGGTTCGGTTCGGGAGGTGGGTGGGTGGGGACCGACCGACCTGTGGTTTCCTTCAGTTCTCAGGCGTGGC
Source organism: Miscanthus lutarioriparius (assembly GCA_904845875.1). Lineage (NCBI taxonomy): Eukaryota > Viridiplantae > Streptophyta > Magnoliopsida > Poales > Poaceae > Miscanthus > Miscanthus lutarioriparius. Next base: position 96,124,688 of record CAJGYO010000001.1, on the reverse strand, counting down.
TGCCTGCGCCAGCGCGGGTGCGTGGGTTGCCTGATGCCGGCTGCCGCGCCGGGTTCCGCGCGTGGCGGGGGCGGGGGGAATTTTTTATTTATTTTTAACACTTTTTTAAACTAATTTTAAATTTAATATTGTTTAAAAAAAATATAAAACTAATATTTTTTTGCCACACCTATTTTCTTGGCGCGGTGAAACGTCTGTGCCACGCCATGCATGGTGGCGCGGCGAGAGAGATGACGTGACGACGACCGGGACGCTGACCGGTGACGTAGTAAAATCTGGCGCCACCGATTTTGGTGTGGCAGTGACTAGCAATAATGCTGCTTCTATTACCACTAGCACTAGCAATAGCACTATGGAGCCGGCCAGGACCGATGTGACTTTTTGCAAAAGCAGTCAAAGAGCAACGCGTTGGAAGCAAATGTGTCTCTGATAAATGCCTTTTCTCTAGGCGTGTGATGTCTATCCTACCGCTGCACTGAGACAAAAAAATGATGTGACCTTGATATGACCCTACAAGAAAAAGTTGCATACTTAAACCTTGGGTTGGAAAACACAATAGCTTGAGTATATCTACGGGGTGTTGGGATCCGATGACTAAAATTTAGGAGGTGTCACGTGAGGGTATCGCATGGGGTGTTCGGATACTAATAAAAAAATAAATTACAGAATCCATCAATACTCCACGAGACGAATTTATTAAGCCTAATTAATCCGTTATTAGCACATGTTTACTGTAGCACCACATTATCAAATCATGGACTAATTAAGCTTAAAAGATTCGTCTCACAAATTAATCGCAAACTGTGCAATTAATTTCGTAATTAGTCTATATTTAATACTCCATGCATATGTCCAAACATTCGATGGGACAGCGACTAAAGTTTAGGAGGAGCAACAAACACCCCCTAATCCTACGTGGATGATAACTTTTATGTGAGGCAGTCAACATTGTATGCCTCCATTGCGCTTGCCCTAATGGATCAACGGATCACAGTGCTTGAGTGCTACGGAGTTCACAAGTGATTGAGAGGGTGTACACACGCAAAAACAGGGATTGAGGGGCTCTCTCCAGCAGGCTTGTCGCAGTAGCTCAGCCCGGCAAACCCGACCAAGCCTGAAAATACCAAACCCAACGGTCCGTGCATCTTTTTTGGACTTTGGACCGGGCCGGGCTGAGCTAAAAAAAGGAGAGTTGTTTTTTGCCTAGAAAAATCCTGTCCACGACCATCCTACGAGTAAAGTTGGTTAGGCTCAGACTGCCCACACATTTTCTACAGTGGAAAACTATACTATAGCGAATGGGTCTATGATCTAGTGATAGGATAGTCTAGTAGGATGCTACCCAACAGGGTTTAAACCCATGTGTTCGTACCTTTTTCTAATTTTTTTTAAAAAAAGTTAGGGTACACACACGCGTGTGCGTTCGATAATACTGCGCATTTTCCACGCACTAGAGGCTGGAGAGCCTCTCAATCTTTTCTGTGCGTGTGTACACCCCCTCAATCACTTGTGTACTCCATAGCACTCAAGAACTGTGATCCGTTGATCCATTAGAGCAAGCGCAATGGAGGCATACAGTATTGACTGCCTCACATAAAAGTTATCATCCACGTAGAATTAGATGCACTCAGGCTATTGTGTTTCCCAACCCAAGGTTTAAGTATGCAGCTTTTTCTTGTAGGGTCATATCAAGGTCACATCAATTTTTTTGTCTCTGTGCAGTGGTAGGATAGACGTCACACGCCTAGAGAAAAGGCATTTATCATAGACACATTTGCTTTCAACGCGTTCTCTTTGACTGCTTCTGCAAAAAGTCACATCAGTCCTAGGCGGCTCCCTAGTGCTAGTGCCAGTGCTGGTGGTAATAGAAGCAGCATTATTGCAACCCGTCAAATCATCCCCTCCTTACCGCGCCATGCGCCTGGCGCGTCACTGTCGCGCCAAGACCGGTCGCACGACAGACCCTACCACGTCATCGATCAGAGCTCCAGCCAAAAGTGTTAGTTTTGAAGAAAAAAATAGTATTAGATTTAAAATTAGTTTACAAAAAGTGTTAAAAATAAAAAAAATGGTGGGGCGAGGGCACAACGCAGGTGTCTGCGGTGCGGAAACCATGGAGCTCAACGGGGCCGTTGGCGGGATTCGATTGATCAATCCCCAACTTCTCGTTTGTTTCCGTCGGTGCGCTGTGCGGTGGGAGCTGGTAGGGCATGCATATCGACATCGTGCCGACTGCCGAGGGGAGCGGGCGTCGACGGGGCGTGTGCCTCTGCATTGCGAGGTGCGCCGGCTATGTTGGTGGTGAAAGCATCTAGGCCCCTAGATGGGTTTCGGTGATTAATGATAATACGTGATTACTATGACTAACGTTTGTTTTGCAGAGGCAATTAAGTTAGGTCATGATAATGGAAATTGATTGGGCAATCATGGTTGTCATGCCCCTACTATGGAAATTGTTTCGGTTTTCAAAGGATGGACGACAATGTTAAGGATGGACTAGTTCTAAGTATCATTTGGTGTTGAAGAGACACTTAGAGTAGTTTATGAGTTTGTTTTTCCTTTGACCGTACTATTAAGGGGGGTATAAACTAGTAGCTTGACCTAGGTGAGTCTAGTGGGTTAGTTGTGGTGCATATTTGTCAAATCTAGCACTAGGTAGCTTCAATGTAGCCCTAAAATCAATTGGAGCAAACTTCATTCACATATGTTTGCGAGTTGGAAGTGAATGGAGGGTTAAATGTTGACCGGACGCTGGTTCCGGTGTGACCGGACGCTAGCAGTAGAGTCCGATCAATTTATTTGATCAAGTGAAGTCGTCTGGATACGACCGGACGCTGAGAGAAATGTGACCGAACGCTGGGTGTCAGAGTCCGGTCAACTTCAGTAAGGTTCCAAAGAGGGAGAATCCTGATCGGACGCGTCCGGTCAGTACTGATTGGACGCTGGTCGTGGCAGAACCGCCCAAAATAGCATACTTACGGAGGCACTCGTCTATCACCAGACACTAAGCACCCCGAAAGCAAGCTACAGCGAGCGGTGTCCGTCGGGCACACCCCAAGGGAGAACCCAAAAGATCCACATTTTTCTCAAGGATCCAATAATGAGAACGAGTTACAATACAAGTCCATTTCATACATCTGAGTTTCTTAAAAAGGTACATTATTACAATACCAAATACCAGAGTGCGGAATTATAACAACGGAATTTAAAAATAACATCTAGCAAAAGGGACGAGGATTTCGTCTAAGCCCACCAGAAGGATTCCTCCACACAAAGGTACTCTTCAAGCAACAACTGCAACAGGGGTAAATAAACCCTGAGTACACAATGTACTCGCAAGACTTATCCGACTAGTGGGAATAATTTCCCGACTCTAAGGAATATGATAAGCTTTTATGGCTTGCTGGTTTTCTTTAGCAGAAAGCAATACTAATAGTGAGTCCTTATTTATATATTATTATTATCAGCCGTATTAAGTTATCATCTAGTCAGTCTATATAAGCACATGTTCTACTTTCAAGCAGGAGTTGACCAATCAATTCTGTTTCTTCTCCTTTCCACTTTCAGTTCTTACTACGATGCTAAATACGAGATAAGCCATACCGGATCGCCCGGCGATTCGCGAATCAATATGCCCAGCTAGGTGCCCCGAAAACACACGCCTCGCTTGTACCCCAGGCACAAGCAGGACTAACCCATCACCCTCCTATCCTGGGTGTCCAGGTCCCCATCCAAACTTGGACTCCAAACCCCCACATCCTGAGTCCCGGACTCAGTGTGGTGTAAGGACCTCCACCACCTCCTCTTCCCATCAGTCGGTCCGAAAAGAGCCAGATCCGCGATAAGAGAGCAACAAGTCTTCCCTAGCGCCCATACCCAAGTATGCGCTCGGGACAATAAATCTGTGACTTGCCCACGATGCCTTATGCAACGACCGGTCCTTAATCGACACAGACAGGGAAAAAGTGTAACCGAGCTATGCCCTGTTAGCCGCAGGATACAACCCTTTACACCCACCAATACCCAAACCATATCCCTGTCCGGTCACCATTTACCTTTCCATCATTTTATCATGAGTGTTCATATTTTATTACCTATTTGCGAGTAATGGCAGGTTACTCACGCTACCGATATCCTGAGCATAGCAGCTACTCGATCTGTACTAGTAGGACTCATGGGTAGATATATTTATGCATGTAGTTTCTATAAAATGCCTGTAACTTAAATGCACATCACATATATATATTCAGTGATCATAAAAATATGGGTTATGCACCGGGGCTTGCCTTGGGCAGGCGCTGGGTCAGCAGGGTCAGCATCAATAGGCTCCTGGGCTTCCTCCTGTGCGAAGATCTCCTCCTCGTACTCCTCGATCACCTCGTCGTACTTCGGCTCGCCGACGGGCACAAAATCTACCAGTTTGTGATCTACATGAAATGATGATGCAATACTTAGGAATATAACATCAGCAGCTTTTACAGTAACAGTACATTGATTTAACTACTAAGCTATTGCTATCGACCACGGTGCTAAGTTATCTATTGCTATCGACAACAAGCATAAAGTACGACATTCATCATTATTATAGCCACTACTACCGTATTTTTTACTACTAACGCTGATTTACGCTATATACAAATAAACAAGGGTAATATCTACTCTATTTAATAACCCATTCTAAGACCACAAAATTTACAGCAAGTACGTAATAAACCTAACGAGTCTACTGTAAAATTTTTGTGTCTATAGCTATCACCCATTACCCACAAATATTCCTACAATTATTCACCTACCTAATATTCGTTCTCTAATTTTGAATTTATCACCCAATACTCGCCGCAGCTAACTATAATCCAACTGAACTATCCAGTAGATGGCATTTTTTGAACCTAACAAAACTAGTCTCACTATTTTTGGACAACTACACAATTTACTACGATTTATCAAAGTTCAATTCATAACTAAAATAAATAAACATTTCTAATCTTCTGAAAATTAAGAAAATTGAATCCTCTCTCTCTCATTAACTCATTTGGCTCGGCCATGCGATCAAGCGCTGACAAGCAAGCCGCCAGCGCGAAGCTTGATCTTCACCTGCAACAGCTGCTGCCCACCGACCAACGGCCCGCGATGAGGGAAGGCCCATGCGCGAAGGCAAATATGCACGGGCACCCCCGAAGTACTATGTAATCATAGCGAGCTCTAGGACACTATTCCACCAGTCTAAGGTTTTACAGCTGCACCCTCCCCTTTCTCCTTCTTTACCATGACGAAGTCCCCCCCCGGCACCCGTGCGCGCACTGGCGCGACGGCACGGGCACCGGGCGGTCACGCCGGCGTCACCCGAACCCCTACTACCTAACTAAGGGGCCGATGATTACCTTGGGGGCAAAACGCAGCGATCGGAGGCTTCACGGCGAACAGAGGCGCCGTGCCGAGCCCCCTCCCTCGGCGGTGGCCCCTTTCCTGCAATGGCGGGCGCGTTCTCGTGAGTGACAGCGAAGACGAAGCAAGCAACTACGCTAGAGAGCTCCGGGGACTACCCATGGATACCTTCGCGTTAACGGTCTGGCTGGAGAAAGCCCGAGGTGAGCTGGTCGCGTGCGCACGAGGTGGCACGACGGTGCACGACGGTGGCACGGCTGCGCTAGGGACTGCTACATGGTGGCAGGGCTTAAACTAAGGTGAGCATGGTGACACCCGACTGGAGGAGAGGCTAGTAGCGCGAGGGATTGGACCGAGATGCCTTGGTTGTGAGGATAGCCGACGGTGCAGGCCCTCTCGGTCTTAAGGACCCGAAGGCATGGCTTTTCAAAATTGGGGCCTATGATGGAGCTACAGGCAGCGATGTGGGGTCGGTAAAACAGCAGGCTACCTAGTGGAGTCGAGAATGTGCTCAATTTGAAGCAAGGCACGACTGCCATGACAAATTTGAAGGAGCCGCCTCGGTGGCCACGGGGACAACGGAGGCAGGGGGTCCTAGCATGGCTTGGCTCGTCTGGCTGTGGCTGTCAACGCAACAAACAAAAGCGCGCCACGATGGGAGACAGCAGGACGTGCCCTAGGCGACTGTCTACACGGTCGCGGCTGCAAGCCAACGAGGCTCGGCAAGGCGTCGCAGCGGGCAGCGCTAGACACAAAAACACAGTGCGAGTGACGCGGAGGTGATGGTGGAGTCAGGCTGTCGTCCTTCGCGCGAACAGCCAAGGGGAGTTAATGGAGCAGTGCCGGGCTTGGCCACTGGCGTCGTGTAGCATGTGACCCAGTGCGCCTCCAGCCAAAGCGGGGCATGACATGGCGCGACAGAGCGGTCGGCGTCTTGGGCGTAGCGAATCAGCCGGCGAGGTGACCCACGCGCCAGCGAGGGCAGCAAACAGCCAAGGCAGTAGTGCAGGGCCTGCGCGCGTCGCATTCACGGCGGCATGGAGACGTGGCCTGCGCCTCGACGCACTGGGCGAGCCAGCCACGGCGGCAGGCGAGCAGCAGCGGGGCCATTGCCAGCAGCAGAGGCAGACGGCCTTGGCGCGTAGGCCGTGCGTGTGCACAGGCGCAGCCGGCGTGGCAGCGGGTGCGGCCTACGTGGCAGTGCACGCTAGCAAGCCAGCAGCAGTGGTGACCGCGCTCAGGGCTAAGCCATGTGCCGTGGACGCTTTCTAAAGCAGTTAGAAAACTTGTACGCGATGCTCCAAAAGCCAAACCAATTGTTCGATGCGCAAGAGGGTACATCAAGCTATCAACCGCGGTCATGACATCGTGCTACTTCTTAAGCCAATCGCTCCACAAAGCTTGCCAAAAGTGGCTTCGTCGACCTCTTCTAAAACTTACGTGAACGACGTCGATTCGAACGATTTCGCGTCGAATTCCAAATCCGACCTACGGGATGTACTAGCTTGTTATCCTTGTCCTCGACCGCACATGTTTTATCACCGTTCACAAAATGTTCTATAGCCTTTTTGTTTTAACAAGAATTCGATTAGGATAATAAACAATGCTATATGACACGAAACGTAACATTCGCTTTCTTGTTTCATATAAATGTTTCAAGTACCGAACATTGCTTTATAATGCGTGTTATGCACATATGCACACAATTATGATGCTCATGCGATGTTTTGGCAAAACAGTACAATGTAACACCGAGGGTGTTACACTGGTCAGGTTCCGGTTACTGACCGGACGCTGAACAGTGAAGCGACCGAACTCTGGGCTCCAGCGTCCGGTCAACATCAGTAAGGTTCCAAGAATAGTTTTCGTGATCGGACGCGTCCGGTCAGTGCTGACCGGATGCTGGTTAGAGTCCGATCACAGCTTAACTGCTCGGTTACGGGGAGAACGGTCACCCTGACCGGAGCGTCCGGTCACCCCGCAGTGGCACATAACGGTTCGTTTTGAACGAGGGTGTATAAATATTTCCTCTATTCATTTAAGGGAGTACTCTTGCCCATTTCAACAGCTAAGAAAACACCCTTGAGAGTGTCAAGGAGAGCAAGAGCCTAGTGAGGTGATTAAGATTTGAGAATCCAAGATTAAGACCTCATTAATAAAAAAGAGAGTAGCAAGTGTGCATCCACCCTTCTTATTAGGGTTGTTGTGGTCAAGTGAGAGTTCTTGCTTGTTACTCTTGGTGATCGCCATCACCTAGATGATTTGGTGGTGATTGGGAGTTTGGTGATCATCCGGTGGAGCTTGTGGATGACCCAACTCAAATTGTGAGCGGTTGTGGGTGATTCACCGCGACGGAGTGTCGAAGAATCAACCCGTAGAGAGCACTTGATCCTTGCACGGATCAAGGAGGAGCTACACCCTTGCGCGGGTGCTCCAACGAGGAGTAGTGGGGAGTGGCGACTCTCCGATCCTTAGCAAAACATCGCCGCGTTCCTACTTCTCTCTTTACTTTGAGCATTTACTTTGAGCAATTCAATTCTTGCATTTACATTAATAGAATTGTCATGCTAGAGTAGTAAACGGTAGAACATTATAAACACTTTCTAGGCACAAGGGGTGAAGCGGGCTAAGTGTAAGGTTTAATTATTGCAAAGAATTTTAGAATTAGTCCAATTCACCCTCCTTTTGGACATCTTGATCCTTTCAGTTGGGTCTGAGCGTTGAGCGTTGCATGGCATCAGCGTGATGTGTGTACACACATTTCTAGAGCAACTGGCTAAATACTGAGGTGGAAGAGAGAGAAAAAACGGGCTATGAGTTTACAATAAGAGAGGCAAATGAGTCATGCATTAATAACAAAGAGCTAACTATTATATGAGGGGACTGAGAGAAGACTGCAAAATAAACCTTACAGCCAGCGAGCTTTGTCGGTGGTATTATTAGCCTCGCTGTTGATAACTTCCATCAAATACGTATTGATGCTAGTACTTTTCCAATTGATGGACACTAGTACTCCTTCCCCACCCTCAACGCACCCAACATATATTTTTAACTTCCATTCACTGTAGTTAGCAGGCACATTTGCAAAGTGCAATGATTGATATGAAGAGTGCATTGATCGGTGCGCTGTTTTGTACAGTGCCATCGGATGATATCAGTTAGCTTGGCGTGTGAGCGTATCTAACCCCAATTTAGTTATTTGGAGTTTCGGTGATTGATGAATGCCTGTGAACTAATCTGTTTTTGCAGCGAATAATTACATTGGTTACTCACAAGAATGGACACCATGTCTTGTCTCTAAAGATTTGTGGAGAGTATTGATGCAAAGATACCTGTGAGGACTACGGACTCTAGAGGGTTAATGGTCCTGTTCACTTCTCTTATAATCCGTCTTTTTCAGTTTGTTTTTTTTCCAAGTTGGAATAATATTTTTCTCTCACAACAAATCAGTCGAAACAATGTTTCGACTTATTTTTTCAACGAAGCGAACGAGGCCAATGTGTAAACTTGGTGCTCCAAGAAATTCGTTGCAGGTGTTTTAGAGTTTTGTTTTTTTCGTTGGTCATACTACTAAAGGGGTTAAGGCATACATCTTGAGGGACTCCGTTCCTCGGACTTCCTTCGCCTATCTGAACCAAAAATCCCCTTGTGTCCCCGTTTCATCACGTACTAAAGTACTATTTTATTTGCTCAGAGGGTTGGACATCGATGCCTGTTCAAGCCTCGGTGCTAGCTTTTTGGAACTGAGCATCGGCAATGGAAAATTCGATGATCATGGAGAGAGACGATCATCAAAGCATCGTTTTTCTACCACACTACGGGTGCTCCGAAGGAAGCAGACCTTTATTCTCTTGATTGATGCCAGCTCAGCTTACATGTACAAAAATAGTACCATTTTGTGGTGTTAAAATGGACATATATCAAATGTTACTGCTTAAAACTTCTGCATTTTTGTATTTGTAGCTTATATAGCTAGATGTAAATATGTACGTACGTAGCACTTTATAGCGTTCCTACAGGATCTCTACTTCCCTGTGTTGGATGCGCTACTGTCCAGAGTTTGTGACGTATAAAGCTGCATGACTAAAGTTCGAAAGGTATTTACTCCCTCATTTCAAATTATAAGATATTTTAACTTTTCTAGATACATTGTTTTTACTATGCATCTAGATATAGTGTATATCTAAGTGCGTAGCAAAAATCATGAATCTAGAAAAGTCAAAACGTTTTATAATTTGGAATGGATTGAGTACATTCTTATGTTATTATGTTATTAATTCGTGAGTTGTTGAATTAAAACAGATCCTTAAGGATATGGGTCTTTGTGCGAAAGATTGTCTATTTCAAGAAAAAGATCTCGAACCCCAATAGGAGTCGTAGGTACAAAGTTTATCTCACTTTTATGCTGGTACTTATTCTCTCCAAGTAGGCGAGTACTGTATGATGCCAAGTAAAACCAATTAATACTAGCATTGTGTTGATGGTCCAATTAGCTTCATGACATTGCAAATTACTACTAGTGGTATTAGCTGCAACCAGTACACGTGATTAATCGGTACTGTAGGTGTGTGTTAGTTGTAATAATTACACAGTCAACCAGCTTGCCGCCTGTAGGTTGGCTGTGGATCATACTGTGAAGTCCGGTAAATCGGCCAGCAAGACATGTCAGCCTGTTCGTTTCGTCTAGTGGATTATTTATTGCTAGCGGGTTTGATGTAAAAAAAAAATATTATTTTAGCTTATAATCCACGATCGTATACGAGCAAGCGAACAGACTGACAGAGCACACGGTCGGACCCATGACTCCATGAGCACTTTTCGTCACCCGATGGCACCACCACGTTGCGGGAGTTGTGGTTCTGAAGTGCCCGATTAAGGGGGTGTTAGGATACTATGATTAAAATTTAGGATGTGTTATATGGAGGTGTTGTATGGGTGTTCGGATATTAATAAAAAAACAAATTACAGAATTCGTCGGTAATTCGTGAGACGAATTTATTAAGCCTAATTAATCCATTATTAGCACATATTTACTGTAGCATCACATTGTCAAATCATGGATTGATTAGGCTTAAAAAATTCATCTCGCAAAACAGTCTCAATCTGTGCATTTAATTTCATAAATAGTCTATATTTAATACTACATGCATATGTTAAACATCCGGTGGAACATCAACTAAAGTTTAGAAGGTGGAACCGAACATTAGCATTATGCTAGGAGTCTTCGGTCCATGTTTGTCCGTGCTGTGGTCCATGTATGAAGGTGATAACCACGATAAATGCATTTCTTTGTCGGAAACTGGGGTGTTTGGTTTTTTAGTCGCTTCTAAAATTCATGTCACATCGAATGTTTAGATATCAATAAGGAGCATTAAATATAGATTAATTACAAAACCAATTACATAGATGAAAGGCTAATTTGCGAGATGATTTTTTAAGCCTAATTAATCTATCATTAGCACATATTTACTGTAGCATCACGTTGTCAACTCATGAACTAATTAGGCTTAAAAGATTCGTCTCGCAAATTAGTCGCAAGTTATGCAATTAGTTTCATAATTAATCTATATTTAATACTCCATACATATGTCAAATCATTCGATGTGACAAAAATTTAGGATCATCTAAAGAAACAAACAGGGCCTAAGGCTCCGTTTGGAACACGAGAATTTTCTTCCAGTTCTTACATTTTTTTTCTATAAAAATAAATTGATTTATGTGAAAACTCTATTCGATTCTTGTGAAATTCTTGCATTATAAACAGGCACTGAGGCGGCTCGGCTCCATGCGGCTCCGACTTTGACAAAATATAACTGGAAAAGTAAAGAAACCAGAAGGGCCAATGTTACTGCTACCGTTGCATCGCCGGAGCCGGCCCGAGCCATTTTCTGTGCTTTACTTCGCCAGGAATTAAAATCTGTGAATAAACTTCATTACTTCAGGGTTAGCAGTTAGGCACAAATCATTATCAAAAGCATGGCATCGGTGACAGGCCTTGCAATGCATGTGAGTTCCACATCCCCTGAAGAAAAGAAGTTGGGATTTCCTCCATGCCATGGCCACCTTCGTCTACCTCAAGCCAAAATGCCGACACGGCATGACCGGGAAGAGACCAAAATCCAAAGCGAAAGTGAAAGCAAAAGACACCGAAAGGGAAAGGCAGATGCAGGCGAGAATAAAGGCGGGGAATTGAATTTGAAGCAGCTGCCTGCGCCGACCAGCTTACATACTCAACCTTCTCGCCTTCGATTCCTTCCCACAATTAGCAAGAGCTCGTATTCTTCAATTCTCTTCCAACAGCTCTCCACTTGTCACCGAGGCCTCGCGGCGGCCGCCGGCTGCTCCATGGCCTCTTCGTCCTCCTCGTCCTCACCCTCCAACCCCGCGTTGCCACAGCCGCCGCCTCTACTGCTGCCGCCGCCGGAGCCGGCGTCTGCACCCGCGCCTGCGCCGCCGCTGCCGGAGGCCAGGCCCAGGCCCAGGCCGAGCCCCACCGTCGCCGATGGCATCCGCGGCCTGCTCAGGTCCGGCGAGGCGCTCATCCGCGCCGTCTTCGGGGGTAACTCCGGCCAGCCGCGCCTTCCCGTGAAGCATCAGCAGCATCACCTTCACCACCACCAGCCGCAGCACCGCCCTGTATGCTCTCCACCTCCCCCTTCTTGAGAATTCATTCATGACCTGTGAAATTGAGTCCTACTAGTGATTAGTAGTGACTAGCATTGGCCATCTGATGTTCGTGCCGCCACCTAATTGCTTCAAATGTCTGTCATTTTCACATCCATGGTTTGCTCCTCACCACAAAATTTGTTGATCAGGATCTGAACTTGACATGAGTCATATGTCATGCTCCACATTTTCCATGGTTGCTGTTTTCATGTGGTTTGTGCACATTTAAATAGCAGTTTCTGTAAATCCAGAACAGTCTTGTGTTACGAAATTCCCATAGCAGCAGGCAAAATTTTAAATGGATTTTACTAAGCTATTACTTAAGATATTATAACTGACAAACTGCAAGCTGCAAGTTTGCTCTACAGAGTTATCTTGGCTATGCACATTGGTTTGTTCGAACCATGGACTACAAGCTGCATTTATTAGGTCAGATGAACAATATACTAACGTTTGAAGTGCATCTGTTGAGTGAATTGGAAACATGCACAAGTAATTGCTTCTTACATAACCTGCACTTAACAAACAATCAAACATCACTAGTTAGTCCAAGTGGGCATTCTTTCCTCCTTGATCTATATGTTCTTACTTCAGAAGTGGCTCACTGCTATATTTTTTTTTTTCCGCAGGGTGATATCATGAAGCGCATACAAAGAGAAACATTTTCCGATGTCATGAAGTTCAAGGAGAAACATGATCAGATCGAACACATCCTTTCGTTATATAAAACTGGCAAGGGGTTTGAGTTCCTAGATCTCCCTATCCAGGTGAAAATAGCACTTGATGCGGTTGGGGCACTGTTTCTTGTCGACGGTACTGAATTCGAACAAGCAAAAGCAACCCTTGACAAGGTGGGGAGAAGAACGGGCCTCAGTTCAAGGTTCGTCTTTGAGTCAAAGACCAGGGGCAAAGACACCATTGCTGCAGAGCTCTCAACTCAGCTCGGAGCAGGTGACCATTTGGGGAGACCTGTAGAGCTGACTAGGCTGCAGTACAGTGCTCGGATCAACAAATGGCTGTGGATGACCTTAGTCCCGTTTGGAGCCCGGTGCAACAACTTCTTGCATAGTCCAAGCATGATTCAGGTATGTGTCCCTTCTGCTGCAAGCATTGGCACAGCTGTTGCTTTCCTTGGACAAAACTGAACCATGTAGTAACTCGACTGATGAAATCGTGAAATTTGTTGTCAGAATCTACGGAGTCAAGCCTCTTTCGACGGTCCACCTTCATTTTTCGACCAACACAACTGCGGTGCTGGTTTGAGAATCGAAGGGTCCAAATTCACCGCCTCCTTTTCTGAGCTAATCTTCGGTTCAGGAGGACTAGACAGTGGGGGCGGAGGAACTAACCGCATGACAACATTCGGGCAAGTGTCCTGCAAACCAGCCAATGATGTCAAGCTCAGTTTGTCGGGAATTTGGCAGGTCCACTCATTGTCGCCCCTGTTCAACAATCTCGGAATCCTTGCTATTCCACTAGGCAGCCTAAAACCAGGAAACCCTACAGTAAGCGGTACAGGAGAACATACCGAATTGAGTGTGAAATTCAACAATCAGACTGGTGCCAGTGCCACTTCACACACCGTAGTGGCAGTGCGCGGTGCCTCTCCCGCTGTGCAGCTACCGCAGTCGATGGCGCTGATGGTGGACTGCGAGCTGTACCAAACTCTCAAGACAGAAGGTTGGTTTCAGATGGAGAGGTCCATCCATGGACCAGTGCGCTGGGGCTTCTCGTTGTCCGACATCCCGGATAACGAACTCGGGTGGGGCGTGAAGGTGAGCGGCGGCACGGCTGAAGAGATGAGGAGGAGGAATCAGCTGCAGCACCTGGAACTGGAAGGTTTCCTCAACTTCAACCTTGGTAAGGGCGCAAGGTTGCAACCAGGACTTGTGTATGCCAAAATGGAGACTAAGATGACGCCGGCGCTGTTTCTGCGCTCGTCGTGGGTCATGTGATTTCATCCTTACAGCATGTGGTTTCTGGTTGTGAGACTTATCTTCTATTTTGCCTTGTTTGGTCACCTGTTAACCGCTGACATTGTTGCAGCTAATAACCATTTTGACTGACATCCTTGGAGTCTACTTTGAAACCCCACAGCTGCATTGTTTCGTGTGATTTTCAGTCCAAGGATTATGATACTTGTTCTACATGGCAAATGGATCATAATTTGTCATAATATTTTTTACAACTTTAACTACTTTTAATAATTGGCCAACAAAGCCACCCCCCCAGCCAGCAGTATATATAGTAGATTCTAAAGAGGAGATTGCCAAACAAATCCAGTAAGGCAAAGACGTTGCATCAAACAAGTAACCCACAATCACAGGCGTTGTCACAATTGCCCACATAGAGGCAGAGGCAGGAAAATGCAAGGGCGAGCCAGCATGGTAAACAACTAACAAGTTTAATAACTGAGCGAGATTTGCAACTAAGATGATAGGAGTAGAGACTAGTGATGCCTTAAACTGAACAAAGTGTGCAAGAAGCATACCACTTTCCGCTGATGAAAACCAGTTGAACAGACATCCATCCATCCACAATTCACACCAAAACTTTCAGAGTTAGAAGCTCAACCCACCCAGTTTGTTTTGCATTGACTTCTCACAAACTGATCTATCTATGATCTGCCTACTTGACATCAAACTGAATGTGCCTATTTCTTCGGGTAACCACCCAGAACCGCAGCAGGACGAACGTATGCAATGTAAGCAAGGAGGAGGCGCGGTTCAATCCTCGAATGCCCAGGCGTTCTCCCTCCTGACCTCGGCCTCCTGCTCGGGCGTGTAGTCGTTCTCGATGTCCAAGGCAACGCGGATCTCGTCAGGCGTCTTGCCCCTCATCTTGTCTGCTACGGCCGTGCAGCCCAGGTCGACCAGGTCCTCGATGGCCATTAAGTTGGCAACCTGCAGCGCAGAACCACTCAATCAAGGCACATATATCAATTTCGTTTCATCCAACCACACAGTACCACTCCGACGTTTGATCAACGAACGCTTCGCTCTGACGACGGAAACAGGAAAGAAAAGCATCGATCGGTGCGGTGGGTTACTTACGATGATGAGGTTGAAGAGGGCGGAGTTGTCTGGGAGGTCGCTGATGAACTTGCGGTCCCAAGCCTTGAGGCCGTGCGGGTCGGGGTCGAGCTGGGTGACGGGCTTGACGGCGTACGGGGCCGGCGTGAAGTCGATGGGGAAGGGCGGGAACGGGTCGCGGAGCCTCGCCGCGGAGGCCACGGGGTCGTAGTGCGGCGCGTGCTTCTCGCAGTAGGCCGCCACCAGGCGGAGCGTGCCGGCGTCGGCGCCCTTGATGGGGATGCCGCCCTCCGCGCAGCCGGCCTCAATCATGTCGAGGAGCGTCGTCGACATCCGCGCCGCGGAGCGTGACAGCCGGACCACCGTGCCGCACTCCGCCACCAGCCGTAAGTCGCCGCCGACCTCGACGCCTTCCCCTCCCGCTGCTTGCTGCTGCTCCTGCTTCGTCGTCGCCGCGTCGGTGGCCGGGGGAGCCATGGATTTGGGGAATTGGGGTTTCACGGCGAACGCGTAGGAGGAAGAAGAACAGGACCGAGCGGGTTTATGGGCGGCCCCGGGTTTTTTTTTTTTTTTTTGAGACTTTTCGCGTATGCGGTTATAAAAGATCGTGTCCGAGCGGGTTTATTTAATTCCGCCGCGGCCCCGGGAGCATCTTTTTTCTCGTCGAGATCTCTTTCCCCTGCTCTGCGGCGTGGTTGGAGCGCGTTCTGATCGGTCCCGACTCCCCGACCCGGTCGGGTTTCCTCACGCACGGGGACGGGGGTCGAGACGGTTTCAGTTTGGGTGGGACCGGAGACGTGACTTTGTGTACGTAATAACGTAACTGTGTCGTGTGTACAAACCTATGTTGTTCCGTTAGTTTGTAGGAGTAGAAGCTTGTGCACGGATCTCCTGTCTGGGCCCTCCACATCATTTGCTTGCAGTAGAACGAAAACGGCCAGAAACATCGGAAAAAACCTTAGTTGATTCTGTTTTCCATAATTTTCATCATGGAAACAAAATCAGAAACGATCTCCGGAAACAAATACAAAGTCAATATTACGGTAACCTAGAATATGGCTGGTATTAGTCGGTAATCAATAATCTATGACAAAAAAACCTTAGGCCCTGTTCGCTTGAACTTATCAGTTATGATAGTGTTTTCCTCTCACGGCAAATCAGCGAATAGTATTTTTTGGCCCGTTTGGTTGGCTGAATTTTGGCTGAAACTGGCTGAAAACACTGTTCTGGCTGAATTGTTATGAGAGAAAAACACTGTTCCGACTAAAAAAAAAAAAGCCGAACAAGCCAGCTTCTGGGTAAGCCGAACGGGGCCTTCAGCCTAGCTTTTAAGCGAAGCGAAAAGGGCCTTAGCACCGTGTCAAAGGAATGAGAATGACACAAGTAATAATTCACACACATTTAGGGTCTGTTCGCTTGAACTTATCAGCCGGCTTATCAGCTAGAATTTACAATATTTTTCTCTCACAATAAATTAGTCAAGATCGGCTTATCAGCCGGCTTTAATACCAGCCGAGCAAGCCCCCTAATCATAAATACTCCAACTAGGTGATATGATTAGGTTCAATATAGCACAAGATGAAGTTGATATAAATTTATAAAGTGTTAAGTGCATCATAGGTCATTAACTTACGTGGGGGTTTCGGTTAGGTCCATTCAACTATAAAAATTGATTTTCAGGTCAAACTTTAAATATTTCATCGCAGTCTACACATTTTTTTTGTCCTTAGATCTGATGTAATATGTGGAGTTAGCATGAAATTAATTTTAGATCATAAAAGTAAGATTAGATACAAATACAATAAGATGGGACCATGTAGGCTTTTAGATGTTTGGGTGGTATTCCTTCAGTGACACGGCAACCAACATTGTGAATGTAAACATCAGATCTTGGTGGTTGCTTTTGGCTTCCTGTCACCTTGTGCCATCTTTTAGGTCTTGTTTAGTGGGTCAAATTTTGAAAATTAGGTTATTGTAGTACTTTCGTTTTTATTTGGCAATTAATGTTCAATCATAGACTAATTAGGCTCAAAACGTTCGTCTCGTAATTTCCAACCAAACTGTGCAATTAGTTTTTTTTCATCTATATTTAATGCTTGCAAGATTCAATGTGATGGCTACTATAACACTTTTTAAAAAAAAAATTTTGGAACTAAACAAGGTCTTAGTGATTTTTGACTGTACTGATATTTAGATAGGCGTTCGGCTGGCTGGCCAGCGCTCTTATAGTGACACTGTTAATAATCAGCCGGAATAATATTTTGATTTATTTTTCAGTCGTGCGAATAGGCCATGTACTCCGTACGGAGTATCTTTGCTCTGCTTATTCACCCGGACGTGTATTTTTCCTTCCAAGTTGTCACTATACAGAAACTGAGAAAGAAATTTCTTGATCCGTGAGCAGGCGTTCGCGCCTCGCCTCAGTCGTGCCGGTGCCTGCTGACGCCCCTGGCGAGCCGCCGCAGCGAGTGATGCTCGCCGTCTCGCCGTGCCGCCACCACGCGGCCGACGTTCCAGCCGCCGCCGTGGCCGTGGCCGTGGCCATCGTCGCTGGTCTCGTCCTCTGATCCCCGCAGCGCGTCCTCGTACACCTCCGCCGCCGCTGGCTGCTGCTCGGTGTCGATGCTCCACCAGGCGGCGCTCTGCCGGCGCGGCACCTGGATGTAGAGCATGCCCTTGTCGAGTTGGACGGTGATCGCGGCGGCGTCGTCGTTGACGTCGCAGCAGCCTGCGGGGAGGTCGAACCGCTTGGTGAAGTGGCACTACTGCCTGCCGCCACCCCCGTCGACGGCGCGCTCGCCGCTGACCTTGAGGCTCCCCGACGGCTCCACCTGAACCTTCAGCTGGTCCTTGCGGAACCCTGAGGAGATGTATCCATGACGTGACATGGATGGATGCCGCTATCCATAAGTAAACATCGATCTCTGCAGCTGCTAGTGAAAATTGAAAATGATGCGAGTGGCCGCCCGTAGTACTTGTGACGTCCACCACGAGCGCGTCGAACTCGCGCCCGTGCATCCACCCGCTGTGCGGGTCGATCTCGGTGAGGACGCGAGGCCGACGCGCCGCCGCTTCCATTTCTATTTCCTGTGTGCTTTCTTGATCTCTCTCCCTGCCCCTGTGCTCCGTGCTCGTCGCTCGCTCCCTTGAATCTGAAACGAGCCTGTACTGCAGATCGGTTATATAGACACGGTTTCGGGCGGAGTGGTAAAAAAAATTGGGAAGCGAGATCCAAGCTATCAGGAAAGAGATGAAGGAAAGTAAAGGATACCTGACCCAGGGAGTATGCACATCAATGGGCCTGCTGGTGGTGTTGGGTAATAAGGGATCTCGCGCATGCATAATGCATTGCTTCTCTGTAGTGTGCACCAGGAATTTGCTTCACCCGGAAGCTGATGCATATTCATAACTTCGTTGAAATAATTTCCAGTTTTCTATCATCACCTACTCAATTCCTAAATGTACAGTGTTTTAGGTTTGTCATAACTCAATATCTTCGAGTTTGAACTGATATACTTAAAAAATCAAAGCACATTATATATTAACCCCCCTCCATTCTAAATTATAAGCCGCTTTGTTTCTTTAGATACGTAACTTTTGCTATGTACCTAGATATACATTATGTTCATATATATCGTAAAAACTCTAGAAAACACAAAACAACTTACAATTTAAAATGAATGGAGTAGAACAAAGAGAGTAAGGGCGTGTTTGGTTAAATAGCCATGCAGAGGTGCTAGCGACAGAGTTTTTCTAGGCCGTCAGATTCGGTCGTCCAATGGCTAATTGCTGCATGGCGGCTGACCTATCTACCAGGTGCCAAACCAAACATGTCCTAAAAGAAAAGTTTGGAGCAGAGGGAGTAAAGATTCTAGAAGGTACCATGATAAGTTGATAGCACATTAAAATTATTATGCAATGCATCAAACAAAAATAAGTTGAAAAGTGAATCATTTGAATTTTATCTATTTTAACCTCTAAATTATGACATTTCTCGGTTTAGTTCTAAGAATATACGTCCTTGACAAGTTATCATCAATTGTGCTTGTTCGGAAAAAGAATAAGAAGGTCAATTAATAATCAAAAAAGATTATATGTGATGGTTGGATTAACCCATCTTACCTATTAGATTCATAGATTTTGACTTCGATCCATTCTCGACTTTGAGACCACCTCTCATGGTCCATAACCTTGATTTCATGGGCTAGACGGACTGCCTAATAGATCGATCCAGCCTATTTCCATCTTAAGGAACTCATAAGTGAGGATATAAATAAAATTTACCGTAAAATGGCAATGCAACTATAATATAGCATGCAACACCAAGTGAAATTCATAGGGCATGGATCCGGCTGTCTAAACATCCAAAAGATATGATATTCGTATCTATTTTAGCATTAATATGGATATTTGTATTCGTATTCGTATTCAATTTTAACATGATGTTCAATGGATGTATTTGAATCTGTTTTTAATGATCCTCTCTATCCAATTTCAGATCTGTATTTGAAAAAGTGTGAAATAGTTGACATTATCTATATCCATAAAGAACAAAGTACCATGTCAAACTTATATTTATGACTAATTAACCATGTAAATGATAATTATTTTAATAGGACTCGATTAAACTATTTAAAATTTATTTATATGGCTAATCATAAAGGTTAATTTTAATTTGTGATAATTTTAAACTATGAACACTTATATTTATGATAACTTTAATATTATAATTAATGATATGTAAAGGTTAAGTTTAGTTAACTTTGATATGACTAATCATATTAATTTTAAGCACTTTAATTTATTTATGTAATTACGAATCATATATATTTAAATTTATTTATAGATAAATATTTATATGTGTTGAAATATTTATCTCTACTCTTATTGTTTTTATATATTTCATTATCGAAATATTTATTAATATATATGTTATTTTGGGAGGTATCATTATCTATATGTATTATAAAATAATATTTTAAATTTTTACATGATTTTATATGTACTATAGATGAGCAAATCTATATGTTATCTTTAAAATCAAGTACATACCTGAATGCGAATCCAAATTTAAGATATCGTTTTGTATATCTGATAATATTTGTATATGTGTTTGGATTCAAATTAAAATATAATAATAGTGCTATCCGGATAAAATGACATACGAATCGGAATCCATCCCTAGAAATTCGTGTGCCCTTGCAGCATTCATGGGAGTATGTAACTAAGCCTTTAGCCCTGTTCGCCGGCCGTACCTTTTCAGCAAAATAACGGTGTTTTTCTCTCAACAAATCAGCATCAGCCGTTTTTCCAGTCAGTCGAACAGGGCTACCAAGTAGCTGTATGTGTCATCATTTTTTCATTCGAGAGGCAACATCAAAGAAATCCTTTTCTTCACTCAATATTTGAGAAATAAATTAAATTAAAGCCACACGCATCCCTTCTTCAGTCGGCCATCCATGTGATGGGCAGATTCTTCTTCGATACATATACGCGCGCAGCATTCGTCGCTATGGCCAGGAATCATACCATATCCCGTACCATACATATGCACGCGCCAGCACGGTTTATGGCCAGAGGCTGTACTTGACGTAGATGCCGAGGCTGATGAGGACCAGCATCACGCCGAGCACAGTGGTGGTCATCTTCCGGTTATGGAGGAAGCGGTAGCCTTGGCGTGACGACGGAGAAGCGGCCGCCGTCACCTCCCCTACCCCACCGGTGTCGTCGCCGCTACCGCTACTGCCGCCACCGGCGTCTTTCGCCGAGCTCGTCACGCGCTGCCTCGCTTCCTGCTTCCGCGGCGTCTCGTGCTTGTCCAAGGCCTGTCCTCGCGCGGCACGATCACGATCACCACCGTCTTGCTCCGCAGCGCCGACGCCGCCTTTCAGTTTCCGGTCTTGCACGTCGTCGCCAGCCGCGGCGGCCGTGCTAGCAGGCTTCGGCAGCGGGGACGAAGGCGGCGGCGGCTCCTGCTGCTGCTGCTTGCCGGTGCCGGTGCTGGCCGTGACGGAGTCGATGACCGGGACGGGCTCCGGCAGGACGCCAGGCATGGTGACGCGGACGACGCCGTTGTCGAACTTGGCGTGGATGGCCTTGGCGTCGCACCCGTCGGGGACGCGGAGCTCGAGGCGGAAGCGGCTCCAGCGGTTGCCGTCGACGGGGCGCTCCCCGCGCACGATCAGGCGCCGGTGGCTGTGCACCATCTGCACCTTGATGTGCTCCTTCTTGTACCCTGCCAGCCATTATGCCTACCAGCTAATTAACGTTACCTGCACGAGGAAAATGAACCAAGAAGAAGGGTACACGCATTGCTTGCCTTGGGCGGAGAGGTTGACGGTGAGGGTGTGGGTTGCCGGCTCGCGTTCCATTTGGTGCGGAGGCACGAAGTCCTCGTACACGCGCTCGCTGGAAGCCATGGATCACCCGCTTCTGGCTTCTCTTCTGCCTCCCGATTCAGAGCTAGCTCAGGCGACAACGATTGGGCTGATGATGGACGAACAGGAAATAAAAAGTAAATCCAAGGAAAGTCTGGAGAGGAGTATGCACGGGACAGTTTTGTTGAATCGAGGACATGGAAGATTGTTCATTGATGGCCAGATGAATATATACACACACACGCACACGCACTCTTTTTGCACGCATGGAGGGAGATGGTCATCGTGAGCTAGCGGTAGTGCATGTCGGGGGAGTAGGAATCGCTTGACGGAGGGGTAATTTTGCAGGTGGAGTTTGGGGGGCAACTCAGATGGGGGAATGGCGCGATACCTTGTCGCTCGCCCTGGACCCGTCTTCTTCCCCAGGATCGCGTCTGCGTGTCCCCGGCCAGCCACCATCCAAGGACGCCCAAGCACAGTGGCCGCATGAGGTCGGTCTCCAAGAGACTCAAAGCATACATGGAAGTATGGAACCCCGAACCCCAAAGTTTTAAGATCAGCATCTTGACACCGGTGGGCCTGTTTGGGCTATGGTGCCTGGAGTATGATTTGACAGTCGAGTCCGATCCTTTTCAGGAAGACTGCAACACTAAATCATCTACAGGATATGCACGAAAACATGAAGAACTGAACATAGAAACAAGTATCCTAATTTAGAGATACAACAAAGCTACTCAAGATACGGAGCATCAATTTCTCTGCTATCTACTACCCTCCAGTACCAAAGTGTCTAACCGAGCTCGTCCTGTAGAACAAATGAATTCGTAGCCACTTCAAAAAATGCACGACGCTTCCCCAGAATCTTTCCTCTAACATTAACCTCCTTCCAGGAAAAGCCCCATCCACTGTTTGTCCAGGAGGTAGACCCATGATTCACATTTGATGTGATTATTAGGATCTGGCAACAAAAAAATTGACTGTGCGACTCACACCATCCTGCAAAATTCAGGAATTCAGTATAAGGCATGCAGCAGCTGTGTGAAGCGCCAAAAGAATTGAAACAGCCGGTGACTTCTTTGCGACAGAAAGCCCTCAGGTCTGTGAATGACAAATATCAACAGTTCCTTGGACAGTTAAGCAGTCACCACTGATATTTGGCAGCTAGAAGAACTTCCTCATAGAGTTTAGCAGCATTATCCCAGCTTAGATCCTGCATCATCCCTCTACGTTGGATACCTTCCCAACTGCTCCTGTAATTTCTGTATGTGTTCAAGCAGTGCCCTAGGGCATCGATCATTCTGTTTGCCTCTGCTTTCTCAAAAGTCCATCCAACTCCAACCTCCTCATAGGGATTGTAATGTTCGACTGTGTCGCGGAGACCTCCAACCGCATGAACTACAGGGACAGTCCCATACATCATGGCATATAGCTGGTTCAGCCCGCATGGCTCAAACCTTGACGGCATCAATAGTATATCGGCCCCTGCTGTCATCCGATGAGCCAACCGAACAGAAAACCCAACCCAGCCCCTAACCTTGTCATAATGCTGGCTCTCGAGTCTCCTCAATGTATCTTCAAGGTCTTGTCTTCCAGTACCCAACATAATTAATTGTACATCCTGACCAGCAACCCATGGCATTGCCTCTGCTATCAGGTCTACACCTTTTTGATGGTCTAACCGTCCAATAAAAGCAATGACTGGAACATCGCCACGAACTGGGAGTCCGAGTTCTTTCTGTAGCGCTTCCTTGCACTGTGCTTTACCAGTCTGAACAGTTTCTAGAGAATAGTTGGTGTACCCACCAGATTGTAGATGGACATCATGCCTAGGATTCCAATCAGTAGTATCAATACCATTTACAATACCCTGGAATTTCCAATCATTTTCATTAACGATACTATGAAGGCCCCAACCACCATCAGGTGTTTTGAGCTCCCATGCATAACCATGACTAACGGTAAGCAAACGGTCAGCAGCTCTAATACCAGCTGCAAAAATGTTTAGATGATCACCTCCAAATGGATCATAAAGTTTGAACTGATCCATGTAATGACCTGGTAAATCCAGGTAACTGAAATCATCTATCGGGCCACGACCCTGGAAAGAGACATTGAAATTAACTTATCTGAATGGATAGCAAACTGAGTGAATTTATCTTCATGGATAGTATAAACGAAGTAGTTTTAATAGATAAAATATTTATAAAGTAATAGCATCAATGCTAAATTGCTAATGCAAACAGGTTCTAGAGTATAGAAACCAGTACAGCGCTTACAGAGGGTATAGTTATAAAGAGGGCAGCAAAATAGAAGCTGTTATCTGTACATATATCTTTAAAGACAATAAACATGAACCATATTATGTACAAGCATTCTGACATACCCATTATTTTCTAGTGCAACAAATATGCAAGACAGTCAAGGCACGACATAATTTGTGGCTTTCCTATCTGAGACCATGTTAATCTTCATGCCCATTGTTTGCATACAAAACTCTGCCATCATCTTGCGTGAGTTATGGTGCATCCAAAGGCTCTAATGATCACACGGTTCCCTGTCTAGAATTAAAGGCCACTTAAAAATTTCATATGAGGCCTAGAGGTATGTTACTTTAAAGGTGTATATTCTTGACTTTTCTTTTTACTGCAGGCGCATTCATGAACACAGAGTCCTATGTCCTGGGAACACCCCCCTTTTATCCACATTACCTTGGCATGTGGACCCACACAATTATGCACAAATCCTAGCCCTAGAATCTAGGGGAAACAAAACTCAGCGCTCACGCACTGTTCCTCACTTTTCTCTCAGCCTCATTACACACACTAACACACATTCAGGTAAAGGAGATCCTCCTGGACACAACAGCTTAGCGCCTTCATTGGTTGCCTCTACAGCCCTACCTGCTGCCTTCCAGCCACTCAATGCTACCTTCTGGGTTCCAAGCCCAAATCAAAGAAGCATTTTGAGGCCTTTTGATCAGCAAAGGCTCAGTCAAAGATGCATTCCACATGATAGACTTCTTTCCAATTTGAGAGACCAACCTCAAACGTGTCAGGGCGTCGTCAGTTCATCACAAGGAATGGCAGCAGGTAGGGGTTATGCTACATGATTCACCATGTTTGTCGGTCCAGAATGATTTCCCAAGTACTTATTTTCTCAATCTCTTTGGATTTCTCTTTGTATGCTCACAAGAGGCATGGGCAAAGGCTGCCATACACATGCTAGACATGCGCCTGGGCTCAAATTGCCTGGCAAGTGGCAAGTACAACCATGGGCCACTATGACCTGCGCCCACCGGCCTAACTGCCATCCTAGAGTAGATCACATAATTTTCCACTAACTACATCAATAGCCAAGTCTCTTAGTCTTAAACAAGTTGGGGTAGACTACTTATAAACCCAACAAGATGCACCAATGAAGGGGACAACAGAAGTAAATAGGTATAGCAATAGAATATATATAGTAAGAGCAATAATTTTCAATTAACTGAAACAGGTGAGATCCATGTAGTATGAAAGAGTAATAATTCTAACAGTAACAAAAAAAGATCTTACCTGATGTGCTATATTGTGTATCACAAGAACAGAACGGGCATATGGCATAAAACCATTGTCACGATAGTATGCCTTTAAATAAACAGGTAGAAGTGCAGTATGCCAATCATTTGCAATAAACACAAGATTTCCATCACCATAGCAGAAGCCACCACATGGAACATACCATTGAACCTAAAATGATGTTTTCTATAAGCATATTGAATAAGACAATGAAAGAGAAATAACAAGGTTAAACAAAGGCCACATATGTAGGCAATACTTCAACTGGGGAAAAAATTGTACCCCTAGAAAGGGCACTCAAACAGACCAAATGATAAAGTCGTAAAGATATCGTGTCTTATACATAAAAAACTGGATGTATCTGAAGGAGTGTTAATTGTGTAACTAGACATCTTAGATGTCAACGGAACTATAGATGTTACAGCCAAGAAAGGTTACCTCTACAGCTGCTTTGCACAACAAAACCATTCGTTTCCAGATGTCCTGCAAATAAAGGTTAATATGCTTAGTGTCAACAATAAACGACCCAAAAAAGCAAGAAACTGACAAGTACTCCCTCCATTCCAAATTATAAGACGTTTTGGCTTTCCTAGATACATTACTTTTACTATGTATCTAGACATAGTGTATATCTAGGTGCATAGCAAAAGCTATGTATCTAGAAAAGCCAAAATGTCTTATACTCTCTCTATTCCAAATTATAAGACGTTTTAAGTTTCTAGATACTCCCTCCGTTCTAAATTATAAGTCGTTTTGACTTTTTTGGTTCATCCATTTTGCTATTTATCTAGATGCATAGCAAAATGGATGAACCAAAAAAGTCAAAGCGACTTATAATTCGGAACAGACGGAGTACATAACTTTTACTATGCACTTAGATATACACTATGTCTAAATGCATAGAAAAATCAATGTATCTAGAAAAGCCAAAAAGTCTCATTATTTGGAATGGAGGGAGTAATTTGGATATAGATTTCATATCAGCTTTTAGTAAAGCAAATGTTTTTATAGCCTGGTGTGTGTTAGGTGTGTTTGAGAGCAGGCTCCAGCCTCTCCTTTGTACTAGGAGCAGGCACTTGCCTCTCCTTTGTGCCTTTTCTCTCTTCTTCTTCTTAATGAAATGATACACAGCTCTCTAGTGTCGTTCGAGAAAAAAGTATCAGCAAATGAAGTGGTATACTCACAGTTCGGTTCCCACCATAAATTTCACTCTGAACATAGTGGAAGACAGGATTGTCGATGAAAACAAAATCCACACCATCTATGTATGCATGATAATACTTTACTTCCATATCCTGTCCAAACAGAACATTTTCAAGATATATTCAATATGTTAAGCTAATATAATATGATAGCAGAGGAAAATACCTGCCCTGCAACTTGGTAACTCCTTGGCTCTCCTATCTCTTGTGGTTCCTCATAGACACCATATTTTGGAGCTACTACCTAACAAAAAAAAATATAAGAAGTGATTATGTATTTAGTATTTAAATGCTTCTCCAAATGTGGCTATTGAAAATTTAATTTGTGTTGTCTGACCAAAAAACTCAGAAACATAGCCTATGTTCTCTCAAATAAGAATGTGGGTTTGCTTTGGAATGTACTGCATGAGTTATTCCCATACCAGGCACTAACCAAGATTAACAATACAGATCCTATTTTCTAGAAAAATACTGTGCCTAATGGTATTGCGGCTTTTCAAGAGCGTACTTTTTAATGTTGGACATAACAATTATATGAAGGTATGTTTTTACTGGGACCATAAAGCAAAAGGTTAATAGAAATAGTAGACTCCCACAATTAACTAGATTGCACAGTGAAGGTAGCAGAGCACAACAGCGCAATCTAGCCCTAAAACTTAGAATTTAGGCAATTTGAGCTGTAGAAAAATGCTTCTATTATAGCTGAAATATTTTGGCCCAAACACATGAGTTCTGCTGAGCATATCATGAATAGATCTTAGTCTTTTGTGAAAATCCAGTTTGTATAAGGTTAATTATGGTTGTCCACTCAATATGGTTTTATAGTGGCCACAATGTCAGGTACCTACAAACTCAATTGTCAATCCTCTTTAGTTGAACTAAAAACGATTTTCCCTTGTGCCGGATGGGGAACAGTAGAAGGCTTAGGATTGGTGCTCTCTGTAACCATGTGAACTGAACTGATTTTGTGTTGGTGTGTGTAAGGGTTCTTGTCTTTTTTTTCCTTAATATAAAGAAGCGCAGGTCTCCTGTGTTTTCGAAAAAAAAAACTAAAGATTTTGCAACCATCTACTGGATGAATAAGTGATTTTATGGACTTTACAGCCATCCTGTTTATCTTCCATGTTAACTTGCACCACTTCCAACTAGTAGGAGCTTAGTTAAATCTCTTTCAGATACGATAGCTCATAAAAGGCACACCATGACACGATGACCTCTCCTGGCCAAAGCCTTAGGCAATGCTCCAGCAACATCCCCAAGCCCACCTGCAGGAAATTGGTACAAGGTTATTGCAAACAAAGTGAACAAGGGATTAAATGATCAGTATATGCGGAGCATATATATATATGTGCATGATAAAAATAACAACTCCCGATATCTATAATAATTTAGCGGATATATCATTAAAATCAGTGGCGAACTCATATGTGCACTAGGGGGTCACTAAAACCACACCCTTTTTGCCCAAAGAAAAGGTTATTTACTTGTACATATTTATTTTTAAAAATAAGGGATGAAATGATGTCACCAAATGTAGGCAGGCACATCAACAGCAAAGCCTTTAGTTCCAAGCATATTAAGTAGCCAAATAAAAAATATCAACCTGCCTGTTAGAGAAAAAGAAAAATATCCGTCTGTCCAGTTGTCTCTTTGACCCCACAAGTCAACATAGGTTAACAACCCACTGACAAGCAATCCCACCTTTCTAAAACTGAAAAGATCACCCAAATTTTTAAGTGGAATATGAAAAGTTCAGTCATCTTTCAAACATCGAACACAACATTCAATCATGAAAAGGCAAAGATGTAAACCATTTAACTTGCGATTCACTTCTGAATTTTGCATGATAGCAGCAGTAAGCATGCATAAACATTCAGTTCTTGCCTGTTTTGGACCAAGGAGCACACTCTGCGGCTACCAATATGACATTCATAACATCAACTCCACCAGATGCATTGTCATTTGTTCCCTCGTTAACTGACTGCTCATGTTCGCTTACTTGACTTAGTTGTACCACATAATCTTGTTTCATACCATTATCTGCTTCTAGTTCATACACGCTACGAGCAGCTCTAGGAAAACTGTTATGCTGATAATTCTCACTGAAATCAGTCCGTTCATCTTTTGAACTTTCATAGTATTCATTCTGATTGTAGATGGATTCTCCGTAATTGGTGTCAAATTCAGATTGCTGTGAAGAACTATCATGGTATGTCTGATGGCCATAGCCAATCTCTGTGCTCTCTGCAATTGCATTTAGGTTTGATAAGGAACCATCACTCTGACCACTGAGTGGATCTTGCTCATTATGAATGGAACTGTCAAGCATAGTTGCGAGGTGCTTCTTTTCTGCTATCTGAATAATTTACCCACATATCATCATTCGAAACATCATATAGTTCAATAAACAATACAACAGATGCATATACTACACCTCCATCTATCTTTAAACACTAGTTCCAAAGCAGAGCAGGTACTGAAAAACAGGCCAAAATGGGAAAAAACAGCAGTGTGGTGACATTCTTAAATTATCCGCGCATTCCCAATCTGTATTATGAAAAATCTTAGATTCCGACAGGAATATATTAAAGGGACACATTCCTCAGTATATTCTATGCATTAGAAGTAATCATTTGCTTATATGGAAGGTTGTAAATGGTAAAAGAGGCTCCATTCCTAATACTGTCACCTTCTTCCACAAAAATATAACCCATCCAGGTCCGATTCCTGACACTGTCAGCTTCTACCACAGAAATGTAACCCATCCAGACTACCCACAACCCATGTTTGGCATAAACACACGTCATGTGTGAAACAGTAAAATTAAAAAAAATGACTACAGGGAAAACAGAAGTCAGACTCAATTTTGAGTCCAACATTCTTCTGTAAAACCATATTTTAACGAAGTCTCTTCAAACAATTTGAGCAGGTGCATGTATGTAAACTTCATCCACATATGGAAGACATAGGCTATGTAATGTTTTTTTTAACCAGGAAAAACAGCAGGGGAAGCCCCCACTGTTAGATTTTATTAAAACACAAAAACAAACACTGAGCCAAACAAACGGAAAACACTTCAGCTAAGCCCTAGCAAGGCTAGAACAAGAAGAAAAACAAAGAACCACTAAACACAGGAATCTACCCAAGAGAGAAAAACAGATCGCTTGTTTTAAGAAATCCTATACGCTTGAAGTAATGTACAACAGCATTGGACTCGATTGCTGGAATACAGATAATAATTTTCTAGTTTCATGGATTGTCACACAATATTATATCAAAGATCCACAGTTCAAACAGTACATACAATCTAAAACTGTATGGATTAATTATTGACAAAAATATTTGATTCCATCATAAGAGCATGTAAAATAGTACCTGCTCCATTATGACCTTGTGCCTTGCCAGCACTTCTTTGCTTTTCTTTAAGGCGGTACGAAGGGTCTCGCTGGTGATATGGTCGAAATCCTCGTCGTCGTCATCGACACTGACTTGACCAGCAGCATCGCCATCCATCCTTGCGACACTTATACCCTTGTGAAACCCCCTTCTGATAGATCGAGTGAGCACCACGAGCCACCCCGAACCAACTTCCGCACAGAACCTCACCTAGGAACACACGGAGAGAGCAACACCAGTCAGCACGCGCACAGCAAAACATTAGACATCAAGACATGCACACCCAAGAGTTCACCCAAATTCCTAAGATTAAAAAAAAAGAGTTCACCCAAATTCCGCCATGCGCCACCGATTTATGACCTGGGGAAAGAGAGAGAGTGAAGCAGGCTCACCGGGTTGCAGCGGTGGCGTGGGGTGCAAGCCTGCGGGCGCAGGGTGAGTCCCCCGCAGGTGGGGGGAGGAGGGACGACGCGGGGGCGCACCAGCGGCGGCGCGTGCACCGGGGCGACGAGGAAGGTGGAAGCCGCCATTGGAGCGCGCAGCAAGGTGCGGGCTGGACTGGCCTCCGTTCCACTTCCACCAGTGAAGCCGGAGCGGTGCTAGTACTCGTCACCTGGCGCGTGGCGCAGGCTATCTCGCTACTGAAGTACTGATCCGGAGGTGAGGTGGGAAGGGGACGCGGAGAAGAAGGTGCTCCTTTACTCTTCTCTCTCTACTCGCGAGTCGCGAGGGGAGTGAGCCGGACGAGCGAGCCAGCTGTGCAAGCTGTGCGACGTTGCTGGCCACGAGGGGAGGCCGTGAAGAACGTGTGGCCTCCGTGCATCCTTTTCCGCCCCTTTCTCGCCACTCTCCTTTTGAATCCTGGCCAGGAATTTTTTTCTCCTACTAGAACACCAACGAGCATTCGGAGTTTTCTTTGGAGGTTATTTGTTTGGATTGTGAAGAAGGCTGGATTTATTTCGTTTTCATTTCGCATGCCATACATAGTTGATGCTTATAACACAATTGTGTGTGTAGCACAGGAAACCTTTCTTTCATGTGCTGCCGACGGTCTCTTGCTGAAAAGAACTACTTCTTGAGCTTAGAATTAGATGACATCACAATTTTACATACATGTGTTCATATAGCAACTCCAAGAACCTAAACCAAGAGCCCAAAACCTGTATTAGGGCTTTGGGGGAAATAATATCCCTCTAAAATAAATAACGTATTTTTAGGTTTGTCCAAAATCATTCCTTCTAGTTTTTGAAGTGGCTTATTGTTGACACTTGTAGTGCCACGCAAAAAAATCCGTAAGTGCACGGATATCAAAGTAGCTTTTCGAGAGTATTATTGAGTACCGTATCCACAGAAAAACATGTGAGATTAACGACGGACAAACCTAACCAGGGATAGCGACAAGATTAAAGATAAACAGGAGTATAGAGAGAACTTCTAATGTTCTTAGCTTCTAACCTAAGAAAGAGTTGTATTCTAATGTTCACCTGGGGACATTACTAAGGAAAAGCATAGCAGAAATATAACTTCTTCCATCGCAACACAGGTCCTACTAGGCCTACAGACGGGAGGTAGACTACAGAGTATCAACGAGACTGTCACTCCCGCGATCTACTGTTGGCGGTGCTTAACTCTATTTCTAACCGCCAATTATCATATAAAAACTGCTAAAATAAACACCAAGCTTAGACATAGAGTTTTAAACAATCTTCACAAGTTTTGATGTTTGACCATCTGTAGGAGAGCATTAATGGAATACATGGAAAATACATTCAAAATGCGCAGAGAAATAAAGTATGACATGGTATTGTGCAAAGTAAAAAGAGCCCAGAAGAAGAAGGCCTACTACATACCACACTAAATCAAGGCCAAGTATATGGAGAAAAAGGGCCCAAACCCAAACCAAACTATCTCCAAATGGCGTAAAACTTTACAAGCATGGCCCACACATCCCGAGAGACCCACCAGACAAAACTTGGCCCAGGACGATGTCTCCAGGGGTCACCCGCCCCCTGGGGTCGCCCATCCCAATACGGGCTCGCCTCGGGCCCAACCTTGACCAGGTGCTTCTTACCGCCTCTCTAAGGTCGGTTGCGGCGGGGATCTCCTAAAAATAGCTGAGCAAACCGCCCTTGGGATGCTATAAAAGGAGGGGGAAGGCTCCCATTCTACAGACACCACAACGAGGCAAAGAGCTTCTCCACTTTTGAGCAACACTCCAAGGGCTTAGGCCCTAGTAGCTAGCTAGAGTTGCAAGGGAGAGATGTGAGGGAGAGTTCGGGGAAGAGCCGGGCTTGTCGGTGTCTCCCCGCCTTGTACCTCAACGGATACTTGTGCCTCAATGGTTTTCCTGCTAAGTGAGTATTCATGATTCCTTTGGTATAAAGTCTTTGCTAGTTAAGCTATACTCTTACTTGTTTACGGGTTCATCGTCTGTCTCCATGGCGGATGCTCTAGTAGAAGGGCCCTGATAGAGACGGATAACCCTTGCATGCACGCTAGAGTAATAGTTCATAGCGTAGATGTGGTGTCTAGGCTAGAAGCTATCTTCGTTTGCTTCGTTCCTCACGGTTGAGGGGTAGGCGGCAGGTGGTGACAGCCCTATCCGTCCCTCATACTCCCCACGTACGAGTTCGACGTAGAGCGAAGGCTGGTATCGCTTGGCAGACCAGGTGTAAGCTGGCACCCGAAGTGAGCAAGTAGGAGTCATGTTTGAAAGTGCAATCAAGCCCTAATTATGAGTTTTGGTGATAATGACCACGCAATTAGAGAACTAATAAGATTTATCTAGATGACAAGCAGAAAATTCATGTTCGAGGATGCTACACAAAATGGAGGAGCCCCCAATTACAAATGTAGATGGCTTCAAACTCAAATAAGGTTTAAATTCTTTTATATTTTGAATTTGAGTATAGAAAAAGCCATACTATAAAGGGGGACACAATGCTTAAGCTAATATGTGCTACCAAGTGCTCAAACATACATATGTATTCTCAGATTCACAGTCAAGACAGTCTACACTTTACTCTTACCCTTGTTGTCTTACGTGATGCGGCACTGCCGCACTTGAGCCACGGCACTGCCGCGACTTAAGTGACCATTGGGGGCTGGGAGGTATTTATACCCTTCCCCTTCCTTCCCAACGGTATACTGTCTCTTCTTCCTCACTCCAGCTCGTCCAAAACAGAAAGGAGCCTCTCTCTCTCTCCCTCCATTGTTGACCTCAAGCCCCAAGCAAATCCATTGATTTCCCCATCAATCCTTGAGGGAAAAAGGTCCAAAACTTGATTAGAGAGCAGCTCCATTGATTCCCCAACTCTAAAGAGCACTTGGTTCACGTTTTAGCCGGTGTTTGTGTTTGTTACTCTTCGAGCTTGGCTCCTAGCCGGCTAGAGCGTCGCCCGTGGAGCTTGCCAACTTGTGTGGCAGCCCCTGGAGGTTTGTAACCATCTCTTGAAGCTAGTAAACTCACCCTTGAAAGGTCCTAATGGCTAGAGGGGGGTGAATAGCCTATTAAAAATTTCTACAACAACACTTAGTAAACCGGTTAGACAAATATGAGGCGAAGCGAGTATTGCGCTAGCCTACTTAAAATGCAAGCCACATACCACAATTCTATTTTATATAGTCTCTATCCACACAATGGCTATGTCACTACACTAAGTTAGTGTGCTCTCAAAGGCTAACTAAAGAGCCACACTAACCAAACTAATAAGCTCTCATGACTAATTACACTAAAGAGCTTGACAACTAGTTTGCGGTAATGTAAAGAGAGAGCAAGATGGTTATACCACTGAGTCGAGGAATGAACCAATCAATCACAAGAATGAATACCAATGAAGACCAATCACCTCGGAATCAAATGATGACACAATAATTTTTTATCGAGGTTCACTTGCTTGCCGGCAAGCTAGTCCTTGTTGTGGCGATTCACTCACTTGGAGGTTCACACGCTAATTGGCATCACACGCCAAACCCTCAATAGGGTGTCGCACAACCAACACAAGATGAGGATCACACAAGCCATGAGCAATTTACTAGAGTATCTTTTGGCTCTCCACCGAGGAAAGGTCAAGAACCCCTCACAATCACCACGATCGAGCCAAAGACAATCATCAACCTCCGCTTGACAATCCTCGCTGCTCCAAGCCATCTAGGTGGCGGCAACCACCAAGAGTAACAAGCCAAACCCGTAGCGAAACACGAACACCAAGTGCCTCTAGATGTAAACACTCAAGTAATGTACTTGGATTCACTCACAGTCTCACAAAGATGATGACTCAATGATGGAGATCAGTGGGAGGGCTTTGGTTAAGCTCACAAGGATTGCTATGTCAATGTAAAATGGCCAAGAGAGTGAGCTTGAGCCGGCCATGGGGCTTAAATAGAGAGCCCCCATGAATAGAGCCGTTGGCTCTCTGTTCCCTGAAAAATTGGGGCGACCGGACGCAGGACCCCAGCGTCCGGTCCTCAGATTTTTGCCACGTGTCCCCGGCTTCAAATGCTAATCGCCTAATCTCAACGGTCATCAGTGCACTTAAGTTGTGACCAGACACATTGCTCAAAGTGACCGGACGCTCCATCACTAGAGTCTGATCGTTTCCAGTAAGGCACCAGAGCCGGTTTTTCATGACCGGATGTGTTCGATCATAGGCGACCGGACGCGGACCAGAGTCCGGTCCTTACTGGCCTGTTCAGATGCTTTCATCAGCGTATGTCATCACCTGACCAGACGCACCCCCAGCGTGTCCGGTCCTATTTCTTCTTAGTGTCCGGTCAAAGGACCGAGGGCGGCCTTCACTGCGCACGACTAACCGGACGTAGGGTTAGAGTCCGGTCACTGCCCAAGGCAGAGTCCGGTCAATACGAAATAGCTCCTTTTGACCCAAAACTTCACCACCCTTGATCAAATGTGCCAACCACCAAGTGTAACACTTCGTGCATATGTGTTAGCATATTTTCACAAATATTTTCAAGGGTGTTACCACTCCACTAGATCCTAAATGCATATGCAATGAGTTAGAGCATATAGTGGCACTTTGATAACCGCATTTCGATACGAGTTTCACCCCTCTTAATAGTACATCTATCAATCCTAAATGTGATCACACTCACTAAGTGTCTCGATCACCAAAACAAAAAAGGTCCTATCAAGTTTCACCTTTGCCTTGAGCTTTTTGTTTTTCTCTTTCTTCTTTTTCAAGTCCAAGCATTTGATCATCACCATGCCATCACCATCATCATGATCTTCACCATTGCTTCATCACTTGGAGTAGTGCTACCTATCTCATAATCATTTTGATAAACTAGGTTAGCACTTCGGGTTTCATCAATTCACCAAAACCAAACTAGAGCTTTCAATCTCTCTCTTTTTGGTAATTGATGACAACCCTTTCACAAAGATATAAATTGAAATTTATTTGAATTCATGTTGCTTGTCCACACATATTTACCATATGTAAAAGGATATGGAATGTGTCGATTCTAATTGTCTTGGATGGTTGATTGGAAGGTATATAGTAGTTTGGATGGTGTATTGAGGATTGATTGAAGTAGAAATCACGTTCATCTTTGGAACCAAACTGACTGCTGTGGCAGTGCCGTACCCTTAGTGCGGCAGTGCCTCACCTCTGTGGCAAAGATGGCAATGCTACACTCCTGGTTTGATGGTTGACTCACTTTATCTATTTCACTCAGCACCCAATGCTAAGATTCATAATTACTAGGCTTTCTCTCAATCATATCTAGATGAATCGATGACATAGACATGTATATGTTTTCTGAGATTGTATAGTGGACTGGGAGTTAAATTATGAAGTAAGTTCAGTAGACAAGAAGATGTAAAGTGTAGTCTTGGTGAAACAGCTGGTGCGGCAGTGCCGCTTCTAGGTGCGGCAGTGCCACACACCTGGGGGCAGTACCTCATCAGCTACTTCTCTCGCTTGCATGTTGACTCTTCTTGATTACTTAACTTGCTTTATAGGGTAACTCCTACTCTCCATTTGTACAGTTCTCATTTTGATCTATGTTTTTGCGTAGATGGCCTCCGGAGGTGATGATGACCAGAGGGAAAAGAGGAAGATGATAGAGCCTCGGGATAAGCAGATGCCTCATCATGGTTGTGGCAGGACCATAGGGGGCAGCAACAGTGCAGCAGACAGAGATGTTGCTAGAGATAGGGGAGGAGAGATCAGATGATCCGGAGGAGGAGAACTTAGAGAGGGCTGGCCGCACCATTCCTCTATGGGCTTGCCCAAATACTCCACCTCGTCTTGAGGAGTTTAACAGGAGCTACATCAGAAGTATTCTGAGGATGTGGTTATGAGGCGTCCTATTGACACACGTGCTCATCCCGTGCTAAACTATGTGGGAAAGCTGAAGATGGTGGAGAAAGCATGTGAGAACAATCCCTATGAGCAACCAAAGGATTTGAAGATAGACTACAGGTTTTGGAATGAGTTTCATTCCAATTTCTATGCATCTATGAACTTCAACTCCAAAAAATCTAAAGTTATGAAGATGCAGTATGTTGATTGGGAGGAGATGAAGGCAAAGAATGAGCCAGAATTCAATAAGGTGATCAAGGCTTATGAGTTGTTTGGTCTCACTGATATTATGAGCTTCAGATATAATTGGAATGAGGAAGTGGTAGCCCAGTTCTATGCCACTTTCTTCTATAGTATCTACACTAATGAGATTCACTGGATGACCGAGGGACGGTATTATAGAGTTGATTTTGTGACTTTCAGCCGGATCCTTGGTTTTGCAGAGGAGGAGCGGGGCTTCACTTACATTCATGATGAGGCTAGAGCTGAGATTTGCGGCATTGCATATATGTGGATTGACAGGAGAGTGTAGATGGGAAGGTCAGTGGCCTAAAGAGCTATTATTATATTCTGAATAATTTGATCCGGCACACTATCAATCCTAAGGATGGAGCAGCCTCTGATCTTAATGGCTATGTCAAGAATGTGCTTGCTAGATTTGCTCCTAGAGATGACAGGTTCAATTTCCCTTGCTCCATGTGGCATGAGCTAAGGGACGCTATGGAGGATGGGAGAAAGGGGATACCCTATGCCCCCTATCTCATGTTTATGACTGAGAGGGTCTCTGGCTATAGATTTGAGAAAGATGGTCTTCACACCGTCTACAAAATTAAGAAGACCCGAGGAGCAGGTGCTAGCAGGGCAGTGAGACACTCTCCATCAGTTGAGGATGTGCCTTAGTCGTCCTGATCTAGACCTCACAGGAAAAAGAAGATGGAGAAGTTTGGGAGATGAATTAAGGCCATCTTCACCACATGCACTTATGCAGCGAGGACCGCATATCAGGACCACTTGGAGAACCATGAAGCCAACTGGGAGGCTAGAGAGCTTGCAGGGCTACCACCTCTTTCTCTAGTTCAGTCACCGTCGAGGTTTGATGACCTCCCTAGCCTATCTAACATAGATTTAGAGGATAAGGAGGAGGAGCAGGAGCAGCTAGAGCTTGATCCACACACCAGTTTGAGGACCACCTTGCAGTCCATGAGGAGGAGCACTAGGCGTGAGCACCACACTTCGACCACTCATCACCAAGGGAGGGTGGTAGTGTCTTCTTCTTCCTCCTCCTTCGACGATGATGATGATGGTGGTGGAGAGGAGGATGTTGTAGGTGTTAGTGGAGCTGCTGGTGGGGATGATGTCGATTAGGACACCATCCAAGAGGATGAGGAGTGAGTGTTGGTCTTTCTTCTTTTCTACTCTTTTTGATGCTTCATGCCAAAGGGGGAGAAAATTAGAGGGGTCAACAGCTTTTTGACACCATGGAGGTTGCTGCAGCTAGAGTCATGTTCGTATCTATTTAGAGTAGTCTTCGTTAGGTGAGAGTTTGAGAGTCCATTAGAAACTCTATGTGTAATAATGCTACTTAAGTACTTTTTATATGTATGGGATATGGATATATATTAATCTATGATGTCGCTTGTGATACAATTATGCTAGAATGTATATCTTTATATGTATCACATGTTGTGTGGTATCTATTCTGATCTGTGCTGTTACAGCAAGTGCGACAGTGCCGCACCCAGCTACAACAGCAAACCATGTTATGCATAAACTATCATTTGTATCACGTTTTACATACCTAACACAGTATGCAGCACCCCACATGAGCATGGATGTAGGGGGAGCCCCATCACTTTTACTAAAATATGAATCTTGGCTTCTTATGCTAATTTGAGAGTTTAATTCTCTATTCACATACTTAGGGGGGGCTCTACACCCATGGCTCAAAAATCTCAGTATTTATTTTATATCCTTTGTAAGCTCTAATTGAGTTGTCATCAATCACCAAAAAGGGGAGATTGAAAGTGCAATCAAGCCCTAATTATGGGTTTTGGTGATAATGACCACACAATTAGAGAATGAATGAGATTTATCGAGATGACAAGCAGAAAATTCATGTTCAAGGATGCTACATGAAATGTAGGAGCCCCCAATTACAATGTAGATGGCTTCAAACTCAAAGGAGGTTTAAATTCTTTTATATTTTGAATTTGAGTATAGGAAAAGCTGTACTATAAAGGAGGACACAATGCTTAAGCTAATATGTGCTACCAAGTGCTTAAACATACACATGCATCCTCAGATTCATAGCCAAGACAGTCTACACTTCACTCTTATCCTTACTGTCTTGCATGGTGTGGCACTGCCGCACTTGAAGAGAGACACTACGGCAGTGCGGCACAGCCGCACTTGAGCCGTGGCACTACTATGACTTAAGTAACCATTGGGGGCTAGGGGTATTTATACCCTTTCCCTTCCTTCCCAACGGTATACTATCTCTTCTTCCTCACTCCAGCTCATCCAAAATAGAAAGGAGCCTCTCTCTCTCTCCTCCATTGTTGACCTCAAGCCCCTAAGCAAATCCATTGATTTCCCCATCAATCCTTGAGGGAAAAGGGTCCAAAACTTGATTAGAGAGCAGCTCCATTGAATCCCTAACTCTAAAGAGCACTTGGTTCATGTTTTAGCTGGCGGTTGAGTTTGTTACTCTTGGAGCTTGGCTCCTAGAAGGCTAGAGCGTCGCCCGTAAAGCTTGCCAACTTGTGTGGTAGCATCTGGAGGTTTGTAACCATCTCTTGAAGCTTGTAAACTCACCCCTCATCTCAAGAGTTAAGTCTCTTGACTTGAGAACGAGGAAGGGTTGGAAAGCCCTAAGCCTTAGTGGCTAACCTCAACAACATGGAGGTAGGCAAGCCTTGGTGGCGAGCCAAACCACGAGATAAATCATTATGTCACTTGTGGTTGATTTACATTACTTGCATGACATATTGTGGTTGAGGTGATTTCTAGGGTTTCTAGTCGATATACTTATGTGTGGTGTTCCTACTACTTCTAGCTGTTGATCTGTGATTGTCATACCTGCAGTAAGCTAGAAAATTTCTCCGATCTAAGTTTTCATTCACGGATTTTGAACTATGACTTGAAGTTGTCTACAGGTGCGACAGTGCTGCTGTTCTGGTCCGGTAGTGCTGCAGTCCGACAGTGCCACCCTCCAGAGCGGCAGTGCCACATGGTGAATTTGATAAAAGTTTGAGTATTTGTTTTGACATGCCTATTCAGCCCCCATCTAGGTCAACCAGAGATCCTACAGTGTTTGTCTATCCTTAGATCGTAAAACCATAGGAATCCA
The DNA here is from genome assembly GCA_904845875.1 of Miscanthus lutarioriparius. NCBI lineage: Eukaryota > Viridiplantae > Streptophyta > Magnoliopsida > Poales > Poaceae > Miscanthus > Miscanthus lutarioriparius. The sequence continues at coordinate 96,085,401 of CAJGYO010000001.1, read as the reverse complement.
TTTCAACCTCTGCTAATTCTACCCTTGTGTTGTCCTTGGATGAACTAGCTAGAAGAGTACCTTTGTTCCTTGTGGAAAATACTATACCCTGAATACTTTCAGGTGAAGTGCTACAACGGTAATTCCGTACGCTTGCGGATTATTTCTGTATGCGTTAAGAAATACCAACATCTACCATATGTTCCAAAATCCAGGGTGCATCCACGAGTAGCCGAAAGTTTAAGCACCACTCTTATACTAACGATTACTACTTTAACCCAGGAACTTAACAAGGATTAAAGTAGTCAAACGAGTTGTGATCTTGATGAGCACAAAGAACACAATACTTACTTTGGATTATAAATCAATTACCAAAGATCTCTCAGGCACAGCCTCGAGCAGAACCTGAATCTACCAAGGTACAAGTCGAAGAGAGAGCACCGACAAACCCGGTACTTTCTGCAAACTCTTCCCTCGCTCTCTATCTCTCTATTTTCTATGTACAAAGAACAGAGCCTACTATAGAAGACTATTCTTCTCTTCAATTGTGATCCCTTCTGAAGGGGGGGATATGGGTGTCCTTTTATAGGGGCACCCGACATCCTGTAGCCCCATGAATCCATGCTCCATCTCGACTCTCCATTTTAAACCGACTTGAATACATGGTGGAGATTGATTTTTGAAGTTGGTGGAGGATCCCCGATTCACAAGAGGCAGATTGGTGGGACCAGGGGTCGGCCAACCTATAGGTGGGGTCACCCATCCCCCTAGCCTCCAATCCTATTGATCTTTGTCGGTAAGTTGTGGACGGTGGATTAGAGTCCAATAGAGTCGGTTCCATTACGGATAAAATCAAATCTTTGAAATAGTATGGCCCACTTGATCCATTTTCTAGATAATCCTTCTGTATTCATAATTTCACCAAAACTTGCATAACTTGTCGTTTAAAACACTATATCTATGTTGGTGATGGAAATTAAGCATATACACATGACATGTTCATGGTTTATGATGAATGTTAATGACCGTCAGCACTTATGCACGCCGCCTCCTCCGAAACAACCATTATCGCCGCCCTCTTCTGTGTCACCACCTTGGTTCTCTCCTCTCTTGTAACACCCCTGGTGTTAGGCTTGCATGATCGCACTTGCATTCCATGAACATGAGCATCATTCATCCATTCATGAGCTTATATTACATGAAACATGTTATCGAAACATTGCAACATACTGTATATTTCATGAGTGTTGTTTTTGTTTATGAAATGATTAGTGTGCAACACTCAAGTGCAACATGTGCAACTTACTTTAGTGGAACCTAGCTAGTTAGTACGATACAACAAGATCATGAAACATGTGAAACATGACCATGAAACAAATGTAACATTTCAATTGTTTTTCATCGTTTTAGTGCATTCTATGCTTGATTCTTGTGTGACCAATGTGTGGTATGGCTAAATATATTTTCAAACACCTTAGCTAGGCTTTTAAAGTCATTAGGAACAATGTTCATGTTGACCATTTTGCCTAATTAAGTTTTCAAATAGTGGTTTGACTTGTTTTGACTCCTAAACTCTTTAGTTTGACTGTTTAAAAAGTATAACTTAGAGTCTATGCATGTCTGAGCAACCTAAAACAAAGTTGTAACAAATTTTATAAGGAACAAACTTTGTTTAGAAACCAAGTTATGAAAATGTGCACATCATGCTCAAAAAGGGCCCACAAGTCAGAAATTGGGTTGGGTTCAACACTTAGAAATTTTCTAAGTACAAAACTCCACTTTTTAGTTTCTTGAACACGACTTTGGCATGATTTTACTCTCTGTCCTTTGTGAATTAGACCTTGATCTCTAAATGAGTTTTGTAGTTGGTATGTAGGTGTACAACTTTTGTTTTGATTTATTTCGCTAACGATCAACGGATTAGGAGTTTTGGAGTGTTAAAAATGCGCTGTCAGTCGGTCTCGACGTTCTCTGATGGACGGTTCAGGCCGGCCAGCTGGCCAACATCGTCAGGTCGTGGCGGCCAAGTGGTGGTCAGTGCGTGCCGTCTGCCGTCACTTGGTCAGTGCCATCGCCGCCAGAAGCCCACGCCCGCCGGCTCGCTTATTTGTTTCGCCGTTCCCTCCGCCGATTCGCTCGACGGCTCGCTTATTTGTTTCACCCGCGCCTCGCCTCGCCCGCGCTCGATGAGGGACATCAACAACGACACGGGAATGGCCGCCAATCCGAACAAGCAGCGCCACCGCACCCATCACTCGAGCTCGCTGCCGTGAATTAAACTTCGTGCTTCGCCTGAAGAATGAAGGAGCTCTATCACCGCGACTCCATCGTCATCCTCTGGAGCTCATCCACCTCGCCACTGAGACGGTGAGTCAAGGTAGGCGCCATTTCTTCTTCTTCTTCGCCGTGGATCGCCATTGCCGCCGGAGTCAGAGCTGTGCTCGCCGTGGCCGACCACCACCGGAGCTCTACCACTCCTTTCTCCCCCTTCCATCAGTTTCCCTACGAACTCTTGATGCTCACGCCAAGCTCGGATCGGACCACCATGGCCTGAGTTGGCCGGCGTACCTCGCGCAGCGCCGCCGTAACCTCCATTGCCGCTGGCGATCTCCTCCTCTGTAGCTAGGGGGTCCGTTTTCTACTCCCATCGGTGCGGGGCAACGTCTTTGTGCGCGTGGTGCCACCCCTTCAGCGGACTCCTCGCCGTCGAAGCGGCGGTGGCGGTCAACGACCTCCCTCGCTTCAGCTGCGGCCGCCGATGGGTCCATTGACCCTGCGGGACCCGCCTGTCTGTCTCTCTGGAGCGGTCTTGGGTGCAGATCCGGGTGCATCTAGCAGATTAGGACCCAACTGATTTTCGTTTTAAAAGGAAAAGGATTTTTCAGACTTGGTTTAAAGCTTGGAAAAACCATATCTTGGTCATTTTTGATCCAAAATGTATGAAACAAATTTTGTTATGTTTATTGTGACTAGATCTATCGGGTAAAAATATTGCATGTCAAGTTTGTGATACTTTTCTGTGTAGCTTGATTTAAAGTGAATAAATGCTGATTTCTGAGAAAAGGTTTAGTAAATAAAATATACCTTAGAAAAATATGATTCCAATTTTGTTAGTTTCCTTGAGTGATTTACTTTCTCTGAAAAATGTATGCCATGCATGTCTTGTAGAAAAATTATGAGGTGTAGTTCAAGTGCCTTTAATGACTGATTTTTATTATTTTTACTAGAGAGCCAAAGTTGCATAGAACATGCATGTGATAATTTTTGTACAGTGATTGTATGCTATGAAGATCATAGGAAAAATATTAAACCTGTTGTTTGACACTTTTCATAGTGCAAAGTATTTTCATGCTCATAGTTGTGCTATAGCTTGTCATTTTTGTGTAGGCTATTTTACTTATCTAAATGCCATGAAAATTTGATGGTAGTCTACTTAGAGTAGTACTAGGCTACTTTAATTTTCTCAGATTTTTATGAACACCAGAAATGTATGTTGCTGTTGTAGCCCGAGTTTAAAATGAAATAAAACAATCTTCGTTAATGCGAGTTAGTTAATAACGTTCACTTTGGTGTATCTTTGAAGCATCTTAGTTTGCTATGGTGATTTGGCATGTTAGTCCAGTGGTTGTCGTAGTAGATAGTAGTACATGTTCTTAGATGATGTTGACTACCTTGTAGAAGAACTTCGCTACGACTATGTCCAATGAAGTTAAACATGCTCGTCCACATTTCATGCATCATGATCATTTCATGTCATCTCTCCGGTGCACCTATGCATTAGCACTTATACATATGCATCATACAGGATCGTAGGAGGAGTTACTAATAGCAGTTCAGAAAGAGCAGACCGGGACCGATCCACAAGAAGTCCAGGCACAGGAGGTGCCAGAGGAAGAGGAGCAAGGAGAGGACTTGCCTGAGTGCGTGGATCATCAACCTAGTTCGTTCGAATGAGGCAAGCCCCAGAGAATTCTAAGTCTCCTACTTTATAAAAGCAATTCTTTCTATATATATGAGTTTATATATTGTTGCATTAAGTTGTAGGAGTTGATTGAAACCGTTGATGCATTTATTACTATCCTTGCCTACCTTATTACTTTTTTCCCTGTTAGGTCAGGATCGAATAACTGCTTAGCCTTGCTTAGACCGGTAGCGATCGGTGATACCCGGTCACCTACATCATAGGTGGTTACTGGAAGAAATTGGCTATGGAAAGAATGATATCCTGGAATTAACCATATGTGATGGAAAATTAGAGACCAGACAGAATAGTTGGAGGCAACCAGACAGGGTTCTGCGGTGCTATTAGTTTCCGTCTGTGTCGATTAAGGACCGATCGTTGCTCGTCCCTCTTGTCATGTTGAACGCATGCCTCACATTTAGCTGGTCGAATAAAGTACCTTTCGACCGCGAAGCTAGTGTCACTATTCGGGCCGGGATCTACATGAGTGCGCGTATTGGTGCTGATGGGGGTATGACAGGGGCGCGAAGAGTGAGCCCAAGGGCAGGTGTGACCTGATTCCTGGCAGTTGGGTGGTCCCTAGGTACTGCGGCTCCAGATTATCCCGCGGCTACCTGAAAAGTGTCATTGGTAATCTAGGCTACCCTGACAGGGGAAGCATGGTTTGTGTGAGGAATAAGTCACCAGCTGGTTAGGAATCGATTCGAATCGCCATCGCTCCTAGATAGTGAGCACTTGACTTGAGCTACGACATCGTAGTAATTATTATGGAACAATGATTGTTATCTGGATGATGTGAGTTATGCTAAAGCTAAATTGGTAACTGGATGTTATTGTTTAATCAGGTGATTGCCATAGTACAGTGCTTACCTAGATGGATAGGTTATAATAAAGATGATGCAAAGTACTTAAAATGGTTTGTTCATGATAACTTATGCTTTTCGCAAAAAAGAGTCGACTAGCCCACTAAAGAAAGCCTTGCATAATCCTTGGTGTCGTTTTATTTTGGTTTAAGAGGGTAAGTCTAGCTGAGTACCTTCTCGTACTCGTAGGCGTTGTTCCCATTGTTGTTGCGAGATGGTCAAATGTACTACTGCTATTGCATTAACTCGCCTCAGATCCGGCGATGGGTGAGAACTAGGACCAAGGGCAAATGGTCACTCCGTATTTCTCATCCGATGCTTTTGTTGGAAATGACTACCTCTCCGCAATCATGTCTCGGATCAAAAGTGTGTGTGTGGCTTTAAAACTATTTACTTCCGCTATTTCAGCTCAAACTTGGTATGTAATAACTTATGTTCCAAACTCGATGTATCAACTGTCGTTCTGAACTTTATGTAACGTGTATGACTGGTACTTGCTAAACTTGTACGATCTTGGTTTGTATGTCGATTGGTTTGAAATCCTTCGTGGTTTCACGGACTACCGGGTTATCTGGGTTTAAGTTTGCTAAATTATCTGCTTGGCGGAAGATTTTCTTACTTAATCTCGTATATAATTGGTCGGTTCTATACACGGTATCGTATCGAGCAAGGTTTAGCGATTCATCGTTCATGCGTGTATTTAAAACAAACGGGTTTTGTGTTACAAAACTAATTACGAACTTATAGTATATAGGTGTTTCAACCTCTAATTTAAAATTTAAGAGTGTGCCATGGTCATGTCATGTATGCCCGATTAAGGACTCTAGGTGGCTTATTTAAGTACTAACTTGGGGTCTTTGCATCATATTTCTATTTCGTCACTCATACGGCTGTGTTATTGTATGAGTGCCATTCACTTGAGTGGTAATGTATGGATCCGCTGCCTCTACGCCTCGATAAGTGAGAGTTGTGAGAGCATGATCGAGATACTGCTTTGCCGATCTAGGGAAGTGCTTATATGATGCGGATTATTTACATGCCATACGCATGTTTGTATGAAGGTATCCAATGTGTGGGAAATTCCGTCTGTGGTGGTGATGCCGTCGATATAGGACGATGGTTCGAATAGTTGCTACCGTTATGCATATATCGGGGAATACGTGTAGAACGAGTAGATTACTTCTTCGCTTTCATGCATAATTTTCATCTTTGTCAAGGGTTGGGCTGAAGTGGATCTTTTGCGGTACATAACATCGCTATCGTGTAGTACGTATTAGCTACGTTATGAGAGATCGATCGTCAGATGCCATCTTTGTCTATGCCTCTAGCGATTGTTATTTTTTTCCTAAGTTGGTGAGAACGTACGGAACGTGCATGCATCATGTTGTTACATATCATTCATGGCATTGTTCCTCCCCTTATAAGTTGATTATCTCATTTTGATAAAAATGACAACATAACCTTGTTCTCACGTGGGTAATAAAACAACAATTTGCTACAGATGGCTCGCACGAAGCAGACTGCCCGTAAGTCCACCGGAGGAAGGGCACCTCGACGTCAGTTGGCCCTAAGGGAGCACCGCACCACAGACACCTTCTTGAGCAAGTTTGGCATGCCGACCTTGCTTTGGAGAGTGCTCCATGATGTGGGGTACCCAGAGGGTCAAGAGCCGGTGTACTCTTGGAATGAGAGCCAGTTAGCAGAGGATGGACTCGCAGTGGTAGAGATCACCGTTCCTGCTCTTGGTGATGCTCCAGAGTGGGACGGTTGGCACTTGGAGTTTGAGGGTCGCACTCCTATTGAGGGTGCAGAGGGAGCAGCTTTCCGTGTCATCAAGGACATCATGAGCAGATTTCCCAGAGAGCTTGCAGCAACTCTAGCTGGCACTTTTCCTAGGGATGATCCTCGTGATGCTATTTGGGTTCAGCCCCAGGGAAGTGCTTTGGTCAGAGGTCCGGCTGAGGGATAGGCTAGCGACAACCATGCTATGAGTGTAATGTTTATCGCTATCAGAGCGTACCAGGGTCTTGAGTGTACCTACTAGACTTTGACTGGTTTGCGTGGCGATGATAAGCTCAAGGCAAGAAAGCAAAAGAAGCAGCAGGCACATGCTATAGATAGTTTGCAGGAGCAGTTGGCTGATATGAGCTTACAGCGGGACCAGGCGGTAGAGAGAGGTGATAGAGCTATGCAGCAGGTGCATACGTTGACTCAGGCCGACAACAATGCAGACCGCATGATTGGACAGCTGGTTCAGGAAAGGAATGAAGCTTGGAACGCAAGGAACTTTCTGCGACAGAGGGTCGATGAGCTAGAGGAGTACAACGTCAACCTGCATGAGGAGTTTCACGCGCTCTACAATGGGGTTGGCCCATATGCTCCTCTAGACGCCGCTGGCATGAACATCGACGGCGAGGACGAGCTTGTAGTTTCACCTGGGGGCGATGGTGACGTCTCTGACCCCAACGACGGCCCCGAGGAGTTGGCTAGTTGCCTTGCGCTAGTGTTTAGGTCCTGTCGCGATGACTTTTCTTTTGTCGGCATGTAACCTAATGTATCTTGCTTCGAACTTATGAGACATGGCATGTGATTGGAACTTGGCTAGTAATGCGATATCTGAACGCATAAAAGTCCAGTGTATGTATGCTGGCAATTTAGTTGTAATGGACGCGATGTGTGCGCTTAAGTAATCTAATTAGTGATGTTGTGTTATTTGGAATGACTTATTGTGCCCCTGTTTTATTGTATGAATTTATTCTCTCTAGTGAATTCAGTACGACATAAATTTTCATTTGCTTGCGATCTCTACAACATCGCCTAATAATTACTGTTGCTGAAATATGCAGATGCCGAACACTCGCCGTACCATGTATGACGCTGTTGAGGTAGGTGGTTGTGCAGCTGGGAATGAGAACCGTGAACCACCGCCACCTCCTCCTCCACCGTACACCGTGGAATAGTTCTTCGCACAGTTCCTTGGAAGTCAACGCAACATGGAGGGCATGCAACAGAATATGGAAGCTGCATTGCACCATATCGCTGACAACACCCGCCGTGGGTTAAACCCAGGTGGACATGAAGTGAATCAGCATAGTAGTTTCAAGGACTTTATGGACACCAGACCACCAATTTTCAAAGAAGCTGCAGAGCCATTGGATGCAGAAGAGTGGATAAACACCATGGAAGATAAGTTTCGTGTCCTCAGGATGACAGAAGTATTGAAAACTGAGTATGTAGCTCATCAGCTCCAAGGCCCCGCAGGAATGTGGTGGAAGCATCACCGCACCACTTTTCCACCTAATGCCCACATTACTTGGAGGGAATTCATGGAGGCTTTTCGTGGAACATATATTCCCCCTGGGTTGACAGAAATGAAGTTTGGAGAGTTTCTCGCACTAACCCAAGGTACCAAGACTGTGACATAGTATCTACATGCATTCAACAATCTAAGTCGCTATGCCTCTGACATGGTGAATACCGATGCCAAAAAGATCGCTAGTTTCAAGAGAGGTCTGAATCCTAAGATGATGAAGCACGTGGGTACCAGCACGAGAACGGGTTTCAATGACTTTGTTAGTGACTGCTTAAAGCAAGAGAAGAACAACAACGTATATGCTACTTCCAAGACTCGCAAGAGAGCTTTTGAGTTCGGTCCGTCCCAGCCAAGGGCCCCGACGGCAAACCGTTCTGCATATCGTTCGCCTACCCCTGGTGCAAGGTTCAGGCCACCCCAATAGAGGAATCAGAATGCCCAGCAACCTCAGAGGAATCAGAAGCCATTCAAGATGGCGGTGCCACAAGCCAAGGCCGGACAAGGCAGTTCATCAGGAGCTGCTACTCAAGTAAGAGGACCGTGTTACAACTGCAATCAATCTGGGCACTTTGCGAAGTTTTGCCCATATCCTAAGAAGCCGCAGAATCAGTACCAAGCTCGTGTGCACCACACCACCATTGATGACATCTCGGAAGGAGAACCCGTGACAGCCGGTATGTTTTCTATCAACAATCATCCTGTAGTCGTTTTGTTTGATTCTGGATCATCTCATTCATTCATAAGTCAAGCATTTGCAAGAAAGTATGAGCAAAAGATAGTTGAATTGGAATGTGCTTATTGGATCAGTTCAGCCGGGGCTAATCTGTTAACTAATCAGATAATCCGGGGAGTAACCCTATGTATAGCAAATAGGCAGTATAAGCTTAACTTGATAGTTATGCCAGGGCTAGTTCTGGACATGATTATAGGAATGAACTGGATGACTAAGATGGGTGTAGTAATTGATGTTGGGGGAAGAAACATTTCTCTCAAGGAACCTGTTGGAGAAGGTACTTTTCAAGTAACCTTACCTCAGAGAATAGATCTGGCCAGTACAACTTGTGCAGTCCAAACTACTCTTCTCGCCAAGATTCTAGTAGTGTGCGAGTTTTCGGACGTGTTTCCAGATGAGTTACCTGGTCTTCCACCAGACAGAGATGTTGAGTTTGCCATTGAGTTAATCCCTAGAACACCACCGATCTCAAGAAGGCCTTATCGGATGCCTCCAAATGAATTAGTCGAGTTGAAGAAACAACTCCAGGATCTATTGACTAAGGGATTAATTTGGCCAAGTTCATCAGAATGGGGATGTCCCGCACTGTTCGTGAAGAAGAAGAAAGATAACTCCTTACGGATGTGCGTGGACTACCGGCCACTGAATGCGGTGACAATTAAAAACAAGTATCCTTTACCTCGGATTGATATCTTGTTTGATCAATTGTCAAAAGCCAAAGTGTTCTCCAAGATAGATTTGAGATCAGGGTACCATCAGATCAAGATTCGACCCCAAGATATACCCAAAACCGCGTTCTCCACCAGATACGGTTTGTACGAGTATCTTGTCATGTCCTTTGGTTTGACAAATGCTCTTGCATACTTTATGTATATGATGAATTCGGTCTTTATGCCGGAATTGGATTAGTTTGTGATTGTGTTCATTGATGACATTCTGATATACTCTGAGAACGAATAGGATCATGCCGAGCACCTAAGGGTTGTCTTGACTAGACTCAGAGACCACCAGTTGTATGCTAAGTTTAGTAAATGTGAGTTACGGGTGAAGATGCCCTTTTCTCGGTCATGTGCTATCTCGAGAATGGAATCTCGGTGGATCCCATAAAATACAAGAGGTTATGGACCGGAAGGCACCAAGCACAGCTTCATGAGGTTCAAGTTTTCTTGGATTAGCCGGTTACTATATCGCCATTTTATCCTGACTTCTCAAAGATTGCCAAGCCGATGACAAGTTTATTACAAAAGGATCATAGGTTCGTTTGGACGAGGAGTGTGGGGCGACTTTTGCACCTTGCGGAAATTGCTAACCACTGCTCATGTTCTAGCGCAACCAGATATAGAGAAGCCATTTGATGTGTTTTGCGATGCATCAAAGAATGGTTTAGGATGTGTCCTGATGCAAGATGGAAGAGTTATTGCGTATGCCTCACGTCAGTTGAGGAAGCATGAGGTTAACTATCCTACGCATGATTTAGAGCTTGCAGCTGTTGTGCATGCTCTAAAGATTTGGAGACACTACTTGCTTGGGAATGTGTGCAATATCTTTACATATCATAAGAGTCTCAAGTACATATTTACTCAGTCGGAGTTAAATATATGACAGAGAAGATGGTTAGAGCTGATAAAGGATTATAATCTGAATGTGCACTATCATCTGGGAAAGGCAAATATAGTAGCAGATGCCTTAAGTAGGAAGTCACATTTTCTTGCTGTGCAACCATTGTTTGAGGATGGGTTCAACTTGTGACATCCTGCTGTGTTGCATAACATCCAGGTTAGCTGTACCTTGGAGAGCAAGATCATTGAGGGTCAGAAAACAGATAAAGGAATATTCCATATCAAGGAGAAAATGAAGAGAGAACCGACTAGGCAATTTAGAGTGGATGAACACGGAGTGCTATGGTTTAAGGACCGTCTAGTTGTACCTAAAGATCGAGAGCTCAAGAACAAATTGATGGATGAAGCTCATCACTCTAAGTTATCTATCCATCCTGGAAGTAACAAAATGTACCAAGAATTGAGACCTCATTATTGGTGGACAAAAATGAAGAAGGAGATTGCAGCTTATGTTGCTCGTTGCGACATGTGTTGTAGAGTGAAGGCTCTTCACATGAGACCCGCAGGAATGTTACAACCTTTGTCAATACCAGATTGGAAATGGGATGATATAAGTATGGATTTTATCATCGGATTCCCTACCACACCAAAGGGGAATGATTCGATTTGGGTAATTGTAGATCGCCTTACCAAATCAGCTTATTTTCTACCAGTCAAAACAATATTTCGACCACCTCAGTATGCTGAGAAGTACATTACAGAGATTGTCCGCTTACATGGTATACCAAAGACTATCGTGTCTGACCGTGGGTCACAATTTACCGCTCATTTTTGGGAGCATCTTCATAAAGGTTTGGGTACTAGCTTGATTCGTAGTACAGCTTACCACCCACAGACAGACGGGCAAACAGAGCGAGTTAATGCTGTTCTAGAAGATATGCTTAGAGCTTGTGTGTTATTGTCTAAGGGTTCATGGGAATCATGGTTACCTTTGACAGAATTTGCTTACAACAACAGTTACCAAGAAAGTATCAAGATGGCTCCATTTGAAGCTTTGTATGGCAGAAAATGTAGGACACCACTGAATTGGGTCGAGCCTGGAGAGAGAAGGTTTTACGGAATTGATTTTGTTGATGAGGCCGAGAAAAAGGTCCAGATTATCCAACAAAACATGAAAGCGGCACAGTCACGCCAGAAGAGCTATGCCGATAAGAAAAGGAGACCTCTTGCGTTTGAAGTAGGTGACTACGTTTATCTGAAGGTTACTCCAATGAAGAAAGTACAATGGTTTGGAATAAAGAGAAAACTTGCTCCTAGGTTTGTAGGACCGTACAAGATCATAGAGAAGAAGGGTCCCGTGGCTTATAAGTTGCAGTTACCAGAAGCAATGGGTTCGATCTTCCCAGTCTTCCATGTATCACAGTTAAAAAAATGCTTGCGTATTCCGGAAGAGAGAATAGAACCTCAGAGCATTTAGCTCAAATCAGACTTGGAATACCATGAGCAACCGGTTCGAGTTTTGGACACTAAGGACAGATTCACTCGGAATAAAGTGGTAAGAACATATAAGATACAGTGGAGTCATCACGATGATGGTGATGCGACGTGGGAAATAGGAGAGTATCTACAAAACGCTTATAAAGATTTTTATAACGAATGGTTCGTAACTCTAAATCTCGGGACAAGATTCTTATAAGGGGGAGGGCTGTAACACCCCTGGTGTTAGGCTTGCACGATCGCACTTGCATTCCATGAACATGAGCATCATTCATCCATTCATGAGCTTATATTACATGAAACATGTTATCGAAACATTGCAACATACTGTATATTTCATGAGTGTTGTTTTTGTTTATGAAATGATTAGTGTGCAACACTCAAGTGCAACATGTGCAACTTACTTTAGTGGAACCTAGCTAGTTAGTACGATACAACAAGATCATGAAACATGTGAAACATGACCATAAAACAAATGTAACATTTCAATTGTTTTTCATCGTTTCAGTGCATTCTATGTTTGATTCTTGTGTGACCAATGTGTGGTATGGCTAAATATATTTTCAAACACCTTAGCTAGGCTTTTAAAGTCATTAGGAACAATGTTCATGTTGACCATTTTGCCTAATTAAGTTTTCAAATAGTGGTTTGACTTGTTTTGACTCCTAAACTCTTTAGTTTGACTGTTTAAAAAGTATAACTTAGAGTCTATGCATGTCTGAGCAACCTAAAACAAAGTTGTAACAAATTTTATAAGGAACAAACTTTGTTTAGAAACTAAGTTATGAAAATGTGCACATCATGCTCAAAAAGGGCCCACAAGTCAGAAATTGGGTTGGGTTCAACACTTAGAAATTTTCTAAGTACAAACCTCCACTTTTCAGTTTCTTGAACACGACTTTGGCATGATTTTACTCTCTGTCCTTTGTGAATTAGACCTTGATCTCTAAATGAGTTTTGTAGCTGGTATATAGGTGTACAACTTTTGTTTTGATTTATTTCGCTAACGATCAACATATTAGTAGTTTTGGAGTGTTCAAAACGCACTGTCAGTCGGTCTCGACGTTCTCTGATGGATGGTTCAGGCCGGCCAGCTGGCCAACATCGTCAGGTCATGGCGGCCAAGTGGTGTCCGTCGCCGTCGCTACCCCCACCGGTCAGGCCATCGCCGCCACGAAGACGCCACGCGCCCGACGGCTCGCTTATTTGTTTCGCCCGCGTTCCCTCGCCTCGCCAGTTCGCTCCGAGCCGAGCGCGGGCGCCTCCGCCATTGCCACCGAGCAAGCCACCGTCGCACAGCTCGCTCGCCACTATGAAAACGTCGCTTCCAGCTATCCCGCGACTCCATCGTCATCCTCTGGAGCTCATCCACCTCGCCACTGAGATGGTGAGTCAAGGTAGGCGCCATTTCTTCTTCTTCTCCGCCGCGGATCGCCATTGCCACCGGAGTCGGAGCTGTGCTCGCCGTGGCCGACCACCACCGGAGCTCTACCACTCCTTTCTCCCCCTTCCCTCAGTTTCCCTACGAACTCTTGATGCTCACGCCAAGCTCGGATTGGACCGCCATGGCCTGAGTTAGCCGGCGTACCTCGCACAGCGCCGCCGTAACCTCCATTGCCACCAGCGATCTCCTCCTCTGTAGCTAGGGGGTCCGTTTTCTACTCCCATCGGTGCGGGGCAACGTGCTGTGCATGTTGGTGCCACCCCCTTCGCCGGACTCCTCGCCGTCGTCGAGCGGTGGCCGGTCAACGACCTCCCCTGCTTCGGCTGCGACTGGCCGGTGGGTCCATTGACCCTGCGAGCCCTGCCTGTCTGTCTCTCTAGAGCGGTCTTGGGTGCAGATCCAGGTGCATCTAGCAGATTAGGACCCAACTGATTTTCGTTTTAAAAGGAAAAGGATTTTTCAGACTTGGTTTAAAGCTTGGAAAAACCATATCTTGGTCATTTTTGATCCAAAATGTATGAAACAAATTTTATTATGTTTATTGTGACTAGATCTATCGGGTAAAAATATTGCATGTCAAGTTTGTGATACTTTTCTGTGTAGCTTGATTTAAAGTGAATAAATGCTGATTTCTGAGAAAAGGTTTAGTAAATAAAATATACCTCAGAAAATATGATTCCAATTTTGTTAGTTTCCTTGAGTGATTTACTTTCTGTGAAAAATGTATGCCATGCATGTCTTGTAGAAAAATTATGAGGTGTAGTTCAAGTGCCTTTAATGGCTGATTTTTATTATTTTTACTAGAGAGCCAAAGTTGCATAGAACATGCATGTGATAATTTTTGTACAGTGATTGTATGCTATGAAGATCATAGGAAAAATATTAAACCTGTTGTTTGACACTTTTCATAGTGCAAAGTATTTTCATGCTCATAGTTATGCTATAGCTTATCATTTTTGTGTAGGCTATTTTACTTATCTAAATGCCATGAAAATTTGATGGTAGTCTACTTAGAGTAGTACTAGGCTACTTTAATTTTCTCAGATTTTTATGAACACCAGAAATGTATGTTGCTGTTGTAGCCCGAGTTTAAAATGAAATAAAACAATCTTCGTTAATGCGAGTTAGTTAATAACGTTCACTTTGGTGTATCTTTGATGCATCTTAGTTTGCTGTGGTGATTTGGCATGTTAGTCCAGTGGTTGTCATAGTAGATAGTAGTACATGTTCTTGGATGATGTTGACTACCTTGTAGAAGAACTTCGCTACGACTATGTCCAATGAAGTTAAACATGCTTGTCCACATTTCATGCATCATGATCATTTCATGTCATCTCTCCGGTGCACCTATGCATTAGCACTTATACATATGCATCATACAGGATCATAGGAGGAGTTACTAGTAGTAGTTCAAAAAGAGCAGACCGGGACCGATCCACAAGAAGTCCAGGCACAAGAGGTGCCGGAGGAAGAGGAGCAAGGAGAGGACTTGCCTGAGTGCATGGATCATCAACCTAGTTTGTTCGAATGAGGCAAGCCCCAGAGCATTCTAAGTCTCCTACTTTATAAAAGCAATTCTTTCTATATATATGAGTTTATATATTGTTGCATTAAGTTGTAGGAGTTGATTAAAACCGTTGATGCATTTATTACTATCCTTGCCTACCTTATTACCTTTTTCCCTATTAGGTCAGGATCGAATAACTGCTTAGCCTTGCTTAGACCGGTAGCGATCGGTGATACCCGGTCACCTACATCATAGGTGGTTACTGGAAGAAATTGGCTATGGAAAGAATGATATCCTGGAATTAACCATATGTGATGGAAAATTGGAGACCAGACGGAATAGTTGGAGGCAACCGGGCGTGGTTACGGGGTGCCGTTAGTTTCGTCTCATGTCGATTAATTAGACCGATCGTTGCTCATCCCTCTTGTCATGTTGAACGCATGCCTCACATTTAGTCGGGCGAATAAAGTATCTTTCGACCACGAAGCTAGTGTCACTATTCGGGCGGGATCTACACGAGTCTTGCGTATTGACAGCCGATGGGGGGTATGATAGGGGGCGTGAAGAGTGAGCCCAAGGGTAGGTGTGACCTGATTCTGGCGGTCAGGCGGTCCACAGTATCATGCTCCTCCAGTTATCTCACGACTACACCGAAAAGTGTCATTGGTAATCTAGGCTACCCTGGCAGGGGAAGCATGGTTGGTGTGAGGAATAAGTCACTAGCTGGTTAGGAATCGATTCGAATCGCCATCGCTCCTAGATAGTGAGCACTTGACTTGAGCTACGACATCGTAGTAATTATTATGGAACAATGATGGTTATCTGGATGATGTGAGTTATCTTTGAAGCTAAATTGGTAACTAGATGTTATTGTTTAATCGGTGATTGCCATAGTTCGTGTGCTTACCTAGATGGATAGGTTATAATAAAGATGATGCAAAGTACTTAAAATGGTTTGTTCATGATAACTTATGCTTTACGCAAAAAGAGTCACTAGCCCACTAAAGAAAGCCTTGCATAATCCTTGGTGTCATTTTATTTTGGTTTAAGACGGGTAAGTCTAGTGAGTACCTTCTCGTACTCGTATGCGTTGTTCCCATTCTTGTTGCAGATGGTTTAATGTACTACGGCTATTGCATTAACTGCCTGTATCCGGCGATGGGTGACAACCAGGACCAAGGGCAAATGGTCACTCCGTATTTCTCATCCGATGCTTTTGTTGGAAATGACTACCTACTGGCACTGTATCTGGATCAAAAGTGTGTGTGTGGCTTTAAAACTATTTGCTTCAGCTATTTCAGCTCGAACTTGGTATGTAATAACTTATGTTCCAAACTCTGATGTATCAACTGTCGTTGCGAACTTTATGTAACGTATGACGGTACTTGCTAAACTTGTACGATCTTGGTTTGTATGTCGATTGGTTTGAAATCCTTCGTGGTTTCACGGACTACCGGGTTATACGGGTTTAAGTTTGCTAAATTATCTGCTTCGGCGGAAGATTTTCTTACTTAATCTCGTATAATTGGTCGGTTCTATTACATCTCTCCCAACTGAAGACCCGCCGGTGGCTAGAGGAGAGGGGATCCGACCTCTTCGTAATTTATTGATCTTTAGGGTTTTGTTTTTGGCTTCATGAACGAGGTGGTGGTGAGGATGGTGTATTGAGATAAGGTCTCTCTAGTCTCTTGCTACCTCAATGGCGTTAGATCTAGCGTCGATGAATGGTCGATGAGAGTTTTGTTTGTTAGATATGTTGGTTCTCTTCGAATCTTGGTAATTGGTGTGCTCATCAGGGAAAGTAATTGGTTGGTTTTTAATGTAGTGATTTCAACTTCTTTTAGTTTGTTCTACAGCAAGGTCTAGCATCTCCAATACTCTATTCTAATGGTGAAGGATTGTAGGTCTATGTTTCCTAGAGGGTTCCTACAGCCAATGTTCTTTCACTAGGCACTAAATCTCGTTGTCAATAGCGAGTGTCTTTTGTTGTCCTTAAAGCCTTGTTTGGTGAGGGTGTTTGTAGGTGTCCCTTTTCTTTGCTATCTTCAGTGTTATTTTTGAGCTCTGGTAGACAGTGGACGATCAAAAGAAGAAGACGACTGAAATGGTGTTTGATGTACTCTAATTTTTTAAGTCGTTTGTCATGTTATCTATTTTTTGTACTAGCTAGCCTTTGTTTTCCTTGATATATATCACATATAAGGCACTCTTGTAAGGGTCTATAAAAATAATCCCTTCTGCAGCCCATATTTTAGCTAGCCCCATGGCCCCTCAATCCTTCACAACAAAAATTGTGTGTGCTCTCTGTGCTAGGCTTGTTTGGATGCAACCCTTCGTTGCAAGCTTGGATCTTTGCTTAGAACCTGCCTGGGTTGCATTTAGTTGGAGTCTCGGGCTTTTAACCTAAAGAGAAAATATGTCCGTGCAATTGGACGTTTAGCTTGTTGCTTGATTACTAGAAGATTTGTGGCTTGAAAATTTATCTAGCAATCATGCCATGCGTTCTAATTCATCTAGGATTCAAACTCTACATTATGCTTGAACTCATTCTGCTCTAACTCAATATGTTAGGAACTCATTCTGCCGTGATGGGTTCAGGAAAAATCAATTAGAGGCATACACACTGTTAGATTTAGTTTTCTAGATGTGCTCTGTTTTGTGGACAGAACCAAAGACCTATTTTTGCCATGTTAGTACACTATTTTTGCCATGTTAGTACTTAAGATAACTGCAGGCAGTTTTAGATCATAGAAAATAATCATCACCGGCATGGTTAATGAACTCCATAGAAGTAAACATGGTTGCCAGCGCTGGACTAAACTTGTTTGTGCGAGGGACAAGTCTGGTATGCTTGTTCGTGTAGTATGCCATGAGTGCCATTCCTATTTAGGTGCTAATTTGTTGGTTAAAATCCATGGGTGCAATCTACTATTCACATTGGATTGGATGAAAGCAAGCTATGGGGTGGGCCGAGAAAACAAATTCATTTGATTTGGAGTGGGGTTGGAATGGGGTGGGTTTTAGTCAATTAGCAGGGCTACTGCACTTGTTGTAGCTCATTCTAGGTCCAAGAAAGTGCTTGAATTAGGAGCTGCTTATGGTGTTTTTAATTATTGTGTCTCTACCTGTACCTAAGGATGGAATTTTCTTTGTGGTTTAATTTTGTTTGCCTGCACTTGTTTTGCTGCTTATGCTCCTTACAATCCAATGCCAGTTCTATTTGGTTTAGAGTTGAGATCATTACAACCTAGTCCATTCTCCATTTCATGATCTGAAGTCAAAGCTTTTCATGCTCATTAACACTTGCATGTCCAATGTTTATGTTTTAGGTTTTAGAGAACCGAATGATATTGAGGTAGTATAAGGATAAATTAGCTTCGTTCATTTGCTCAGAATGTTTCTGTTTCTATCAAGTTGCTGTATAGAATATGTGGCAGAACCACCTGAATAATATGGCCCATGTGCACCTGTCATTGTCCTAAAGACCTCTGACTATTGCACACGAGAGCCAGATCATTCCGGAAGTCTATCGGGTGTCCACAGAGAACCCCGAATCATCCACATTTTACAACTCATACAGGATCAACATTGAGTTACCATAACATTACAACAGTTGGTACAAAAATAACTTACATCAGAGTGCGGAAGACGTATAACATTAGATTATAAAACATGTTCAAGTAAAACTTAAGTTCCAAAAGATGAGTAGTACTACAGAAACAACTTAGGTGAAGCATCTAAGGTAGATGAGACAGCCAGATCATGTCAAGCCTACCGACATGACCTCGATTAGTAGCACCTGTCAGATCCTACAACAAGAGTTAACAAACCCTGAGTACTTGAGGGTACTCAACAAGTCTTACCTGACTAAAAGAAAAGTCTCCAAGGGCATGCTAGATTAAAGGAAAGTTTGAAACAAGAGTAGATTTTGCAGAAAAGTTTACTATAAGTGGATCTTTATTTTCAACGTTTTAGCTGGGTATTAAGTCATTAATAGCATCCAATTTGCACCTATTCTACATCAATCACTTCTTTAAGCATCTCATCTCTTCTTAGATTCATAACCATAAGTAACCATGTTTTCATTGATTAACTACGATGCAGGGCAGAGGATCAAGTCTCCATAATCGAGGAGCACAACAATTCGAATCGATTAGGCCCAACTAGGGTTTTCTTACCACATGACATATGCAGGTCCTAGACCTACATATATCACCCTCACTCGGATCCTCCAAAATGAGAATGGGTCCAACGCTACCTGAGAGCACAGTACTCCACCTCCCTACGTCGTTCGTCCATGACAGATTCACATGATGTGTACATGCTATTGTCACCATCTCTCCACTTCTAGTACACGGTTGTCCTTTCTTATAATGGAATAGCAGAGGTATCAGGCTTACCAGAGTATGTGGCCAGTACTGCAAGGTCTCGAACACATACAAGCCTACAACGGACGGTCCTTAATCGACACAGATGGGATGAGCATGACCAGGCAACCCTGTCGGCTCAACAACCAGAGACATAACCTGTGTCCCATCCGGTCTCAATTTATCATTATCATCATCATGGTATTGTCATGACCCATAAGCGGAGCCGAGAAGAGCAAGGTAAACCTATTTCTCGAGAACGATGAAACCACTGCTCGATTTATATCGTAGTCTAAGCATTACTAAGCATTAAAGGTATCGACCTATTCATACCAACATGGTAAAACTAGGGATACCTGAATATCAAGGTAATCATGCAGCAACGGTATTCGACCAACTCCTTATTACTTAATGCACATCTCACAAGACTTAGATGTAATAAAGATTTGTAAATACTAGAGAAGGGTGGTATGCTCCGGGACTTGACTACGTTATAGAGAAGGTTAGATTCCAGAGAAAAGTCTAGTAGTTAGACTTGACACCAACACAACTGGTGGATGGACCTTCTCCGAGACTTGATCAACACGAGTCTTCTCGCTCTCGTACACTACACGTAATAAATGATGCTTTGCTTAACATGATGGACTACATGCCATGATGCATGATGAAAGACACACAAGTGCATAATAGAAGTTAAACAAAGTTATTTATCTTGAGTACAACTTTCCTTCACCAAAGAACTAGGGGTATTATTACAAAAGCATTTTAGTTATTTACTAACAAGTTATTTAGTTGTTATCATGAAAGCAACACTTAATATATTAAACTAGTCAAGCAAGAAAAGTTATTGAACTATTATTGCATCAAGTTCACTCACGAGGGCAGCAAGGATCATTACATGACCTAAGCACATGCATTTACTAATTAATCATTTGAGTAAACTATTTTATTTATTAACTAGCAAGTTAATCATGAGTACAACAAGGAAGTAAAAGAGTTGCCAAGAATAGTAGGGGTTTAGTGTTCCAAGGTCCACAATCAAAGTATAAAACACACCAAAGTTATCTAAACATTTCCTAATTTATTTTAGTATTTATTAATCAAGGAAAAGACATTTAACACACTTAAATTAATTGAACTATTTAGAATTATCAAAACAATACCAAACTTTTTGCGAAGGCAGGTCTAAGAATGTGAATCATACACAAAAAGTTTCATGACTAAAGGATTATTATTTTAATATATAAAAATTATGCAAGGTCCATTTTATAATTAAAAGAGGTAATTTTTAAGCATACCAAAACTACTGAAAATGATCAATTCATATTTTTCCATGGTAGATCATATCATAACAAATCCACACAACAAATTTCATATTTTTAACATGCACCAATATTTAGTTATGAAATAAACAAGAATCAGCATGTAAAAACATTTTCTGAAAAGAATAAAACATTTTCCTGCGCCAAAATTCTTTTATCACTCACCCCTCCTTAACCCACCATCACTGACAGCGGGGCCCGGGGTCAAACTGACCCAGGCCAACCTTGACTGCGCGGTGGCCGGTGGGTAAGCGGCAGAGCTCACCGCTGGTGAGGTCTCCGGCGAAGTGGACTACACCGGCGTGTTCCCTATCATTCCCCGCACACAGCCAAGCTATCAAACGAAAGGATTAGGGCACGGGGCGTGCGAAGCCGCAGCCACGGCGGACTGGCGGCGCACGGCGCGGCAGACCTTGCCGACGGTGAGGCCATTCAAACGCTTCCCATACTCACTCGAACACCCTGACCCTACCGATTAAACGGATTTAGAACTTGCTCGAGCTCAGCGTTGGCCATGGCGGCGCAGTGGTGCTCGGCACGGCGGCGCGACGCAGCTCCGGCCACTACCGGCCCTAATCGGCTTATCTAAGCTACGGGATAGCCCTAGGTGCTCACCGCGACTTGCTGGTATTGGTGGTTGAAACAGAGGTGGCTCGGTCGCGGGTGCCGGTGATGAGGACAAGCGCGGCGGCGTGAACCCGGCGGCGAGGTTGCGTTCTGGCGCGTCCTGCACGGTAGCGGTAAAAAGGATAAGCCTGTGAGCATCAATCAGTCAAGGCGAAGCTGAAACGAAATCTGGGATGGAGAGAGGGCTCTGGAGGAGGCTGACCACGGCGAGCTGCTTCACGGCGGTCATGGCGAGCCGCCGCGGCGAGAACGACGCGCGCGGTTGATAGCCGTGGAAATAAGTGGCGCGAGCGGGTTCAGGCGAAGCGTAAGGATGAGGCGATGCTGTGCACGCGAGCAATTGAGCTGAGGTAGAGCAGCTACGACGAATTGCGCCAGTGAGGGGAGCTCTGCTGGCGGCGGCGGCGTGAGGGAGAGAAAGAGAACGACGCCGACGGCTCGGGCTTAAGACGGTGAGGCGAGGCGTGAGCGAACCGTCCAGGCGCGCCAGAATCTGGTTTCCATTGCCACCGCGAGCAAGTGCGTGGCCGCGCACGAAAGAACGGCGCGAGGGCGGCGGTCGATCGGCGGTGAGCAGGTGAAGCAGGAGAATCAGGCTGCTGCAGGTGCACTGTTCGTGACTGAAACGGTTCTCTCCCTCTCTCATTTTCTCTCTATTTTACAAAACAATTTTATGAATGGCCTTAATCAAAGTTCTTATTTGATCAGAGATCTCCAACTTTGGTTAAAGAACCAACATCAAATGATTAACAGATTTTGAGATTTTGAGATTCAAACAAGGGTTCAGTGAAACTGAAACCCTAGGTTCAGTTTCAGGTTTTGAAAAGCAGTTTTGATTAAGCTACTTTGGCATTTAATTAATAATCAACCAATTAACAAACATCTCAACCAATTGCATGGTAACATAGATCAAACATAGCACTAAACAAAGGAACAAAGTTTGGACAAAGTTTATTTATGAAAATTCATTTATTAATTCTCCAAAGATTGATCTTAATAACTGCATTTCAGGGACTTAGGCAAAATTTTGCCAAGTATGAAATTCAACATTGAATCCAATCTTTGGCTCAATTTTAAACATATTTGAATTGTAAACATCACTAACTTTTGATCACACATTATAGAGCTTACCTTGAGCAACAAAGTTTATATTAACAAAATTTTAATTGTTTAAGCAATTATTACTCTATAAATTCATAAAGAGCCTTAATCATTAATGTTGTTAACATTTCATGCAACATATGAAACATCATATATGCAACATAGCAATGCTATAAATGAAACATGGAGTGCATACATGACATGATGCTTGGTGATTATGCTTGATGAAGCTCATGATCAAGTTTTAACTATTTTTTAACATCTGGGATGTTACAGAACCCTTTCATTTTATACCTAGATTTAATCTAAGATTTGTGCCAGATGTGATCTTGTGGAAACAAGAGATTACTACTAGATACAGCAAGTAGAAGACTCCTTTCAAAGATTCGGTACCTTGATTTTTGTTTGTTAGGTGGTCAGTGATATGGACCATATAAATTCTTCAATCGACTGTATATGGGGAGAGTTCTGAAGGGTGCATGTTCTTCCATGGGACTTGCAGCTGATTCTCCATATTTTTAGAAGCTTATCTTATGCCATGGGCACCAATATACCATGGTTAAATGAGACTTACAGCTTATTATTTATGTTCAACAGCCTTCATGTTTGTTTTGGATCTGGATATTCTGTTGGGTTTGCTTTACATGGTAATTTGAATTTTTTTTTGACAGATCTATGTTGTTCTTGTGTAAATTTCCAGTGCCATGTAACCTTGCAACTGTGAGCTCGTGAGGTTTTGTTTTCTATTTTCATGTGAAGTAGCAGACTTGTCATGTGACAGCAAGTGCACTAGCAGTTGCAAGTAGCAGTTTTTTTTTCCTATTTTCCTTCTATGTAATCAGACCAGGAATGGTTCGGTTCCTGTGATCCTGTCCAGCAGAACATAATTTTGAATCAGACCGGAATGGATCAGGATAGGTTTTGAATCACACCAGGAATGAGTGAAGGAAGCGGATCCACTTGATCCTGGCCCGGACTGTTCATGGGCAGGAACGGTTCCACAGGAACCGATCGAGGCCTTAGTTGCATCTTAATAGCTAGCACCGGCAGCAGGGTTGCATTCCCGTTGCTGCTCCCACATTTGAACCAAACAGCACCATAGATAGTTTACTTTGTGGAACCATGATGTGTTGCAACATATGGAAGAATCAAGATGTTCATTCACGTCGTGGTAATCTACACGTTTACCTCCTATAAAGCGAGCATGGTGATTCTTTCAGTCCATCAACATGAGAGGGGAAACAACAGATGATGGATCCATCTAGAGCAGAGCAGGAAGCAGGGGCGAACAGAAGGAATGGCAGCAGGAAAATAAGGACAGCTGGAGGCGACATGAGTGATACTACTGATCATGTCTCTGTTTCTTCACTGGAATCGAAGAACGGAGACCGGAAATCAGGTCGTCGCCCGGTGGTCATGCTCGTTGTCGTGAGGAGGCTTGACCACCATGATCGGGCAGCTCGCGTGCTGCGCGCAGTAGTCGCTCACGCTCCCCAGGAACGCCCTGCAAACACACGGGAACGACTCAAGATCGATCGATCGATCGATCACCGTGTTCCATTCAACCCAACATACCTCTTGATGGCGCCGAGGCCACGGCTGCCGACGACGAGCAGCCCGGCGCCCATGTCTTCAGCGGCGGGGCACAACGCCTCCCTGGGATCACCCTCCACCACCACGCCCTCCGAGCTCACCTACGGGCAGACGATGCAAAATGCAGCCGCGTCACATCTCTCGCGCATGTTGGTTATGCATATTCAACGTGCCTTGATAATTGTTGTAAAAAAAACGTGCCTTGATAATTTGATACTACTAGTAGTAGACTAGTGGTAGTACGTAGTAGAAAGAAAATAATAAAAAAAAGTTACCCCTCGTCGGTGGCAGATCCGGTTGGCCCTGTCGAGCAGGTTGCGTGCGTTCTCCGCCTGCGCCGCCCGCAACCACTCCATCATCGACGGCGCGCCGTACACCGCGGACCCTGTCAGGTAGAGGGCCTGTCAGGGTCATATGAGTCGTTCGTGTCTGCCATGCAGAGGGGAACGGCGGCGCGGCGCCCCGGTTTCGCGAGCCGAGCGCCTGCCACACCGAATGTTGTCGTCCGAGACTCTGGCTTCCGCCTGTGTGGAATTCTAGTACTCTTCTGCCGTACCCGTACTGACCCTCTGTTACACGCGATTTCCCCCCACCGATTTCGTTGGCAAAAGCCAAAGTCCGTCCGTTTGAACGAGCTTTAGGGCCCCTTTGGAACACAGGATAGGAAAATCACAGGGATAGAAAAAACACTTGAATTGAGCCTCTGTTTAGTTCCAACCTCAAATTCTCAAAAAGTGCTACAGTACCCATTACATCGAATCTTGCGATACGTACATGGAGCATTAAATGTAGACGAAAAAAACTAATTGCACAGTTTAGTTGAAAATTACGAGACCAACGTTTTGAGCCTAATTAGTCTATGATTGAACACTAATTGCAAATATAAAGACGAAAGTGCTACGGTATCCCAAATTCCCAAATTCACCGAACTAAACACGCGCTGAAGTGCACTGCTTCTCCAATCCTACAGGAATTGAAACATAGGAATATGACTTGGAAGCCCTTTGACACACCTAAGGAATACAGGGATAGGAAAATACTTGTTCCTCAATTTGAATAGGCTCAGCAGCAATCCCATGCTCACTGTCAACATGTTGTTCAGACCTCACACTCAGCAAGGTCTTGTTGCCTCGCCGTCGTCAGCGGGATGCTTATCAAAGGTAAATGCCATGTGACTGAAAACAGGAAGGGGAACAGGAAGCGATGAGAAGAATTCAGTATTCTGAATGTGCAGATAGAAATAAAGCGGCAGCAAAGTAAATTGCGGAGGTGCTCAGACAGTCGACCTAGCCTCCGGTGAAGTCGACGAAAGGCCGCAGGCCGGCCTTGGGTTTGTAGGTCGTGATGCGGAGTTGCGGACGCTGTGTCGGAGCACCTGCAGCATCGTGTTGCATTTGTACAAGACACCGGCAGAGGGCCTACGTGTGCGGCTCTGACGCATCGCTCTCCAACCTCGTGGGTTTTGATTTGGGATCTTGGTTGATGGGGATTGGGGAGGGAAAGCGACGCACAAAGGAACTGGGGAGCCCCTCGGCTTTTTGCTGGTTGGCTCTAGAAGGCCCAGGGCTTATCGGATTAAAAAGGACCAAAAAATCCTCTCAAGAAGAAACGGCAAGCCTGCATCGCTGAGAAAAAACGCGCGAACAAACCTGAGCCGAGCGCGCGAGCGATTTCTTTTCGCGCCAGGATTGTTTGCAAGAGGTCTGACCTCTTGCTTTCTTTCCTATGGAATCAGCTATAGGATTGCAATCCTATGGAAAACTTCCTTGCCTTTTCCTGTCAACCAAAGGATAGTATTCCTTAGGAAATAGAATCCTACCAAATTCATTTGGCATTCCTTCCATCCAAAAGGTCTATCCTAATTATTAATTATTATATTACTAAGGCAAAATTTTAGATCATTTTTTTTCAGCCCAATCAATTTGGTCCAACGGTCCGATCCACTCCTCCCTTTTAGCTCAACTTAGCCCAAATAGGCACACACCCCTTCCGTCATTCTCTCCTACCCCGTCCAGTCCTTCCTTCGTCGTTTCAGAGTCGAACTGCCAAAGGGCATCGATTCAACCGGTCCTTCTCCTCCGTTCCTCTCCTCCTCCACGGTCCCGAAGGTGGTGGTGTAGGCGGGGGCCGCCGGTCCGGTGCCCGGGCGGCGTGGCGGCCGGCGGCGGTCACGGTGGTGGTGGACGGTGCTCGTGCAGGTGCGTGTCATACCTCGTACCACAGGATATATGGGCCTCGATATAATGGGTTGTAGGCCTGGGTTTGTGCTGACGGAGAGGGGAACAGAAAATATCCAGAAACACGAACGGGTCAGGAAGGTGTTCTTCCTCCTCGCGATTGAGATCCTATCCTCTGATTTTCTCATGTGAGAGCTCACGTCACCGGATTGATCTCACCGGTGGCCACGGGTTGTGACAGTGGTATCAGAGACGACTTTCCTCGGCGTGGGTGGTGGGCAGCATCGGCTCCTACTTCGACGCTGGTTATCGGCTTCTTCTTCGTCTGGACCAGCGGTGGCGCGACCTGGTGGCGCGTCGATGGCGGATCCAGTTGTCCAGCTCGACGGCTTCATCGATTCGGCAAGCCCATCCTCCTCAGCTCCGGTCGGCGCTCCAGCGGCAATCGGCTCGGGCTCCATTTCATTCGTGACGGATTTCCTTCCTCAATGCGGCAATGACTCCTTCACCGAGTGTGTGTGTCTTTGCGGGTGGCTTATACTGGTGGCATGTGGTGGCGGTAGACCTTCGGATCGGCGCCGACGGGTGGGCGGCTTCCACTCGAGGCACTCGGCGGCGGTACATGGCGACTACCACAAGTACCTACGCGCGACATCGACGTATTTCCTTAGCTTCCCCTGCGGGCTAGTTGCGTGATTGAGGTCTCTTCTCCGAGCATCCATCTGGAGGTGCAGGAGAGTTGCTACACCTTGGAGCCGATTTCGAGTGAGGGTGGCCTTGGTTTGCAGCAGCGAGCACATGCTGTATGTTTTGCCCCCCAGGTGTTTGTGGGAATGTCACAGCAAGAGAGTTGACGCCCAGTGCTTGATTTTCTGTCTCATTCAGAAGCGGTTTGGGATGAGGAACTGCAACATACATTTGACGACCAGCATGGTTTACTGAAGGAGCTAGCTCAAGGTGGAGAGCGTCATGTGTAGCAGAACCTCCTAAGAAATCGGGCCCACGTGCACCTATCGATGTCTCAACAGACCTCAGATAGCGTACACAAGTTCCCAACAACTTAACAAGTCTGTCGGGTGTCCTCGGGAAACCCGAATCATCCACGAATCTTTTCCAAACAGGATCCCAATCACAGTCATTGCAGATTACAACAGTTTTCAATATACATACAAGAGATTATAAAGCGGAAGACTTAAGTTTTGATATTACAAACCAGTTGTTTCAAACTTACAAAACCATAAGTGTCATACAACCATAGTAGCGGGATAATATTACATTAACATTATTTATTTCACACAAACTAGTGCCTTGTCCAAAGGCCATTCATTATTCTTCATCGTCATCGACTTCAAACACTGACATGCAGCAGGGACCAAAATAAGCCTGCGCATGCAACTCACCTGCAACAAGGGTTAACAAACCCTGAGTACAAAAGTACTCAACAAGACTAACCCGATGAAAAAGGGGCGAAGGTCTTAGGGATGCAGGTATTGGGACAAGGTAAGGATGTAGCAAGGTTCAAAAGTTCTTTGCCAAAAGCTTTCTATTCTTGATCCTCTTTTTCAAGTTTTACCCCTAAGTACTTTAGATTCCTTATCTCAAACTAGGTGTTCATATTCCATATTCCAATCCTTCTCATTCCATTCCTTTTTCTCATGTTTTAGTAATTCACCAGTCCTGCATTGCTTCTGTAATGAATCGAGTCTCCATATCCGCGGAGCACCGGCAATTCGAATTGATTCAAGTCCTAGCTGGGGATTCCTTATCACACGACATATGTAGAACTTAATCTTGCATATATCAACCTCGCTATCGGATCTTTCCATACTAAGCTGTCTCCACGCCACCCGAGAGCACAGCACGCCTCAAATCCGGCCACATTCAAGCCACGAGGGTACACGCTACTCCCGCCATCTCACCACTCCCAGTGCATGGGCATTCGTCTTAGTATCGGATTAACCGAAGTAGGCTTACCGGAGTATGTGACCAGTACTACAAAGTGTCTCGTTCAGAAGATCCACAATGAGTGGCCTTTAAGCGACATAGTCGGCAACATTACCCAACATTCAAGATAAGTCACCCGACTAATCTCTAGTTCATTCTATCTTCTTTCTTTCTTTGGCTAGTATGCCATCTTTGATTGTATCGAAACTTTTACTTTGAAAGTCTACCATAAAGCATACTAAGCAATTCTACGCCTTTGTAAATGAAAACCTCTTCAAGGATGGTAAACAATTAACAAAGAAGGCAATGCATCAAGTAGGTAACATTTGAATTAATTAACTTAATGCAATAAGTAATATAGGTGATAAACTTTTCAAAGTAAACAAGGTAATAGTTTAATGTATAAATCGGGGCTTGTCTTCGTTGACGATCTCGGGTTCCGGATCAGTACCACAATTATCGAACCCCGTGACAACCGGGGATTCTTCCACAACTTGCTCAACTAGAATCGTTTCACTCTTGGATTCTACACGAAATAATAACATATGCTTCAATATGATGATAATGTAAACATGATGCTTTCATGGTACATGAAATGTAATAACACCTTGAATACAACTTTCCTTCGCGATACAGTTGTAAGTCAACAAAACTAATTGACACTAACATCTAGGGTTTATGACCTAAGCGACTTGACCAAATTGATCTTGAAACCCTACTGATCACAAAACATGACCCAAACAAGATCAAACCCTAACCCTAACACTTAGGGTTTGCTTTTATTCATTTTTGAATTAATTTGGAAATAAGCCCAAAAATAAACTTGTTCCAAATGACCTCAAAATTTTATGTAAGTTTCCTCATAACAAATTAGTGTACCAAAATAAATTTCATAATTTTTGGAGCTATACAGTGACCTACAAAAATTATGGAAATTGCATTTACCAATTAATTGACTGAATTTTTGAACATCAAAAATTTATTCAAATTTTAAGTTTCAAATTTTTAAACCATAATATAACATGTACAGAAGCTACACACAAATTTTCAGAATTTTTAGAGCTGTAATTAATTTCCTATAAATTTTCAAAGTTATTGTACTATTCAAAATCAGAAAATATCAAAACTCACTATTCTCTCTCTCACTGACAGCCGGCCCCCACATGTCATCCCTATCCTTTGGCTTTGACCGTGGCCTCGACGGCGCTGACCGGCACTAATCCGCCGACGGTGAGCCCAACAACGACGGCCAGAGTACCAACACGTTCATAAGAACTAGGCGCATCGATCTGTGGTACTTTGGAGGTTGATTACGGCATGGAACAAGGCTGACGCCGGCCATGGCGGACGCGGTGGCACGGCAGCGTTACGCCGGCGAAACAAGGCCGGTAACGGTGAAACAGAGAGTTCAAGAAGCATCAGTGGCTCACCTCGAATGTGTTGAAGCAACAAGCGAGACCGGAGAAGCTATGGTGATGCGTTTCGACGGTGACCGTGACCACGGCGGAGTGGACCTCGTCGACGACGGCGTTCCGACGACTGCAGTGGGCAAAACGAGCAGGCAAGAGTGGAATAAGCACTACAGCATCGAGACGAAGCCGTAGAGTCAACAAGAAAGGGCAACAGCTCACCGGACGATGCTGGCCACGGTGAATCGGAGTTTCGGTCGAGGTCGCCGGCCGCGAGGAAGAAGAACGTGGACAGCGAGCTCTCGGCGAAATCAAGCGGTAGCAACAGCTCGGTCGGATGCGCAAGGAGCAGGCGGAACTAGGACACGGCTTTTCCGGGGCTATCTTGCGCTGAGGAGACGAGGGAAGCTCGTCGGAGTCGAGACGGCGGCGTCGGGAAAACAGAGGGAAGGAAGAAAAATGAACGGCGACATCTGGGCTTTATAGCGCGGCCAGGAGCGCGCGGAATCGACACGCAGCGTGCTCCCCGCGCCAGCGTGAAGCCGAGGGCGGCCACGGGCGCGCCTGGAAGACCGGAGAAAGGACGCCGGCGGTGGGGCGGTGGCGCCCTGTTGCCATCTTGATTTTTGAAGTATTTACAGATTTGCCACTGAGTTTATTTTACAAATTACTCCCAATTTTTCTAAAGAAGTTGAAAATCTCCAAAAATAAAAGTTGCTCAACTTTTCAAACTCTACAACTTTGCTTCAAGGAACATTTTCAAATTCTGCCTCTATTTTGAGATTTGAATTTGGGGTGCATTTGAGTATTTGAATCATTTCAAAATTACTCCAAATTTTATATGTAAACTTTCAAAACTTTGAATACCAAAGTTGATCCTTATAAAATAAGCTTCAACTTTGCTTTTTTTCACAACTCCAAATTCCAAATGGATTTTGAAATAGACAAAAGGGGCAAAAAGGACTTTTATAAATGGAATTTGAATTCAAATTTGATTTGTTTACCTTTTTTACTTAACTTTGATTTTTGACCAGTAACATAGCCCATTAGGGTTATTTGAGTCAATTAACACATGGTCTCACATGATCACATGAATTTTGACTCTTGTGGTCATGATTTTCATTCAGAGTTTTGAATCACATTATATCACATAAAATAACAACTTATGAAATAAAGCTTATTTAGTGAATGCATTCAAATTTTTCTACTTTATGAATGATTTACAATGCATATGATGACATGTCAAATTTTAATGATAGGTCAAAACACTAGAGGTGTTACATCATGTTGGTGAGAACAAGTTCATGGTCAAGGGACCCATGGATGAGCCCACCTTGACACTGGTGCTCCTATCCTCTTGGAGCTTGGCATGGCTTCCGTTGATGTGATGTATGATGAAATGCCTTAGCTGGATGTGGTTGGGGATGTTGCACTGTTGCATAACCTTGACTCACAGGATGCATTAGTTCAGCACGAAGCTCAATTTGATGAGTCCTTGGTTTCGGACAACAGAGCAATAGTTGATCTTGTCATCAATGATTTGATCCCTCATGACAGTGACATGGATACTGCAGATAAATTGTTCAATGATATGCCGCTTGAGGTAAGATGGGATGAGGAGAGGCAATCTGACATTGGCACGCATGAAAGCCTGTTGCAACACCAAAGCTTGAGTGTGGATGATGAGCTAACAAAGCACATGGTCAAGCTCAATGCCGATTGTAGTGCTTACTCCTATCAAAGACCTCATGTCTTCTCAACCAATGTATGAATGCTGCAGACCCAAGTATTTAATGAGTTTTGCAAGGGAAGAGTCACAGGGACAGTTTATTGGAGTTATTAGCTCATGGAGAGTGTTCGATTGGCATGGACAACAAACCAATTGCCGAGCCGCCTCTTTCAAGGCTCCGATGGCGGGGGAGTTGTTTGATGAAAACCATGTATGGGATGATGATCCACAAGTATCTTACCGAGCCACCGGATGACATGAACTTGGATGTAGATCATGTGGTAGAGCCACTCACCAAGGACTTTCGTGTACTCCCCAATGTCGAAGGCTCTCGCTAACGAGATGGAGAACATCACAGAGGAGATCATCTTGGTACTATGCAATGATGCATTGTGGGATGGCAAAGTTGCCGGATTATCATTGTTCCAAGAGTCCGATATGGTTGCGTATATCATATCAATTCCATATGCATTCGGTTTGGGAAATATTTTTCCTTTGAGGAATACCGATAATGTACAGCTTTGTTAGTCTCATCAACCGTAACTCACGTGACTGGCACACTTTGGCACGCTTTTGTTCGCGCAAAGATGATGCAATCGTTGTTGGACATCAACCCGAGCTTGGGATGGATGCGGTGGATACTGTGTTTGATGAAACACCTCCCGAGATGTTTGTATTGGCTGCTGAGTTTCATCGATGTTTGTGCTTGCATATGGATTGCTCAACGGCATGCTCTATCGGGATGTGCTATGGGGGACGATGAGCTGTTGCATGGAATCCATGACCTTGATGGTCTGTTTACAAATGCCTAGATCCGAGTTGGATGACTTGATGCGGGGCAAGTTGTCATCTGAAGAAGTGATTTGTGATAGCATGGTGTGGGATGAAATACAAGCTGAAATTGGCACGCACCATGGTTTATCTGCAGCAATTAGCTCAAAGTGGAGATTACTTTGATGAGAAACGATTGGGTCGGACAAAGAAATACTTTCATTGAGGGCGATATCTAAAGACTCAAGAAGGAAAGTTCAAAGAATCGAAATCGTTGTAGATGAGTTTACTGCTTCAAATTTGACTGCTCACTATCTCATCTTGGAAGCATGTGCAATAGCTTGAGGAATTATGAGTGGACGAAATGCCCCTCCTTGAACCTGAAGAAAGGAAGTCTTGCTGGAATCTGTCCTAATGAGAAAATATATGCTAGTAATGGAGATGGAAATGAAACTTATTCCGAAGTTGAGATATATGATCTGTACCTTGGGAAATGGATATGGAGCCCATCTATGCTGCTCTCTCGGTTTGCTCTTGCTGCATCTGAACTAAATGGAGTCGTCCATATGTCTGGTGGCTATGATAGAAGTGTCAGCAGAAAGGTATGATCCAAGGGAGCGTTTCTGGATCTGGCTTCCAAGTATGAGTACTAAAAGAGGATGCCGCACCTTAACTGTCTTTGGAGACACCCTATATGACATTGGGAGGGCACTATTAGCAATATGTTTGAATGTACCATGGGATCCAGGTGGCAATCATGACTGCTTCATTCCAGCTATTGCTTGGGGACAAGCAATGTTTTGTGGGGGCGGTAATATCATACCCTGTACCACAGGATATATGGGCCTCGATATAATGGGCTCTAGCCTTGGGTTTGTGCTGGCGACAATGAGTGGTGGATATATAGGAGAGAAGCCGGAGACGGAGAGAGGAACAGAAAATATCTAGAAACACGAACGGATCAGGAATGTGTTCTTCCTCCTCGCGATTGGGATCCTATCCTCTGATTTTCTCCTGTGAGAGCTCACGTCACCGGATTTATCTCACCGGCGGCCACGGGTTGTGACAGTGCGTGGGATGCCGGCAGGGTTCTTTCCTCTCCTCTGCCCGCCTCCTGTCTTGGTGGCGGCGGCCGGGGTTCGTGCCTGGTAAAAACGCACGTCGGTCTCCCGCACCGGCGCAACTGCCGCCCACGCGCAGGGCCGCCTCGCCCTCCCGGCGGCTGCGGCGCCGCGTTCTTCTGCGAAGCCAGCGCCGCCGCGGTGGCCATCATTCATGACTTTGCCGACCCCTCATCATCCGGTTAGCGAATCGGAATCTCACTCTCCTACTCCGTCTACGGACCCGTGCTCTGTTTTTCTCCCGTGTATAGCAACGCTGCTCGAACCGGAGGTTGAGACGCCGCTCAAATCAGAGGGCAAAGAAAGCGGCGAAGGAGCACCCAAGGTCAGGCAAGGAAAATTGCGAACGAGCGGATAGAGGTCGATCCCTTCTCCCCATACACCACCGCAGCTCGAGCTAGAGGGCTTGGCACCGCTCGAGCTGGAGGGTGTGGAGCCATGGAAGGCGGCGAAGGAGCACCTGAGGCCAGCCGAGGAACATCCGATGCGAATAGGAATCAGAGATGTCCCAGCTACTCTACAATTACGGGAAGCATGCCGGTCAAAGTAGCTAGAGTAGAGTTTGACCAAGGTTATAGTATCATGTCTTTAAATAAATTTATTATGAAAATATATTCTATAACTAATCTAATAGTATTTATTTTATTTCACTAAGTGTTAGTATTTTTTCATATAATTTTAGTCAAAGTTTAAAATGTCGGACTCTCAAGATGTGATAATTGCATTTTTTATGGACGGAGGGAGTACATCCGATGCGAACTCCTCGTCAATAGGTATGATACCACATTATATTCCAATGCGAACTCCTGAGGATCTATCAGGAGGATGTATAGATATTATATATATATTAATCATCAATCTTTGATGGAAGTTTTCCACCGAGAGTTCCTGCTGCTGTGTTCTTGTTGCTATTGCGGTGTTCAAAGTGATTTGTGGTGATAATTTACGAGCTTTGATACTGCAGGATTTTAGGTTGCACAACAAATTGTCTCGCATGCACCTGAGAAGACTGCTTGTTCTTGTTCTCATGGGAAACAAGTCAACTCAACCCAAGTTGATTTCGATGACTCCGGTATCCACTTCATGTGGCCTTGAATGAGTTCTTATGGTCATGTTTTTTTTTTTATTCCCCAATGCAAATGTTATACTTTTGAATGAATGGATGAGTGCGATTGTGGATACTTATATGTGAAGTTTACAGATCTGGAGGGTGCAGGTAGGCTGTTTGATGAAATGCCCAAGGGAACTACCATGCCACTATGCCAGGCAGGCGGAGGAGGGGAACAAGGAAGATGCAAAGATTGTTGTTCCATAAGTGAAGACCAGGATTTGTTACCCTGGACAGGTTTTGAGGATTTTTATTCTAATTAGGTAGATGAGCTTGCTGTTTTTGTCCTAACGTTTTAACGCTGGAGAGGTTTTGAGGATTTTTTTTTTCCTAAGGTAGATGAGCTTGTTGTTTTTGTCCTAATGTCGGCGTGCTCCCAGCTAGGTAAAATCATGAATGTGCTGGCTGGTCTTGTGAACATGAATGTGAAGTGTGGGAACTTGGAGATGACTATTATTTTGTTCGAGTCTATGGCAGTTCGAGATGTGTTAATGCAAGGTCACTGCCTTCATGGATGTTGAACTTTTTTTCTCGGATGCTTTTGGAGGACCACTCCCTCTTTAAAAATGTTGTGTTTAAATTTTTTGCTCAGCGAGTCAACATCAAGACCCAACCACGTCTTATAAAGAAAATTAAGGTTTCGCTTGCTTAACCAAACAAGCAGGTAGGGTAGCCCTTCTGATTTTCTTGGAGAATATGTAATGCATGATTTATTCTATTTCATTTTTTGATTTAATTCGTTCATCCTTGGTGTTTGGTTTGGATAAAACTTCCTTTTAGATTTGACAATAACATCAATTTCACATAGAGTTGAATCTGTAGCAACGTAGGGCCATTTACTCTAAGTTATAACTTTAAAATTTTATAGAAAGGATATAAAACATAAATAGATATATAACATTCCAATGGTCGTTTTCTACAAATGTTTGATAGCTTTTTTTCCGTTGCAATGCATGTGCATAAGAGTGGAGGGATTTTTTTTCCAACCATCTTTATTTTTTACTTTTCAAAAAATACATATATGTGCGCTCCATGTCCTATACGGTATTTGACATAAACTCACAACCATGCTCATACGAGTTATAACAACATGTGTATAATGATTGGCACATTTGCTATATATATTTAAAAAAATCTTCTGTCACCTTTTAAATTTCTCAGATCAAATCAGACGGTCTCTTTTATTTCGTCCGTCGTCTCTTTGTCCTCATCGTTAAGCGCCCTGTTCGTTTGGACTTGTTTGTCTTGTAAGACGTACTTTTTCAGTCAACGAACAATATTTTTCTCTCACGTCAAATCAACCAACAGTACTTTCAACCATGTCTTATCAGCCAAACAAACCCAAACGAATAAGGCGAAGAAAAATCACCGTCCTAGCCTCCTGCATTTTTTTTTGTCCTCGTCATCACCTCGTGCATGTCAGACTCTGCAGCCATGCATGTTCTGAAAAACGAGAGACGCCGGTGGCCGTGCCTTGAGCTATAACTCTCAAGTGCTCGCGGGAGCAGATGAAGGCAGTGAGCACGCAGAGGCCCATCGATTCGCTCCAGGTCGGGGCCCTGGCCGGTCGTCCGTAGGCGTTAACCCCTGCACGCGCCCAACATGAGTTCCTGTCCATCACCACGGCGACAGCTGCTCCAGAGTCCATACGCATGCAGCCCGCTCTGGAGAAGCGCCTCGGCCGCGTTCGCCGCCAACGCCCGTTGTGAACTCCCGTGGCTAATAATCCGAGTGTTCCGAATTTCTTAGCTTGTTTCGTCCGAGCGTTCAGAACTTCAGATGCGTTAATCAATCTTATTCACTCCGATAATCTTTCTTTCTTATTTAAATTGGTAAGACGATCTAGCTAACAAGGGTTTGCCATGGAAATTTGTGGCTTGAGCTTCTGGATCGAAGCATGTTCGGGCACGGGCTTGAGCCATGGAAACTCTCCCATAATCTTTCTTTCTCATCGATCGATCTTATAATGACCTTTTTAGATTAATTCTGACAATCGATCTGGTGTGCTTGACACGGTATATCCAGTCCGATCTAAACAAATGTGCTTCTTGTACGTACACACCATTACAATCCCTAACAATATAATGGAATGATGTGAAAAATAGAGAGATCTTCTGTCATAAAATAATCATTGCCCTTGACATATCGATAACTAACTCACACCCACTTGAGTTACATGTGTGTGTCTTCAAAAGAATTTGTGAATCTTATATTAAACCGCAACGTATGGATATTATAAAATTTAAACCTTAAATATATGTACAAGCAAATATTTTTGTGCTTAGCGGCGTGAGAAAAAAAAAACTAGATTGTATTTTAGTTTGATACAAGATTAATTATACATTGTCATATTATTGCCAACATTTGCTTATATGTTGGATGTTGTCAAAAAATAAATTATACCTCTCAAATTTTATAAAAGGGAGAAAACATAAATAGTCATGTAGCTTGTTTTCTTTCCGTTGCAACACACGGGCACGTTTGGTAGTAACTCTAAAAGCAGATAATTATAACTGGTCTTCCATATTTCAAACGTGCCACATCGTCGGTTGTTTAACAAAAACTGAATCCACTAATCGCGAGAACCTCTTTGTTGTGCCGCCTACAACGTTTTAAAAGCCCAACTCCTGTCTGTCGTGGCCACCAGCATCAGCCTGGGGCGCGCCTAACTGCCGACCCTGGATACAGGCAGCCCACCACCATCACAGTTGCAAGTATAAAAGTGGTCTAAAATTTTAAAAAGTTGTAACTACCAAAATATGCATCTAAATTAAATTTCGATTGCACCATTGTGTTTCTTACAATAAATTCTTTAAAACAAGACCACACATGGATATATTATGCTAAAATTTTATTTATGAACATTTATCTCATAAAGATAAAACATTTTTCTTTTATGAAATAGAGACGATGTTCTAGTTTCCAAAAAATGTTTCGTTTTCACAAACTAAATGTTTTAGGTTCAAAAAAAATATTCCAAGTTTAGTAAAATAAAATATATATTCATATGAATGGTATTATAATACTGATGAAAATGAAAAAAATTAAGTTAAAAATGCTATGAAATAAAATAGAAACAATAAAATGACAAAATCTTCAATAAAAATACAAAAGTACCGAAAGATAGAATAAAACAGTCAAAGGTACTGCAAAACATCCTATGCATACTATATGAACATCACAAAATACATCATAGAACACCACATGTATATCACAGGAACACTATAAAATACATCACAGAATATCACATTTATACTATATGAACATCTCAAAGTACATAATAGAGCATCACGTATATACTATATGGACATCATATGTATATCATGAAATAATGGAAATAAAAAACCAAAACATGAAAACAAAGGAAATTACTATTTAAAATAATTAATCAAAGTAAAATAAAGAAGAAGAAACAAGTGAAATAAAAAATAATAACAAATGCTTTGAAATATATAAATAAATTAATAAAAGAATAAATAGAACATAGGGGAAAACAATTAGAGTAAAATAAAAATAAGAAAAATTTAAGCAAAATAAAATAAGAAAATCACCAAAAACATAAAACAATAAGCAAAAGAAAAAATAAATAGAAGAAAACAAAATAAAAACAAAAGATGAAAAGAAAGAAAAATAGAAAAGAATAAAATATGACAAGAAAAATAGAACACAACAAAAAAAAAAAGAGAAGAAAAAAGAAAAAGGAAAAAAGAAATAGAAAAAGAAAGAAAAAGAAAAACTGACGTAACGCAGCACGTGGGATGGAGCGAAACAGGCGGAGGAGGAGGGTCGGTGGATATAAACACCAGGAAATAATAAAACATCAGCGCGAAATGGTCCGAAACTAATGTTGGGCCGAATTAAACACATGAAAAGAACAGGAGGGAGGGGAGGGGGGGGTCGGCGGACGGATTCGGTCCGACTGGTCGACAGGGATGCTTTCCGATCAGGCAGCCGCCCGCCAAAACTGCCCGTGCGGGGCAATCCGCGGCCAGCTACAGCCAACCACTAGCCAGGACAGGGCCGACGCTTATGTTGGCAGTGGCTGATGGTGAATGAACCTAGAATCCCCTGGAGCTCGGAGTTGAAATCCGGCGTGAAATTTGCCGACAAGCTCCAATAAGACTAGCGGAAAGAAATAAAATCGA
This sequence comes from Miscanthus lutarioriparius, assembly GCA_904845875.1. Taxonomy (NCBI): domain Eukaryota; kingdom Viridiplantae; phylum Streptophyta; class Magnoliopsida; order Poales; family Poaceae; genus Miscanthus; species Miscanthus lutarioriparius. The sequence continues at coordinate 96,047,131 of CAJGYO010000001.1, read as the reverse complement.
GCAGGCAAATTGCCGAACAGTGGGAGTGCATTAGCTGATGATAACCCAACTGCAAAAGATAGAGCAATCAAGAGGTGCTTACGATGTGGGACACATGCTTGATAGATGTAGGGATGCAAGACGGGTATTCCGCGAACCCACGCATAAACTTCATTTTACAGATTACTCATACTACCGCTGTTGTTACATCACCGCTAAGGCCTTATTTGAATATAGTGGGATTCACATCAATCCACATGTCTTGGGGTGGATTGGAGTGAAACTTGAACCAAATTTCACCTTAATTCATCCCAACACATGTAAATTGAAGTGAATCTGACGACATTTAAACAAAGGCTACGGAGGCCACAGGACGGACTACAGAGCCCGCAGGGAGAGAGGAGTCGTGCATGTAACGGGGTGAGAGCCACAGATAGCGAGCTAGTGCCGCTCACCTACTCTATCGAAATAACCGACATAGCAAATGGTTTTTTATGATGGAGCTTCTGATGCTCTAAAAAAAGGCAAACCAGATTACACCAAAGGATATAGCAAGCCTATTGGACTCGCTCTAACATTTTTATACAATCCCTTCTTGTTTCTTTCTGTGAAATACGGACCTCGTCATATCTTCTTGTCACCTACACACATATTACTACTCTTTTTGCAAGATTCCATTTTGATCCGATGCCGAATATCTAACTTAGCTGCACAGTTGGAATAGACAGAATTGGTGCAACCCGGTTGCATGGCATGCAACCAGTCAATCCGTATGCAGCAACCAATCCATGGACTCAGTGACTCAGACGTCGTGAGAGAAAAAGGTGATTTATAAATGTTTTGTTCGCTGACCTTACTAAGGGCTTCCCCACCGCTACAGGTTGGCCTGCTGCCCCAGCCTCCAACTGTGCATCAAGATTCCATGTCATACAGTTTGGTGGCCTCACAGATGGTCATGGTATCTTGCAGACGAACTATTGGCATCAACTGACAGAGCAGAAGCTAATATCCAAAAATGCACTGTGACCGAAAAGTAGTAGCATAAGACATGCGATACAGAGAGAAGAAAAGCTGCCACTGAACTGTGACATGCATAGGCTTTTGCCCTGCAAGGAGAAGAGCAAGGTCGGATGGGTGGCAGTCAGCCTGTTCGCTTGTTGTAAACGATCATGCATTATAAGTCAGAATAATATTTTTCTCTCAGACCAAATCAGCCAGCAGTAATAATCCACAATCGTTTTAGCCGAAACGAACAGGCTGCATTGATTTTTTTCGTCAGACGTGGAGTTTACTTTAGTCTGGAGCTAACACGGGTGTGTGCCTCTGTTGAGCGTACCCTAATAAGGCTAGGCCTAACATTCCACCCTGAAGCGTTGTCCCAACTTCCATGTATACACTGAGTATCCAAATCATGTGAAATGATTGCAGAGGGAGTTGTGGCCTGTGAAAGTGCATCTAGCTCTTTAGTGGGTTTTGGATGATTGAATGACAACGTGATTAAAGGACTAACCCGTTTGCTAAGTGTGGACAGGTAATAGGTTATCTCACAGGTACTTAATGAAAGCCAAAATGATGTGTTGTTGTATAAACAATCTAGTTCAAGCACAAGACAACAATGCAAATGGAATTCATGTGAAGGCTTATTCATTGTGGGATTTCCATGTTCTATGTGAAAGCAAGCTCGTGATTATTAGTTAATGAGATATGAGGGATTGCATATGGAATGGTCTCATATTTGAAGCTTGCTAAATTAAAATGAAAAGATAACAATACATATGAATGGATGATTCAACACAAGATGTGACCGATGGCTTGAGATGGTGAAGATAGCAAGGAAAGGCTTCGGTACTAAGCAAGGGTGAAGGGCAAGCGGCGGCTTGGCGGCAAGAACCTAGCTAGGGTGAAGAAGAAAGTACTTGCATTTAGTTGAGGTACTAATCAAGCTAAGATGGTCATATTGATGTGAAGGATCAAATCTATATTGGACAAGTTGATTAAAGTGACTTGATGCATTTGGAGTTATTCATATTTGATGAATGGAATCAAGTCACGTGCTCAAGATGGCTATGCTCAAGTGACAAGATCAATATTGACTTGTTGGCACCCTCACTTGATGAAGATTGAAAGACACGGCATCAATTTAAAGAAGATCAACTCAAAAGGTTTAATTTCGTTTTTCTTTTGATCTTGAGTTAATAGGTATGCCGTACTATTAAGAGGGATGCAAGTTTAGGTGGTCCGAGGAAGATAGAGTGCTCAAGCATAATAATAAAATCAAAGAGAGACACTCTAGCACTTCACGAGCACATAGAATAATTTTCTATGATCGTCGATGTCGGAAGTCCCGACGTAGCCGAACTCCCGACAATCGAAAAGTCATGACTCTTGCCGGAAGTGTCGACTCCCGATCCACCGTCAAGGCGATGATCGTGGATGTCGGAAGTCCCGATGTAGCCGGAACTCCCGGCGGTCGGAAGTCATGACTCTTGCCGAAGTCTTGACTCTCGATCATCGCTCACATGGTGGATCGTGGATGTCGGAAGTCCCGACGTAGTCGAAACTCCCGACACGTGGAAGTCATGACTCTTGCCGGAAGTGAACGACTCGATCCATCGCTGCACTGCAGGTATCGGGATGTCGGAAGTCCCGACGTAGCCGGAACTCCCGACGATCGGAAGTCATGACTCTTGTCGGAAGTCTCGACCCAAGCCGGAGTCCCGGCATCGATGGTTCTACCGACTGCTGATCGTGCCGTCCGGAAGTCCCGACGTTCGTCGGAAAGTTCCGACCATCGGAAGTCCCGACGCTTGTCGGAAGTTCCGACGCTATCGCCCCTCGAGTGGACTTTTGACCTTGCGTGAACAAAGTTTTCTTCATACGTCGGAAGTCCCGAGATCTGCGTCGGAACTCCCGGCGTGAGATCTGAACGGTTAGATTTTGCCTTGGAGTATATATACCGTCTCCTCCATTCTAACCGCTGCCCACTCATTTCATTGCGACAAACACTCGGCCAAACAGCCCCAAGCATTCTAGGCTCCCCTCTCTTCACTCCCTTGCTTCCAACTTCGATTCCCAAAGGGTTTGAGTGATTGGAGAGTGGATTGAGTGAGAAAAACACTTTGAGCAAGCTTGAGCACTTGATCTCTTTGTCAAGCCGGTTTGATTTGCATTTGTTACTCTTGGGGATTTTCCCCAGCCGGTGGCGTCGCCCAAGAGCTTCCATCTTGTGGAAGAGCCTTGGGAAGTTTGTATTACCCTTGTTTTCTAGTGAAGAAACTCAAGTGACCTTTGTGGTATCCTTGAGTGAGGCAAGGAGGTGGAAGAGACTCCCCTAAGTGGTCACCTCAACAACGAGGACGTAGGAGCTCCTTTGTGGGGTCTGCCAACCTCGGGATAAATTCTTGTCTCCCGCGTGCTTGTTGTTGTTGTGATTTGCTCGAAATTACATGTATTTGGTTGTCTTCTTCTCTCTAGCTATTTCTTAGGGTTTGGGACTCGATCTACGGATTGGTGGCTTATCAACGTCAAGAGAGTGACCCAACACCTTACCTTACCACTAGGAAGTGGGTTTGTAAGTTATCGGCATCACAAAGTTCATTTTAGCACTTGTAGTTCATTTCCGTAGGGTCGGAAGTCTTGACAGCTTATGCGTTGAAGTTCGACTCAAACTGTTGGGACTTCGACACGTCCGGAAGTTCTCGACCCAATCGTCGGGACTTCCGACACGCCGAAGTTCTCACCCAAACGTCGGGACTTCCGACATTAACAGACTAGTGCATTTTGATTCAACTCTTTGGTTGCCGCTGTTTGGCTCCCTAGGTTTATCTAGTATCTTTTATATACTTTGTGGCTAACTTGTGAGGGGTGGTATTACTCTGATTTGGGGTTTCCATTTTGGAAACTCCTATTACTAATCATTTCCGCTTTTAAAGGTGTTGATTTTTCAGAAACGCCTATTCACCCCCCTCTAGGCAACATCCTAGGTCCTTTTAATTGGTATCAGAGCGAGGTTCTCACCTAAAGCTTCACCGCCGTGAGAAAAGGATGTCGACGCCTATCGAGTTGGAGCCGGTGCTTCTCCAAAATAATGGTTCAAACTTTCTACCTTGGTCAATTCATGTACTCAATGCTTTTAAAGATATTAGTCCTCTTGTTGAGCATATTGTGTTTGCAAGCATACCTCTTCCTATAGTTGATTGGAGCAACTATAAGAATTTATCAAAAGAGGAAGAGATATGTGTGCAACTCAATGCTCAAGCTATTAATATCATTTTGAGTACATTGAGTGCAGAGGTTCAAGATGAGGCAATATTCAATGGACAACCACCTCCGGAGAGTGCTCATCTCATTTGGATCAAACTCGTTGAGTTATATGGAAAATCCAAATGCGATGATGCACTTGAGGTCGAGTCAATGGAAAATATGTCCATTATGTCTTCATGCAAAGCAAAGAAGCCTCACAAGACCTCAAGAGCGCCGAGCCGAGCAAGAGGCTCAAGCCCGGTGGTAGCCAAGTGATGAGTCAACCTCAGTATCTCATGATACTCATCACTTGTGTCTCATGGCCAAGAAAAGCAAGAAGAAGGCTAGCAAGAAAGATCAAGCCAAGGAGATAGCACGAGTAGATGATCAAGAAGAGAGTGATATTGAAATTGAAGATAGCTACACTCTTGATCATCTAAGCAACAAAGACAAGCTCATTCTCATGAAGCTAGTTGAGAAGAATGATGAGCTAGAGGAAGAGAATGAGAAACAAGAGCAATCACTTCAAAATCAAGAAAAGTTTCTCATCTCCAAATTGCAAGAGCTAAAGGCCATAAATGAGAGGTATGAGAAATTATCAATTGAGCATGCTTTAGTTACTAACTCCTCTTCTAGTGTTTCACAACTAGAGAAGGAAAACTTTGAGCTCAAGGCAAAATTAGATGAACTCTCAAGCAATTATAATGTGCTACAAGCAAACTATGTTCATCTCAAGTGCTCTCATGAAGAATTAGTAGAATCAAGCATTATGCTTGAGGTGGCTCATGAGGTTGTGATTACAACGGTAAAATCATCACAACCTCCCACTCACACACTCACTTGTACACACTCTCAATTGAATATTTCTTGTACTAATGAGTGTGCTTCTCAAGCAAGCCAATCTTCGATTGAGCAAAAATTTATAGAAAATGTAGAGCTTAAGGAAGAAGTGGAAAGGCTAAGAAATGATGCGATTCGATTGAAGGGTAAGGAGAGAGCACAACCTTCTCAAGATAACCGTGATAACATGGTGAAGAAGCTTGAGAAGGGTTCAAACCTTGCTTTCTCCAAAACCCAACAAAAGAATCACATTTCAAGCAAGGCCAACACAACCAAGAGCAAGAAACATGAAAAAATGATGTGCTATGGTTGTGGATTGTATGGACATGAGTGGGCTATGTGTCCATATAAGAGTTGGGCCGACAAGGTTGAAGCCGCCACTCAAAAGGCTTCAATTAAGGAGGCCAAGCAAGTGAAGAGTAATGGACAAAGCGCTTGTCTCATGATCAAGAAATTGGGGCACCCTACCAAGAAATGCCTAATATATCAAAAGTCAAGAAAGGTAGCCCAAGTTGCAACAAGAAGATGCTATGGATGCAATGAGATGGGCCACAAGGTTGATAGATGTCCATACAAGCAAAACAAGCATAAAGCAAGCAAAGGCCGCATATGCTATGCTTGTAAGAGAAAGGGGCATCTAAGTTATGATTGCCCAAATGGTAACATCCCTAAGCCAAACACATTTGTTTATGATAATATGCTTAGGAAGACCACAAACGGAGTTAACACTAGCAAGGTGATGTGTTCACCACAAACTAGTGCTAAAGCCATTTGGGTGCCTAAGCACTTGTTGACTAACCTAAAAGGACCCAACAAGAGTTGGGTACCAAAGTGTGCTTAGGTTAATGATGTAGGTACTTGGTGATGAGATGGAAGCTTCGGGGTGGTTGAGCAAGCAAATTGAAAATATTCACTCAATCTATCAATCAATTCTTATCATACTCTCATATATGGTTGACCCGAAGATAAATCAATGACCATATCGTTTACTTCATCTCTACCATTGGTAACAAGTACCTAAAAACCTTATAGGATAGCCACTATGTGTTTAGTGCTCAATGGCTCACAAATAAGCATATTTGTGAAATAATCGGAAGTGGCTAATTAGTTTCATTTAATAATTATCATGTTTGTCATGTGATGCTTTTAATGGCTCTCTAGTAGAGCAATGCATTTGTTCAGATGCAGGCATACAAGAACTATTAGAGCTAAAACAAAGAATCACAAGCAGCGCTTGAATTGTTTCTATCCTGCACCTACCGGACGTGTCCGGTATGCCCACCGGACGTATCCGGTATGGCCAGGGCAGAAAGGAAAAGTATTTATGTTCTTCACATGCCAGGCATGTCCGGTATGTCTACCGAACGTGTCCGGTATGGTAGGAACTAGAGAACTAATTGGGATGCAATTGAGGTTTGATCCATTTGATTTTATATATCCTTAATTTGCTCAGAAGCTTGTGATCCATCAAACCTAAGTGGGTTGTGAGTATGTCTCAATGAAATTTAAATATGGCAAATTACTTTGTGTTGGTTAAAATAGAAAATTGACTCCCAAATTCTTGAAAGAATAAAGTGCTTGTTGAAAGTCATTCAAATTACTTGTGGTACTTATTTAGGGGGAGCTCAGTTTCTATTTTGCACCATTGTGGACAAATAAATTTATCTAGCATTATTTGTAGTCCTTTAGATGAAAGTTGATTTCATATATGGTATGGTTATTTGACAAGTGAGGTCAACATGATGTTGTAATGCCATTTATTATCTCAGTGGTGATATTGTGGACTAACAAATTTATCTAGTATTATTTGTAGTCCTTTAGATGAAAATTGATTTCATATATGGTATGATTATTTGACAAATGAGGTCAACATGATGTTGTCATGCCATGTATTATCTCAATGGTGATATTGTGGGCTCAAGGCAAAGGTATGTATTTACATACATGCATTGTAAGTGCATCTAAGGCCCTTTATATGCTAGTGTGTGCATTTGTGTGATATAGGATAGATGTTTTACAAAATCCCTAACTAGCATGTGTAGGTGGTGTGGTTTTTGAAAATCATGTGGTTTTTGGGTCTTTGTGACCTAGTCATGTCATATTGTGATTGTTGCTACCCTTGGTTGATTATTTGCCTAATCACATGTGACATGGTTCTCTCAAGTCTATAAATATCCCTATGTCCCACTAAAATCTCTCAAATTTTGAAAATCATAAATTTGCCAAATATTCGAAAAAGAGAAAATCAATTCTTGGCTAATTCATGTCCCCTAAGTGAGAATCCTAAGCCTATTTCAATTAATGCAAATATTATGCCTAGGAAGGTTTGTCATGGTACCCTATTGGTTAGTATTGCAAAAATATTCCGCTATTCATACTAAGGCTATGCCTAAGTATGTTGTGTCTAACATGGGAGGACCCAAACTAGTTTGGGTACCATCGAAAAGTGGATGATCGTTTGTAGGTACCATGGCATTGGAGACTTGATTCAATGGAATTATTATTGTTCATCTTATGTTGAGTCAAGTATTGAAGCCTAGTGCAATTCTATCCCAATGCCAAGTCAAAATTGAGTGAAGTCCATATGCTATCAACATACAAGTGTCATATTCAAGTTGTAGGAATTTATTGATATATTTGAAGGCATGCAAATAAGTGGAGTTGAAGCTTGCAAACATGATCATAAGCTATCAAGGTATATCTCTTGTTGATCAAAGTTTATTTGGGTGCATATGAGTTAATTGAATTGGATATATATGCATATGTTGCTTGCTATGAGATGTTTGAATGGATTAAATGCTTAAGTAATCAAGTTTGAAGTTGGTTTGATTGGATATGTTCATAAGATTTCTTCTAGTAAGTGGTTTGAATGGACATATGTCTTGTGAGAGTATTCAAACAAATTGATTTCAAGTTTGGTTCAATTTGGAGAAAAATGGCTCAATTATTGAAATCTGTCCAATATTGAAAATCTGAGCTAGCAGTGATCATAGACATGTTTGAGTAATCAAATCTATTTGTATTGGCTTGAAATTTGGTCTGCATGCTCTACACTTATGGTATTAGTTGCTGTGCAAATTTCATGAGATTTGGATAAGTGGTACTTCGGATTTGGAGTAGATCTTGTCAGCTATAGTGCAGCAGTTTTCAGCATGTACCTGTGTGGAAAGATATGAAATCTGGTAGCAATATAGAAGTCCAAAGAAGCTCAAATTTTTACAGCTACTATAAGACTTAGTGTGTCACATCTTCACCAAATTTCGTGGTTTTTGGATATGTACTTTGGGAGATATGATTTATTCTTTGAAGAGTACAGAATCTGCCAGGAAAGTGATAATTATCGGATTGATCAAAAGTCACTTAGATTCAAAGGTCCGCAAATTAGAATCATATCTATAAGTGATTGAGGTACCTATATTTTGGTTTTGGTTTGAGATAGAAGCATGACAAATGATGAGTACAAGACAATTTATTTGAAGAGTGTATCTAGTACACATTTGGTACTCAAGCTAGAGATCAAGACCAAGATCAAGATGAAGATGGAGTTTAAATTCTAGTGATAATTGGAGATCTTTTGATAGAAAGAAAAGGACTTAAACAAGTAGAAAGAAAAGGACTTAAAGAATGATTTAAAGTTATTCATCAAATTAAGTCCAACAATATGGATCAATCAAACAAAATCTTTCAAGTGGATCAAGTGATTTTCTTTCAAGTTATTTCAAGTGAGTATCAAGGATGGTTCTTTGGAGAGGTCACTTCGCTCTAGGCTTGGATGGCTAAAATCTAAGTGGTAATCTAAAAGGGACATTTGAGGTACTTGGTTGAAGAAAATCAAGAGATTGGTCTAAAAAGCAAGCAACACCCAAAAGAGAACAAGTCATAAAATTTCAAGTGGTATCATGAAATTTCAAGTGGTAATACAAGTGGTGCATCTTTCAGTTCTCTCAAGCAAGCAATGATCAAAGAAGAAGCAAGCCAACCACAACAAGAAAAGTGCACTTGATCATTAGTGATTCTCAATTCATATGGGTGAAAAATAGGAATACAAAGAATTGGTATCTATTGGTCTTCACCAAGCTTATAATTGGACTTCATGGTGCTCTTCGGAGAAATGAATTGAAATCTATATGACTATCTTCCTCTACAACATAGCAAAGGTATCATTGTATTGTGCATGATCATTTTTCATCCCTTACTAGTATGCGGGTTAGTGCATATAGTACATGCTTATAGGATCATGCACTACAAATGAAAATTTTAGATTCATAGACTACCACTATTGCCTGAATGATTATATGATCTAGTGGTTAGTGTATGAGTTTGTTCATGAGCTAGTAAACCCATGTACTTGATCTATTTTGAATTGCAAACAAGTGACAAGTACAACCTCTTTAAGATGACAAAGGGGAGAGGTTAATACAAAGAGGAGAGATTTGTACAAAGTTTGAACCTTAAGCACCCTTTGTGCTTTGTGTGACCCTTTGTGGCGATAGATGACAAAGGGGAGAGATATGATTAAAGCTTAAGGAGGAGAGAGATGAAAGCTTAAGGGGGAGAGATATGTTTAAAGCTTCAGGAGTGCAACCTTGTGTCTAGCTATGACAAGGGGAGAGATATGACTTGAGAAATCTTTGTGATGAGTGCTATGTGTGTGATATATATGATGTATTTACTTTCATAAGGACCATGCATGTTTTAGAGTGACTTTGTATGGTGTGATGCTTTTTGTTTAGTCTTGTGTGATATATCATGTCATATGCATCATGGTTTTTATTTTGACACACACTTGCACCCCACGGATGCAATGATTTAAGGGGGATCTCCTATGTGTTTTAGTATGTGCAAATTGACATTTGAGGTCATTTATGAATTCAATTCATATTGCACACATTAAGGGGGAGCCTCTCATAAATCATTGAATCCAAAAGCCTAAATGTTTATATTCTTTTATAAGCTTTAATCAAGTTGTCATCAATCACCAAAAAGGGGGAGATTGAAAGTGCATCTAGCCCTTTAGTGGGTTTTGGATGATTGAATGACAACGTGATTAAAGGACTAACCCGTTTGCTAAGTGTGGACAGGTAATAGGTTATCTCACAGGTACTTAATGAAAGCCAAAATGATGTGTTGTTGTATAAACAATCTAGTTCAAGCACAAGACAACAATGCAAATGGAATTCATGTGAAGGCTTATTCATTGTGGGATTTCCATGTTCTATGTGAAAGCAAGCTCGTGATTATTAGTTAATGAGACATGAGGGATTGCATATGGAATGGTCTCATATTTGAAGCTTGCTAAATTAAAATGAAAAAGATAACAATACATATGAATGGATGATTCAACACAAGATGTGACCTGATGGCTTGAGATGGTGAAGATAGCAAGGAAAGGCTTCGAGGTACTAAGCAAGGGTGAAGGGCAAGCGACGGCTTGGCGGCCGAAGAACCTAGCTAGGGTGAAGAAGAAAGTACTTGCATTTAGTTGAGGTACTAATCAAGCTAAGATGGTCATATTGATGTGAAGGATCAAATCTATATTGGACAAGTTGATTAAAGTGACTTGATGCATTTGGAGTTATTCATATTTGATGAATGGAATCAAGTCACGTGCTCAAGATGGCTATGCTCAAGTGACAAGATCAATATTGACTTGTTGGCACCCTCACTTGATGAAGATTGAAAGACACGGCATCAATTTAAAGAAGATCAACTCAAAAGGTTTAATTTCGTTTTTCTTTTGATCTTGAGTTAATAGGTGTGCCGTACTATTAAGAGGGATGCAAGTTTAGGTGGTCTGAGGAAGATAGAGTGCTCAAGCATAATAATAAAATCAAAAGAGAGACACTCTAGCACTTCACGAGCACATAGAATAATTTTCTATGACTGTCGATGTCGGAAGTCCCGACGTAAGCCGGAACTCCCGACAGTCGAAAGTCATGACTCTTGCCGGAAGTGCTGACTCCCAGTCACTGCCTACGCGATGACTGTGGATGTCGGAAGTCCCGACGTGGCCGGAACTCCCGGCGGTCGGAAGTCATGACTCTTGCGGAAGTCTTGACTCTCGATCATCGTCTGCTGCAGGTGATCGTGGATGTCGGAAGTCCCGACGTGGCCGGAACTCCCGACGATCGGAAGTCATGACTCTTGCCGGAAGTGTTGACTCCCGATCCATCGCTCACACAGGATGGCGTGGATGTCGGAAGTCCCGACGTAAGCCGGAACTCCCGACAGTCGGAAGTCATGACTCTTGTCGGAAGTCCCGACCCAAGCCGGGAGTCCCGGCATCGATGGTTCTCTCGACTGCTGATCGCGTTCGCCGTCGGAAGTCCCGACGTTCGTCGGAAGTTCCGACCATCGGAAGTCCGACGTTTGTCGGAAGTTCCGGCGTTATCGCCTCGAGTGGACTTTTGACCTTGCGTGAACAGTGTTTTCTTCATACGTCGGAAGTCCCGAGATCTGCGTCGGAACTCCCGACGTAGATCTGAACGGTTAGATTTTGCCTTGGAGTATATATACCGTCTCCTCCATTCTAACCGTTGCCCACTCATTTCATTACGACAAACACTCGCCAAACAGCCCCCAAGCATTCTAGGCTCCCTCTCTTCACTCCCTTGCTTCCAACTTCGATTCCCAAAGGGTTTGAGTGATTGGAGAGTGGATTGAGTGAGAAAAACACTTTGAGCAAGCTTGAGCACTTGATCTCTTTGTCAAGCTTCTTTGATTTGCATTTGTTACTCTTGGGGATTTTCCCCAGCTGGCCGAGGCGTCGCCCAAGAGCTTCCATCTTGTGGAAGAGCCTTGGGAAGTTTGTATTACCCTTGTTTTCTAGTGAAGAAACTCAAGTGACCTTTGTGGTATCCTTGAGTGAGGCAAGGAGGTGGAAGAGACTCCGACCTAAGTGGTCACCTCAACAACGAGGACGTAGGAGCTCCTTTGTGGGGCTGCCGAACCTCGGGATAAATTCTTGTCTCCCGCGTGCTTGTTGTTGTTGTGATTTGCTCAAAATTACATGTATTTGGTTGTCTTCTTCTCTCTAGCTATTTCTTAGGGTTTGGGACTCGATCTACGGATTGGTGGCTTATCAACGTCAAGAGAGTGACCCAACACCTTACCTTACCACTAGGAAGTGGGTTTGTAAGTTATCGGCATCACAAAGTTCATTTTAGCACTTGTAGTTCATTTCCGTAGGGGTCGGAAGTCTTGACAGCTTTGCGTGGAAGTTCGACTCAAACTGTTGGGACTTCGACACGCCGGAAGTTCTCGACCCAATCGTCGGGACTTCCGACGCGTCGAAGTTCTCGACCCAAACGCCGGGACTTCCGACATTAATGCAACTAGTGCATTTTGATTCAACTCTTTGGTTGTCATTGTTTGGCTCCCTAGGTTTATCTAGTATCTTTTATATACTTTGTGGCTAACTTGTGAGGGGTGGTATTACTCTGATTTGGAGTTTCCATTTTGGAAACTCCTATTACTAATCATTTCCGCTTTTAAAGGTGTTGATTTTTCAGAAACGCCTATTCACCCCCCTCTAGGCAACATCCTAGGTCCTTTCAGCCTGCCCTAACAAAAAGTCAAAGCAACAAGTTGTGTGTTGTGGCATTGAAGGATACAGGGTTAAACTTGAGAAGAACTGGATAAAAGTTGAGCATGACGATAATAGTGGCGGGACTAGTGTAGGAGAGGTAGAAGTGAAACTTGTGTTGGGAATCTATTGGCCACAATTAGTTTGAGTCTATGCTGGATACAAATTTCTATTGAGGTTAACGCTAGTGTTGCCTATGTTATTGCTGCCCTAAGTTCTTCACAAGTCCAATTAACGAATGTTCCATAACTTTAAGTCACATCATAAAGAAATTCAACTACAATGAATCAGTGATGATATGGTGGTCTACGTTGTAGTCGAACTTACTGTTTTTCTTACAACATAGTATTTCTTTTCTTTAACCATGTTCTTGAAAACTACAAATGATATGACCCCAAAAACTAATACTCTAACCAACTGTTTGGTTCATAGGACAATCCGGAATGAGATGACCCTTCTTGCCTCACTTTTGGTTTGGGGGCACAGATGATGAAACGAACCCGAAGGTAATATTCTCCTTGGATCCGAGTGCCCTGTCCCTTGAAATTGAGGGGGCATGCTTATCCTCTCTGAACGACATTGCTTGTTTGTCTTGTAGCTGTTAGGACAGGTAAAAGCGGGGCTCAACAGGATGGCACAATCTTGACTAGGAGGCGCAAAATCGACAACATAGGCTCGATGGATGGCTTGACGAGGAGTTGGCAACGGCAGGCGAGAAGCTCAGGCTAATTGCGTGCGACCCTGGGGTAGGAGGGGCACGAGCCCCCGTACCCCCACCCTAGTGGCAAATCCACCCCTAGGTGCTCCTAGTCCTATATCTGTGATTCTTGTCTCCCACCTTCCTGATTTGTGTCTTAATCCTTTTGTGTGCCTTCATCTTGTCTAGCAACTTTTTGCACTTCTTCATTAGTCTCTTCTTCTCAGTAAATTTGTCATCATTAATACAAAATCATAAAGTCATCGGGACTGTCCTTAATGATGTATGACATCTCCCGCACATCTGTCATATTACAAATCTAGCCTTGGTCGTTAGGATTCTCCTCCTCCGACATCTTCTAGAGGAAATCATGTATGCAATTAAGCTCATCGGACAAAGGCTTGATCTCCTTGCGCTTAAAAATGACAGCTTTTAGTGCCCTTGTTGCTGCGCTCACCAAGAGGAACTCCAACTCATCTTCAACCTCCGTCCAAGATACGTTGGGAGGACTCTAGCCCTTCCTTCCCTAGTGTTAATGGCTGAATTTTTTGTGGGGGTGTGGGGGGCTCCAATGGCATGGCTGGGGTAGGAGGGGCACGAGCCCCTGTACCCCCACCCCAGTGGCAAATCCACCCCTAGGTTCTCTCTGCTTTTTGTAAACAACAAGTTTTTGCATAATACAGAATCAAACGAAAAGCTGCAGGACACAAAATTTCTTTTCTTTAACCACATTCTTGAAATGAAAACTACAAATGATCTGATCCCAAAAACTAATACTCTAACCAAGTGTTTGGTTCATAGGACGATCTAGAATGAGACAAGACGACCCTTCTTGCCTCGCATGTGCCTTGGATGCCCCTGTCCCTTGAAATTGAGGGGACAAGCTTATCCTCTCTGAACAACGTTGCATGTTTGTCCTGTAGCTGCTAGCACAGGTAAAAGCGGGGCTCAACAGGCCGACACGGTCTTGACTGGGAGGCGCAAAATAGACGACATAGGCTCGATGGATGGCTTGACGAGGAGTTGGCGATGGCAGGCGAGAAGCTAGCTCAGGCTAATTGCGCGCGACGGAGCATGGAGCTCATGGCTACTGTTGAGCTTGTGGTGCTGCAGATCTCGGCAGTTGGGCTCTCTTGCGAGCTCGTGGCGCAAGATGGGGTGGAAAGGGCAACACGGGTGTGGGCAAAGATAGTGGCACCGATGGGAGCGGAGAGGCCGCTACGGATGGAGGCGATCAAGCAAAGATATGGCAGCGCTAGGGAGACGAAAATGAATAGAAGAAGAAGCTGTTTTTTTACATAAGAGAAAAAAAAGCTAGGTTGGCATTTGGGCCCCGCAAATGATTAGGTGGACCCCACACTCGATAGTTGCTAACGCTAAAACGTCATCCATTCTTTTTGGTTTCATCCTTCTACCAACCAGAAAATAGAATAAAATCTGTCACTCTCAACTAACACATGAGAAAGGATAGTCCTATTAAAAAAAGATCATTCTATCCCACGTCATCCCTATACCGAACAAATGTTGGCTCATTCATCATTCAGTAGCCTCATTCATCATTCATTCAGTAGCTCGATCCGAACAAATGCTTACAACTTGAAGGAAGTAGAAGGAAATTTGGGAGCAAGTACATCTTGTAATATTTGTTTTTTTTGAAAAACTAGATGAAATCATATGATTTGTTTATGGATGTATGGTTGATCATCTTGAACGTGCTGGGATTCGCCGTAGCGATAGCACGGGTAATATACTAGTTCATTCAGTAGCTCGATCCGAAACATATATATTAAATGCTTTCGTCCAATGATGCTGCTATAGTTGCAACTAATCCATCATATAAATTCTTTCACATGACGTTACAAAATTCAGCTTAATATAGGAGGTCTAGGCATTGCTTAACTGCATTTTAAAGTTTATTCACGATTTGATCAATAGTACATACAAAAACTTATCTCGCGACCTTCTAAGTTTTTCAACTTGGCAAAAACAACAGAGATCAAAGTAAGATAGTCACCTAAACTAGGCCAATATAGTACATGATCACAAACGATGACCAAATGGAACTATTGTCGCAGCAGTTGCTAATACGATCTCCCGGTTGCTTAAGAAAACAATTGCAACGACAACCCGTTACTTAAATGAATGTCTGAATTTGAACACTATGATTGCGATCCACTTTTGCATGAGCTTGTCTCGGTTTAAACACCCAAAGCATGTGCGGACACACAAAACTTAACGGCAGTTCATTCATCAACACACAAAAAAAGCAGAAAAGAAAATGGTTAATTGGATTGGTGCCACTACCATTCTCGCAATTCTAAGAAATACTATTACTATTAGTCTTATTGTAAGCATGCCATTACAATTCCACTGGAGTCTGAAAATGCCATTATGTACACTTGCCACGACCTGTGGCCCACATGCAGGTGTAGACAACTAGTACGTACATTCGTATGGACCCTTTTGTCCCTAGCTTCTCCATACATGCACCCGTTTGACTGGATTGAGTCAATCTATCCATTCTCCACCACCTCCTCTCTCTCTCTCTCTCTCTCTCTCTCCTAGCTCATGGGCGGCGGCGGCGACTGCGACCGGCGGCGACGGCGGCCGGGACTACCGCTGGTGCCGACGTCGACCGTGACTACTGCTGCTCCTTCCCCGCCCCATCTGCTAAGCGGAGATGGCATCCACAGCTGCCAGTTCAAGTGCTAGCCAGGTTGGTGGTCTCCCATGGATCGATTGCCCCAAATGCAAGATCCATGTCATTAGGCGCAAGAGTGTAACACCTCTGGTGTTACGAGCTTACTTAGCACCGAGATTTAGGTCCGAGACAGATTAGCCAAACAAGTTTTCGAGTTTTAAAAATGTATAACGCACATGAAATGATAAGTGAATCCTATGTGATTCACTTTTGTGGACTCAAATAAATATCCAAGTTAACTTACTTGGTGCGTAAAAGTGCTAATGAAAATCCTAACAAGAAGAATAAAATAAGTAGTTTTAATTGTTTAGTACAAAAAACAATTTCTATGAAAAAATAAAACATAACTTGTATTTAGCACTTAAATAAAAATTGAAGTACAAGTTTAGTAGATGGAAATGCAACTTTAACTTTTGAAAAATAAATATTGTTAACTAGTGTTTGGGAGCTCAAAAATCGAATCCAAAATTTAAATAGAACTTTTCATTGAATCAGCAAGAAGTCGAAATTGTACTTCAAGTGTCATTTTTGACGAATTATATTGAGCGAAGTAATTAAAGAGTGCTTAAATGTTTTGCTCCTAAGGGTTAGTATAAGGTATGGACTATTGTATGAAATACTTATTGGTTGAAGTTAATAAGGTTTAGATATTTTAAAAATTATGGCACAAGTGTTATGGATGTTTAGTTTGAGCTGAACTTTTGACTTTCTAAGATTGAATGGAAGTAGACAATGCCGTTTTGGCATTCAAATCCTAACTAAATTGTTTAAACACTAGCTCTATGTTTTAGTATTGTTGATTGCCTATAAGTGAGCCCTTGAGCTTGGTTGTAACACTCTCGGTGTTACACTGTACAGTCTTTTGCTAAAACACTGCATGAGCATCATGTTTATGTGATAGTGTATGTAATATAGTGTGTAAATCAAATTCTGTGACCCGAAACGTTCATCGAAAACGCGAAACGAAAGTTACATTCAATGTCGCGTTAGGTCATTTAGGGTCGTAAACGATTTTTTATTAAGCGAAAATGCGATAGAACGTATATACATAATTTTAATAAAGTTTGTAGTAAAAAGTGCATAGGTGATGATGAAATACTTGAGGTTGCGAAAGGAATTTACTAGCTAGCGTAGCGAATAGCTTGGAAATCGAATTCGATGCGAATCCGATCGGGACTTAGTCGAATTTCCTAAGTCGGGAAATGCTTTGACGAAGCTAAGTTCGGCAATTCTTGTAGAAGAATCGGTTTAAGTAGTGGTATGGTCCCAAGGCTTGTTTTAGTAGCCTAACATGCCATCTCGAGTGTAAAATAGGTGGTTTAGCAATTGAAGCATCGAGTTGGATTTTTTGGGCGCTTTAAAAATCGTGCATGGCACGCGTTCACTTGATTTCAGCTCTGGCGTGGTCTCCGTGTTCACCTGGCGTCACCGCTGCGTCCACGCGCGCTTTTACACGCATCGCCGTGCGGGTTCTGATCATCACCGCCGCGCTCACACGCTCACACACATGCCCATGCACACGACTCATGTGCGCACTCACGCGCACGCCGCGCTCGGCGGGATGCTTGGGGCCGGCGAGCCTAGCCGCTCTGCCACCGCCGCTGCCGGCGTCGCTAGCATACGCACGTGTCTCTATATCGCGTTGTCACCTCGCGTGCGCTCACATCACTTGCGTCGTGTCGTCGCCGCCGCCATCGCTGCTAGCCATCCGCGGCCGCCACGTGGCTTCGCCGCCGCCGTCGTCTTGCGAAGTCGGCGTTATGTCGCATCGTCGTCGTCGCCCGGCCTCATACGCCGCGCACGCGTGGAGCCGTCATCCGTCACGCCGTTGTGCTCTTCCATTTAGTGACTATGCCACGCCATGCTCCTATCGCAGTCGCTTTGAATGGCGTCGCGCCGGCTGGCCGAGCCGCGCCAAGGCCAACCCACAGAGCCTGGCCCCATCCGTGTAATTGCGCATGCCTGGAGCTTGAATTGGAGCCTAGCTTCGCGCCAAGCCTGCCACTGCTGCAGTGGTACGGTGTCGGGCTTCAATTTGAGGTTTCCCCCGCCGTCGACCCCCCCTTAAGACCGAAATGCGTCATCCACCTAATTGGCCTCGCACCGTCCACCTCCGTCCAATTAACTGTGCACCCAACTAGCTCTGGTGGTTAGCTCGCGATTGGAGTCAACCCGATGAGCTTTCATCCTCCAGTGAGGTACTACGGAGCTTTCCCCCATGGCGGTCCGCCATGGCCATCGGGGTGGGTGCTCGGCCAGGGCGTCGTTCCTTGCCCTTTTGTCTCAATTGAGCAGTGCTTATGCGTCTCCTTGACTTGGTTGCCTCTCCTATGAAACAACTTCACTAGGAGTGCAGCGAGTCAGCGAGAACACTGTCGCCGCGCTTGCCGTGAACTAGAGCAAACCCGCACACGTGGCCAACCACCTTGCCGAGCCTCGCGACTTCATCCAGACCGTCCTTCACGTCTCTGGTGAGGCACCTCTGCTCCTAGGGTAGACGGTTGAACCAGTTGAGGTCTAGGATCATCGAGACGCGTTCGCTGTCGCCGGTGAACTAGGTTTGATGTCGTTCCCGTGGCCAGCGCGTTTGGGTGTGGTAGCGATTCAAATAGGGTTTCTGTATTGTTTCCCGTAGCCTATGGGTGGATAAAGGGTATCTGTAGAGGCGTTGGGCTAGGTGTTTTTGCCGACGCCGGTGTTGCCGCGGCCAGACCCCGCCACGACGCATGGCCACATCTTTGTGCTGCACCATTTTTGGCATTTGATACCTCTATCGGTTGTGCTTTGCACGTAGAGTGTTATGGTGGTGATGGTTGATGCCAGGGAGGTCCATGCTCACGGTGTTTGGCCGGAGATGCCGCGACCTTTATTAGTTCCGGCCAGGGACCTTGAAAAACAAGAATTCGAGTAAGGGCAGGGTGCTAGATGCAAATCTATGACTCAGTTAAATAGTGTTTGAGTTAGCTTCGCAAATAGGAAAAAGAACGGGGCTCTTTAGCAAAAGAGCCAGCTTTCACGCGATGGGCTCCATGTGGTCATATCTCCGCCACGCCACAGGCGTGGGCAGCCGGTGGCTCATGTTTGCAAGACGCTATGTGAGCGTGGCCATGGCTGTGATGGGCCACGCCCAGTTGCTTTTTTGCTTTTCTTTTCTAATGAATTAGTTCATGCTTTTCTAAATTAAGTTATGAACTGATCTTTAATAATTAGTATAAAATTATGTAAGTATCCAAAAATCGTGAAGTAAATTTTGTTAGTCTCCTAAATTCATGCTCTAGCTGTTAGTGTATTTAGCTCATACAGTTCTGTGGTATCCTTAAGGTTACTTTATTTATTGTAATATGCTTGTCGTTATTAGGATTATCTAGAGAAAGAATTTTCGTGATGAAATGGTAGAAGTGCTAGCTCTGAAAATTTTACAGCAGACTCGTAACATTATTAGGCACTCACTATAATTTTTATAGCCCTAGAGTAGGTTGTTAAATAGAGTAGCTAGTACTCCTTGTTTTATCGTATATAGAGTAAATCGATATTAAGAATAAGAATGTCTTTAGTTGCTAAGTTAATGTATGAAATGCCTCATACCTGTTTAGTGGAAATGATAAGTAACGTAGCGTCTTAGTCGGTAGAGCTAGTTTAGTAGCTTGACAGATGTATTTTTATTTTAAGAGTTGTTGTTGCCGTATTATTAAGTGCTGCATCATCATTTCATGCATGTAGATAACGAGTTGGTAGAGTTCATTCCTACGGGCGAACAGGAGTTCGAGGTGATCATTGAGGAGTACGAGGAGGAGATTCTTGTACAGGAGGGAGCCTCGGAGCCATTCGTTGCTGACTCTATTGACACACCGCCTGCCCAAGGCAAGCCCCGGTGCATAACCCTTATTTTGAATGATCACTGGATATATATGATGTGAATTTACATTACAGGCATTTTATAGAAACTACATGCATAAATATATCTACCTATGAGTCCTACTAGTATAGGTCGAGTAGCTGCTATGCTCAGGATGTCGGTAGCATTAGTAACCTGTCGTTACTCACAATAGGTGATTATTATCACTCATGATAAAATGGTGGAAAGGAAAATGGAGACCGGGTAGGGATATGGTTTGGGTATTAGTGGGTGTAAGAGGTTGTGTCCTATGGCCAACGGGGCATAGCTTGGTTACACTTTTTCCCTGTCTATGTCGATTAAGGACCGACCATTGCAATGGACGCTAGGCAAGTCACAGACTTATTATCCCGAGCACATACTTGGGTATGGGCGCAGGGAAGACTTGTTGCTCTCTTGTCGTGGGTTCCGGCTCTTTCATGGACCGATTGATTGGAGGCGGGGATGGTGGAGGTCTAAGCACCGAGTCCGGGACTCAGGAGCGGGGTTTCGAGTCCAAGTTTGGATGGGGACCTGGCCCCCGTGACAGGAGAGTGATGGGTTGGTCCTGCTTGTGCCTGGGGTACAAGCGGGCGTGTTTTAGGGTACCCAGCTGGGCACATTGATTCGCGAATCGCCAGGCAATCCAGTACGGCTTGTCTAAACTCTAGCACCGTAGTAAGAACTGAAAGATGAAAGGTGAAGAAATGGAACTGTTGCTCAACTCTTGCTTGAAAATAGAACATGTGCTTACATAGAATGGCTAGATAATGAATTAATCATGACCGCTAATAATAACACAAATAAGGATTCACTATTAGTATTGCTTTCTGCAAAAAGGAAACCAGCAAACCATAAAGCTTATCATATCCCTTGGAGTCAACAAATTATTCCCACTAGTCGGGTAAGTCTTGCAATTGCATTGTGTACTCAGGGTTTATTTACCCCTGTTGTAGGTACTGCTTGAGACATAGCCATTGTGTGAAGGATTCTTCTGGTGGGCACAGATGGATCCTTGCTTATTTTTGATAGATGTTCACTTGATGTTTATTTTCATTCCGCTGTTTAATATTCCGCACTCTGACTTTGGTAATGTAATAATACAATTTTTAAGAACTCTGGATGTATGAAATGGACTAAGTTTGTAACTCGTTCTCATTATTGGATCCTTGGGGGGAAATGTGGATCTTTCGGGCTCTCCCTTGGGGTGTGCCCGACGGAACCCGCCCGATGTAGCTCGCTCTCGGGGTGCTTAGTGTCAGTGGAAGACAAGCGCCTCCATAAGTGTGTTATTTCGAGCGGTTCTACCACATTGGTATAGGTCGTAGTGGTGTTGGGTGTTACATTGCCCTCTTAAAAATTGCTCAAACATCGTTAAAACGTGTGAAATCATGTTGTGGGCGCTCGGTTCGTGAACCGACGTTCAGCGCGACGATCCTATCTTGGCGTCTCTCCATCTTTCTCTTAGGCCATCCTCTGGTCATAAGCATTGTTTCGCTAGTTAGCTGTTAGCACCAGCTACAGGTTAGTTGAATTGGTTGAGTCGTAATCAAGACGCTAAGTAGTTTTGGCTCGCTTTAAAAATCATGCTTGGCACCATTTCGGCCGCTGGCCCTGTGGGCGCGGTCACCACGTGTGTGCGCGCTGCTGGCGCTAAACTCAGGCCGTGGTCGGGCTATTGCCGCTGGCTAGCTCGTGTGCCCGGTCGGTGCCGTGCGATGCCCTTGGCCTCGCATTGGCCATCTCGGCTGGCTATGGCTTGGCCCCGCTATCACTGTGCATGCGTGCCACCCTCTGGTCGCCGAGCCGTGCGCGGGGATGAGACAAGGCTATGGCTACCATCACCTTGCCATCGTGGTGCTTGCTTCACCTCTCATTTCACCTACAGCATCGTGGCTCTGGGCAGGTGCCAAAGGCCACTGCGTCTGGGCCAATGTCCTCGGTCGCAGGGGCAATGGTGATGTCCCTCTAACGCGCTTGTCCCCGCTAGCCGACGCCGGTGCGACCTGCTCAGGTCCGACTGCTCCAATTCAAGCGCTTCGCGCCAAGCCTCTAGGTCTCGTCATCTGTGCTCGTACTACTGCCATTGATCGGGGTCACCTCGTCTTAATCTGCTCGGGCTCATTGATGTGACCTCCCCATGGCCGCACCGTGTGTAGAGCCACCGGTCCTTCCTCTTCCTAACCACCAGCTCGGGCTTCACAGCGTAATTCCCCGCATCAGTGGGTGGCATAGGTAGTCAGCTGGGCGCCCTGGTTTCCTCGAGCCCGCCCGATCACTACCAACTGGCATTTTGGTGTTTTGCTCGCCGCCGGCCGTGGGCGCCGCCAAATCGGTAGGTTAGGAGGTAAGGCATGTAGGAGTGGTAGCAATTCGATTGCTCGTAACCCTGAGCTTGCCTTGACTCCCTCCATCTGGTGCTCGTGCTACTTTGGCCAGGGTGCTCATCAACGGAGTGTGGACGCATCGGTGCCGTGCTTAGAGCGCCACCGCGCGGTGCGGGGGCACGTGGCTAGACCGCCACAGCGCTCCCCTACTTCAACCATCAGTGGGGCGTGCACCACGGTGAGCCACTTATGCTTATCCACCACTTCTACTCTGCCGAGCGTACGTAGGTTCATCGGAACAGTCGCACCGTCACCTATGATAGCCGCTCGCCGCTGTAGCCCACGACAGTGCGCCTCCGAATCCCTAACCACCACCCATCCTTTCACGTTTAGCTATAGATAGTGGTCGGCCCCTTACTTCCATCGTAGCACGCCTAGGTTGCCCGGCGTAACCGCCTTATGTCGTCGGCCGCCGCGCCGGCGCGCGCGGGGATTCTAGGGATCTCCTCGTGGTAAAGGTGAAAACATCCAAGGGTTTGGTTGCAAGATTACTGACAGTAGGTGTCGACGAAATATGGTCGTCAGTCCACCGAGGGGGGTGCCCATGGTGGTAGATTATCGGTAGGATGCGTGTAATCAGGAACCGGATGGTGACACAAGACGCAGAGACAATGATTTAGACAGGTTTGGGCCGTCTGATCGACGTAATACGCTACGTCCTGTGTCTTTGGTGTATTGTATTGATGTGTATGATTAACCTGTCCTCTAGGGGACCCTTGTCTCTCCTTATATACTCCGAAGAGACAAGGTTACAAGTAAAGTATCCAATTTAGTACTATTACAATATCTAGTACAACTTGTAATCTTGATGTACACGCCTTAATCTTACGGGCCGGGCCACCTCGGATGGTGCGGCCCATGTACCATCTTGTGGTGCCCGAGGGTATATCCCCCACAGCTAGTCCCCGAGCGCCATGTATTCTGATGCGACACGCCATTTTAACCTTCTTCGAACAGTGAGGCTTGAATTCCTGACATCTCCGACCACCATTACCGCCGGAGAAATAGGTTGTCCGAAGAATGTATGGTGCTCTTAAAAAGAAAGAAAAAGATTTCCGTCCTGGGAAGTGTGCCCACTTGTATTTCTGAAAAGAAATATAAGTGCGTCTTGAAGCGTAGCGTCTTTGATCATCAGATCGAGCACATTCACCGCAAGGTGAAGTGTGCCCACTTAGTCCCCGAGCCTGGTAGTAGGTGATGTAATCACGTGGTGCCAGTGGTCTAAAAAATTCCAGATTAAATTGAGAATTCAATCGTCGTGACAGCGATACGAGATGCACCGGCAGTGCATCGCATCGATGTAGTCCCCGAGCTTGCTTTGGAAGGCGAGGTATGAGCCTTGTAGCAAGGTCTAAGTCTTGAAAAAAATATCCCAATCGTATGCGAGTTGCCCGATCGCATGTAGCTGAGACGCAAAGTCCCCGAGCCGTGGTCGGAGAGTGGTCGTGGCAGTCCCTGTGCGTAGGTCGAGAAACGAGCGACGAAGTCCCAAAGCTATGGTCGGAGAGTGATCGAGGCAGTCCCTGAGCACAGGTCGAGGAGCGAGCGACGAAGTCCCCAAGCCGTGGTCGGAGAGTGATCGAGGCAGTCCCCGAGCATGGAGTGGTCTGGCAAGAAGTCCCAGAGCACGGAGTGGTCTGGCGAGTCCCCTAGGGTCCTAGAGCACGGAGTGGTCTGGCGAGTCCCCGAGCACAAGGGTGGTCTGGCCAGAGTCCTCGAGCACCGTAGTGGTCTTGGCGAGCCCCGAAGCATGAGCTCGTTGACCGAACTATGTTCCTGAAAAATAAACACGGAGAGCGGTAGTACATGATGATGTACGAAATATATTGATCTCTCTGTAGGAGGTGAAGTAAACACTTGGTGTTCGGTTGGCGATGAATTATACTTGGTGTAATATTCGAAAAATAACATTAGCTATTTTTAGCCCTTTTATTATGTAGTGACGTAGCGCGATGTATTAACCTGTCCTAGAGAATGCGCCAGCCCTGGGCTAACCAACATCTCGTGGCCTTAGGTGCTACGCCTATGTAGAGTGCCAGTGTTACCAAGGAGCGACTACCGACTACCCGTAGCGCAGAGGGCGGACTCTCATGCACGTGTGGGGTGGAGCCGGAGACAGTGCCGGCTCTAGGATTCTCAAGCAGGAAGGAAAACGTATCGGCGAACCGTTGTAAAAACTTATACATGTTTTGGATTGTATGTATGGAGAAAATTCGACGTGGAGCGCACCCTTAGGGTGGTCGGCGGAGGTGTACGATGATCGAAGAAATTTTCAATTAAAAATAATACTTAGCTTTATTGACGACCGGTGGGTGTAGTCGGCGTGTTGCGATGTTTGAGAGATGGCTTGACGTGGCTCGCTTGTGGCTCGGCGCGGCTCGCTCAATGGCTCGACGTGGCTCAACGCGGCTCGTCGTGACTTGCTAGACAGCTCGGACGGCTTGTTTGACGGATCGACACGGCTCGCCGATGGCTCAACATGAGTTGATCGACATCTGGCTTCCGAGTGCTCGAGAGCTCATGTACTTAGCCTTGACGTTCCAACCTATGTCTCGTACACCCTCTCCTCCAAGCTCCGGTAGCGAGCGTGCGCTTTGAGTCGATGATCCCATCATGCACGCATCTTGCTTTTGGTCATCGCGAGATGCCGCGTGAGATGGTGCATGAGGAAAAATAAAAAGATTTGTGTGTCATTGAATAGAAATCAAGTAATAAATATTTAATTGAGAATTCACTTAGCTTTTGGGCGTGTGAACAAATCATCTTGGCCTTACGCCCAATGAGATGGCTTGCATGTATACTTGTGTAGATGTATACGGCGTATATGCGTAACTCTTGGCTAGCTTGCGTTGTCTTCGTCTTTGCTATGGATTGAGCCGACGCTGGTCGGAACTTTGGCCTCATGATGCAGGCGCGCACATGAGGGCCGTTAGGGCGATATGATGGGAAAAACTGCCGTCACGCATTGACGTCGAGTTGCCGCAATTTTGACGAAACTCCACATGTCGTCGCCTTGATCTTCTTTGGATTGCATGTCCATCGTGCATGAATACGATGGATATACTAGTTGACGTCACCTCTTGCATGTATCCCCGATGCGGTGATCGTTGAACGCTTTTGCGAGAAGTCGGGTTGCCGCGGATGGCGTTGTTGAGGAAAATTATCTTTGGATAGACATCTGGTTGGTCGCGATGAAGTTGTCCGATCCTTGAGCTTTTCGGCCTGTCGTCATGACTGTGGTCACGATTGTCGTAGCGCCGTTCTTCGCGGCGATCATCATTGCGACGTGGTCTGGTGGCCGATGTGGTCGGAGCTCGGCGGAGCTGCTCGGGACGTGATCGTGGTCGGCGTGGTCGGAGCTCGGTGGAGCTGCTCGGGACGTGGTCGACGTGGTCGGAGCTCGGCGGAGCTGCTCGGGACGTGGTCGACGTGGTCGTGGTCGGAGCTCAGCGGGGCCGCTCGAGACGTGGTCAACGTGGTCTGTAGACTTTTGGGCCCGGGGTCGAATTAGTAGTACGAGCAATTGGAGGTTCATCGTAGATGCATCCATCTGGTGATCCATGGAAGCCTCTGTCTCCATGATATCCATAATTAGCTTGCTTGTTGTTGCCATCCGTGTGCCCGACGGAAGCTTTGCATGGCGGTGTAGATATGTCATCACGTGATGACATGATGTTACACTTAAATCTTCGGCGTTGATGCATGCAGACCCGATCTGGCAGGAAGGTTCATGCGGGAAGCACGACGAGTCCCACTGTAGGTCGTAGTCACCGTTGCCGAAGGACGTTGTCGCAAACAACATTGATCTTGAGATCCCATCTGGTTCGCCGTGGATCAGCACACACAACCCCTAAAGGGGACCCCTACCTGGCGTGCCACTGTCGACGAAATATGGTCGGCAGTCCACCAAGGGGGGTGCCCGTGGTGGTAGATTATCGGTAGGATGCGTGTAATCAGGAACCAGATGGTGACACAAGGCGTAGAGACAACGATTTAGACAGGTTCGGGCCGTCTGATCAACGTAATACCCTACGTCCTGTGTCTTTGGTGTATTGTATTGATGTGTATGATTAACCTGTTCTCTAGGGGACCCTTGTCTCTCCTTATATACTCCGAAGAGACAAGGTTACAAGTAAAGTATCCAATTTGGTACTATTACAATATCTAGTACAACTTGTAATCTTGATGTGCACGCCTTAATCTTACGAGCCAGGCCACCTCGGATGAAAGCGCCCATGTACCATCTTGTGGTAGCCGGGGTATATCCCCACAAATAGTCCCCGAAAGCTATGTGTATACGATGCGACACGCCATTTTAACCTTCTCCGAACAGTGAGGCTTGAGTTCCTGACATCTCCGACCACCATTGTCGCCGGAGAAATAGGTTGTCTGAAGAATGTATGGTGCTCTTAAAAAGAAAGAAAAAGATTTCCGTCCTGGGAAGTGTGCCCACTTGTATTTCTGAAAAGAAATGTAAGTGCGTCTTGAAGCGTAGCGTCTTTGATCATCAAATCGAGCACATTCATCGCAAGGTGAAGTGTGCCCACTTAGTCCCCGAGCCTGGTAGTAGGTGATGTAATCACGTGGTGCCGGGGTCTAAAAAGAATTCCCAGTTAAATTTTGAATCCAATCGTCGTACAGGCGATACGAGATGCACCGGCAGGTGCATCGTACCGATGTAGTCCCCGAGCTTGCTGGAAGGTGAGGTATGAGCCTTGTAGCAAGGTCTAAGTGCGAAAAAATATCCCAACTATATGCGAGTTGCCAGTCGCATGTAGCCGAGACGCAAAGTCCCCGAGCCGTGGTCGGAGAGTGGTCGTGGCAGTCCCCGTGCGTAGGTCGAGAAATGAGCGACGAAGTCCCAAAGCTGTGGTCGGAGAGTGATCGAGGCAGTCCCCGAGCACAAGTCGAGGAGCGAGCGATGAAGTCCCCGAGCCGTGGTCGGAGAGTGATCGAGGCAGTCCCCAAGCACGGAGTGGTCTGGCCAGAAGTCCTAGAGCACGGAGTGGTCTGGCGAGTCCCCAAGGGTCCCAGAGCACGGAGTGGTCTGGCGAGTCCCCGAGCACAAGGGTGGTCTGGCCAGAGTCCTCGAGCACCGTAGTGGTCTTGGCGAGCCCCGAAGCATGAGCTCGTTGACCGAACTATGTTCCTGAAAAATAAACACGGAGAGCGGTAGTACTTGATGATGTACGAAATATATTGATCTCTCTGTAGGAGGTGAAGTAAACACTTGGTGTTCGGTTGGCGATGAATTATACTTGGTGTAATATTCGAAAAATAACATTAGCTGTTTTTAGCCCTTTTGTTATGTAGTGACGTAGCGTGATGTATTAACCTATCCTAGAGAATGCGCCAGCCCTGGGCTAACCAACATCTCGTAGCGCGAGGTATGGAACGCTGCCGCGCGTAGAGTGCCAGTGTTACCAAGGAGCGACTGCCGACTACCCGTAGCGTAGAGGGCGAACTCTCATGCACGCATGGGGTGGAGCCGGAGACAGTGTCGGCTCTGGGATTCTCAAGCAGGAAGGAAAACGTATCGGCGAACTGTTGTAAAAACTTATACATGTTTTGGATTGTATGTATGGAGAAAATTCGACGCGGAGCACACCCTTAGGGTTGTCGGCGGAGGTGTACGATGATCGAAGAAATTTTCAATTAAAAATAATACCTAGCTTTATTGATGACCGGTGGGTGTAGTCGGTGTGTTGCGATGTTCGAGAGATGGCTTGACGTGGCTCGCTTGTGGCTCGGCGTGGCTCGCTCAACGGCTCGACGCGGCTCAATGCGGCTCGTCGTGACTTGCTAGATAGCTCGGACGACTTGTTTGACGGATTGACACGGCTCGCCGATGGCTCAACATGAGTTGATCGACGTCTGGCTTCCGAGTGCTCCAGAGCTCATGTACTTGGCCTTGACTTTCCGACCTGTGTCTATACACCCTCTCCTCCAAGCTCCAGCGGCAGGCGTGCGCCTTGAGTCGATGATCCCATCATGCACGCATCTTGCTTCGGTCATCACGAGATGCCGCACGAGATGGTGCATGAGGAAAAATAAAAAGATTTGTGTGTCATTGAATAGAAATCTAGTAATAAATATTTAATTGAGAATTCACTTAGCTTTTGGGCGTGTGAACAAATCGTCTTGGCCTTCTGCCCAATGAGATGGCTTGCATGTATACTTGTGTAGATGTATACGCGTATATGCATAACTCTTGGCTAGCTTGCATTGTCTTCATGCTGCTGTGGATTGAGCCGATACCCCCACAGCTAGTCCCCGAGCACCATGTATTATGCTGCGACACGCCATTTTAAACTTCTCCGACAAGTAAGGCTTGAGTCCTTGACGTCTCTGACCACCATTGTCGGGGGAGAAGTCGGTTGTCCGAAGAATATATGGTGCTCTTAAGAAAAAAGAAAAAGATTTCCGTCCTGGGAAGTGTGCCCACTTGTATTTCTGAACAGAAATGTAAGTGCGTCTCGGAGCGTAGCATCCTTGATCATCAGAGGCGTAGGGGTCGAAAAACAAACACATTCACCGCAAGGTGAAGTGTGCCCACTTAGTCCCCGAGCCTGGTAGTAGGTGACGTAGGCACGTGGTGCCAGGGTCTAAAAAGAATTCCCAGTTAAGTTGAGAAACGAATCGTCGTACAAGCGATACAAGATGCACCGGCAGGTGCATCGTACCAATGTAGTCCCCGAGCTTGCTGGAAGGCAAGGTTTGAGCCTTGTAGCAAGGTCTAAATAAATGACTCTCAACTGTATGTGAGTACACATGTAGCCAAGAAGAACGATCTACGGCGAAAGGGTGGGACGGTCCCCCGAGCACATCGATGAGCGGAGCAGTCCCCAAGCGTGGCGATGGTCTCGAAACGATGCCCAGCACACGGCGATGGTGCAGGCGATCCCTGAGCATGGCGATGGTCCGGTCCATCATTGAGCTCAAGATATGCAGCCAAAAAAAAAAACGCCGCTTGTATTATTATTTGGTGTATTTATTTATCTCCTTACTCATCAAGTCCAATCGCCACGTCTCGGTCAAAAAGCGCATTTGATATAACATATCACTCTGTCTTCTTACTCTTTCGGCAAGCGATCGCTTGGCGCTTTGTATGGAGGTGCGTTAGTGTGGGCCCTCTCACATTATCAATGAAGAGGCGCTGCATACACGGAAACGAAGAGGCGCGTTTGTTGGCATAGATCTCGAGGTTGTGAAAACAACTGCTCATGCAGCGCTCATACGTCTCCCAAGAATCTCGGGCGAATTAAACGACGGAGCCCTTGGTTATTTATAATATAGAGTCGGTAAGTTACTTTTTACCGATCCCCATTGACATTCACCGCCTCAACCTTCTTCTTCCTCTCGTGAACCCTACTCCTCCGAAAATCACCACCAATCCCTCCTCCACCGCATCCACCCTCTTAACAAGGGCAGATTAATGGCAAAGAGAAACGCCCAAAAGAAAGGCGGAGTCATGGCGAAGGAGTGGTGGAAGTCAAGGAGCAATGAGCAGACCATCGAAGACCTCGTCGCCATGGGAGTGCTCCACAACAAGGCACTCGCGGGATGGCGTGCGCCGGAAGGAGAAAGCTTCCCCGATCCACAACCAGGTGAGATTGTGGTTTTCAAGGATTTCTTCAAGCGGGGTTTTGGGGTTCCAGTGCACCCTTTTCTTCAAGGGCTCTGCTTATATTACGAGATTGGGATTTGCAATCTACATCCCAACTCAATTCTTCTTGTCTCCACCTTCATCCATCTTTGCGAAGCTTATGGTGGCTTCCAGCCCCATTTTGACCTCTTTCGCCATCTGTTCTGTCTGCGGAAGAAAGGGAGCGGAGGCTCGAAGATAGCCGGAGGCATATACCTCAATCTGCGTGACTGTATGAAGGCCCAGTACCTGCACTACCCATGGAACACCTCACTGGATGAATGGTACAAGAAATGGTTCTACATCTGTGAAGAGCCGAACACGATCACCCTGTGTGACGTGGGGTTGATTCCGGAGAAGAAGAACAGCTGGTCGGAGAAGCCCGAGCACTTGGAGTAGATCACAGAACTGCTCGGGTTGATTCCGTGGGGAAAGCTGGATGGTCCAAGCGTGGTTGGGAACTTCATCAGCCGAAGGATCCAACCATGCCAAAAGAGGGTACATCCTGGCTTCGAGTACCAGGGTAGCGCAGATCCGACGAGGACCAGAAAAGAGGCGCTCGACAAGATAGAAATCAAGGCCAGAATTGGGGAGCTATTCAATCTAGCCGACCCCAATTATGTCAGGTTAAACGACATCGAGCACGCCTTCAAGCTGGCCCGACCTCCCCCAAAGGTAAATGATGCCTCCTTGTACCTGTAGATTTATGTTGCAACAAAAAATTGACTGTTGTCTCCTTTATGTTTCCCAGAGTAATGGTCATGACCGAGCAGCAGTATTCGTGTCTCCGCCCCCTGGCGTGGATTGGCCGCAAATTGCCGGCTCAACCGCCCAGACCAGTGCCAGTACCGAAGACGTCGACTGGGCGGTACTCGGAGTTGGGGAGGATGTAACGGCCAAGGCTGCTAGCAAGCGGCCAGCTGCCAACAAACGTCGCCAGGCCATCTTCCCCCTTTCAGACGATGAAACAGAGGATGCGGACATCTTCCGACTCATCCCTCGAAAGAGGAGGAGACAAATGGGGTCAACAGAGCAGGGTAGCTCCTCTGTGCCAGCAGTGATCGCACCACCGACCACTGCAACACAGAAGACAAGCGGGGGAAGTGTCGAGCACCAAACCCCGACGCCAGTACCGGTGGTGGAAAAAGACCCGGTGGAACCCGCCGAGCACGTGGAGCAGGCGCGGTCGAAGAGACGTTCCTTCGCCATGTTATTCCATGCTTCCGAGCTGTAAGTATCTGTAACTTTGATATAATCTTATAATTTGTATTGAATACTATTGTCTTCTGAACTTTCTCTAGTATATTAGGTCGGCGTCCACCGAAAATCCCGACCAGATAGCCGGTTGTGGCACGGCTTCGCCAGTACTGGCGGAAAGAACTGCTCGGCAGCTAACTGCGGAGGAACCTGTAGAAGAAATTCTGCCGGAACCTCAGCACACGAGCAGCCCGACGTCAGTCCCCGAGCAGCTGGTCGAGAAGACAGCCGAGCAAAGTACAAATGCTCCAAGCACTAGCCCTGCTGAGGCGGATACCTTGGCGCCAAGGGAACCAGACCGAGCCGAGGAGCAGCAACCGGAGTTGGCACAGAATACGCTTGCCGATGCTACGGCTCATGGGAAAGTCATAGTGGTCGCGGAGACTACTATCTCCGGCCCAGCGCCGCCCCCTGAACAAGAGGCCAAAGAGGACGAAATCGAAGAGACCCTAGGCCGTCCCAAAGACAAACGACAACATGTATATGTGTCGCGTAGGCGGAACGACGAGTGGGTTATGTATGAAGAAATCCCCGAGATCGAAGAGACCCAAAAAGTTGAACGAGCGGCAAAGCGTTTGGTGACAGAAGTTCAGGTATGTTTGGCTTGACCACTTGACCCTGTAATTTAGTCAAACTGTCTGACTTAGCTTGCTTATATGTAGGACTTGATGAAGACCACAAAGTACCGAAAGAGGTGCTTCGACCAGATTGAGGGAATCACGGCGAGCAATAGAGAACTGGCGGCCGAGGTTAGGAATAGTATGCATAGTAGTCATGTTATTATCTAAAAGCCGTTGTCGCGCGCGGGCGCCCCCAGCCTTGGGCCGTGCTGGGCCACCGCGACGCGCGCACAGCCGGGCCTGAGGGGGTTGCTGGCAGCCCATTTCTTTTTCTAATGCTTTTTTAATTTAGTTTCTAAGGTAAACTTGTAAATTCAGTATAAAATTGTGTAGTTAACCGAAGATTGTGAAACCAATTTTGTTCGGTTCCTAAAATCATGATCTATCTGCTAGTATATTTTGTTCACATAGTTTTATAATATTTTCATGAGTTATCTAATTAATTTGAGATGCTTAATATTATAAGATATAAATTTGTAGGAATTGTTGTGATAAATTGGTGACAGTGTTGGCTCTGAACTTTCACAGTAAATTCCTAACATTATTAGGTGCTCACTGCAATTTTTGTAGCTCCATAATAATTAGTTTGTTAGGGTAGCTAAATGAGCCCTAGTTCAAAAATACATGTTTAATCAATAAAATGTCAAAACACCTTGGGATTTTAGAACTAAAACATTTTTCTAGAGGTGAAGCCTTAGTTGACGATGTGGATACATAGACTAGTACGTTAGGTATTAAAGCTAGCTCGTTAGCTTGCGGAGCGTAATCGTATTTCTAAGAGTTTCGGTTGCCATTGATTATTTATGTCTCTGTGTTGCATCCACGTATATCATAATAGGAACAACGATGGATCGTGGAGATAATCGGAGTAGCAGAAAAGATGGTGTCTTGATGATCGTGTCACTATGATGGAATGCTAACTTTTGGTTATATCTTACCCAGACAAGCCCTCGGTGCATAACCCCTATTATTCTGCACTTTATTTTATGCTTATGCATTAAGTTTTAAGGAGTTGAATGAAAACCCACTTGCATATATATATCCTTATCATATGAGTCCTACTAGTATGTCAGGAATGTGTAGATTGTTATGCTATAGGATTCGATAGAAGTCGAGTGATTACCTATCACTCGTGAGAGATAGGAAAGATATTATTGTTGTTATTATATTACTATCTCATGGAATATATATGGATGATAATTGGAGACCAGGCGGAATGGTACTTTGGATCTAGACTTGGTTAGGCATTCAAACGAGGCTCGAATTGCACGTGTTCCGCCTGTGTCGATTGAGGACCGTCCGTTGTTTGTGGATGTTAGTTAGGTCACACACTTATTATCCTGAGCACATACATGCTTATGAGAGCGGAAAGACTCGTTATGCTCTTGTCGCGGGTTTCGGCTCTTCCCGAACCGACTGATTGGAGGCGGGGAAAGGTGGAGGTCTAAGCTCCATACTGAGACTGGGTCTCAAGTGTGGGGGCTTGGAGTCCAAGTTTGGACGTGGAACTAGACCCCATGACAGGAGTGGAATGGGTTGGTCTTGTTTGTGCATGGGGTACAAACCAGACGTGTGTTTCGAGGTACCCAGCTGGAGATATATTGGTTCACGAATCACCATTTCTGTGAGACGGTACGACTTGGCTATATAGCACCGTAGTAAGAACTAGAATATGAAAGATAGTAAAATGGTTCTAATTGCTCACCACCTGCTTGAAAGTAGCATATGTGCTGACATAGAATGGTTAGTTAATAAACTAATGATGACTACTAATAAAATTGAATATAAGGATACACGTTTAATAATGCTTCCTACATATGCTATAACCCACAAGCCAGATGACCTTGCATATCCTTGGAGTCTTTTCTTTTCCTCCTGTTGGGTAAGTCTTGCTGAGTACAATCGAGTACTCAGGGTTTTATTCCCCTTATTGCAGGTGATCGGAGGATACTTAGAGCTAACTCTTGTGTGTGGAAACCTCCTCCGGTGGGTTCAGAGATGATTCCTTTCACGCTACGACCGTAGTGTTTATTTATAACTCTCGCTAAAGGTTTTTATAAGAAAAGATGTAAAATCTGCTAGCAGCTCTTGTATATAAAATGTCCACTATGTTAATGCTCCACCATATCATTAAATTAATCTTGCTTCCTCTAAAACTTTAATAACATTGTTATATTCTGCTGTTATAATCAATTGAGGTAATATTCTACTATTGTAATAAAGTGATGTAAGAAATGACTTAAGAATGTTGTAAGCTTTATTCTCTTATTTATGATCCTGATAGAAAAATGTGGATTTTCGAGTTCTCCCTTGGGGCATGCTCGACGAAATTGCATAGTTTACTGTCCTCTCTTGAGTACTTAGTGTCTAATGAAAGACAAGTACTCCTGGGAGGCATTAGATTAGGCGGTTCTACCACAAAGAGCAAGGCTGGCAATATGTATTACACTTTCCCCAACAATTTTTTGGTAATTTGTCTTGCTTTTCCTTTGATGTTGGGTTCCATGTTCGTCCAGCTACAAATAGTGTTAAGTGAGTTGGGGTTTTGATTGTCAATTGCAGAACGATGACACTTGTGGGAACTACTGGTTTGAGGATCAATACCTGGCCTATCTGCGCGCCAATCATCCAGACAAGCTCAGGGATGTGGAAGTGGAAGGTGTACAGGGCTCTTTTGTTGCTCCTGCGGTTCATGGCATAGAACAGAAGAGTGACACAAAGATTGGGATGATGAACTTGAAGGTTCTGATCAGTGACTTGAAGGTTGACATTTTGAAGTTGAAGCAGGAGATCAAAGAATTGAAGAATGGAGGATTGAACAAGGCTTTTAGCTTAGGCAATGTATAAGTTGTTGTGGTGATGCTAAATATGTTTGTAAGCCTCTTAGTTGCAGCAGTTTGGAAATGAAGTAGTATGCACCTTGGTTCCAGTAGTTTGGAGTTCAGTGATCTTAGCCTGTAGGTTGTCAAGTGCTACTACTAATTTATATTTATTTCTGTTTGTGCAACTGTGTATTAGTGATCAAGGAATGCATGTTTCTGTAGGTTTTGTGAATCTGTGAATTTGTGATGAATCTGTCAATGTGTGCAACACAACTTCTTTTTCTTATAATTATGATCAATCTGTGAATTTGTGATGAATAAATAGATGTTTCTGTTTGGAGCAGCAACTGTCCATGCATGCCATAAATAAATGAGGCCATAATTTACATGCTTATATGACACAAGGTGGCTCAAATTTATTATAAAACATCCAGTCATAACCAGAACACACAAATAGGTTCAGATCCTACCATTCATCAAGTTTAGGTCATTACTAAACAGAAATAGGGGGTGGCCATAATAAACATTCAGTGCTAACCATAACAGACATCGAGTTTAGGCCCTAGCATACATCAAGTTCAGGGCGTACCATGCATCAAGTTCATGGCCTACAATACATGATGTTCAGACCACAAAATAAACTAATTTCATGCTTGTGATCACAACATATCACATGGTGTTTAAGAAGTCCTTCAGGCTTCTCACAACACTAGCTGCTAGAGCAGCATCTTTCTTTTGCTGCTTCTTTTTCTTAGGTGTCTTCTTCTTAGGTGTTTTCTTCTTCTTGGGTGCACCCTTCTTCTTAGGTGTTGTCTTCTTCTTCATTTGTGAAGGTCTAGCACTGTCATCATTTTCTAGTTATTGCTTTTTCCTACAGATGCACACTATGATTAGCAAAAACTAGGGAATGTCACAAGAATTGAAAAGAGACATACAAATCATTTTACCTTTTTTCCTTTGAATTCAGTCCAACTTCACCATCTTCTCATAGCTCTAGTTGTTTGCAAGTCTTAGAGAAGTGCCCAAAATCTTCACACCTTTTACACCTAACCTTCTTCTTAGTAGCATTTTTCTCAAGGCAACCTCTAATTCTCACCACTCTCGGCCTACCTGCAGCTCTACCTAGCAAAGGAGGGAAAACTTTGAAGCCTAGGTCAACCTGTGGCCACTATGACCTATCTAGCAATGGCTCAACTCTAGAAGCATATGCAACCCTGAATCTCTGAATAGAGTAGTACTCATGCACAAAATCTACTATTTTAATTCCTCTGTTGAAAGAATCCATGCCAGGCATGTTTGCATGGTTTTTCCTGTGATTTGTCACTCCCTACATGAACAAGAGTGACCTTGCAGGTCAACTATGTGCCTCTTGTGGTTGTTCTAGTCATCTATAAGTGTTACTTCAGTTATGCCTTCATCACTTCTTGCAACCATCACAACTTTGAGGTTTTTGCTTATAGTGTTCAGGTCTTTGATGACATTGGGCAGTATACCATCCTGCATATCCTTACCAATCTACCTTCTTAAGTACCTCTTTTCCATTATGAGTTCCCTAATCCCATCTACTAGCTCATGCAACAAAAGTCCTTTCAACTTCTTTATCTGAGCATTGAAACTCTTAGAAACATTATTGGTTAAATAGTCACATTTACTTAGCTCTGAAAATCCACACCTGTACCATATCAACTTATGATGTTGCTGAAGGAAGTCAATGGCATCTAGGGAAAAATCTGCTATCTTCTGCATGTGCCACCTGAACAGCCCTTCTGTGTAACTCCTTGCAACAGGGTACAGGTGGTCAGTAAACACATCTCCTTGATAATGCTTCATAACGTTGTTGTACATGTGCCTCATACACTCTCTGTACTCCACTTCAGGGAACACTACATCCACAACCTTCTCAAGTCCTTTACAAGCATCAGTACATATGACTAAACCTGTAGGTGATCCCACTGCTCTATGCAACTGCTACATGAACCACTTCCAATTGTCTTATGTTTCAGAATCAAAAACACCATATGCCATATGGTATAACCAGTTGTGCCCATCCACAGCAGTTGCTGATGCCAAATGCCCTGTATATCTGCCACGCAATGCAGACGCATCTACACCTATAAATGGCCTACAACCAGCTAAGAAGCCATCAATACATGGCTTTAGGGCTATAAAAATCCTCTTGAAGCGCTTCTTCTTCCCTTCTAACTCTATCTCTACAATGCTTCCAAGGGAACTTATTTCTATCTATGCTTTCCAATTGAACAATAGCTGAAAACTTTCTGAGTACTTCCCATGAACCTGTTGTAGGGCAACCGTCAAACTTGACCATGCCTTGGACTATTTCAGTTTAATGCCATAGTCTCCTTCTAGCTTTTCCTTTGCATCCTAGGCTCCTTTATTTGGGTTCTTCTTGACCCAGTCCGCTAACCTATTTGCACACCAACCTTGACTGGTCATCTTTTCCTCCCTCAGCTTTGTAGTGGGACAATTATGTTCAGCAGGCAATGTTTTAATCTGCATAAGAAATTAAGATGAATATCATATGTATAACTGAATAAGTTACAAACAGTAAGAAAAGGACCACACCAACTTGTATTGTTTTCTTATAAAAAATCCTAGATGTATGAATTCTCCATGGGCACCCTTCGGCAGCACAGTGTGCAATGAATCTTGTCTTGTCAGTTTGCAACTTAGCTAACTCAAAACCTTTCTTGACAGCGTAATGTCTAATAGCTTTCCTGAATGTTACTATGTCAGGAAACAATTCTCCCTTGACAATCTTGGGATTTTCTGGATCATGGAGGACAATTATTTCCTGGGGATCTGCATCATCAATTTCTGCCTCAAGAGGAGCACCTCCATCAGCAACAACATGATCAGTATTATCAACAGATGCTTGGGCACTATTAGTGTTGGCTGGGTGTGCAGGTGGTACTGAAATGTAGATGTGCTCATCATCAACCCCGACATACTTCTCTTCATTGTTAAAGATGTCTGGCTCCCTATCAGGCTCTACGCTCGACTCACCAGCAGTACAAGGATTGGCATCAGTCGAAGCTTATGCATTTGGAATGGCAGCAGGAGAAGCATTTGCATTTAAACTGTCAATAGTTAAAGCATTTGCATTTGGAATGACAGCTGTAGAAGCATTTGCATTTGGAATGGCAGCAGTAGAAGCATTTGCATCAAGATTGAAATCAGTAGGGTTGACTGCTCCATCATCAAGTGGAATAACTATGGGGGATATGACCTCCGGTATCCATAGGACAAGACATGGGCCGCACCACCAGGGAAGGTCCAGCCCATAAGATCAAGGCCTACGGTGCTCGGCTCTGGTCGGCACGCACCGCAAGGCAATCAGAAGAATCTTGAAGATAGAGAAGGATCTGTTCGGATATGATAGATGTCATATTCCTTGTAAATACTTACCATATAGCTGAATAAATGTAGATCTAACCGACCTGTAACCCTACCCCTAGGACTATATAAGGCAGGCAGGGATCTCCCTCGAAATCATCTCATATTCAATACATTCCAACAAAGACACAAGACGTAGGGTATTACGTCGATTAGACGGCCCGAACCTGTCAAAATCACCGTCTCTACGCCTTGTGTCACCATCTAGTTCCTGATCACGCGCACCTCTACCAAACAATCTACCATCGTGGGTACCCCCTCGGTGGGCTGCCGAGCATCTTTTGTCGACGGTTGGCGTGTCAGGTAGGGGTATGCATGCTAATCCATGGCGAACGAGATGGATCTCAAAATCAATGTCAACATCACCTGTGCCGACCCGACATCATGGCGCAACTTGTTGTGAATTCACGGCAGTAAGTTTTGATACGTGAAGTCAAGCGACAGATCCTGTTCGACGCACACGGCTCTGCGTCCTCTAGCAACCCGATTAATCAGGCTTGGCATCGGCGGCAAAATCTGGTAGATTTTCCTTGTCGGTCTACGTCCAGTTCGATGCGTCATCTACCGTGGCTCTAGGCTGTGGAGTTTGGAGTACTCGGTGGCACCACACGTGCATCAGCTGACAAGATCCTGAGGCAAATAATCAAGACGCATCTTACGTGGAGCAGCAATGCATGCATATACACGTATGTCATCCATGGGGAGACTCTCCATCAGCTGATCGGGCGACGCCTCCGCTTGACCCCAAACAAAGCTAAGTCAATCTTTAATTTTCAATCTACAATATTCTATGATATAATATGTATCTGGATATCTACATATACATATGATTATTTTAGGAATTCAACTGTGTTCATCATCACGGCTGCATGCACAAGTGGCTAGCAAGCCAGACACGACCACGACGATCCACAGTGCCATGCAAGCTAAAGATAGCCAAGGTCTTCGTCTGGCTCGCATATCTCCATGAGGCATGCAAGCTGAGGTGCCTCGTGGATGAAGATGCAACCGCCTCATCATGATCATAAACCACTTCATTGGTGGCATCATCAACGAGCCGATTTCGCCCACTAGAGTTTGACTACTCTGACTCTAACCAGAGAGAACTCCGAGAAGTCACCGCCTGAGCCATCCGAGCCGCTAAGCGAGCCACCCAGTGAGCCGCCTGAAAGCTCGAGGGTTGGGTAATTTCATCGACGCTGACCAGATAACGTCATACGCCGACGACCAAACATTATGTTTAAAGATAAGTACCTTTTGTATATCTACATTTAATACAACTCTCCTCGCCATGTTTCTCCAATTATTATTTCTCCAGTCATTCTCCACAACTAATTTCTCCATGTTTAAGATACTCCGATCGTTCTCCATGCACTCCATTTGTTCACCAACTCGCCTACCAGCCACGTTCTTATTTGTGTCACCCAGAGACGGCCTTGTCCTCGACTTCGCTCCTACACGTGCACGAGCCACGCTCTGTGTTATGGATAGTCAATAACGACTCCTTGACGACGCTCTTCCTCTTACGCGTACACAGTGCCAACCACTCCGCGCTATAGAGTTTGGGTTAGTTGGGCTGGTGATGCAATACAGAACCATCTGGAAAGGAAGTTACTCATATTTAAAATATGAACACTTCATACAAACATAATGTTTATCTATTCCGCTCTACTGCCTTCATTGCTGAGTTCATATATTTATTTTTATATCATGTACTACCATTCTATATATTTATTGCAGGATCATCGTCCGGGTGGTTGCACCACCTAGCCTTCGGACTTCTCCATCGATCAACTGGTCCGGACCACTAGGTTCATGGACTTCGTCGCCAACCAGTTGATCAGACTGTTCGGCGTTCACTTCTACTCAGCGCTCACTTCACCGCCGCCCAGTTGGTTGGGCTGCTTGGTGCTTGATTCTTCGCCAACCAACTGGTCGGATTGTCCGTCGCTTCATCACCAGCCACGTTGGGGACTCCTCGGCGTTTGGATTCTTCGTGCAAGCGTCGCCAGCCACACTAGGGACTCCTTGCGTTTGGATTCTTCGTGCAAACATCGCCAGCTAAGCTGGGACTCCCTTGGTGATCGAATCTTGCTACGTCTCATCAATGTGCTATCAATTTGCTCCATGCTATTTGGATCAAGGTGCTGATCTTGGGTAGCACGTCTGGGGTCTTGATACGCATATGACAGATGACATTGACAAGCTCTTAGGCTTATTTTCTTTGACTCTGCTACAAGATTTATTTCTTCATCTTCCAACAGGCTCGGGGACTAAGTGGCTACACTTCACCTAGCGGTGAATATAGTGCTCTTTTCTTGATTTACTCTCCTTATTGACTAAGTCATGGATGATTCCTCGCAAACGGAGTCTAAGTGGCTACACTTCGCCTAAAGTGGAGAATTTTCAAATTTTTATCTTGAGCCCCTTACATCCTTCTAGCAAGCCTTACTTGGCTAAGTCCGAGATCGATTAACTAGTTTAACTGGTCGGTTTTCGATTTTCACCGCCTAGATCACCAGTTTAATTGGTCGGCTATGACTTTCACCGCCCAGGTCACCAGTTTAACTGGTCGGCTTAGACTTTCACCGCCCAGGTCACCAGTTTAATTGGTCGGCTATGACTTTCACCGCCCAAGTCACCAGTTTAATTGGTTGGCTTCGACTTTCACCGCCCAGGTCGTCAGCAAAACTAATCGGCTTCATGTTAAACTGCTCGGACTTGATCAAGACGGCGTCGCCAAGCAGGAACAAGGCGCTCGGGGATTAGCTGTGGGGGATATGACCCCTGATATCCATTGGATAAGACATGGGCCACACCACCAAAGGAGGTCCAGCCTATAAGATCAAGACCTACTGTGCTCAGCTCTGGTCGGCGTGCACCGCAAGGCAATCAGAAGAATCTTGAAGATAGAGAAGGATCTATTCGGATATGATAGATGTCATATTCCTTGTAAATACTTATCATATAGCCGAATAGATCTAGATCTAACCGACCTGTAACCCTGTCCCTAGGACTATATAAGGCGGGCATGGATCCCCCTCGAAATCATCTCATATTAATACAATCCAACAAAGACACGAGCGTAGGGTATTACGTCGATCAGACGGTCCGGACTGTCTAAATCGCTGTCTCTGCGCCTTGTATCACCATCTAATTCCTGATCACGCTCACCTTTACCAAATAATCTACCATCGTGGGTACCCCCTCGGTGGACTGCCGAGCATCTTTTGTCGACAATAACACATAAAGGCTCTAACAACTCATACTCATGTGCATTAGAAAATAGCATTATCAAAGACTCCTACCAACACACGGCAACACATTTCAGACTTATACATGTCAAACAAATCTATCATCTGAATCTCACTATATAATCTGACATCTTCTTGCATATTTTTGTCAAAGAACCACAGAGATGCAGACTGGTTAGAGACCCATTTAACTTTATTCCTCAAGCTTTCCCTCAACAAGTCTAAAGAAAACGACCTTATCTCAACATCCCACTTAATCACAGAACCTTTGGTATAAACTTTCCTACCCAACGCATCTATTGTATTGAAACCTTTAACTTTAATCTCTAGCGAGAAGAGGCCGGTCCTAGCAGGAAGTAAGCAGATCGAGTCAACAAGTCCTACAACAAATTGCAGTTACAACTAGTCTATTTGTCGATGGAAAGTCATGTCAGATCAAAATCAGTAGGGCTTGACTGCTCCGTCATCAAGTGGAATAACACATAAAGGCTCTAACAACTCATACTCATGTGCATCAGAAATAGCATTATCAAAGACTCCTACTAACACACGGCAACACATTTCAGACCTATACATGTCAAACAAATCTATCATCTGAATCTCACTGTCTAATCTGACATCTTCTTGCACATTTTTGTCAAAGAACCACAGAGATGCAGACTCGTTAGAGGCCTATTTAACTTTATTATGCAAGCTTTCCCTCAACAAGTCTAAAGAAAATGACCCTATCTCAACATCCCACTTAATCACAGAACCTTTGGTGTAAACTTTCCTATCCAACGTATATGTTGTATTGAAACTTTCAACTTTAATCTCTAGCAAAAGAGGTCGGTCCTAGCAGAAAGTAAGCATATCAAGTCAACGGGTCCTACAACAAATTACAGTAACAACTAGCCTATTTATCGATGGAAAGTCATGTTAGATCGAAATGGTTTCAGATGAGTACCTCGGTATGCTGTCGTCCATTGCCGTAGCACGGTTACCATGCGCCTCGTCCTCCATGGAGGACACGACTGCCATAATACTCAAGCATTCACCATGATCTTCAATCGACTAGCATCGATAGTAGTCGCCGTCGCCGCCAGTCGCAGTTGCCGCCGCTACCCACGAGCTAGGGTTCGAGCGAGAGAGAGAGAGGAGGCGGTGGGGAATGGATGAATTGACTCGATCCAATCAAACGGACGCATGTATGGAGAAGCTAGGGACAAAAGGATCCATACGAATATATGTACTAGCTGTATACACCTGCATATGGGCTACATGTCACGGTAAATGTATATAATAGCATTTTTTAGACTCTAGTGAAATTATAATGGCATGTTTACGTAACCCTAATAGTAATGGTATTGGTTAGAATTGCGAGAATCGTAATGGCACCGTCCAGCTCCAATGAACCCAAAAGTAAAACCTAGCGAAAAGGCCAGCGGCGGCCAAAAGCGATTTTTTTTTTCTCTCGCTCGCTGAATTCACTCGCAGGCCAGCGGCGGCGGCCTCCTCTCTCATAAACCCTAAACCACCCCATTCCCCACTCAATCTCGCCATGGAAGCGGACGAGGCCTCGGCGCCGCCTCCCCCGCCGTGGGCGCAGAACAAGTCGGCCGCGGCCATCGAGGCCTCGTCGGGCCCGCTCGCCGCCGCGGCCTCCCGCCTCTCCGCCCGCTCCCGTGCGCTCCCCTCGTCCCGCGACTTCCACTTCTACAACAACTTCCCGGCATTCAAATCCCCCGTCGGCGCCGCGGCCGCCAAGGCCGACGCCTCCCTCGGCGTGCTCGGCGTGGCCCCGCTTCTCCCGACGCGGCAGCAGCAGCCGTTCCCCGGGGGCGGCGACCTCGACGACGCGCACGACTGGCTCGTCGCCCTCAACGACGACCTGCTCGAGCGGTTCGGCGCCTCCACGGATGACTTCAAGGCGCTGCGGGAGAAGGAGGAGGCCTCCGGGCGGAGGGCGGCGCCTGATGCTGGGGACGGGGACGGGTTCCAAGTGGTGTGCGGGAAGAAGAAAAAGAAGGTGGGCGATGTGGGTGAGGAACGCGTTGGAAGAGTTGGGGCGTTTGGGGGTTCTGGCTCTGTGAAGATGGTCACCAAGGACAAGGCGACCGCGCCGGGGGTGAAGGCGAAGGTGCCCTTCCACATCCGAACCATCCCAAGGCCGCAGGATGTGCACCGCATTGTGGTGGACAACTCCAGCAAGCCGTTCGAGCATGTCTTGCTTGAGCGCAGCGAGGATGACCCTCGTTTCGTGCACCCATTGGTTAGTGTTTCACTGCACAATTTTTGTTAATCTCACATCAAAGCAATGCGACTTTCTTAATATCTGATTCTCACCCACTGAGTCACAGAAATAATCTTTGGGAATACTGTTTCTATTTTGTGTTTGATATAACTAATTTAAAGACAGATTAAAGATGTAGAGAAGCACTTTTCTGTTTGGTAGCGTGTACATAGGATCAATGGGTTTTACATG
The DNA here is from genome assembly GCA_904845875.1 of Miscanthus lutarioriparius. Lineage (NCBI taxonomy): Eukaryota > Viridiplantae > Streptophyta > Magnoliopsida > Poales > Poaceae > Miscanthus > Miscanthus lutarioriparius. Next base: position 96,003,350 of record CAJGYO010000001.1, on the reverse strand, counting down.
TGTCTGGTGATGGATCATGTGAAAATGTGTATCATCCATATAGTTGAGAATCAATGCAACATTATCACGAATCGATTGTGCTTTGTTTTTATGGAAATACAATGGATTTCAAAATAGTGCGTGTTTGGGTGTGTGTATGTGTGTGGGGTGGGGGGGATCATTCAATCCATTCCTGGCGACTTGATAGGATTCAAAATCCATGCATGCAGAAAATCTCCTCACCATGGCATCACAATTTTAGCATCAGCATTAGAGAAGTATATGCTGTTGTCCATGTTCTGCATTTGTATATCAAATGTACAAAACAATTTATTTGCATGCATGTCCTGTGTTTGCAGGAAAAACTCCCTGTTGAACAACTAATCAGCAGAAATGTTCTTGATAGTGAGCCAGTAAAGCCACCTGCTTTAGATGACACTCCTTTTACATTTGTTGAAGACCTGAAAACCTTGGAGGTGCTAGCCACAAAGCTGAAGGATGCAACTGAGTTTGCTGTAAGTGTGCTTCTTCCTTGTTGATGCCTCAAATAGATCAGTGATTGTGACAACTGCATGTCACACAGTTAACTTAGATATATAGATATAAATGTCATCATGCTTTGTGTCAAGTATCAACTGAGATTAGGAATTTGAAGGTAGCATTGTGTGTCATCATACTTGTAAATTCTGGCTGTTGAACATTAATTTCTGTACTGGTGCTATCATGTGCATTGAGAATTTCTGTTTTGTAAGTGTACATTGAGAATTAAGGGTCAGTCTGCACCAATGCACTAACAACCTAATGTCGGTGGATGAACGCCAGTGGCGAAGCTTCACACAAATGTTAAGAGGGGGCCACTAGTGCTAAAAGAGCTAGCTTAGCAGTGTTCAAGCATGATTAAATACAGAACTAAAAAAGGAATATGGAAAATTACCGGGGGGGGGGGGGGGGGGGGGGGGGGCATGGCCCTTTTGGCCTCAATGAAGCTCCCCCAGTGATGAACGCCAACAGATCAGCAAAAGCTAGCTTAGAGTTCAACGGAAGGGTTCAGATGATTAGAACTTGCTCTTAGGGATGCAAAGCACACAGGGAGTTAACCAGGTTCGGGCCCCCGATGAGGGTGATAACTTTATGTTCTGGGTAAGCTGGAGCCCTTTGCTACTCTACTGTTCAATGCTTCAATCCCTTACATGGGAGTGGAGGCGGCCTTTTATACCCTGAGCTCACCCTCCACACCAGCGCGCGCGCACACACACACGCCCTCATGGAGCCCCAGGGGGCCACACACCGTACTCTGGCTGAAACGCAGTGCTGCTTCTCACCGTCAGCCCAACTGCCCCCCACACCTCAGCATTGGCACCAGGAAAATGCGATGGGTTGGTGCGCCGTCAGACCCAGCGCACGCCCCTTGACGTGACTGGGGCGGCCAATGATGACGGCGTCTGCCCCCGCGCCGCGTGTGCCTCAGCCTTTCCATCTCATTTAATGCGCACAGCCCTGGGCATGGGGGTGCAGTCAGGGGTAATGCCAAAATGGCCGAGCACCTTCCCAACGCCCTGTGCAGGTGCGTCCCATTGCCGCCCAACAGCTGCTCGCCCGACTAGGCTCGGAACCTGCTTGGCTGGGACACAAGTGCCAAGCACTCCAGCTTCCTGCAGGTGACCAGGCGCTGAGGGCCTCGTCTGGTCTTCCTCGGTTTGACCACTACACTCCTGTTCATCGTCCGGGCCTTAGTGGGCCAGCCGCCGGTTAAGAGGCGGCCATCATGGCCCATCATGTGCCTGGCAGGATGCCCGATCCTGTGGGATTTCACACATATCAATTGTTGGATGGATGCAACAGATCAGCCATCAAATTCAAACTACTGTTCTTAATCATCAGTACTGTGGTGAATATGATGGATCCTAGTACAGTAATGTCATATCTGCTGCCAATTTAGGGCTTGGGCATTTTAATGTGCAGAAAGTGGTTAGATATATTGTTGTCCATTATCTTCTTTGCTTGTCTAGATTCCTTGGCAGTTTGTTAGTTCTACTGTCTTATCACTCAAAAATACTTTGGTTGAATTTCTCCATTTATTGATGCATCACATTTTCTAGAAGAGATTTCTACTCTATATGTTAAACATAATATTTGGAAATTACATGCACTCCTTTTTTCTCTATGTTGCTGTGGTAAAAGTTATTTCTTTGCGTGATTATGCATCTATGCACTGAGCACTGTTTATTAACTAAAATATTTTGACCCTGTCTCTGATCATTTCAGGTTGATTTGGAACACAACCATTATAGGACGTTTCAGGGTTTGACATGCTTGATGCAGATTTCAACAAGAACAGAGGACTTTATTGTTGACACTCTTAAGCTTCGTAAATATCTTGGTGATTATCTAGGAGAATTTTTCAGAGATCCAACCAAGAAAAAGGTGCAATATGCTCCCTTTCTATACATTTATGTTTTGTAATGTGTCTAAAACTGTAGTTTCTTATTGGTCTTATGACAAATAGGTAATGCATGGCGCAGGTCGTGATATTATATGGCTTCAGCGAGACTTCAGCATATATGTGTGCAACCTTTTTGACACAGGCCAGGTATGGTGCACACAGCACGATTGTGTCCATAGTTCATACATTTCGCTTCTGTTTCTTTTACTTTACATTTTTTTTGTCATACTTAGTCATCATCTTAATGTTTTGTTAACTGAAGCTTGATCTTTTCCTTCAACTTAAATAGGCTTCAAAGGTCTTACAGATGGACCGTAACAGCTTGGAGCATCTTTTGCACCATTTCTGTGGAGTAACTGCAAACAAAGAGTGCGTGATTCTGTTTACCTCCTTAATGCTTCTAGTTTACAGGTTCCATACTTCCATGTCATGGGAACTTTAAAGCAAGATATACATTTTCCTGCAGATACCAAGCTGCAGATTGGAGATTGAGGCCCCTTCCTTATGAAATGATCAAGTACTGTGCATTGATACTCTTTGATATGATGTATTTTTAATATTTCTTTTTATCATTTTCCGCCCCCACTCCAGAGAATAATTTCCACCAAGTGTATCTCATTGTGATTGCTGTGTGCAGATATGCTAGAGAGGATACACACTATCTGCTATATATATATGACCTGATGAGATTGAGACTAGTGAATGAGTCATCAGGTGAAAATGATCTTCTTTTAGAGGTAAATCTTTTTTTCATTAGTGCATTTTCCCTCTTCCCTGTCTATTGTCCAACTTTACCAGACTTGCTCAGTATTCTCTTCCTCTGGTGTTCTCCCCTAGATTAATGTAGAGCACTGGAGCAGCTAGCTCTGCAATCAATTGTCTATATTAGCAGGGTGGACATTTCTTTTATTTTTTCTATTTCATATGTAAATTACTAAATTTTACTGTTTATTAATCTGTGAGATAAGTGTAGTAGGCCCTATTGTATGAAAAAGATGGAGCATGTCTTATAATAAATTAAGATTCACGTCTTACTTACCTGAGTTGTTGCATCTTCGATGTGTGTTTTTATATCTTATTTACTGATTTGGACACTGAGCACATGCATTTTTTCTCATTCCACCCTTATTGCTTACAGATTCACTTTTTCTGCGTGTGTTACACAATGGTCATACATCATATGGGCAGGAGCAACTAAACTGATGTTTCTTTAATTACTGCAGGTTTGCAAGCGCAGCAATGAAATTTGCTTGCAACTATATGAGAAGGAGCAGCTGACTGATACATCATATCTACATATACATGGGTCTGTATTGTGCTTGCTTTAATGCAGCTTTATTCAATAGATTACAAAATCTGTTGAAGTTTTGTAATATTAGTGTATTCAATTGCAGGTTGAAAGAAAATGAGCTGAATGCAAGACAGCTGTCAGTTCTTTCTGTAAGTACATTATTCCTCCTTTTCAGGGCTTCATACTGGCGTTAACCAGGGTGCAACATTGCAAGTTTAAACAATTTACTTGTAATAGCAAAAAAAAAAAAAAAACATTCTATTACTCGTCATCTAATTTCTTTTCCTTTTCCCTTCCAGAGTCTATATCGATGGAGAGATGGCATTGCCCGTGCTGAGGATGAGAGCACTGGCTATATATTACCCAATAAGACTCTACTTGAGATAGGTTTATTACTAATCTCAACTTATTTAGTTGTATTGCTTTGCTTGCCTTGGCTAATAACTTTGCCCTTGGTTTTTGGATTTATAGCAAAGGAGATGCCTGTGACAAGTGGGAAGTTAAAAAGAATTGTTAAATCAAGAAATTTGTTTCTTGAGCGCCATCTCGGCCATGTTATTAACAATATAAGGGATGCCATAGCAGCTTCTGGTGCTTTTGAAAGTGTAGCGGATCAGCTGAAGAAGGGAAAGCTGGAAGAGGTTTGTTATCTGATTTTAATTTAACATCTCTTCCACTTTACTATGAGGTTTCTATTCAGTTTGCTGGATTTCATTTGAACTGCAAATATGGTTTTCTGCAGTTAACAGTGGCAGATGTGAAGAACAGCAGTGAGGACATTGAAATGATTCCTGCTGTTGATGTTGATAACATTGAAGATCCGAATGATAAATCTGCTGTAGTTTCTGCAGTGATTACAAATGTTGGTGCTGCTCCCTGTATGGGGACTATTACAAGCGAAGCTTCTTTGGGTAATATGCATTTAGAGGACGTTTTGCCTGAAACAAAGGACTCGGGTACTTCATCAGGGTTTACTGTGCCGGCAGATACGGAAAAACTGAGCAATGACCAGCAGCAAGTAAGAAAAATCATTTTACATATGTGCCTCTGTATTTCTAATCTTGTATTTAAACAGTTGAATTATCCAGGCAGCAAAGGCTATTGTTCAAGTATCAAAGAGGCCTACAGCTTTTGGAGCTCTGTTTGGAAAACCGGCTGCTGGACGAAGGCCAGATCTTTTCCTAGGGTTTTCAAATGTTCAGGTATTATCTGTTGTACATTTTTCTCTATCAGAACTGTTGATCTCAGTGGTGATGGTATTGAAACCTTGTATCTAGGAAGATGCACTTTCCATGAATTGAATTACTGCCTGGTTCTGAAATACTGCTGAAAAACATTAAGTGCATCGCTAGAGTTTTGACATGCGTATTTGCAACTCTTTGATGAGCATGCATCAGCACAACATAGTAGAACCTGGGATCGTTGAGTTCATTGATCAGTGATATGCTGGCTTTATTAACTTTGTTTTGCTGTTGTATTAAAGTTGGCATATCGTACAACTCTAGTAGCTTTCGATATGAAATGCTTGATGGCCACGGTTGTCCTGACTTGCGTTGTTTGTGTGACTTCAGGGTAAGACTAAGGTGGACAAGATAGCGTCTTCCGTGGTACTTCCTTTTCATCATTTCTCTGGTGGTGCAAAACCTTCATCAGCCATCCTTCCAGCAAAAGAATCTTTGCATTCTGAACCAGAAAGCATCCAACACAGTGATCCAGCTTGTCAGTTGGAAGAAGTGATACAGTTGGACATGGAAACAGACGAGCCACAACCACCAGAAAATGGCAACGAGGATGGACACTGTGAGACTGAAGACACTGAGATGTCAAAGTCCCCTTCAGATGACCCCTCTGGTACCGAGCAACGATTCCAAACACTCAACGAAGAAAGAAACGTTCAGCAGAATCAGAAGACACCTCAAGAATTCGAATTTAGTGTTCCGGTGGTGCCTTTTGATTATGCCGAAGCCAGAAAGAATTTCGTGTCTAGTGAGCCTAAAGCTGAGAGGAGAAAAGATGATGCGGTTGCAAGGGCTATAAATACGGACTCTGGAGATAAGCAGATAGCTTCAAAAAAGCCAGGTGGGGGAGAGAACGAGGGAAATTTCCAGCATCCACGAAGACGGCAGGCTTTTCCGCCTTCAGGCAATAGAAGTGCTACATATCACTAGTAAGTTGAGATGTATAACTAACGAAATTGGATTATTCCAAAATTATGGGTAAAAGAGTACCCTAAAAGGGTAGCACGCGTTGTATGTTCTATTTGTATTTGGACTGGGGATATCTCACGCAGACAAAACTTGTTATCTGGCCCTTCCATCATGGCTCATGAGAGAAACCGCCGAGACTGCTACTGCGCTGCGGTGTCCTGATGTGTTGCTAACATGAACATGCTAGGTGACTACGAGAACAGTGTTAGGTATTGCATTATTTTTTAATATGTTTGGAACATGAGAATGCCCTGGTATTTCAGTAGGATGTACATTTCACAATGTTTTCTGCACAATTATTGTCATGTTTTTGCTTTTGAACTCCAGGGTCCTGTTTTGGTACCACTCTACAATTTTGCCTTGTTTGTTTCGCTGAAATTTGGTTGCTGTTATGTTGATTTATAGTGAGAGGAAAACACCGTTCTTCACTAAAAAAGTACAGCTGAAAAACAGGGCCTCCTAAACTTCTTTCCAAACGTTCACCCTATTTCTGAACAGGATCCATTTGCTCTCCATCCTGGTTCATTCTTAGTACTCTAATTTGTGCTATCGCCAGGATCCATTTACTCTCCACGCCGGTTCATTCTTAGTACTCTGATTTGTGCTATCGCGGTGTGCAGAATTTGACCCACATGAATCATATAGCCACTCTTTTTGAAACAGAGGGAGCATGCTATGAGCCATGAATCATAGCATGAAAAAACTGGGGCACTCTAGGGATTTTCGACGCACCATGGTGATGTGCTAAGGTCTACCTAGCCCGTTTGATTCGAGGACAAACTGAGATAAGATGGTTCCGTTCTTCTCCCTCTATTTCAATAATAAGTCATTCTAATTTTATCGGAGAGTTAAATCATCTCAAGTTTGACCAATATTATAAAGAGAATTATAAAGATTTATGACTTCAAATAGATATGTTATTATAAAAATATATTTAATGAAGAATCTAATAATACTTATTTGATATTATAAATGTTATTGTTTTAATATATAAATTTGGTCAAACAAATCATTTATAATTTAGGATGGAGGGAGTAGTAGTTTTCTAGCATATAATTATACTATATCTGTATTTGGTTAAGAGGATGGAGTCATCTCTGTTTTGCGCAATGTTTAGTGGAGCCCCTCGCCTTACCTGACACAGTACTCTATAGCGGCAGCTGGCTGCTGCTGCCCTTCTCCGAAAGAAAACTAGCCGAAGGGAAACGTAGTCGAGCCGAGCCGAGTCAGCTGAGGGAGGTCAACCACCTTTCGCTTGACGCCAGCAGCGATCTCGATCTGCGGAGAACTGCAACAACCTGACAATCTCTCGAGTTCTTCATATCCTTTCTCCCAACGGCATCCATTCAGCCCTTGGGTGATCACTGATCAGGCATGGCCATGGGACTGGGAGGCCCCTCCTGGCCGAATTTGCAGCGCCTGGTGCGGCGGAAGCCGGCGACGGCGAGCGCCGCTGGCTGGGCCGAAGACGCCGACAGGGGAGGTGGCCAGCGCCTCGCCAGGACGCTATCTGTTCCCCACCTCACCGCCATCGGTACGACGCAGGGTTTGGACTTCAGTTTTAGCGGGCATGGAGGGTTGTTGTGCTTTCACTGAATCTACTACTCTCTCATATTTAGACAATGCAAGATGTGCCTCACTTGAATATACATACGTACATGATCCTCAGGTGTCGGTTCGACGATTGGCGTCGGCATCTATGTCCTGGTTGGAACCGTGGCTCGTGAGCACACCGGGCCAGGCCTGACGCTCTCCTTTCTGATAGCTGGCGTCGCCGCGGCGCAGTCAGCATTGTTCTATGCCGAGCTATCCTGCCGTTTCCCTTCGGCAGGGAGTGCCTATCACTACTCCTACATCTGCATTGGAGAGAGGTACATGGGCAAATGCACATTGGCATCGGTTTCTTGCTAGTTCCCCCTATCTGCCTTAGCCTTACTTGGTGCATGACCACTAGTATCCATCATAATTAAGGAGGAACCGTGGGTTCCTCGCTCACCTTAACCTTTTGCTCTTCTTCATGACAAACTCCGGCAAATTATGCCCAGTGTTGCTTGGCTGATTGGGTGGGCCTTGATCCTAGTACACCATCGGGGGATCGTCAGTGGCACGTGGCATGTCGCCAAACTTGGTAATGCTATCCATTAAGTTATCTCTTCGGAGAAGTGATCTTTTCATAACAATGTCATCAGTATCCTTTTTTCAGGCTCTATTTTTCGGTGGCCAAGATAAGTTGCCGTTCTTTCTAGCACAAGTGCATGTCAAAGGGCTTGACACCCCACTTGATCCATGTGCTGCTATTCTTGTCCTGATAGTTACTGCATTACTCTGTCTGGGAATTAAAGAGGTACTAGCACTGAGCCTACAACTTGTCTTGGATTCTACAATCTTTTCAGCTATGCAGTTACATGAACCTCTGTGGTGTGGATTCTACAATCTAGGTTTTTCTTTTGTGTGTTAGTGCCCTTTCTAGACACAAGCACATTTATTCATCAGATAAATACAGATAGTAAGATATGCCACGCTCTTTTGTGCTGTCATTTGTGCTCCAGTATAGATTAAAATGTTTCTCGTTCTATGAAATTATGACCACTTGTTCTGGGGTTCTAGAGTTGTGGCTACTTTCAACTTAAAATAATACACTAAAGTATGAGTTATGTCCTCATCAGAGCTCATCCGTGGAAGGCATCATCACCACTGCAAATATCATAGTGATGCTCTTTGTCATCTGTGCTGGTGGATGGCTAGGATTCAGGAATGACTGGATTGGTTATAAAGTGCCAGAAGGGTATAGTAAAATTTCTTGATTCATATAACCGAATCAATACATTGAACCCCCATTTGGATTTTGAAACTTATTTGGCTGGTACACAGTTATTTCGCTAATGGTGTCAGCGGAGTTCTCTCTGGATCAGCAACCCTCTTCTTCGCATTCATTGGCTTCGACACAGTTGCTAGTACGGCCGAGGAGGTTAGCTTACATTCATGTACAAAATGTAATTTGTGTTCCTGTAAATGCTGCTCCAGTTTGTGTGCAGTTGCATGATCGCCTTTAATTGGGTTTGTCAAAGTGATTTCCAGGTGAAGAATCCTCGGCGTGATCTTCCATTGGGAATGGGCCTGACCTTGTCCCTGTGTTGCTTCCTCTACATGATGGTTTCTGCTGTTGTGGTCGGTTTGGTGCCGTACCACGCGATGGATCCGGACACCCCTATTTCTTCTGCGTTTGCGCGATATGGGATGCAGTGGGCCGAGTAAGTTCCAGGTTACCTTCCAGCTGAAATGCTGAATGATCCAGCTGCGATGGAGGTTATTTGCGCATCTTGTGTATTATGTCAGTTATTGAGCAATTTTTACTCCTCTGAATTGTAGGTATGTTGTTTTCCAGTGGAGCTGTTCTTGCTCTTGTGGCATCCTTGATAGGCGGTATTCTTCCCCAGGTATACTTATGAACCAAAGCATTGTCGATGTCGAGTTCCCCGTTTCATTTCACTTACTTTCCTGTTTCTATTAGGACTGAGTAAAAGAAATGCAAAAACTACTGTTTTGAAATGTGCTGGAGTTAAATGAAATATGTGAGATCGTCAATGATTTTCTAGAAAATTAAACAAAAGAGGAGCGACTCAAAGGCCAGAGCTGACACCAAGCCTGGAGGTCAACACATACCATAGCTGATGGCAGGAAATGTTACAACTGTGGGCAGAGAGGACACTTGAGCTACAGCTGTCCTTTCACAGAGAATTGTGGTGGCCACAGTGGAGCTTTCAGAGGTTCTGATGGTGGTGGCTATGGAGGATACCATGGTGTCCATGGCCATGGAGGAGACTATAGAAGCTGCAGTGGAGGCCAAGGTAGTTCCAGGACCAATGTGGCATGATGAGAAGGGCTTGGTGGCAGAACTTGTGTTCAGAAATGACATGTGGTGTTACATGACAAAAACAAATCAGCAGTCACCATCGCAAGCAATCTTATGCAACATGATCTCACCAAACACATTGAAATTGATCTGTTCACCATAAGGTAGATAGCGTGGCATCAAGACTAGAAAATATAGTCTAGTAACAATAGCCGAAAAAATGGTGGTGAATCAATATGTAACAAGGCATGCATGATTAATATATTTGCCTATCTTGAGGGTATGTTTTGATGTAATATGTAAAAGTATTAGGTACTTCCCGACGAATTCAGTTAACTACAGAGTGGAATGGTGAGAGAAGCTTACCCACAAGTTTTCCCAAACAAACTAACATAAACAAAGTAATCATTAGGTTTATTTAAAGTAGAAATGTAGCATGGTCGTCGTATATTCCATTTGAGGAAGAATCGTTTATCCAAAGTTAAACCTTGAATGGCTGACTCATAATTGTTTACATGTTGCTTTTGGTCAGCCAATTGGCAGGGATGGTAATAAGCTAATTATCATATAAAAATGGTAGCAATGCTGGATACAGAGGTACTCCAGATGATAACAGTTTCTTGATCTTTTTGTTCAGGTAAGCGTGGGAACCTTATTGGCATTTACTACGGTTGCCAATTCTGTTTTAGTAGTAAGATATGCTCCTCCGTATGAGATGCCAATGGAAGTGGCTCTTGCAGGATCATCTGAGTCACTAGCTTCATTCTCTGGGCACTTAGAGCATGAGCAAAATTCAGAAGATCCTTTTGGCAATGGTAATGAGAATAATTTTTTGTGAACTGTTAAGTTCAAGTTATAGCAGGAACTATGTTTGCCTTTTCTTAGCAAGTAACTTGCATTCACACTGTAATAAGGTGCTGGCTGAACTTTATATGTTAGCAAGTTATCTGCACCAGCAAGGCAGCAACGTTAGAAACGTGTTAGCAACTTGCATTCTTCTTCTTTGACAATGAAGCTGGCTGACACATTAGCAGCGCTTCCTTGATATATTCATTTTATTATTATTTGTAATTTGCATATGAATTGCTTGCAAGTATCTGCACCAGCAGCCCATTATTTCAGATATCATATTACGACATTTCTAGCTTTACCCTCATGATTACTGAGATGCTCGAATTCGTTTTCTGACTTTTTTCCCCCTTTGTATCTGGAATTAGTTCAAGAAGCACTTACTGTCATTGAGGTAGCCAGCAAAGTAAGGCGACAGAAAGCCATTGGAAGCATAGTATTGATATGCGTCGGAGCCATCTTTGATTTCTGCGGTTTCTGTCTCCTTTTTACCATCGTAAGTGATAAAGGTCTCCACCTCCTGTATCCCTGCAGGCACTCTTTCAAATATCTACAATGCACAACACAGCAATTGAACACTGTTCCTTGAATACCGTGACCAGAATTGCATTTTATTATTATTAGGGATTATTATTATTTTCTTTTGCCAGGAAAAAGGCAACTTCATCTGATCATGTTTTGCTTTCTATAGTTATGTGCAAACGATTGCATGCACTGTAGGTGGACTGGTAGTGTTGAGTTCTTCTATTATGCTTTTGTGCATTGGACAAGAAGAGATTTTTGGGACAAACTGGAGGTACAAGCCAAGGAACATGGACATTTAGGATTTCTGTAAAGTTGATGAACTCTGAGTGAAAAATATGGTTTTGCAATTCAATGCAATCTCAAATTAGCTCTATCTCTCCTAGGTTTCATGTGCCCGTTGGTCCCATTGCTTCCAATTTGTTGCATCATCGTCAATTTATACCTGCTTATGAACCTCGGGTAAGAAATATAGCTTACAGCCATCTTTTCTTCTGTTCATCCTTTATGCAAAATATAGCTTACATTCATTTTTTTGCACAGCCTGCTGTTGTCTGCAAGGTGTGCAAATTTCATAAGACTGTTTGTTTGATCAGCGTTTTATGAAGCCAAAGAAAATCTAACTATTTAGTTTACAATATATTGAGATGTCAGAATCTCTAGATAGCGATCTATGCTTTGTGGGAATCCTGAAGATCATCTTGACCTTAAGTTTCAACTCAAATGATTGCAGGAGTCACTGTTCACTTCTCTTGTAATCCATATTTTTCAGCTTGTTTTTTCAGTCGGAATCACCAAATCAACCGGAACAGTGTTTCGCCTTGTTTTTTTAGCGAAGCGAATGGGACCCTCGTGTTTCCATATGGCTGGTGGCTGGGGCCCTCATATACTTCTTCTATGGCCTGAAGCATAGTTCACTGGCAAGCATGGCCTACCATCGCATATCACCATTGTAGTTCAACGTTGGGTAGAGTTCTTTTGCTTTTTCTCATGGCGGCTACAGCAGCTATTTCTCAAAGATGTCTGGGGGTTTCTGATCCCTGCAATTTTGGAGGAGGACCAGGAGAATGAACAGATAGGCACATGTACGAAAGAAGTACAGAAGTGTCCAGTCTCGTATGAGCTTGTTTCTTTCTCTGGCAATTGCACAAACTACTGGAACAGTTACCTCTGTAAGTTTCTGATGTTTTTTTCCAGCCCTAGTTGGCTTGGTCGTCAATGCCGCTTTTCTCCATACGATGGTTCCGATATCACAGAGCGTCATATTGCCATGTACAGCAACAGCAAGGGTGTGCCCCTTTGTGAAATTCAGTATTGACATGGTCTTTATATGCCCCAGTACTTTATTCATGCATCCGTATCGTGTAGCATATTTTTTTTCGAAAAAAAACTATTTAGATAATAACAATCACCATATAAATAAAAACAGTAAATAAAATACAAAAAAGATTCAATTCAATTCAATTCAATTTAAAAACCAGGAAATGCAGCAGCACCCGTTTTATTAGGAGACTTTCGACCGTGTGCTACTAGTGGGCCTAACTAATAACTAGAGAAGGTGGCAACGCCAGCTGGGCAGCCCATTAACATAGCACTTGACCGACGCAGCAGTCTCACGCTCGCAATCGCAACCCGCAAGCACCATGCAGCGCGTTCAGCTTCATCCGTTTAGTCCCACCTCGCCCAGCCAAGCAGCACGGAGGCGCGGACTCAGCTATACAAGGACACCCAGGGCAACTGTCCAAAGTATACCTTTCTCGGACTTTTGGCTAAGATCAAGTGTAGTATCTGTTCTTATTAGTTTAATATCTGATATGTGGATGAATCTTTTGAGCTTTGGTCCATGTGTATTTCTGCCAAATAAGACACTTTGATAATAAATTTATCTGTTTTTTTAGTTTAATATCTGAGGGTCCACCACAATGGCAGTGGCTTGCCAGTGGGGCCCTCGTGCGTCGCCCAGCTGTTGCACTGTTGGCAGGGCCTGGCGTACCCCGACCAATTCGAAGTTAAAAATTTTTTATTACAAAAGCTGGTTGCTAGTTAAATTTGATTTACAGAGCTGGTTTGTTTAATTAAGCTTTATTTATAGTTATGTGTTTAAAAAATAAAATTTAAAATTTAGTTGTAAGAGGTGGTTAGTTCTAAGACATTTTGAAACATTAAACTTTAGTTAGCAGAGGTGGTTAGTTCTAAGATGAACTTTGTTTATCAGATCAGGTTTGCCTCACCTATATAACTTTTGGTTAACAGAGGCGGTTAGCATGTGTCACTGAGGAAATTGTGCATGGTAGTTCCCCTCGGCCCATAGTCACTGGAGAAGGAGGGCGAAATGGGCCGGATCGAAAGAAGTTGGGCTGGCCTGCTCCCAAGTGGCCCTCCCTCTTCTTCTTATCCCCTCTTTGCTTATCCAAGGAACCCACTCCATTCCGTCCGTCCGTCCATCCGCCATGGCGATCGCCACGCTGCTGAGCTCCTCCTTCGCCATGCCCGCCGCCGCCCGTAGGGCCTCCTCCGCCTCCTTGGGCTTCGCCACGTCGCAGCTCGCCGGCCTCTCCCTCTCCCTCTCCGCCGGCGCTGCAACTCCAACCGCCGTCGCCCTCCTCCCCAAGAGGCAGCAGCTCCAGCCCATCGTCGCGCGTAAGTCTTCGATTTCGATTTCCTTTGCTGTTGTTTCCTTGTTCGTTTGCCTCCCTTGCTGTACGAACGAGCCGTCAGCTTTTGTGGTTGCTCCGGTCTTATCTGAATCTTCAGCCGTCTTGGCTGTTCCATTCTTCTCCGCCTCTGCTAGTAATTGATTCAGCTAATCTTCAGAAGTTCAGAGCATTCTTTTAAGATAAATTGGCATCTGATTGATTGACGAGATGATGAAATGTGCTGTGTGTGTTCAGGGCGTGTGTGCCCGTTCACGGACAAGAAGACGAACCGGGCCAACAAGGTGTCCTTCTCCAACCACAAGACGAAGAAGCAGCAGTTCGTGAACCTGCAGTACAAGAAGCTGTGGTGGGAGGCCGGCAAGCGCTTCGTCAAGCTGCGCCTCTCCACCAAGGCCCTCAAGACCATCGAGAAGCACGGTCTCGACGCCGTCGCGCGCAAGGCCGGCATCGACCTCAACAAGAAGTGAGAGCAGCCAAAACTAGTGGTGTGGCACTAGCTTAGCATTCACATTCATGGGGTCGTCTCGTCTGCCTGCTTCCTGCTGTTCTTTCCCAATCATATTGTATTTCCTTTACTTTCATCCCCAATTTGTTTTGTGTACCGTATTGGCGGATCGAGGTTGCACATATATGTTTTTGGTCTCGTGGTGGGAGCTAAGGTTTCCTCCCCTGAATCAATCACAGAAAGTTAAGTAACCTGGAATCTCACTCAAATTCACTGCCGATGAAGTAGAAATGAAATTGAAATTTGAATGAATTGTTGTGCATCCTGCTTCCGTCCCAAGAGAGGAGATTGTGTTCTGGCACATGCTTGCAGTCTGCACCTTACCTTCCATAGTTCCATTCCATCCCACCATGCATCATATTCCTGCTGGGATGATGGCTACCTCTGCAAGCAGCAAAAGAGGATGCATGCAATGTAGCCAGGATTAGTTGAGGTGGAGGAGAGATTTTGTGGGTGGCCCATATCTAATGGCGGCATCGCAGTCAGTACCCTTTTGTATCCTCTCCTTGCGGTCTTCATCGATCAAGTGTAAGGAAGGGAATGTTTGCTGTTCCTGGCAAAAAAAAGTTTTCTCGAACATGCAGGAAAACTGCGCGTCAATTCAAATACTGGAACGACTGAATAATACCAGAAGAAAACAGGTCCAATTCTTCAATTTAATCAGTAGCCTCCCCCTAAAGTGGAGTATGACTGGATCACTGGAGTGGACAGTAATAAGATGCATGGAAAGTTGTTTTAGTTCTTTTAAAAGGTTTTATTTGTGTTTTCATAATTTGGTCATATGCCTCTCTGCCTCTGGCCAACTACCTTGGCAATCCTTACACGCATATGGTCCATCGGATTTTTTTTTGGTTGTATATAAACAAATGGCACTCCTCTCATGGTGGCTACAGCATCTGTTCATGGATGGTTAGGGCTTTCTGATTCCAACAGATTTGCACAAGGAACGGAGGCGCCTGTACTATGAAGATCTGAGGAGTGAGGATAGGCAGACACATTTGTAAACACAACCACCCACTGTATAACGGGTTGTCACTGCACACTTGTGATTCTGTGGACTGTGGTGCCAGAAGAAAATCACACTGTCACAGGACGGAAAAGGCTGAAGGCAGTAACCGCGACGATTCTTTCCCCCGATGCCCCTCAAGTTCCGACGCGCGTTACGGTTCCCTCTCGCGACTCCGCCCGTCCGCCGCCGCCCTCTCGCTCCTCCGCCAGGCCGCGTCCTGCCCCTTGGTCAGTTCGTCGTGCAAACTACGAAGTGGAGGAACCGCACCGCACGCCAGTGTCGTGCATTCTTACGGCAGCAACCTTTTCAAAGTTCCTTGCCACACGGCATTTGGTGGGCTTTCGATCTATTGCTTCTGATTTCCACTCCCATTTGTCTTAAGGAAGAGGAAGATGGATAAAACAACCAAGTCGATATCCTCGTCTTGCAACAACGACGATGGAGTAGTACCAGAAGAAACAGGGATGGACAAAGTATTGTCTGATCTACATGCGCTCAAGAAGCTATACAGGCTGCTTCAAAGGTTAGATGAGACGTCCAAGGCCCTTATGAACAAGTTGCTTGATGATGCTCTCCTGAGGCAGGCAAAGGCTCTTACTACCGCTTCTGATTCGGTGATTACGTTTTCTCTTGGTTTGACGTCTCCAAAGAAAACAGATCAAGCAAGTTCATCATTTCTTAACAACAAAGGAGCAGAGATGGAACAAATTTTGTCTGATCTGGAGGCGCTTACGAGCCTATACAGGCTGCTTCACAAGGGTCCGGCTCCGGCAGATGAAAATTTAGATGAGGCATCCAGGGCTCTTCTGATGAAGATACTAGAAGATGCTACCCAGGAGGCTGTCCGGAGGCAGGCAAAGATGCTATCAGGCTCTCTAGTGTCCCCTGCGCTAGAGAGAGAGAGAGAGAGAGAGTTGTCCACGCAATCAGACTGCCGGACACGGCATGCCGATCCGCGCCCGAGGCCAGTGGCCTCACCCAGACCAAGCCTCCTGGCCAGTGAGCCATCGCGCCGGCTAAACCTGCAACATTCTACAGTATCACGCCGATCCGGCCTGCACGTCGACGCCCATCACCATGCACCGGAAGAGCCTCTCCTTGCTCGCCTCGCTACCAACCGCTCGTCGAGAACCGCCTTGCCGGCACGACACCGTCCAAGCCAAGAGCAGTTGCACTCCAGCCTCAGCCTCCACCGTTTCCCTGTAGCTGGAACGTCGAGACATGGCACGGTGGCCGGAGGTAGTACTCGGCTTGCCGATCGCCGCCGGGACAGCATCCGTCGCAGCTCCGTCCGTGGTGACCGGTGTTCGCTGGAACGCAGCAGCAGCAGCAGCAGCTGGCGTTCCGTGTCTCTGGGGCCGTCGTCAAGGCTGCATGGCCGTGCTACCCCGCGGCACGTGGGAGCGGAGAGCTCCTCCTCGGTGCGTCTCTTCGAGAGGTTGGACTCTGGGTTGTCCCTGAGCATGACGTCGCGTCCTGGCGTGGAGCGTGGACCAAGCAGCACTCTTCTCACGGAGCGCTCCCTACGACGCCGATTTGCAGTAGAAGGGAAGACATCGCGCGGGAGGCAACAAGGCAGCGACGTTTCCAGCGCGGACATGTACAGCAGCAGCATGTCCAGCGGCAGCAGAAGCTCATCGGGCGCCGCCAGCCTGTCTGCCTCCACGAGCTTGACGGCGTCTCCAGCGCCGCGTGCTTTTGCTAGTCCCTACTACTACTCGCCGCCGGTGACGGCGCCACGGGGCATTGCGCCGCCGGTGTGCGCACCTCAGGTGTCGCGCTCAATGAGGAGGCGACGTCGCCAGGAAATCCTCGAGAAGCGGGTGGCGCGGCTGCGGATGCTCAAGGACAAAATCGCCACGGTCTTCCATCACCGCCACGACCATCACCACCACCACCACCACCTCGGGGGCGGCCAGGAGGCCGGCCCCTCGTCCAGGAGCGTCGTCCGCGGCGCGGGCCACCTCAACTCGCCGTGGCAGTACCTTACGAGCATGTTCCACCGCGCGAAAGGGAAAGACAAGAACACTAGGGGCCGGACGGTGGTAGGCGTGCCGGAGAAGAGGCGCGGCGGTGGCGGGAACATGCACGCGCTATTCGATGCGGTGCGGCGGCAGTTGAAGGGCAAGCGGAGGGCACCGGCAGGCATAAAATATATGTAGCTCTGAGGAGGGCAAACTGAGGAGGAAGGCCAGCCGGGTGCGGGCCAACAAGATGCATTGGTGCATGGCAGCGGCTGAGGCATGGCAGGGGTGACGGTGGGCAGTAGACCACGGCGCCGTTTAGGACATGGAAAGGCAGGGTGGCTGTAGTAGGTCTTGTTACTTACTTATTGCCACCCCACATTCACTTCCGGTAGTTTCATGCGCTCACAACAGTTTGTGAGAGCACCGACGCCAAAAGTTTGTTGTGAGTTCCGAATAATCCCATTTTTGAGATGTAGCCTGTGGGTGTTTCACTGTTAATAAGTATATGCAGCTCTGATATACCCTCTTCGCTCTAAAATAAACAACTTTCTGTAAATTTTCAAATAGATTAAAGACACTGGCAAAATACGACAGTTATTATTTGTATGCGGCATGATTAGCTTCCGCATTAGAAGACACTCTTATAACGCCACAGCGACGTTCCTTCGCGGAAGTTGTGCGTGAGGGCAAGACCATGGCGGAGCAAGCAGGCAATGGAGGAGGGTTTGGAGAGCGAGGAGGAGGCAGAGGTGCGGGATTTAACCCCGGTTTCAACCCGGGATTTAATCCAGGGTTCGGGGGAAGTGGTCGTGGACACAGTTTCCACCCGCATGGTCGAGGTCGTGGTCACGGCGCATATGGAGGTGGGCATGGAGGGTATGGCGGCTATGGCAACGGATATGGCCATCATGGACAAAGACGTCGGCCTTACTTTGGTGGAGGCGGATCTGGCGGTGGGCGCCGCCCTTGGTCCGGCAGGGCATTCCAATCATCTGCCTATGGGGCTGTTCAATTATGGTGGCGCCAACCCTAACCAAAGAACAGCAGGCGGCGGGGGGCAACCTCTCGGGAAGAACCTCTTGGGGCACCTTCTTCTCGAACGCTGGGCCCCTCAATGGTGAACGTGGGGGCTCCATCCCGTCCATGGGGAGGGTCCCAGCAATGGGGTGGGTGGGGGGTTCATTCCCTCAATACCGCAAACGAGGGGGGGCTCACACCCGCTTGGTTCCGGCTCAAGGGGGGCACCCCGAGTCTGCTGCACCATGGGGGCAGTGGGGGGGGTGGTCATTCCCCCGGCTTCGCAAGCTGCAGCCACATGCGACAAAGGAGGTCAGAAAGGCATTGTCCCACCGAATGCAAATGCTTCTAAAGTAAATGTCGAGGTACCGGAGTCATAAAAAATGTAGGGAAAAAGAAGGGTACACCGCTTTGTTTGTTATCATTGCCACACTAAAGGTCATACCATTCATGAGTGCACTACGCTTTTATGTTGCAATATATGTTATGGTGACCATGTTACTAAGTTGTGCCCAAATATAAAGAAAATGAACGCAACAACTATCCCTTGTGGCTATGTCAGAAGGTCCGGGGTTCTATTTTATACCGGTCAATGAAAATCCTAAGGTCATTGTAGAGGAAAAGTGTAACATCCCGCCAAAGGCATGATACTCATACCAATAAGTTGCAACTTCTTTTATGCTTCTCTGCAAATAACTCCGAATTAAGCGTGCTTAGCTTTGAGGCGATGGGTGACCGACCGGAAGTTCTTCCCGGTGTGCATGTAGGGACAAAAGAAAAGAGAATGTATTGGTCTCCGTGAGGGCGATCTATGTCCTAGTTTTTGCCAGATTATCGGGCCCGCCACAGAGGTGGGGCGTTAAGGTCATACCATTCATGAGTGCACTTCTTGCAGCTTTTATGTTGCCGGCGTATGTTATGGTGACCATGTTGCTCGACACACCTGACGTGGTGCCGCAATTGATCGATAAGGAGTCCGATCTCTTAAGGGGTGAGGATGTAACACCCTAGGCTTAACAGATTAATAGGATACCATACCAATAAGTTGGCTCTACAAATAACTCCAAGGTTAAGCGTGCTTGGCACCGGGGTTCTAAGTTCTTCCCCATACCAGTGAGGACAAAGTGAAAAGACCCTGAGGTCATATCCTAGAGAAAAGTCTTCTACCTCTCGAGGAGGCGGGACGTTAAAAAAAGTCTTCTACTGTGTGTGTTGGAAGGTTCAATTCTCACGAAATATTGTTAGCAAAGTGGAACTAGAAAATCTACTACCTGGCAAGACCAAGTGGGTGATTGAGGAGAAAGGCAAGGATGCCTTCACCACTAATTTTCCTTCCTCTGACCTTTTGGACACTATGGTTTACTGGGGCCCTATGGTTACAAAAACTGTGAAAGGCAAAATTCAATTTGAAAAGAGCATGGAGGAGGATGTTTACAAGTATGAGATTGAGAAGGTCTGGGTGCAGTTTAGGGGGCTACCTAAGGAATTTAGGGAATTCCCCATTATCTGGGCAATTGCCTCTATCCTAGGTGTCCCAAGAGCTGTGGATACTAAATTCATGAAGAAATTTGGAAGAGCAAGAATGAAAGTAGCGGTGCTGGATTCCAACCTCATCCCAGTCTTTGTGGATGTGGTCATTGGGGACTATGTTTACCAGCTACACTTTGGGGTGGAGTAGGGTATGCCTGATGGTGAGCCAGAGCTAATTGATCTAGACTCTACCATGGAGGATGATGACCCTAAAGGGAAAAAACCAAATAAGGACAAAACTAATGGGAAAATGGATATTGATGGAGGTAAAGAGGGGGATCATGTACCTAACAATGATGCTGGTAATCAGCTACCAGCCGCTGGTGCTGTTGCTGATGCTACACAGCAACAAGCAAAAGGGGCTGATCCAATGCCCTCTCAGGGAAAGCCAGTGAAAGATCCTAACAGACTAGTGATTGTCCTTTCTCAGAATGTGAATGCAAATGGGGATGATCAGTGGAAGGCTAAATTGATGCCCCCTCAAACAGACTCCAGGAACCTCAATAATTTGAAAGCACATAAGGGTGGGACAGTGTCTCCTTCGAGATCAAGCAAGAGGACTGCAGCAACTGCGGATCAGGATTCCGTGGACAAGGCAACAAAGCTGAAGGCTAAAAGGAACATGGATACTACACCAGACAAAGGTACTCTTTAGGGGAACGCACTGGCTTCGACAGTGGGCAAGATTGCAGCGGCATGATGATCAGCGGGATCAGCTGATCCTAGTTGGACAGCACCTAGAATCGTCAGCTTCGTAGTTTTTTAGTTCAAATGAATGGTTATCTACAAGACGTCTTGGTTATGTTTAGTCTAAACTTTATTTTGTTTCGGTTACCAGTGTGGCTGGCGGCAAAGGTGTTGTTTTTGAAGTCTGTGTGTGTGCTTTTGGGCGAGACGTTGTAATAATTGGCCTGATTCTATCAGTTGATAGATGAAGCCGGGCATAAACTATCCATTATCTAAAAAAATAAAATCTTGATTTTTTTAGAACAAATTTTAATCCTCAAAAAAAGATGGAGGAGGGGCCGTGGAGTACTAGCGCTGGACTGGGCTCCCTCCACCGCAGCGCAACGACTTCGACGTCCATCTGGTAACAACGATTGTCTCGATTGAAAGCTTGGCCTATTCCTTTTGCTGCAATGAAAAAGATGGGCCAGGACGTCCAATCTCCGCGAGAAAGCGATTGTTTTCACTCGTTGGCTTTTGCTGTTTGTCACCGACAAGTTTCTTTTTCCTTCCCCAGAAATACATCGCTGGTGTGATCTGTGATATGCTTGTCCTCAATTGGTGTCGTTGCCCTGCCGATGGTAAAGGAAATGAAGCCCATGCCATGTTTTATACCATCTCCACACCTTTTTCGCCATTTGGATGCCATGTTCACTCAGGTAGACCATATATAACTAATCAGGCGAAGGCCATAATAATCTGCATAAAGCCCCTTCCATTCCATTACTGTTCTGTGTATGAGATGATCAGTAGGAGTATCTCCCTAATTCTCATTCAGACTTGTGTCAATTTATGAACCAAAATTGGCTTGGACCGCTTGATGCGTTTCAGATCTTTTCTATACATACATACGAAATGGGTCAACGGCATGTAACTTGTTTGATCAGAAGAACTAGTGAAGTGTAGAGTGCAATGTTGTAGTGTAACCCAATGCAAATGCAATGCATTTCACCTACACTGCTGCCTCCTGAAATTCCTTGGCGACATCATCTTGCCGAGCATCGCCTTGAGCCTCCTAGATCCGGCGCCGGGCCTGATGGCCCCGCGCCTGCTGGGCTCCTCCTGCGGGTTGGAGCAGAGCGCGACGCCGCCGCCCTCGCCCTCGCCCTCGCCGGAGCACCACCCGCCGTAGGCGAAGTGCCCGGGCTCCCGTCGTCGCAGGATGTCCCTGTCGATCCGGTCCAGCACCGGGTCGCCCTCCCTGAACTTGCGCGCGAAGGCGGCCCCGCTGAGGAGCATCCGGCGGTAGTCCCTGGCGGTGAGGTACAGCGGGTGCTGCTTGGGCGGGGTGTCCCACCGGATGTAGTGCAGGTCGTGGTTCACCGTGGCGTTGCGGAACCGCCGCGAGTTGCACGCCACCGTCTGGAAGTAGAACTCCGGCGACGAGATGATGTTGGCGTGGTACAGCAGCAGCGTCCGCGGCAGGTTGTCCCACCCCATCGTCACGTACTCCGCGAACGACCGCGACAGCATCGTCCACGCCGACCCTGCATTTGGCATTTGGGCAAGATGGGATGTCGGTGTTCGTTGCTTTGCTGCCGTTTCTTGGAAGCAAGAAGACATTGTTTAGTAGAAAAAGGAAAATCAAGGACGAATGCATGCATCTTTCGCTTTGCCATTGCCAATGCAATGGTCTCTGGCTGGCTGGATTCGCGAGCTCCAAAGCATAAACAAGCGTGGATCACTGCTGGTTCAGATCTGAGGGAATAATCAACTGCGCTGCGATGAAGATGGATCCGTACGCGAACTGCGCTAGTACCTCACCTGCTCCATTGACTAGACGCCATTCCAGATAAGATTGTTTTTGGGCCGGACCGGAATTCGTTGATCACGGGCTCACGCCCACACCCGTGACTCGATCAAAATCGAAGGACAGCCAAGTTTGAGAGCAACCACTGGCATTGGCATGGCATCATACTACGTGTGAGTCGTGACACGACACCACACCAGAGAGTCGGCGCGGCGGGGAGTACGGTACCGTACCGTCCGATCAACAACCGCTTTGACGAAACATGCCTGTCCTAATCGGGTTGCCAACAAGCATGCTTACAGTGTACCACAGGGCAGATTTTCGTGCTCGTTTGGTAGAGTGTGAAATTAATTGTGCGGAGAGGAAAAAGGATGACAGTTTTACGGCAAGCAAAATCGAGGAGTACCTGTGTAGAGCTTGAAGGCCGTGGGCAGCCTCCTGAGGTTGGTGGTGATGTTCACCGGGCGGATGAGCTCCGCCCGCCCGTCCTCGTACAGCGCCGTGTCCAGGATCACCGGCCGCGCCCGCTTCTTTCTGCAGAGCTACCATCAGTTCAATCCTCCGTTAAACACATAGTAGTAGGCTTCATTTTGCTCAACAACGATCAACAAAGGGCGTGTCTGTCTTTGTGCCGTTTGGACTAGCTAGTGAATTGATGATAGATGGATGGATGGTCGCTGGCAGAGTTCAGATTCAGGTTGCAGGACAGAGTTCTTACATCTTCCAGCCCAGGTGGCTCGTGTGCTGGATGAAGTTGAGGTCCCTGGGCAGCCCCGCGAACGCCTCCATCAAGTCTGCAACCCCAAATTCAGAAACGAGTTCATTCAGTGGAAGACCAGCAGCAAGCAAGCATAATCACCTCACCAATTCGCACTACAAGCATCAACAGTAAGTACCGTCCTGGGTGACGAGCGGGTAGTCGGAGGCGCTGAGGTTGATGAACCAGTCCCAGCGGCGGCGGAGGCGGAGCAGCACGGCGACGGCGTGCAGCGTGGTGGTCAGCATGGTGGGGCCGCGGTAGGTGACGAGGTTGGGCCTGCCGACGATCCACACGTTGCCCGCGCGCGCGTACACGCCGCGCCCGGACACCAGCTCCGCCAGCCGCCGGTGCTCCTCCGCGGTGGCCTCCCGGTCCAGGTGCACCAGGTAGGTGTTGGCCGGGTGGTACAGCGCCGCCAGCAGCCGCGCCGCGCGGGACGCGTCCCCCGTCGACGCCGAGATCAGGTACGCGAACCTCACGGGGTACCACGCCTGCTCCTCGCCTTCGGCTGCAGCCGTCGACGGGGACAGGAACGGCCACCTCCTGGCCGGGCCGCCGGTGCTGCCCGTGAGGAGGAGCGAGGGGAGGAGGAGGATGGAGGCCACGAGGAGCGCCGTGAAGACGGCGGAGACCAGCACCTCCCGCCGGATGCTGCTCAGCCCCATCGCCCGCGCCCGCATCACCATGCGAGCATACCCTGAGCTGCGAGCTGAGCTGGTCTCCACCGACCAATCAGGAATCAATCCGTTCTCTCTCGCTTTCTCTCGCTCTCGACCGGTCAATCTATGGATTACTCGCGGTCTCTCTTGGAATCAAATCAATGGCGACTCCGAGATCTAGGAGGGAGCGGCGTGCGATTGGATGGGTTGGAGTGGAGGCTTGGAGCATTCAAAGGCTCTGGGGGAGTAGGAGGGAGGTCCCTGTCGGGTGGTGGAGTGGAGAGGGGAAGCCTGGAGGGTGAGTACTGACGGGTGGGCCCCAGGGCCGAAATCGGGAGGATCGACGACGTGTCGTGTTGTCAAAATGGGAGAGACGATCAATCCTTACTATAGTACTTCACCGTTTTATACACATGCTCATGCTCACCGTTATCGTACATGTCGGAATCGTGCGTACGTCCAA
This sequence comes from Miscanthus lutarioriparius, assembly GCA_904845875.1. Taxonomy (NCBI): domain Eukaryota; kingdom Viridiplantae; phylum Streptophyta; class Magnoliopsida; order Poales; family Poaceae; genus Miscanthus; species Miscanthus lutarioriparius. The sequence continues at coordinate 95,979,163 of CAJGYO010000001.1, read as the reverse complement.
TGTACCGCTACCTTCGTCCTAAAAAATGACCTTATAACTTTAGTTAAAATTAAATAAACCACTATAAATTTAACAAAATTTATTAAAAAACAACATTAATGACATACAACGCGTTCGGATGGTCCGGTGTACAGTGATTTTCGGATGGTTTTGGATGAATAAATAGTGTTATGTGATGGAGAATAAGCTGGAACAAGCAGGAACATGACTAGCCGAACACGCTGATAAAATGGAAGTACTATGAAACTATATTACATTGAATGATACTACTATATTGTCATAAATATAGACCTTTCTTATAAACTTTTTTTTTTATAAATTTACTCAAACTCCTAACCTTGACCCAAAGCTCTAATTAACTTCGTCGGTGTCCATAGAGCTCGATTGCTAGAGTTTGCCAAAAGATGGAAGAAGAGCCGGTTCCTTGAGTGACATTAAAAACTACTAACATACCCGTCCACTGAAATAAAACATATATCTTGTTCTCCAATCAATTGGACTTGACTTGCTGCTCGAAGAACATCACGTCATGTGTTCCAATTATTCATGCATCAGATAGTCCTCGAGATGAAATGATGGATCACTGCTTTGTATCTAGGCATGCACCATGTTGATTGTGTCCTTGTCGAGGTTTGTATGCACCCAATGGCAACGCAAGATCATTGTTCTTCCCTAGACTCGAATGAGTATTGTGCTTGCTACACCTCTCATGTCCAAAACAAAAAGGCTGGCCCGATCCTCTCTATCAGGAGACTACATAGTGGTTAATTACCTAGATTTTTTGTGACGTCTCGGAGTCTAAAACAAAAACGGACTACGAGGGTAGACACTCCTGAGCTATTTTAGCTTAAGGTAGAGGACATCTCACCCAGCCCAACAAAACCCCCGAACCTCATGCCCTGCCCACACATAGGGACCCGTTACCCGGTGACCGAACCCCATGCGCCGCCCGCACACAGGAGTCCGTTACCTGGTGAGAGGGCCGGTCCATTTTACCTGTGTTTTGGGAACGCGGGATAGGCGAGGGGATTTTCTTTCCACACCGCCGACCAGAAATTCGCATAACCCAGGATTCGAACTCTGGTTACGAGGGACGCCCCCTAAAGGCTTGACCAATTGGTATAGCAACCGTAGGCACGTCTCGGAGTCCTAAACAACTCAGGTTCTCTTTGCATGCTGAATGAACCATGCACTACCACAAACTCGCTTACGCATTGTCGTGTCTATGGTGGTAGTGCAGATCGGTGAGATCTCGGACGAGGATGCCAGATTTGTATGTTGAGAAGGGATAAAAGAAGGCAAAATTAAAGAAATAGATTACCAGTGCACTAGAGATGCTCTTAGGAACACAGCCGACTCCACCCCATGTCTATTCCATCTAGTTCTACAATTCTTATCGCTGTGGACAAGGACAAGATTGATGTCAAATTTTTAGAACTTTGATTATCAATAACTTTTAAAATATTATTATTGAATTTAAAATGATTTTACTTGGTACTGCGTTAGAATTAGTCCGAATGGCCGAGAATGACGTGAGAAAGAAATTAATTTAGCCCCCCTTTAGAATAGGACAAATAGATAAATTTTGTATGACCCCCTCAGAACAATGTATTTGGTCCCTACAAATTCTATGAAATTGCTATGAAATACCTGTTTTATAGGAATTTTCGTGGAATTTTACCAAGAGTTTGAACCTCATAGAAAGTTACCTTTGTATCACACTCTCTCATCAAATTCTTGTGTCCTTTGTGCGCTCCATCTAAACATTCCAGTGATATGGTTTTCTGTGCTTTTTCAATTCATAGGATTCATAATGTTAAGGACATTCTATCATTTTTTTTCTATTGCTGCATCTATAGAACACAACCTCAGGGTTTCAAAGAAAACTTTAGGCTGAGATCTGATGGGCCCGCCACTGATGGAACTTGGCTTTTCACATGCTCTCGTCACATGATGATAAGGTGACGAGATGTGAGCACTAACTTGCTGTTATTTTATTCATCGCTCCAAATCATTAGACGATGGTGGATTTCCAGTGCGCTAGCCTAGAGTGTGTGCCTGCTTTATTTATTTCTTTTTGGACAAAGTTCAGGCTATAAACTACAAGTGTTTTGGTTTTTCTTAATATGAAATAACAAAATAGCCAAAACATAAGTGTTCAGGCTATAAAGTATAAGTGTTTAGGCAATTAAGCTACCTCCAGAGTTCGTTGCATTTGCTTGGGCACTACAAACAAAATAGTCAAAAGTACTTCCTCCGTTATAAATTATAAGTGTTTTGGTTTTTCTTAATACGTAATACATTTACATATACACTATGTCTAGATATATAATAAAAATAATATATGTGAAAAATGTCTTATAATTTAAAACAAAGGGAGTATATCAACAACCTAACTAGCAAGTAGCCTATGGACCACCATTCATATCCGATTCGTCCGAGACGGAGAAAACATAGGACCTACATAAATTTAAATTACAGAAAAAATTCTATTATGATTTTTGAATACAACATAGAAAAATCTAATAACTATAAAATAGAGATGAATACAAAGGAAAATTTACACAAGGTCTAACATCATTTTGTTTTTTCAAAATCTCTATGATTTTATATATCCTGTTGAAATCCTAATAAATCTCATAGGTTTAATGCTTTGTACCAAAGAGATCTATAGGAATTTTTCCCACATTATTAAAATTCCTTGAAATTCTCACGTGTTTTCTTTATGGGAGAAGTCTATCTTTGGCCATTCAACTATCGTCTGAGTTTGGTTTTGGCAATTGAACTCGAAAACCAGAAATGTTTAACCATTGAACTATTGATACCGTTTATATTTGACCATTCAACTATTTTGATGGGTGGTTTGAAAATTTCGAAATTCACAATGTGAGAACTTCAAATAGAATTTTGTGAGCATAAATAATTACCAATAAAAACATTATCAATGACAAAGTCATAGATCTTGGTTTTGGTCATTCCTCCATCTGAGTTCGTTCGGACAATTTAAAAAAATTGAATTTCAAAATATGAGAAATTCAAATATTTTTTGGGGCCGTAAACGATTTCAAATAAAAAAGTTGTTAACTACAAAATTGTAGATATCATCGAGATCTATAACTTTGGTTTTGGTCATTTCTCCATCTTAGTTTATTTAAATAATAAAAAATCTTGAATTTTGAAAATACGAGAACTTCAAACAAAACTTTGGGACCCTAAATGATTTTAAAAAGTCATCAACTACAAGATCTACAACTGGTCATTTCTCAATCCTAGTTCATTTGAAGAATTTGAAAAAAATTAAACAATGACTGATTACCACTTGTCGTTCGCGTCATAAAAACCACCCATCAAAACAGCCGAATGGTCAAATATGAACAATATCAATAGTTGGATAATCAAAGATTGCTGATTTTTCTAATTCATTGGCTAAAACCAGACTCCAACGATGGTTAGATGGCCAAAAATACGTAGGATTTATTCAGGGGTGCCTGCGTGCACACAAACTGCAGTAGGGTCAAGAGATCTCTCTACTACATGTACGCACGTTTCTTGCCTAAACTCCACACAATAATTCCCTTTTCCGGAAACAAAATTCCGAGACAATAATCGGCATGACATGGACAGGGCGCTGAACGGTGGTTCGTTTGCAAGCAACTGTTTGCCTGACTGTGCCCTGATTGTGTTCGACTTGCGATTCAGAAGCGCGTCTGCGCGTGGGCCAGAGTGCCTGACCGAGAGATCTCACCGGATCGGACCTGAAAGCTGCATGCTGCACTTCTGTCATCTGCATGTACACTCGCAGACCCGCACCTAGAGAGATGTTATTGTTATTTGATTTTTTTCAGTTTATGTTTATGTTGGCTCCATTCCAAATTAAATCAAGTTGTAAATATGTCCTAAGTGTGAAACTATATATTTTAAGTTTAGTCAAATTTAAAGAAAGAACGTCGTCTCAAAAAAATATCTGCAGATAGCGGCTGGGGATCACGGTTGATTTTGTTGGTTCGCTATGTCGTTCGCCGGCGTATCTTTCAGTCCTGTTTGGCTGGTATTAAAGCCAACTGATAAGTCGACTGAAACTATTTTATTGTGAGAGAAAAATACTGTAGATTCTAACTGATAAGCCGGCTGATAAGTTCAAGCAAACAGGTCTAGCGAGGATGGGCCGTTGATGCGATCTACACCAGCCGCCATCGTCCTGTCCATTGCACCTATCTTGCACGAAAACCTTTTCATAGTTAGTAGTACTCCGTACTTGAATGAATTAATTACGAGACACGCGATGCCCAGCGGATCCCGCAAAGTCTGCAAAAATGATGAGCGGACAGGGAACCCTTTTTACAATTTGACCCTTTTTTAAGAAAATTTACGTTTGGTCTTTTGGGAGACTTAAACTCATCTTTAGACCCTGGGGGTCGGCGTCAGGACTCATGGCGTCGAGGTAACACGTCTCGGCGCCACAAATCTTGACGCCGAGGTGCCTGGCCGTGCACAACAGGGCATCCAAAGTGGCATTCACGTGGCCGATACCTTGGCGCCACAGATCTTGGCGCCGAGCTCGGCGCCATGTATTCTGGCGCCGAGTTTCGATTCAAGTATGTGGCCGCCGCAGCTCTCTCTTTCTCCCTCTCTCACGCTCTATCTCTCCTCTCCCTCTCACCGCCGCCGCCGTCTAGGCCCGCCGTCGCCCGCGCCTGCTTCGACGGCTGCCGCCCTCTCCAGTGCTGTCGATCGCCTCCCTCACTCCCCCATCCGTTCCCTAACCCGCCTCGTCACCCCAGACCTCCTTCCACGCGCACCGGCTCCCCGGCGTCACCACCGGCCGGCGGGCCGCCGACGTCCGAGTCAGCGGCTACCCCGCCCATCCCCTCACCGTGGCTCGCGAGGACGCCGCAGGAACGTGGCCGACCCGACCCGCTAGCGGCGCTGCCGTCGAGCACTCCAGTGTCCTCGACGCCGGAGCTGCTGCCGCACCGGCCCTCGACGTCGCCTCGGACCTCGCGTAACCGCCCGCCGTCCACCGCAGCAGGCCATTCCCCATCGCCGTGCCATTCCGGCGGCTGCATCGTTGCCCTAGGTAATGGCCTCTTGCCTAACCTTTGCAGTCCTCTTGCCTGATATCGACAGTGCAAGAGTTCAAATCTATTATTTAGTTACTACTTTCTAATGAGAATTGTTAGTAGTCAAACAAAATCCAGAGAGTGCTACTGTGACCTGCTTTATTGTTCCAGTATGTATGCTATTCAAATTTCTTTGGTGCCTAAATGTTTGTTTTGGTCAAGCAAGTTTGATTCTGAGATGCTTATTTAATTACATACTTAGATGCTTATTTATTTAGTTATATTATATACTTAGGAATATACGTATGTAGCTTATTTAGTTAGAATGGATTGTTAGAGACATAATTAGGGAGTTAGTTACCTATTAATTTAGTTAGCTAGTTATTAAATATAGTTACCAAATCTTTTATCTTGTTATAGAGATAGTTAGACAGTTAGATACTTATTTGTTTAGGTAGATAGTTAGGTAATTTAGTTAGCAAATATAGTTAGATATTATGGTTAGTTATCTTATAATAATATACCCGTAATAACTTGATTGATGTGTATACCAACTAGATGGACAACGTAGTCACCTTGTATCATGGAGAAAATGTGGAGGAAGATGAGTTTGGTAATGTCAGTTTTGTTGGAATGCAAAGGGTGCCAGTGATATTCGATGATCGGCCATTGTTTTGTGAGTTGTTTGGTAGGGCTCGTGATGAGCTTAAATGTAATTCAAAAGAAGATGCCATCTTAGTTGAGGGGGTACTTCACCATGGCAGGTCAGCGACAATTTTGAGGCAGTTGGTCCCAATTGCATCAGAGGCTCAATAGGACAAATATGTCAAAACTGTCATGAAGAATGGGTTTCAATGTTTGGATTTGGTTGTGCGGAAATTGTCCAATGATCCCACCCCTCATGGGTATTCACCCCTAATGTTCATTCACCCCTTCATGGGTTGTTGCCAGCACCAGAGAATCTAGCACCCTCTGAGCCTCTTTACCCAACCGTGAGGTGGATGTGGAAGATGTGGTTGTGGTGCCCGATGCTCAATCCGCCCCCAATGAGGTTGGTGTATGTCCTGGTGTCTATGCAGAATGTGGGACTGATGATGTTGTAGGTGTCCCTCAGGAGATCCCTTTGACCTAGAATCATCCTAGTAAGTGATTTAGTAACACTTTGGCTTTTCTTATTCTTTGTTCATTCCATTCCTTTGTCTCAGTGGTATCCATATTTGTGCTTTAAATGCGGGAGACAATCCTGATAATGATGGTTGTGCTCCTGTTCCTCCATCAATCAACGTGGACCCAGGGTTTATGGCCTCTAACAGTGTAGATGTTGATATTACAGATGATGAGGAGCCTTATGGCACAGCAAGGGCCGTTGATTCTAATGATGACCGCTCAGTTGCAGCTTTGAGCGAACAAGAAATGGAGCTCATCAGACGCTTGTTTCCTGATCGTGATCCACTAATTCATGAATTCAGCGACCTTAGTCATTCTCAACATGTTTATGGAGAAGGAAGAGATGACGAGCTGTTAGAGGCTCCTGAGGCCGATGTCAGCGTGGAAATTCAGTTGGGCATGGTCTTCAAGGACTTGCCCACCTTAAGAAGGTGGCTACAGGAATATTCTATGAGACGTAAGAGACCATTCAAGGTGAGGTACTCCCATGCAATGTTTTCCTAAATGGTAAACGGTCTTTACACGATCGGCCTTCGTTTAGCGTTTAGGCTGTTTACATGGTGTTTCAACGAAGTTAAACGGTCTAAACGGTTTTGTACTTTAAAAAAATACATATAATTATATACGTGCATGTAAAAAATCAAGTATTCTAGCATTTATACATATTTATCCGAGTAAAAATCAATTATTTTGCTATGTATACATATTTATGCATGTGAAAAGAACCAAATATAGATATTTATGCATGTAACATATCAAGTGTACATATTTATAAATATAATAAACTTAAGTATACAAATTTATCCATACAAAACTAAACTAGATTTACCTCGTGTTCGCCTAAACAGCCGTTTAAATAGCTGTTTAGCTCGTTTAATGTTGTTTATCTCTGTTCCATTTAGGCCGTTTAGACCTTTTTTCCTGTTTTTTGACCGTTTAAACGGTCAACCGTTTAATTTCCGTTTACCCCCTAAACAAAACAGTTTACCACCGTTTACCGTTTACTTGCCGTTTAATCGTCCGTTTAGGCTGTTTAGGCGAACACTGCTCCCATGTGGAGCGCCATTACACGGTGGTGTGCGAGATGGCAGATTGCAATTGGAGGGTCTATGCTCACAAATAGAAGGCCACAGGGAAATTCAAAATCACCAAAATTATAGGTCCACACACTTGTGCCCAGACAGATCTAAAACAGAAGCATAGATAGTTGACCTCTACCCTCATTGCCAGAAAGTTATACACAACTTTGAAGGGTCAGCCCAACTTGAAGGTTAGGACAATTATGGAGATGAGTAAGGAGATATTTAAGTATGACATAAAGTATGGGAAAGCATGGAGAGCAAAGCAACGGGCCTGGAAGATGATATATGGGGATTGGGAGGAGGGGTACGAGCAGTTGCCTGCAATGTTCAATGCAATGAAAGCAGCAAATCTAGACATGCATTACTAGTATATCCCAAAGCCGAATGAATGGAAGGACGGGAGGCAGATATTCTTTCGTGCATTCTGGTGCTTTCCCCAGTGCGTCGAGGCCTTCAGGCACTATCGTCCAGTGTTATCCATTGATGGTACTTTTCTGCTTGGCAAGTACATGGGCACACTTTTGGTAGCCATTTCATGTGACACAGACAACGCATTGGTTCCTTTGGCTTTCGTTTTGATGGAGAGGGAGAACAAAGATAGCTGTGGATGGTTCTTGCGGCTTGTTAGGATCCATGTCGTTGGCCCTCATAGGGAGGTAGGTGTCATATTTGATAGACACCAGGGCATACTCAGTGCCATACAGGAGCAGATTCTGGGGTATGCACCTTTGCACCACCGTTGGTGCACTCGACACCTTGCTGTAGCTCGTTGTGGTTGTGGTACTAGCGCTACGATGGACGTACATGGGCCACACGCACGACAATGGGACACACCTGTAGGCCTCAGTTCTTCTTCTCACGGAGGTACTAGCGCTGCGACTGTGGACACTTTCCAAGGCCACGGAGACGAGGACGACGAGGAGGCCAAGGAGCGTGGTTATGATGAGCTTGCCGAGTCTTAGCTCCAGGACGCTCCTTCGACTCAGCCTACGTAAGTTGCAGGAATGAGAAGACATCGTTCGCCTTGCACGTACACTCCAGGCACCGATGCTCTTGGCCACAAGGGCAAGGGTAAGACTAGGAGACAGTGACGACGACTTATAGGTTAAGACTATGGTAACAACTTAGATCCGATGGCACAAACTATTTGGGTTGCATGGACTTTGTTTATTTTACATGTGTGGAGATTTGGAAAGTATGTAGTTACTTTCCTATAAATATTTGGGACTATATGGACATTGTGTACTATTTGGACTATGCAGGACATGTTATGTTGATTGTGATGTTCGATGTGGTTGTATTGTGGTCTTTGGATGATTATATGTTTGGATTATATAATGATGTCTCTGCTTGTAACCGTGGATGCTCCTGAAACAAGAGAAACTTTTGTGAATTTTTTCTACGAATCATTAATTATACTACACTGCTACAAAGACACAAATGTAGTACACAAATTAAATGTAAATTCATTAGAACGTGTATAGTCCAATCGTATCGTACAGACGCTTTGCAGATGAATCTAGGCTTTTCAATAACAGTGAATGAATCTAGGCTTTTTAGACAATAGTACACCTATAGGTAGGAAGGCATGCAAGGAAGCACAACTTCACTCCATCTCCACCATCCATCTTATTACTGTTTGATCCAAGGGCTGAGGCAAAGAGGCACACGGATCGCTGACATGGCACATTGAGAGGCCTCCATTCCTTCTCTCAACCTATAAATAACCCCTCACCCCCTCTCATTCAAACACACAACAAGGAAGAAGAGCACTCCTCAGCATTTTCTTTCATTGTAGTACCAATGTCTGGAGGGTCGTCTAGAGGGAGAGGAAAGTGGAAGGGAACTACCATTAGGTGGGAGGGTCCTCTTGGTTCTGATTTCTTTGAGGAAGCTCTTTATGAGAGGTTCCTAGTTGAGAGCAAAAGTGATTTCACCAAAGAGGCACCACTGAGAGGATACGATAAACAGAAAGAAGAGTGGCCAAAATGCATGCATGGTGAGGACTTCCTAGTGTAGATGTTCACCGAGGGAATAGATGGAGGCCGATGTTTCTTCAAATGCCCACGAGCATGGGTAATTGCTATTACTATTTGTTTCTTCAATATTTTTCTCTTCTATGCAACTTACATGACATACTTATTGCAGTCTTCCTTGTCCGAAGAAAACTGTGGGTTCACTAGGTGGGTCGATGCTCGACCTATTTATCCGCATGCGGAGTACATCTACTACCTGCAGGACCGTATCTTCGATCTAGAAAGGGAAGTTAGCAGTGGTTACAAGGATGACAAACAGGAAGACGATAACAATGGTGCCAGTTCATAGGAGACACCCTGCAATAATCCATATTGCACCTGCCCTAATCATAGGAACAAGGGTCCTCCGCCGCCACCCCCACTGCCACCACCACCAACAATGGGAGGAAACTTTGGAGAAGGTGCAACACAATTTGCTATGTGGCCACACTACTAGGACAAACCAATCTTTTTAACGGGCCACATCCATATGTTTGTTTGTTTTTTTGCTTTAATCATCTAAGGCATGTTAGGGTTAGTCGAACGAAATATGTATCCTTGTTTGGCACATGTTCTCACATGCCATTTCATGTGCTTGTTGTTTGCTTAAATTACCTAAGGCATGCTAGGTTTAGTCCAGGACCTCTATACCCTAGTTTGGTACATGTTATCACATGCCATTTCATGCGTTGTGTGTATTGAATTAGGTAGTCCACTACTTCGTTACATTTTATTTGCACTACGTGAGCTCGTTTCACTACCTATGCAATATTAAACTCAATATTATAATAACAAATAATGAAACCAACAACACTATGAAAGGTCCAATAATAGAGCACATTAATCAACATAACAATATTTGAAGTACATGACGATAAACTAAAAGTGCATTACATGACAACACAATGCAAAGTCCAAGATTAGACAACATTGTTCGTGAATATACCATAGAACTGGCAAGTTATGAAGACTACTGAGTGCAACGAGGCCACTTTCCCTTCCTCTAGGCATCGAGATTCTCCTCCATCGCTGCCTTTGCTTGCTGGGCATGCTCAAGCTTCCTCTCCCTCTCCTCCCTGTGTGAAGCAACACGTCTCCTTTCCTCCTCTTCCTTGTGCTCCTTTTCTAAAGCCTCCTCTCTGCATCTCTTCTCCATCATCTCCTTGTCCTCTGCCTTCCACTGTAATAGTTTCTGCATCCACACCTTATCTTTCAGCTTGATCTCAGTGTCGATCCACTGCTCAAAATCATAGAGCGGTGGAGGGGTCTACAACAAATGCAGTTGTTACAAAACAAATAAATCATGCAGGACTTCATTTGACACAAAATAAATATTAAACAACATTAATTTCTCACCATCTTGTTAATGCGGCGCTGACGAAGTGTAGGCTCAAACGCAAAATTAGCACACATCCAATACCTCTACCTATACGTGTCCTCTTCATCGGACTTGGCTACCTTGCAAGGATCGCCGCAAAGGCACATGGGCACCGGAACACCACTAGGCAGAGGCAACGGGTCGAAGGCATTTCTGGTCATCCGGCCATAACTACAATTAAATCAAATTTGTTGTAAGAACCGAAAGCAATGAACATTAAACCCTAAACCTAGGGTTTTCTATTTGTTGCACATAAATGAAAACATAATATAACACGATGATAAGAGATTACCTTTGCTTACTAGCTCTACCACGCCTTGGCATCCTACCGTTACATAATACAAAAAATAAAAAATCACTTCAAACATTAGGTAATAACGTATCTAGGGTTGCAAAATAGACGTAATATATACCAAATCAATATGTAAAATTTGATAAGGGGAGAGAGGATACCTTCCTCGCGAAGATGTATGGATCAAATCCAAGTATCCAAGGTCAAATTCGTCGATTCAAGAGATTGGGCGAGTTAGGGAGAGGAAGAAACCAAGAGGGGGAGGAAGAAATGAGAGCAGCGTCGCTAAGGGAAGCTTGGCTTCGGGTCTTGAATCGATACTCGGTGCCAGAATACATGGCGCCGAGCTTGGCACCAAGATCTGTGGCGCCAACCTCGGTGCCAAGATCTGTGGCGCCGAGGTACCGGCCACATGAACGCCACCTTGGATGCCCTGCTGTGCACGACCAAGCACCTCGGTGCCAAGATCTCTAGCGCCGAGACGTGTTACCTCGGCGCCATGAGTCCTGGCGTCCGACCCCCAGGGTCCAAAGATGAGTTTAAGTCTCCCAGGGGGCTAAACGTAAATTTTCTTCAAAAAAGGGTCAAATTGTAAAAAATTGGGGCGGACGGGCGCGGCGGTGCGTTCTGGCTCTTGGAGTTCCATCTTCTATAATCGTGACCTTTCCTCTCTTTGGCAAGTGCCAGCCACAGAAAAAAGAATATCTACAGATATCGGCCGGGGATCATGGTTGATTTTATTGGTTCGCTATGCCATTCATCGGGGTATCTTTTGTTAGCGAGGGCGGGCCGTTGACACGATCTACACCAGCCGCCATCACTGCCACCGTCACCGACAGCGGTGGCTACCACTTGCTTGTGGTCGATGGGTACTCGCGCGCCAAAGACACCACCCTGAATGGCGTCTGGATAGAATGTCCCCCTTTTAGAGTCGACGGCCATCGCTGGCGTATCCGATACTCCCCCAACGGCATAGACTCTGAGGTGGCTGACTATGTATCCCTTTATCTCTTACTTGATGATGATGACAACGCCGCGGAGACGACTGTGAAGGTGTAGTTTGATTTCAGTTTGGTTGACAAGGCTGAGAAGCAACTGCCATCAGACATCTAAGAAATCGAAGTGACAAACTTCAGTAACGACTGCTCGTTTTGGCGTTATTCTTTTAGCGGTAGGCGACGTGCCTATCGACAGCGAGACGCCTGAGGTGATTTTGTCAATCTCGAAATTTGTCGGTCCAACTCAGTTCTTCAGTGGTGCTCATTAAGGTAGAGTGTGCGTGTGTACGTTCATTTCATAGGGGTGATTGTACGCTCATGTATATGAGCATTTGCATCTGTAACTGCATCTTGCAAAAAATTATTTCATGAAAAGAGATGAACCGGAGAAATCAGCACATCTCAAGGACAACAGTCTCACCATAAAGTGCGACATCGTGGCCAGCAAGGATGTCGATGTCGATAGAACTGGAGCCAACACTGCCTCTTTTGTAGGGGTGCCAGCATTGACATGAACCAGCATCTTAGCTGTCTACTTCAGGCCTCGTTTAAATCCAGTGTGTAAAGTTTTGGGGTGTTATATCGGGTGTCATATGGGGATGTCGCATGGGGTGTTCAGATACTAATAGAAAAACAAATTACAAAATCTGTCAGTAATCCGCGAGACAAATTTATTAGGGAATTTGGTGTTTCTACCCTTATTCCATAGTGCAATGGTGATTTTACCCCTCATTTTTTAACTTTGTGATTTTATCCTCCTTATATTCAAACGAAGCTCCCATCTACCCCTCCTTTGTAACACCGTCTAAAATTGTTGGATTAACTAGTTAAAAAAACAAAAAAGAAAAGGCACCTACACAAAAAGACCATGGTACCCCTCACTCCCTATCTCCTTTGTTACGGTCTCTCGAATCGTCCTTGAAGGGAGTCGCAACTCACGGCTCGACGCCCGGACTCACGCTAGGGTTTCGCTACCTGGTGGTGCGGTAAGCGGCAGCGCCGCTCCTCCTCCCTCCGGCATGCTTCCCCCTCGGCTTGTCTCCTCCTCCCTCCAGCCCGCTTTCCTCGGCTCGTCTCATCCTCCCCCGGTGGCGTGCCCAACGGCTGGGAGCACCGCGTGGGCTCTGCCCAGCCCACTACCCCCAGCTCGCGCCCTCGGTGATGTGGCTGGGGGTCTCGCTCAGCCCTGACCCGTAGGCTGGAGCCCGCAACAGCAGCATCTTGACCGACATCTCCAGTCAGGCACCATGGAAGAGCCGGCCACCATGGAAGAGCCTAGGTATACTTAGCAATTTTTGAGATGTGTGCTTCAATGCAGTAGAAAAATAGCCACAATTAGTAGATGTGTTAACTTGTTTCTTCCCTGCTGTGATTTGTAGGCTAAATCATAGTAAATTGGAACTTGTTAGAGTGTGTTCATGTCGGTGTTTCGAGTAAACACCAACGAGTAAATTTATAATATTGTGCGTCTGGTTCGAATGGTGTGCTAAGAGGACATGAGGTTTATGCTGGTTCGGGCGGAATGTCCCTATGTCTAGTTCGTTGCTGCTGCTCGTGTTACTAGCACTGGAAAGTTCGTAGTAGGGGTTACAAATGGTCGAGAGAGGGACTGGTCCCAAGTCTGTGGTGGTGTGTGTTGTGATGGGTTTCGATCGATTCGGGTGAGTTCGAGCTTAGATGTGTTCGGATGCTGGCTCTGTGGTCCGATCTGATGTGCGATGCCCTTTAATGGGACGCCCTGCTTTCCCTTTTATAGGCCAAGGGAAAGCATGGGTTACAACAGGAGAAAAGAGGAGAACGAGAGGGAGAGGAAGTCCTTCAAGGTCACTGGGCCTTTCTTTTCCTTTGTGAGGGTCCTGCTGACATGACAGGTGGTGACAGGGATAGCTCCACGCCGGGCGCCTGTTCATCGATGATGCCATGCCCTGGCTTTGAGCCGTTCGATCGACCTGCGCATGGGATTTACCTCTGGTAAGAGTGATGGGTTCGAGGAGCTCTTACCAGATATGATCGAGCGGGATCCGGGTCCGTCGTTCGCGACGGGGTCGACATAACCCACATGGGACATCCTGCTACTCCCTACCCGCTTCTCGATAGTGGTCAAGCCATCTGATCGACTTGTGTTACCTGCTGAGACAAGACTTATCTGTGGAGATATGGGATGAGAACACCTCGCGTAAGAATTTAGTTAGGCAGATAAGCCAGGCGGAGAACTTGTAATAAATGGACAATTTCTTAAATTTCATTATAGCAAAATAGCTTTTTAGCCCTTCTCCTCTTTTTATATAAAAAGGTTAGTGCACTCTGACCCTTTTTGTCATTATGGTCGTAAAGCTCGGGGTGTGGGTGAGCAAATTCTGTTCACGCTAGTGAGCAAAGGCGTCGTAGCCGCTGGGGCATAGGTTTCTCACAATCCGACCAGTTATACTCAGAGCTTGTTCCTGCATCCCTAGCTCCTAGGTCTTAACGTGAAAGGGGGTCGGGCATAGAGAATGTTTGCTAGGCGGACAAACTCTTAAACGCGTACCGATTCTTTCAGTGGCTAAGGCAAAAAAGCCCAGAGTGCGGAAAAAAACTCTAATTACATTAGTGAGCAAAGGCGCCGTAGCCGCTGAGACGTAGGTTTCTCGTAGTCTGACCAATTTTACTCAACGTTTGTTTTCGCAAACTTCGCTTTTGGGTCTTAATCATGAGAAATGGTCGGACGTAGAGATTGTTTACCAGATAGACATGCTCTTATCAACCCCCGAGTGAGGCCCGACCTCCCACCGTTGCTGGGGTCAGGTGTCACTAAAGGCCGGGGAGTTTGATAACGATACTGATAAGAGAAAGTGTGCGTTTATTAAGGGTAAAAGCGACGTAGCTGCTCGATGTTCTAGGCATTGGCGAAGACCTCACTGTCGATGGTCTTGAGCTTGTAGGCGCCTGGATGGAGCACCTCCACGACGACGTACGGTCCCTCCCATGGCGGGGAGAGCTTGTGGCAGTCCTTGCTGCTCTGGACGAGGCGGAGGACCAGGTCTCCGATGTTGAAGGCCCGACCCCGCACTCAACGGCTGTGGTACCGACGCAACGCTTGCTTGTACTTAGGCCGAGCGAAGGAGGGTGACATCGCGCGCTTCACCTAGCTGGGCTCATTCCTATGCTCCCCCTTGTTGGAGTTTTCGGACAAGAACCGCTTCAAAAGGAGGCAGTCTTTGTATAGGTGCTCGACGAGGAAAGCATGGTTTGGGCATGGCCCTTCAAGCAGCTTCTTGAAGTGGTCCGGGGTACCCTCCGTGGGCTTCCACCCCCCTTGCGGTCGGCGTTGGCCACGAGCGAGCTCCTGCGCCACCGCTTGTTCTTCCTTTTGTTGGGACGGTTGGAGGTGCCTTCGTCGGTGTCCTCATCCACTTTGCCTTGCCCTTGAGGGTGTGTCGGCCAAAGGCCTAAGGTCTTGTCAACTGTCGGTGTTTCGAGTAAACACCAACGAGTAAATTTGTAATATTGCGCGTCTGGCTCGGATGGTGTGCTAAGAGGACAGAGGTTTATACTGGTTCAGGCGAAATGTCCCCACGTCCAGTTCGTTGCTGCTGCTCATGTTACTAGCACTAAAAAGTTCATAGTAGGGGTTACAAACGGTCAAGATAGGTACTGGTCCCAAGTCTCTGGTGGTGTGTGTTGTGATGGGTTCCGATTGATTCGGGTGAGTTCGAGCTCGGATGTGTTTGGATGCTGGCTCCATGGTCCGATCTAATGTGCGATGCCCCTTAATGGGACACCCTACTTTCCCTTTTATAGGCCAAGGGAAAGCACGGGTCACAATGGGAGAAAAGAGGAGAACGAGAGGGAGAGGAAGTCCTTCAGGGTCGCCGGGCCTTTCTTTTCCTTTGCGCGGGTCCTGCTTACACGATAGGTGGTGACAGGGACAGCTCCACGCCGGGCACCTGTCCATCGATGATGCCATGTCCTAGCATTGTTAGCGGGTCATAACGTCCCACTCTGCCCCGGTGGGCGGCGCGACGAACCAGCGTGCTGATCAGCGGCCGTACAGGGAGTAGGCAGCATAGTATCCACATGTTTGTCACTTTGGGTGATATGAGTTCCCTAGAATGACATGTCATGGGGACAGGTCGTGTTGAGATGTGACCGCTCCCTACACAATGCCAGAAGTTTGACCTTGGGTTATACTTTCTGACCCGTAGTGGTTGACGGCGGTGTGAGCTTCCGTTAGGATCCGTGCCCGAGGGATTGGGCGAGGCGGAGCCAGCCCTCAGACATCGGGCAAGGCGGAGCCAGCCCTCAGGGGTCGACTGTAACACCCTAGATGTTTAGGCTTCCACTAAATTGCATGCCATTTCATAAACATGTGCATTATCTATGTCATCATGTCATTATCATTGAAACCTACATATGCAACATTTTAAATTGTATGTGTTTCATGCTTCATTGCTTAGAGTGGTAGTAGTGCAACGTATGAATGCAACATAAATTTCTCATATCTTGAAGCATGGCAACATGGTAGTAATGTGACAAGTATAGGATAACAACAAGGTCATGCAACATGTGAAACATTGTATTGAAACATATGTATGAATTGCTTGTTTTACTTTCTTTATCACATGTGATCATTAGAAGTAGTATAACAATTTTGTAAAGTGGTTGATCATGGTCTATTACACCTTAGCTATACTTAGGTTACTTGTTGGGACATTGTTCATGTAGATCAAAATGACCAAAATGCCCTCAAGTGCAAGTTTGACTTGAATTGACCCTTGGAGTGTCATCATTTGACTGAGTCAAAAGTCCAACTTAGAGACTTTGCATGGCTGTGCACTCTTTACCAAAGTTGTAGCTAATTTATCAAGGAACAAAAGTTGTTTTATGACCAACTCATGAAAATGGCTAGAACATGCTCAAACATGGCCCACAAGTCAGAAGTACATGCTGATTTCAGACTTAGGAATTTTTCTAAGTCCTTAACTGTGTTGCAGTTTCATGTACCTAACTTTGTCACCTTGTATCTCCCTAACCAAGCCAAACCAGCTTGAGCTCCAGTGGAAAGAGTTGTAGTTCACGTATAGATGAGCAACTTTGTTAACTATGGCATAGTCTAGATCGTCACGGTTTAGGAGATAATCATCGTCAAACTCGCTCGGTCAGTCACCGTCGTGGAGCTCTGAATCGCGTTTTCAGAAAACGTTCAGTGAACATGGCCGACCGTTTCAGAAAACCTTCGACGCGTGGTGCCACCCGTCGCCGATCGCCTGAGCGCGCAGGCCACGCGCCGTGGACGCCCTGGCGCGGACAGCCGCGTCTTGAAGCCACCCGCGCCTGCCCGACGCACTCGCACGCCCCTGTTTGCATTCTTCGCCTCCCACAGCGTAGCACCGAGCCGCCTGCCATTGCCGCCGAAACTTCACTCTCGCCTAGCTCCCGCGTCTTGGCAAAAACGCGTTGCCCAGCTCACCCAAAGCCCCGCCGTGATCCCCTCTCCCTTTTCCACCGTGCTAGTGAGTCAACCGTACATCGGTAAGGGCCAATCGCCGGTTTTTCCCCACCACCGCCTTGTCGGACCTCGCCAGAGTTAGCACTCCGCGTGGCCAGCTCTCCTCGCGCCATTGCTATCCCCTCCTCTGGCTCGCGCTAGGTCCTAGGAACACCACCGAAGCTCGTAGTGTCAACCGTTAGGGCAGCAGCGCCGTAGCCTCGCCGGAGCCGGGCATGCCGCGACCGTGCGTCGCCGTGCTCGTCGCCACCCCCTCTAGCCGCTGCAATCGTTGCAATAGATGGGTCCTCTAAATGCGCATGGGTGTGGGGAACACGCCGGTGCCGTTGAGTTCGCCGGAGATGTCACCGGCGACAATCTACGCCGCCGCCCTGTTTTCCTCCCCTGCCTGTCTCGCTGACACGCGGGCCCTGCTTGTCAGTCGCTGACGCGCGCAGCGGGAGCCAGCTTGGGCTGAGCCGCGTCTTGGGCCGCGCCAGCGCGTGTTCGCGGGCCGCTGTTCCTTCGGGCCGGCCCAACTGTGGCTGAGTTTTGTTTCCTTATTTGTTTTGTTTTATTATTTCACAGATTTGTATTGGTATTCAAAAATTTGTATTGCCTAGTATATAGATCCAAATGCTATGATTACAATTTTGCTGGGTTCCTAGTATTGTCTAGTATTTAATAAAAATATTATATGGGCACATGTTTTAGAAATTTTTGATGAATTAAATAGGACTTTGAAATGTGTTTTTAGATGCATGCAAACTTGTTTGAATTTTATCTTGAGTTTCTGTGGTCCAAAAATTATGAAATTTTGTGGGTAGTCTATTATTGCTTATTAGAAGCTCTGGTTAAAATTTCAGAGCTAGTGCATGTGTAGTTTGTAAGTTATAGAATTTTCTTTTATTAATGGGTGGATCTTGTGTGAATTTTCATAATTTTTCTATAGATCCAGTGGAGGTAAAATTTGATGAGTGCTATTCTTATGCTAGAATGATGCTAGAAAAAATGGGAAATCTGTTGCTTGACACTTTTTAATAAGGTTTCCTAATTATGCTAGAAATAGACATGTCATCTGTTATTTTAGATACAACAACTTTTACTTGCCCAATGGCTTTGAAATTTTTATGGTAGTCTATGTGCAGCATGAGATAGCTACTGTAATTTTTGTAGATTTGTATGAATAGTTTTACTATATATTGCTTAAATCACCTAATTAACTAAATAAATTGGAAAAGGATATTAAATAAATTATTTAGAAGTTGGCACTATACTTTCTGATGTTTCTTAGGTATGAAAAACAAGTTGGTAAACTTGGATTGATCAAATTATGCTTTTGCATCATCATTAAATAATTAAGTTAGCAACCCTGTCATTGCGGGACAGATTCTAGGTTTACTGGAATTTGATTTGGTTAACTTAAGAATCATGCTTTGATGTTTACAAATGAATTGTAGAGAATTTCATAAGCTTTCCAGAATGTCCTCTTGCAAGTCATTTGGATTTGTAGAACTCTGGTTGTGATTGAATTAAGGGACTATTTGTGTGCATATGAAACTTTAAATGTTGAATTATGTATGCCTTTACTATTTCTAAGTTTGTGGTAATGTTCCTAGGTGTTAGGCCTTTAACTGAAGATGAGCATCTTTATCTTAGGTTATGCAAGTTAGGTAAGTTGCTCTTGTTCTTTAAGTTAAGTTAGATACATGCTTAAAGTGATTTGAATAGAGCTAATTACTCGGTAAATGAGTGTTCAGTGATGCTTTCGTAAACACTCACTGTGATTCATTCATCATGAGCATCATGTCATTCCTTATGCATCCATGATATTTATCTTTTGCATCGGCATGCAATAGGTGTACCGGAAGGAGTAACCCTACTGGAATTCAAGGAACTGAGCGAGCAGCAGCAGCCGGCACCGGAGATTCAGGAGGAGCAGCCTTCAGGAGAAGTGCCAGACGAGGTCGCCGTTGAGTGCCCGGACCACCGTCCTTGGAACTTTGTGAAAGGCAAGCCCCGGAGCATATTAAGCCTCCTAATTTCTGAAATGCAGTTACAGTATTATTGTTACATATATATATATATATTGTTGCATTAAGTTTAGGTGTTGGATGCAAACCATTGCTTGCATTGGTTACCCAATCCTTGTCCGGAGATATTGTTACCACAGAATCCTATGTAGCTCGTGCTCGAGTAGTGCTTAGCCCGCTTAAACGCGGTAGAAGTCGGGTGATTTCCTGTCACCGCGAGATATAGGAAGATACATGTGTACACGGTTGGCTATAATTGCTATCGTGGAAAAGAACCAGTCTTAATTTGAAATGAAGACCCAGGCGGAGGCTTGCCGGTTTGCAATGACTCTGTGCGTGTCGATTAAGGATGGATCTTGGAGCCTTTCTGTTCATGTTGAACGATGCCTCTCTCTTAGTTGGCCGGCTCAAGACCCACCGCTGGCCGAGTAGCTCACCTCGGTAGGGAGTCGATAAAGTATAAAGTGCGCCTCGGAAGGGAGCCGTGAGGCGTGAGTCCAAGGCAGGTGATTTAAAAGTCCCGATCGTCCCGGTAGAAGGGTAATCTCTGAGAGTCTTTGGCGATCGAACCCATGAATTTGGTTCTGAGATGTTCCCAAAGGTGACCCACGGCTACCCTTGCTAAGTATGCCAGGGGTGAGAGTTAGGAATACCCCTCACCTGAGTTGTAATTCAATTCAATCGCCGTCTCTCCCGTTAGTGAGAACTTGACGGGCTTATCTCCAATGTAGATACACTTAATAACTTAAGGGTTCAGAAATGATGATATGATGATGACAAATTTATTATACCTGCTATGGTTAATATTGTTTGCTCCTAATAAGTGAGTGCTCTAGTACAAAAGCTAATCTAGTGGACGGTAACTAATGATAAGCTTGATGCTAAGTTTAAATTGGTTCTCGTAATCATAAGCTCTTTTATGCAACCGTGTCAAGCTAGCCCACCCGAAAGCCTTGCATGATCCTTGGTGTCTTTTATTTCGGTTTTTGTCGGGTAAGTCTAGCTGAGTACCTTCTTGTACTCGTGGTTTATTTCCCACATTGCTGCGGATGACCGGTTCTACTTTGGTTGTTTTGCAAGTCACGCCTTCTCCTCATTGGGGATGAAGACTAGACCGTTGGGCGCGGTCTCTACTAGTTCTCGTACCTGATAATGCTTTTGCGGGACATGACTCGGACTTGGCAATGTATTTGAAAACTATGATGTTTTGTACTAAATTATGTTGCTTCCGCACACTCAAACTTGGTTTGTAATATTTTATTTGAACTCTGATGGATGTAATCCGAATGTTACTTGTGAAATGTTGTAACGAATGATGTGTTGTGTTGAATCATTACGATCTTGGTTTGTATGTCGAGAGTTGGTTGAAATCCTTCGTGATTTCCGGACTACCGGGATTATGGGAGCTTAAGTACAGGAATTTGATCGCTTCGGTGATTGTTTTTGTACTTACGTTCTTATGATTTGGTCGGTTCTGTTACAGCTGGCATCAGAGCAAGATTCGACACTAAACATGTCATTTGTGTATTTAAAACAAAAGTATTTGTGAAAATCCTAAATTAAATACTAAGTATTGCCAAGTGGTCATATCCCTTATGCCCAAATAAGGACTCTTAGGTGGCTTATTAAGTACTAACTTGGGGTTCTTGCTTGTTTCTGCTTAAGTCGTCCATACGGGCGTGCTATTATATGGATGCCATCCGCTTGGGTGGTAATGTGTGGATCAAATACCTCTACGCCTCGTAAGTGGGAGTTGTGAGAGCATGACCGTCCAACCGTCGGTCTAGGGGAGAGTAGTTGTGGTTGCTTGCATACTTACATGTTCAATCATGTATCTATGAGAGTACTTAAATGTGGGTATCTCGACGGGTAGTCATGTGATACTAGAGTATATGCATCGGGGATGTATGTATGAAAGTATTTAGTTTATCGCTTGCTTTTATGCATTTTGGGAAATTATCAATGAAATGAAATTTTCAGAGGTACACTAACAACGTATCGTTGTAGATCGACTAGCTACCGTGTCTGAGAGAACGATATATATGCACCGTATATTTTGCTAGCCTTTAAATTTTTCTAGGATTGTGAGGACGTCACGGTTCGTGCATGCATCATGTTCAAGCATACATGGCATTTCTTGCATTACTCCCTCCTTTAAAATATGATTGTCCCGACTAGTTAAAATTGTATCCCTTAAATGATTCTCCCCTTACGTTGTAACTTTTGCTACAGATGGCGCGCACGAAGCTCACTGCTCGCAAGTCCACTGGAGGCAGGGCGCCTTGTCACCGTTTAGCTCCTCGTGAGCCCCGTCCTGAGCCTACTGAGGAGGAAAGGCTGAGGACAGAGCTAGCTCGGGTGATCTTTGAGAGGAATGCGGCTCAAGACCGCTTGGAGCAAGTAACGCAGAAAGGGACCAAGAGACCCTTGAGGTTCGAGAGGTTGACAGCTTGCTCACCGCAATCAGAACGCGCATGTTGATTCACGTGATGAACCAACGGAATGAAGCCTAGCACGAGGAGAATGTGTTGAGAGCGCTTGACAGGTAGAGCTAGAGCAACAAAGTGGCGATTCTTTGAGGAGTACAATGACAATCTCCATGAGGAGGTTCACACATACACAATCAACTTCACCCTCTCCCGCCACCGAGGATGAGGATGAGATGGGTTCTGGTGTCATCATGGCTGAAGGTGATGATGACATGGAGGTCAATGGACCTGAGGACATTCCACCTGATGAGGAGGAAGATGAGGAGTTAGAGCTTGCTAATGATGAAGAGGGAGGAGAGATCTTCGACACTGACTCTGAGGACGATGCGTAGTTTAGCCTACTACTTAGCTAATGCGCAAGAGCTAGTCTTTTGTTGATCCTCATGCATGAACGAGTAGCTTTGTAATAAGTTAATCGTTGGGATGTAATATCGAACCATAAGTTATCTTTGGATGTAAGTTTGGAACCACTATGGCTTGGATGTAACCTATCGAGCGTATTATGCTCCATGTATGTGAGCCTTTGATGAATTTCATCTTTGCGGTCTATGGATCTCGTTGTTGGTTAAGTTCATCGAATTTATGTGTCAATTGACGTGCTTGATGAGTTGTGTGGTTGTGATGAATGATTGTGCCTCTGTTGATTATATAAATGCATTCCCTCCAATGGACTCAGTTTGGCATAATTATACGGTTCATCTACAAAAATTTCCACATCGTCAGTGCTCATTGGCTATACATTTTGCAGATGGCTCATAACCTTCATCGCGGTCATGGCATGGGAAATGAGGAACAACCACCTCCGCCACCGCCCACACCAAATTGAGCTAATGCAGAGCAGGTTGTGGAAAGTCAACATTATGTTAGGCGAGGCTATATGTCCGGATGGCTAACCGCGAGGATCGACATGTCCGCCAGGGACCCAAGCCGAACCAGTACAGTAGCTTTAAGGACTTCATGGATACAAAGCCTCCTATCTTTCATGAGGCAGAAGAACCATTACAAGCTGATGAATGGTTGAGCACGATAGAGCAAAGGTTTGGATTGCTCCGTTTGACTGAAGGTATGAAGGCCACATATGCAGGACACCAGCTCCAAGGCCTGCGCAGTCCGGTGGACACATCATAGACCACCTTCCCCGCAAACGTCCGAGATAGTTTGGGGTCGGGCCATGAAGCTTTCCGGGACACTTTATTCCTCCTGGTCTCATGGCCATTAAGCATACCGAGTTTATGAAGCTAACCCAAGGCAACAAGAGTCTTAATGAATACCTCCGGGCATTCAACAACTTTGGCGAGGTATGCTCCTGAGTTCGTCGACATCTTGGCGCTAAGAGAATAGCTAGCTTCAAGAGGGACTTTCCCTAAACCGATGAAGTCAATGGGCAATCGCAAGTGTGTCACCTTCAATGAGTTTATCGGTGACACTTTGACTCGAGAGAACAATGATAAGATATATGCCGCTTCCAAGAACCGCAAAAAGAAACTTTGAGGCGGTGCTTCTCGATCTAAGGCACCAATGGTATCCAAGACTCGATGCACAATCCCACCCAATGCTAATGTCCCAGATCGCCCACCTCGGAAGAAGAATCAAGCTAAAACTGGTTTTTCAAGGTACACAATTTCCTTGCCAAAGAATACCTCTGGGCAGGGCAGCTCCAATGTCCCACCAGCTAATAGGCCGTGTTGGAACTGTAACCAGCCTAGTCATTGGGCAAATAGATGTCCCCATCCTCCCAAGAATGCTCAAGGAAACGTTCGTCAGGGGCGTGTTCACTACACTACTGTGGAGGAAATTCCTGCTGGTGAAGTGGTCACCGCTGGTAAGTTTCTTGTTAATGATCACCATGCAGTTGTGCTCTTTGATTCGGGTGCTTCACATTCCTTTGTGAGTTCTACTTTTGCATCTAAGCATAAGATGAATGTGATTACAATTGTTAAGGGTGGTTATTGTATTAGTGCTGTTGGGAATAATATCATGACTAACCAAGTAGTAAAAGATGTAAAGCTTGAAATTGGGGATCGAGAGTTCCTTATGGATCTTGTAGTTCTACCGGGGGTAGGAATTGATATAATCCTAGGAATGAAGTGGATGAGTGGGAATGGAGTGTTGATCGATACGTCAACCCGTGTGGTAATGTTGAGGGATCCTATGGATAAGAAGGGTTTTCTAGTGCAGTTACCTCATGATATCTCTATTCACAATACAGCCAATGCTACCCTAGCCAAAGCCATTGAGGATCTATCAGTTGTCTGTGAGTTTCTAGATGTCTTCCCTGATGACTTGCCTAGATTACCTTCGGACCGTGATGTAGAATTCAAGATAGAACTCATTTCGGGTACGGCTCCTATCTCTCGAAGGCCCTATAGAATGCCGCCCAATGAGTTGGCTGAACTGAAGAGTCAGTTGAATGAGCTATTGAAGAAAGGTTTGATTCAGCCTAGTTCTTCTCCTTGGGGTTGTCCGGCTATCTTTGTGAAGAAGAAAGACGAGTCTCTACGCATGTGTGTGGATTATCATCCCCTAAATGCTGTTACCATCAAGAACAAATACCCTCTTCCTCGCATCGATATTCTGTTTGATCAGCTCTCCAAAGCTAAGGTATTCTCCAAGATCGATTTGAGGTCTGGTTACCATCAGATCAAAATTCGTCCTGAAGATATACCTAAGACAACTTTCTCTACTCGTTATGGCTTGTTTGAGTACCTTGTCATGTCCTTTGGGTTGACAAATGCTCCAGCACACTTTATGTACCTGATGAATTCTGTATTCATGCTAGAATTGGACAAGTTTGTCATTGTATTCATTGATGATATCCTGGTATATTCTCAGAATGAAGAAGAGCATGCTGAACATCTGAGAATTATCTTAACTCGGTTGCGTGACAACCAGCTTTATGCTAAGTTCAGCATGTGTGAATTCTGGTTGAACAAGATACCTTTTCTAGGTCATGTGTTATCTGGTGATGGAATTTCGGTTGACCCTACGAAGGTGCAAGAAGTCCTTGAGTGGAAGGCACCTACTACGGTCACTGAAGTCCGAAGTTTCCTAGGATTGGCTGGCTATTATCGTCGCTTTATCCCGGATTTCTCTAAGATAGCCAAGCCCATGACTCGACTACTTCAAAAAGATGAGAAGTTTGTCTGGACTCCGAAGTGTGAAGAGGCTTTCCACACTTTGTGGACCTTGCTAACCTCTGCTCCTGTATTGGCACAACCTGACATCGAAAAGCCTTTTGATGTCTATTGTGATGCATGTGGCGCCGGTTTGGGGTGTGTTCTTATGCAGGAAGGCCGAGTAATTGCTTATGCTTCACGCCAGCTTCGAAAGCATGAAGTCAACTATCCTACCCATGACTTAGAGCTAGCCGCAGTTGTTCATGCCCTGAAGATTTGGAGACATTACTTGCTGGGTAATGTGTGCAACATCTATACTGACCATAAAAGCCTCAAGTACATCTTTACTCAACCTGAGTTGAACATGCGTCAACGGTGATGGTTAGAATTGATCAAAGACTACAACCTTCAAGTGCACTACCATCCTGGTAAGGCAAATGTGGTTGCTGATGCCTTAAGCAGAAAGGCCCATTGCAATTCCTTGGTTAGTGAAGACTTTCATCTGTCACACCTCCTTCACCCTGTAGTACTCCACCATATCACTGTGGATTACTCTCTTAGAAGTCGAATTATTGAACTCCAGAAGACTGATGTGGGTGTGTTTCACATCAAGTGGAAGATGAAAGAGAAAGAGACCAAGCACTTTAGGGTCGATGACAAAGGAATTCTCTAGTTTAATGATAGACTTGTGGTACCCAAAGATAAAGAACTTAGAAATCAAATTATGGACGAAGCCCATTCTTCTAAGTTGTCCATCCATCCTGGTAGTAGTAAAATGTATCAAGATCTCAAGCTGTATTATTGGTGGACCAAGATGAAGAAAGAAATCGTAGCTTACGTGGCAAGGTGTGATAACTGTTGCAGAGTCAAGGCTATTCACATAAGGCCCGGATTATTGCAGCCACTCTCTATTCCTGGCTGGAAGTGGGAAGAAATTAGCATGGATTTTATTGTTGGATTACTCACTACCAAAAAGGGTTGTGATTCCATCTGGGTTATCGTAGATCGTCTAACTAAATCTACTCACTTTATTCCGGTCAAGTCTACATATCACCCGCACAATTATGCTGAGATTTATTTTCAACAAGTGGTACGTCTCCATGGTGTACCCAAATCCATTGTTTCTGATAGAGGACCGCAATTCACGGCTCGCTTTTGGGAGTGCTTACATCAGAATCTTGGCACTCATTTGATCCGTAGTTCTGCCTATCATCCGCAAACATCAGGACAGACTGAGCGTGTTAATCAAATTCTTGAAGACATGCTTAGAGCTTGTCTTATCTCTTGCAAAGGCTCTTGGGAAGACTGGTTACCTCTCGCTGAATTCTCTTATAACAACAGTTATCAAGAGAGTATCAAAATGGCTCCTTTTGAAGCTCTTTATGGCCGCAAGTGTAGAACTCCTTTGAACTGGGTGGAACCCGGGGAAAGAAGATTCTATGGTATTGACTTTGTAAAAGAAGCCAAAGAGCAAGTCCGAACTATACAGAAGAATATGACTGCCGCTCAGGCTAGACAAAAGAGCTATGCCGACAAGCGAAGAAAACCTATTGAGTTTGAAGTAGGTGACCATGTTTATCAAAATGGCCCACAGCAGCAGCGCCGCTCGCCGCCATCGCCATTGCCAGTCACCGGCTAGCCTAGCCGCTTCGCCATCACCGCAACAGCACCACCGCCTCCCCAGCACCCCACTGCTTCTCCCAGCGCCCGCTGCCGGTGCTCGGTAAGCTCTAGCCCCGCACACAGCCTCACCGGAGCTCCGCCGTCACCCCCGTCACCGTGTTCAGACCCAACCCGACCATTGAAGGCCATAATAGAGCGCTAGATAGATTCACCGTAGCTCAGTTATGCTCGTCCAAGCTCTAGGTCGAGTCGTCGTGGCTTCCACCGGCGTAACACCGTTGACCCGCACCTCCGCCCCGCCATTGGCACCACCGCAGTCACTAGCTCCGACGAGAGGTCCCACCAAGTAGTGCAATGTGTGCGCGAGGTTGAGTAGATCACGTAGTGAAGATATCACCGCCGGCGAGTTCACCGTCGGCGAGCTTTGGCCGCGCCACCATCGCGCAGCATAGCTGCTCTGTTCTTGTCTCAATGGAGATTTAAATGGAGCTTTGGCCGCGCCACCATCGCGTAGTGAATATATTCTTGACACTTACAGTAGAAATTTTGGAAGATTTAAATGGAGATTTGAAATATGTTTTTGAATACATGCAAACTTGTTTATTTTATATCTAGAGTTCCTGTGCTCCAAAAATTATAAAATTTTTGTGGTAAGCTATTCTTGACATGTATGAGCTCTGGTAAAAATTTGAGGATCAGTGCATGCATAAATTTGTAGTTATAGATTTTCCTTTTATAATTAGGAGATCCTTGTATGATTTTTTATAAATTATTTATAAATCCAATATTCATGAAATTTGTTGGAGGATATCCTAGTACCATATGTATGCTAAGAAAAATATAAAATCTGTTGCTTGACACTTTTCAATAGGGTTTTCTATTTATGCTATTTCAAGCCTTGCTGCCTTGTCATTTTTGTATATGATGTTTTACTTGGTAAAATGGCATGAAACTTTTACAGTGGTCTATTGATAGCACTAGTAAGCCACTATAATTTTCTGAGAATTTATGATGCACATTTGTTATATGTTTATTATTTAACCTATGTATCTAAATAAAATAATAAAGGCATATAAAGAAATAGTTTGGACTTCACCATTATATTTTCTTGAGGGTATTTGGTGTGCTTAAACTGGTGGTAAACTTTGTGTTGTCAAACTATGAATGATTACATGAAGTAGAAGTATTGTTACATTGTAATGCGAATTAGAATAGTTTCCGGACAGATTCTGGAGTTTGATAAGTTGCATGATAAAAATGATGTTTGCTGTAAAAATAGTTAATAACAAAGTTGTAGATAACTTCATCATATGTCTTGTGTTAAAATTTTAGGACCATAGGTCAAACGGTTTAGGAGTTACAGCTGTTTAAAGTTAGCCTTTCCGAATTTGCTTGTTCTCGGGGATTTCTGGACAGCGCTGGATTGATTGTCTGTTTTGGTTAAGA
Organism: Miscanthus lutarioriparius; assembly: GCA_904845875.1. Taxonomy (NCBI): domain Eukaryota; kingdom Viridiplantae; phylum Streptophyta; class Magnoliopsida; order Poales; family Poaceae; genus Miscanthus; species Miscanthus lutarioriparius. The sequence continues at coordinate 95,950,997 of CAJGYO010000001.1, read as the reverse complement.
TAAAGTGTGAATTAGCTTTTGGTGATTAAATAAGAGTTGTAGACAATTTTATAAGCTTTGCAGAAAGTCTAATATCACAGAATTTGGATAAGTAGAACTTCAGTTATAAGTAAAACAAGCAGCTGCTATTTTGTGTGTAGTGGATAAATTGTAAATGTGTTTGATTAAATAATCAAGAAGAGATATGCACCTACTCGGTAAAATATGATGCATTTGTTAACACCATGCTGTTAAGACTACTTATACGAATGCATTCATCCTGTGTCATCATTTTATACTTGTACGCATGTATGCATTCGCAATATCTTATGTCATATTCATGCATCTAGGATCGGAGGAAGAAATAACGTTGCTGGAATTCGACGAAGTAGAGGAAGGGGACCAGCAGGAGAATCCTCAAGTCGCAGCTCCCGAAGGCGAGGAGCAGAATTCTGAAGAGCTTCCAGAGTGTCTTGATTACCGCCCTACTTCCTTTCTGCGAGGCAAGCCCCGGAGCATTCTAAGTCTCCCAGTATTTTACAAATGATTACTTAAGTACTTATGATTGATGCATTAGGTTATAAGAGTTGAATGGAACCACTTGATGCATATAAATTCCTTGTCCAGCTATTACACCTTTAACCGGTATAGGTCCAGGATCGAATATATGCTTAGCCATGCTTAGACCGGTAGAAGTCGGGTGATTTCCTGTCACCTGCGAGATATAGGTGGATACCGGAGCACGGTTGGCTATATTTGCTATCGTGGAAAAGAACCATGGGTAATGTAAATGGAGACCGGGCGGGATGTCGATAGAGAAGCAACAAGACATGGAGGTCTTGGGTGTGGATCTATCCCCGTCTGTGTCGATTAAGGACCGTACCGTTGTTGGTGCTTCTGACAAGATTGAACGCATGCCTATCACTTAGCTGGCCGGATAACTCATTCCGACCGCAAAACCGAGTAGCTCAACTCAGGCCGGGACCCGTTCTGTTGTGTGCTCCTTGCGGGGGGCGATTAGACTGAGCCCAAGGGCAGGCTAGGCCTGAACATCCTGGCATCTGGTGTCCCAGATTGTGCGGTGCGGTATGGACCCACGAAATGTGTACCCGAGTTGTACCAAAGGTGACCTAAGGCTGCCTTTGCACGGTATGCCTGAGTTTGTGTTAGGAATAAATTCCCAGCTGGTTGAAATTGATTTGAATCGCCGTCTCTCCCGGATAGTGAGAAACTTGGCTAGTCCCAACATCGTAGTAACTGTGTTATGGAACATGATGGTTCGGGTGAATATGAAATTGCAATACCTGCTATGGTTATTATTGTATGCTTTTAAATGGATATACCACATGTTTGGCACAGGATAGTTGCTAATCTAGAGATGGATAGTTATAATTAACCTGATATTGGAACCATAATTTTATAGCTAAGTTAATCGCTTTTATACAAATGTTGTCAAGCTATCCCCACTTATATAGCCTTGCATAATCCTTGGAGTCATTTTTATTTCTGGTTTATGACGGGTAAGTCTAGCTGAGTACCTTCTCGTACTCAGGGTTTTATTTCCTATGTTGCAGATGGCACTGTGTATCATGGTTATTGCAAGAGTTGCTTCTATCCCACTATGGATGAGGAGTAAGCCTTGGGCAGGCTTCTTATTAATCCTTCTACATGCTTTTGTGGACCGTGATCGTATCTTGGCACTGTACTAAACTATGTTGGAAACTTTACTTTCAAATTTAATTTGCTTCCGCTTTTATCTATCAAACTCGGTTTGTAATTGTGGCAGAACCTCCTAAGAAATGGGGCCCACGTGCACCTATTGATGTCTCAACAGACCTCAGATAGAGTACACAAGTTCCCAAAACTTAACAGATCTGTCGGGTGTCCTCGGGAAACCCGAATCTTTTCCAAACAGGATCCCAATCACAGTCATTACAGATTACAACAGTTTTCAATATACATACCAGAGATTATAAAGCGGAAGACTTAAGTTTTGATATTACAAACCAGTTGTTTCAAACTTACAAAACCATAAGTGTCATACAACCATAGTAGCGGGATAATATTACATTAACATTATTTATTTCACACAAACTAGTGCCTTGTCCAAAGGCCATTCATCATTCCTCATCGTCATTGACTTCAAACACTAACATGCAGCAGGGACCAAAATAAGCCTACGCATGCGACTCACCTGCAACAAGGGTTAACAAACCCTGAGTACAAAAGTACTCAACAAGACTAACCTGACCAAAAAGGGCGAAGGTCTTAGGGATGCAGGTGTTGGGTCAAGGTAAGGATGTAGAAAGATTCAAAAGTTCTTTGCCAAAAGCTTACTATTCTTGATCCTAGTTTCAAGTTTTACCCCTAAGTACTTTAGTTCAATATCTCCAACTAAATGTTCATATCCCATCTTCCAATCCTTCTCATTCCATTCTTTTTCCCATGTTTTAGTAATTCACCAGTCCAACATTGCTTCTATAATGAATCGAGTCTCCATATCCGCGGAGCACCGACAATTCGAATTGATTCAAGTCCCAGCTGGGGATTCCTTATCACACGACATATGTAGAACTTAATCTTGCATATATCAACCTCGCTACCGGATCCTCCCATACTAAGCCATCTCCACGCCACCCGAGAGCACATCACGCCTCAAATCTGGCCACATTCAAGCCACGAGGGTACACGCTACTCCCGCCATCTCACCACTCCCAGTGCGTGGGCATTCGTCTTAGTATCGGATTAGCCGAAGTAGGCTTACCGGAGTATGTGACCAGTACTACAAAGTGTCTTGTTCAGAAGATCCACAATGAGTGGCCTTTAAGCGACATAGTCGGCAACATTACCCAACATTCAAGATAAGCCACCCGACTAGTCTCTAGTTCATTCTATCTTCTTTCTTTCTTTCTTTGGCCAGTATGCCATCTTTGATTGTATCCAAACTTTTACTTTGAAAACCTACCATAAGCATTCTAAGCAATCTATGCCTTTGTAAATGAAATCATCTTCAAGGATGGTAAACAATCAACAGGGTAGGCAATGCATCAAGTAGGTAACATTTGAAGTAAATCAACTTAATGCAATAAGTAACATCTCAGGTTCCGGATCAGCACCACTATTATCGAATCCCGTGACAACCAGGGATTCTTCCAGAACTTGCTCAACTATAATCGGTTCACTCTCGGATTCTACACGAAATAATAGCATATGCTTCCACATGATGATAATGTAAACATGATGCTTTCATGGTGCATGAAATATAACAACACCTTGAATACAACTTTCCTTCACGGTACAGTTACAAACCAAACTAACCAAACCATATTCGTAACGGATGTGACCACGTCAGCACCGACCACTACGGTGAACTCTCCGACCACTGCGGTGAACTCCCCGACCACTACGGCGAATTCTCCGACCACTACGGTGAACTCTCTGACCACTACTCTTGAAACCCTACTGGTCACAAAACATGATCAAAATAAGATCAAACACTAATCAAACACTTAGGGTTTGCTCTTATTTATTTTTGAATTAATTTGGAAATAAGCCCAAAAATGATCTTCTCCCAAATGACCTTAAAATTTTATGTAAGCTTCCTCATGACAAATTAGTGTTCCAAAACAAATTTCATAATTTTTGGAATTATACAGTGGCCTACAAAAATCATGAAAATTGCATTTATTAATTAATGGACTGAATATTTGAACATTAAAAATTTATTCAAATTTCAAGTTTCAAATTTTTAAACCATACCAGAGCATGTACAGAGGCTACACACAAAATTTCAGAATTTTTGGAGCTATGATTATTTTCCTACAAATTTCCAAAAATTCAGCACTATTCAAAATCAGAAAATAACAAAACCTCACTCTTCTTCTCCTTCCTTCTCACTGACAGCCCGACCCCACTCGTCAGTGACTCATACCCGTCACGGCGGCGCTGCCATCACTGGCCAGCCCAAAATGCGCCGATGGTGATGCTCCGGCGAGGCAGACCGCACCCAAGTACACTACACACTCCTACGAACTCATCCCCGCCCTTTGAATGGCAGAAGGCGCACCGGAGAAGACTCTCCGCCGGCCATGGCGGCTTGAGCACGACGGCTCACGGCGAAACCCCGGTAATGGCGTAGTATAGTCTAAAACAAAGTGAGTATCGCGTTCAGTAGCTCACCACGGTCACGCCGGTACGTTTGGTGAAGACGGAGACGGTCTGGAATGGCCTGGCCACGTCGAGTCGATGGTGGCGGAGCTCCGGCCAGGCTTGGGGAAGAAGACGCTGCGCTGGGCGATTCCGGCCAACCCAAGCGACGGGAGCAAACCGTAGAGAAACACAAGACCGAGGCGATCGCGTGGGTGTAGCTGGGCACGACGTACGCGGCTTGACGATGGCTACGGCGAGCGGCGAAGCTAGCTGGTGGCAGAACAGAGCAGAGGGGAAAAATGGGGACGACGGCGGCGGCTGCTGCTATTTATAGCCGAGAAGAAGTTGCCCGGCGTCGACAGCGCACGCCCGAGCTCGCCACGGCACCGGCTGCATGTCATCGCGCGAGAAAGCGGCGTAAAACGCTCGGCGGCGACATCCACGTGGCGCCGGCGGCAAGCAGAGAGGTGGCGTTCGGCTGGATTTTGATTTTTGCATTATTTACAGAATTGCCACTGCGTTTAATTTGCAAATTACTCACAAATTTTCTAAAGAAGTTGAAAATCTTCAAAAATAAAAGTTGCTCAATTTTTCAAACTCTACAACTTTGCTTCAAGGAACATTTTCAAATTCTGCCTCCATTTTGAAATTTGAATTTGGGGTGCATTTGAGTATTTGAATTATTTCAAAATTACTCTAAATTTTATATGTAAACTTGAAAAACTTTGAATACCAAAGTTGATCCACATAAAATAATCTTCAACTTTGCTTTTTGCCTCAACCCCAAATTCCACATGGATTTTGAATTAGTCAAAAGGGGCAAAAAGGACTTTTATAATTTGAATTTGAATTCAAATTTGATTTATCTTTCGTTTACTTTAACTTTGATATTTGACCAGTAACATGGCCCATTAGGGTTATTTGAGTCAAAAGACACATGGCCTCACATGATCACATGAAATTTGATCCTTGTGGTCATGATCTTTGTTTAGGGTTTTGAAACACATCACATGAAATAACAACATTATGAAATAAAGCTTATTTAGTGAATGCATTCAAAATTTTCTACTCTAGGAATGCTTTGCAATGCATATGATGACATGTCAAATTTTAGTGCTAGGTCAAAACACCAGAGGTGTTACAACCCTTTCCCCTTAAAGAAATCTCGTCACAAGATTTAAAACTTAAGGCTATGTAATGGAAATGGAAATGTGTCAAGCTAACACATCATAACTTTATTCAAAAGACTAGTGAGGGGGTTTTCCATTCTTTTGACAAAAGAAACAACTTACAATATAGACAAAGTATTGCAACTAGAGAGAAGCAAAGAAGTCAGGAAAGTTTTCTTCTAAGTAATCCTCGGACTCCCTAGTAACTTCTTCTTCAGTGTGCTGGTTCCATTGTACTTTGTAGAACTTGATTGTACGCCTTCGAGTGACCCGATCTTTCTGATCTAAGACTCTAATGGGGTACTCGACATAAGTCAAATCAGGTGCTAGTTCTACATCACCAAAATCTATCACTTGGTCAGGTACTTGAAGACACTTCTTCAACTGGGATACATGGAAAATATCTTGCACAGCTGACATGTGATCTGGTAGCTTGACGCGATAGGCGACTGGTCCACATCTTTGTTGGATTTGAAACGGACCGACATAACGGGGCGCCAACTTTCCCCGAATCCCAAAACGATGAACTCCTTTCATTGGCGATACCTTGAGGTAGACATGATCTCCCACTATGAATTCTAGAGGTCGCCTCCTCTTATCAGCATAGCTTTTCTGTCGGGATTGAGCTACTTTCATATTAGCTTGTATGAGTTTAACTTTCTCTTCTACTTCCTTGACCACATCCGGTCCAAAGAACCAACGTTCTCCAACATCTGACCAATGTAAAGGTGTCTGGCATCTACGACCATAAAATGCTTCAAATGGTGACATTTTAATGCTCTCTTGATAGCTATTGTTATATGAGAATTCAGCTAAGGGAAGGCATTCATCCCACATAGCACCATAGGAGAGAACACATGCTCTTAACATATCTTCAAGAATTTGATTTACCCTTTCCGTCTGTCCATCTGTTTGCGGATGATAAGCAGAACTACGGATAAGTTTAGTTCCCAAAGACTCATGTAGACTTTTCCAAAACTTGGATATGAACAATGACCCTCTGTCAGAGACAATGGTCTTAGGTGCCCCATGCAGACTGAAGATTCTATCAAGATAAAGCTTTGCATACTGCTCCGCTCGATATTTATCTTTAACTGGTAAGAAATGAGCTATCTTGGTTAGGCGATCAACAATAACCCATATTGAATTGTAGCCTGCAGATGTCCTAGGTAACCCCACTATGAAGTCCATACAGATATCTTCCCACTTCCAAGATGGAACTGGCAAGGAATGTAATGGACCCACAGTCTTCATATGAATCGCTTTGACTCTCTGACAAGTATCACATTTGGCCACATATTGAGCTATTTCTATTTTCATTTTGGTCCACCAATATCTCGTTCTCAGATCATGATACATTTTGTTGCTACCTGGATGAATGGAGTATCTTGTAGAATGAGCTTCATCAAGAATCTGCTTTCGCAGCTCCAGATTTTTGGGTACTACCAATCTATCCTTGAACCATACGACATCTGATTCATCAATCTTGAAACATGTTGATCTTCTAGATCTGACTTTATCCTTGATATGGGCTATGCCCTTACTTTTCTGTTGAGCATCAATGATCTGATCTTTGATAGTGGACTCAACTGCAATATTGGACAGGGAACCTTGTTCTATGATTTGTAAATTCAGATGCTCCATCTCTTGACACAATGTTCGCTGCATAGGTTCTACAATTAGGCAATGACAAAGACTCTTGCGACTCAGGGCATCGGCAACCACATTAGCCTTGCCCGGATGATAATGCACTTCTAAGTCATAATCTTTGATAAGTTCTAACCATCTTCTTTGCCTCATATTCAGCTCTAACTGAGTGAAGATATATTTCAAACTTTTGTGATCTGTATAGATATGACATATATTGCCCAATAAATAATGTCGCCAAATCTTGAGTGCATGAACAACAGCAGCAAATTTAAGATCATGGGTGGGATAATGTTCTTCATGCTTCTTGAGTTGTCTGGAAGCATATGCTATGACTCTGCCTTCTTGCATAAGAACACAGCCAATACCAATTCCAGACGCATCACAATAGATATCAAACGGCCTCTCGATATCAGGTTGTGCTAATCTGGTGCAGTTGTTAACAACTTCTTCAATATCTGAAAGGCCTCCTCACATCCAGTTGACCATACAAACTTAGTTTGATTTTTCAGCAGTCCAGTAATTGGCTTTGCAATTCTGGAGAAGTCAGGGATGAACCGACGGTAATAACCTGCCAACCCCAGAAAACTACGAACTTGATGAACAGTGGTAGGTGCTTTCCAGTTAAGGACTTCTTCTACCTTGCTTGGATCAACAGCTATACCTTCAGCAGATAACACATGACCTCGAAATTGTACTTCTTCTAACCAAAATTCACATTTGCTGAATTTGGCATATAATTGGTGATCTCTTAATCGTTGTAGAACAATGCGGAGATGTTCCGCATGTTCTTCTTTGCTCTTAGAATAGATAAGAATGTCATCAATGAATACCACTACAAACTTATCCAACTCGGGCATGAAAACTGAGTTCATCAGGTACATGAAATGAGTCGGGGCATTGGTCAGCCCAAAAGACATGACTAAATACTCATAGACCATATCGGGTAGTAAACGTTGTCTTCGGCACATCTTCTCGTCTGATCTTAATCTGGTGATAGCCTGATCTCAAGTCTATCTTCGAGAACACTTTAGCTCCCGCAAGTTGATCAAACAACAAATCAATTCAGGGTAAGGGGTATTTGTTCTTTATGGTGACTTCATTTAACGACCAATAGTCAACACATAACCTTAAGGTTTGGTCCTTCTTATTCACGAAGATAGCAGGGCATCCCCAAGGTGGTGAACTGGGTTGAATGAAACCCTTGTCTAACAACTCTTGTAGTTGCATTTTTAATTCTGCTAGTTCTTTGGGTGGCATCCTATATGCTCTTCTGGACACAGGTGCCGTTCCTGGTTTCAGGTCAATTCTAAATTCCACATCTCGGTTTGGTGGCAGTCCAGGCAGATCATTGGGAAAAACATCCGTAAATTCACATACCACAGGAATGTTCTTGGCTTCTTTCACAGTAGTTGTACAGACTGTTCCAACTGTACTCTTAGGAAATGAAAGTTGGATGAGAAGTTGGGTTTTGCTGCCAGGTACATTTACTCTTATGGTTCTACGTAGGACATCTATGATAGCCCCGTGTTGAGTTAACCAGTTCATATCAAGGATCACATCTATATCTTGATCCTTTAATATCAGCATGCTGGTAGGGAACTCATGTCCTCCTAAATCAATAGGTACATGCTGAACTCTCTCCCTTGTATAGAGTCGTCCCCTGGGCGACTGTATATGATATGGTACTTTTGTTTCCCCAATAGTTATCCCATGCTTCACAACAAATGTACGATTGATGAATGTATGGGATGCACCGGAATCAAATAAGGTAATTGCAGGGTGCTTAGCAACGGGAAACATACCAATCATTACTGGTTCTCCTTCTGGAATAGATTCCACCTGAGTATAGAAGACCCTTCTAGATTTCTTCTCAGCCTGACCTTTCTGACTATTCTGAGCATTGCCCTTGTACTGATTCTGAGCTTGAGTAACAGTGGCTTTAGGTATATTAGTATTACTCTTCCTGGGATACGGACATTCTCGGGAAAAGTGTCTAGTTTTACCACAATTATAACATGGATAATTGTGATTCTGGGAAGTAGTAGTGCGGTTTGAATTATTTGTATTATTTTGCTGCTGCGGTGCTTGATTAGGATAAGGCGTATTAGTTGCAGGGCGAATAAAGATTTGCTACCTGCTTTGACTTTGTTGTGGGTGGAATGGTGCACTGCCATGATTCTGAGGATGGTAGACCACCTTTTGACATTTTCCACTCGACGATCCGGAAGCAAATGCTCTCTTCTTCTTTGCCTCCTTATGTCGGCGGTAATTCTCCTCTGAAGCGATAGCAATGTTGACAGTCTCATGATAAGTTGCGTTGCCACAAGTTGCCATCATGGTCTTAAGTTTGGTGTTCAGACCTCTCATGAAATGATTCTTCTTCTTCCTATCAGTATTCACATACTCTATAGCATACTGCGACAGGTGATTGAAACACCCAACATAGTGCATCACCGGGTGCTCCCCTTGCTTAAGAGCCAGGAACTCTTCTAACTTCATGGTCATCACACCATCTAGAATATAGTGTGCCCTGAAGGCATCCTTAAACTCCATCCAGGTGATTTGGTGACCAGATGGGCATAAATACTACAAATTTGCCCACCGTGCACCAAAGAGCTCTCCTCGGAGTTGTCAGTGCATAAACCTTGGTTTCTAAATCTCGATGACAATGAATCAGCTCAAACTTTTGCTCCATTGTCCGGAGCCAATCGTCCGACTTCTAAAGGCTCTTCTACCTTAGAGAACACAAAGTGGACATGTGTCAAGAAATCAATATAGGTTGTCTCGTCATTTCCATTATTACGGCGGCCATGATTAGGGTGTGGTGCTTGTTGGTTTGAGCCATTTCCCTTAACAACCTAGCATTCTCACCGTTGCATAGGACGAGAAAGATTATGGCATCTACCATACTCGAAGGCATTGGTGGAGGATTTGGGACTTCATCATTGTCTTGCGAAGTACCAGCACCAGTTCGGGTGTTAATGCGAGGCATCTGTTAGAGAGACATGTTTATTTACATTATTATTTTATTGAAAGCAGTTAAAAGGTTTCATGCTACAAAGGGTTTCTTATTTATGTTACATGTCTTGTATCCCACAAAACAACCCTGGTTTACTAGGAAAGCAGTAAAGGAACTATTACTACACTGAGCTTTCAATCATCGGCATCCGTGCCCATATCGGACGAAACCTCATCTTCATCGGAGAAGTACACTAACTCCTCGGGATCCTCCTCCTCTTCTTCATTCTTGACTTCACCTGGATCTACAATCATTTCTTCATCTGTAACTTCACCATCCCCATGAGGAGGATGAAGTTGAGCGTACATCATGTGGACATTCTCATAAAGAATGGCATTGTCCATCTCCAGATCTTCTACATAGAACTCCAACTCATGGATGCGTTCATTGGCCGCATCCTCTCGTGTCCAGGCTTCATTCCGCAACTCGGTATTCTTGATGATGTCCCTTTCCATTTCCGCTAGCTTCTCTTGATCTTTGGCATGAGCTCGACGAAGAGTGTTGAGCTCCTTGGTAAGGTTCTCAATGTTGGCGGGATTGCTTGAAGATTCTTTATCTCCTAGGGTCTTGGAACTTCCTTCACCAAGCTCACGGTTACGCGGTGCCAACTGGTGATGAGGGACTCCATGAGGTCCAGTGGACTTACGTGCGGTTATCTTGGTCTTTGCCATAGCCTGTAGAATTTAGGATAGGACTATAAGGATAGCTTGAGGATAATGGAGGTTAGCAAGAATCGGATTGACATTACTTACCCAACCACTTTTAAGGTAAATATTTATGCAAGGTGTTCAAGCATGATGCATGAATCGATCTTACGAATCCGAGTACAAAAGATTTATACAACCAAAAGTACTAGATTTTTAATACATAGGACAAACCTAATCATATTATCCGCCACAAACTTTCAAATAAGATAAGATTGAGGCTAGATCAGAGGTAAGAAGAAAGAAATTTGAACTCAAAATATCCAGTTTAATTTCTTTGATCCAAATTAGTTTGAAGGTTTTCAAAAGCAACCTATAATAATCTTAGATAGGACCTGCTCTGATACCAGCTGTGGCAGAACCTCCTAAGAAATGGGGCCCACGTGCACCTATTGATGTCTCAACAGACCTCAGATAGAGTACACAAGTTCCCAACAACTTAACAGGTCTGTCGGGTGTCCTCGGGAAACCCGAATCATCCACGAATCTTTTCCAAATAGGATCCTAATCACAGTCATTGCAGATTACAACAGTTTTCAATATACATACCAAAGATTATAAAGCGGAAGACTTAAGTTTTGATATTACAAACCAGTTGTTTCAAACTTACAAAACCATAAGTGTCATACAACCATAGTAGCGGGATAATATTACATTAACATTATTTATTTCACACAAACTAGTGCCTTGTCCAAAGGCCATTCATCATTCCTCATCATCATTGACTTCAAACACTGACATGCAGCAGGGACCAAAACAAGCCTGCGCATGCGACTCACCTGCAACAAGGGTTAACAAACCCTGAGTATAAAAGTACTCAACAAGACTGACCCGACCAAAAAGGGCGAAGGTCTTAGGGATGCTGGTGTTGGGTCAAGGTAAGGATGTAGAAAGATTCAAAAGTTCTTTGCCAAAAGCTTACTATTCTTGATCCTAGTTTCAAGTTTTACCCCTAAGTACTTTAGTTCAATATCTCCAACTAAGTGTTCATATCCCATGTTCCAATCCTTCTCATTCCATTCTTTTTCCCATGTTTTAGTAATTCACCAGTCGTACATTGCTTCTGTAATGAATCGAGTCTCCATATCCGCGGAGCACCGGCAATTCGAATTGATTCAAGTCCCAGCTGGGGATTCCTTATCACACGACATATGTAGAACTTAATCTTGCATATATCAACCTCGCTACCGGATCCTCCCGTACTAAGCCGTCTCCACGCCACCTGAGAGCATAGCACGCCTCAAATCCGGCCACATTCAAGCCACGAGGGTACACGCTACTCCCGCTATCTCACCACTCCCAGTGTGTGGGCATTCGTCTTAGTATTGGATTAGCCGAAGTAGGCTTACCGGAGTATGTGACCAGTACTACAAAGTGTCTCGTTCAGAAGATCCACAATGAGTGGCCTTTAAGCGACATAGTCGGCAACATTACCCAACATTCAAGATAAGCCACCCGACTAGTCTCTAGTTCATTCTATCTTCTTTCTTTCTTTCTTTGGCCAGTATGCCATCTTTGATTGTATCCAAACTTTTACTTTGAAAACCTACCATAAGCATTCTAAGCAATCTACGCCTTTGTAAATGAAATCATCTTCAAGGATGGTAAACAATCAACAAGGTAGGCAATGCATCAAGTAGGTAACATTTGAAGTAAATCAACTTAATGCAATAAGTAACATAAGTGATAAACCTTTCAAAGTAAACAAGGTAATGGTTTAATTCATAAACCGGGGCTTGCCTTCATTGACGATCTCAGGTTCCGGATCAGCACCACTATTATCGAATCCCGTGACAACCGGGGATTCTTCCAGAACTTGCTCAACTAGAATCGGTTCACTCTCGGATTCTACACGAAATAATAGCATATGCTTCAACATGATGATAATGTAAACATGATGCTTTCATGGTGCATGAAATATAACAACACCTTGAATATAGCTTTCCTTCACGGTATAGTTACAAACCAAACTAACCAAACCATATTCGTAATGGATGTGACCACGTCAGCACCGACCACTACGGTGAACTCTCCGACCACTGCGGTGAACTCTCCGACCACTACGGCGAATTCTCCGACCACTACGGTGAACTCTCCGACCACTACTTTTGAAACCCTACTGGTCACAAAACATGATCAAAACAAGATCAAACACTAATCAAACACTTAGGGTTTGCTCTTATTTATTTTTGAATTAATTTGGAAATAAGCCCAAAAATGATCTTGTCCCAAATGACCTCAAAATTTTATGTAAGCTTCCTCATGACAAATTAGTGGTCCAAAACAAATTTCATAATTTTTGGAATTATACAGTGGCCTACAAAAATCATGGAAATTGCATTTATTAATTAATGGACTGAATATTTGAACATTAAAAATTTATTCAAATTTCGAGTTTCAAATTTTTAAACCATACTAGAGCATGTACAGAGGCTACACACAAAATTTTGGAATTTTTGGAGCTATGATTATTTTCCTACAAATTTCCAAAAATTCAGCACTATTCAAAATCAGAAAATAACAAAACCTCACTGTTCTTCTCTTTCCTTCTCACCGACACCCCCCACCCCACTGTCGTTGACTCATACCAATCCACGGCAGCGCTGCCATCACCGGGTCGGCCCAAAATGCGCCCGACGATGACGCTCTCGGCAAGGCGATCAGACACAAGTACACTACACTACACACTCCTACGAACTCATCCCCGCCCTTTGAATGGCAGAAGGCGCACCGGAGAAGACTCCCCGCTGGCCATGGCGGCTTGAGCACGACGGCTCACGGCGTAACCCCGGTAATGGCGTAGTAGAGTCTAAAACAAAGTGAGTATCGCGTTCAGTAGCTCACCACGGTCACGCCGGTACGTTTGGTGAAGACGAAGACGGTCTGGAACGGCCTAGCCACGTCGAGTCGATGGTGGCGGAGCTCCGGCCGGGCTCGGGGAAGAAGACGCTGCGCCGGGCGATTTCAGCCAACCCAAGCGACGGGAGCAAACCGCAGAGAAACGCAAGACCGAGGCGATCGCGTGGGCATAGCTGGGCACGACGTACGTGGCTTGACGATGGCTACGGCGAGCGGCGGAGCTAGCTGGTGGCGGAACAGAGCAGAGGGGAAAAAGCAGGGGACGGCAATGCAATGGTCTTTGCTATTTATAGCTGGGAAGTAGTTGCCCGGCGTCGACAAATAAGACTTGAGCTCATCCTCGCCACGGCACCGGCTGCGTGTCATCGGGCGAGAAAGCGGCACAAAACGCTCGGTGGCGACATCCGCGTGGCGCCGACGGCAAGCAGAGAGGTGGCGTTCGGCTGGATTTTGATTTTTGCATTATTTACAGAATTGCCACTGCGTTTAATTTGCAAATTACTCACAAATTTTCTAAAGAAGTTGAAAATCTCCAAAAATGAAAGTTGCTCAATTTTTTGAACTCTACAACTTTGCTTCAAGGAACATTTTCAAATTCTGCTTCCATTTTGAAATTTGAATTTTTGGGTGCATTTGAGTATTTGAATCATTTCAAAATTACTCCAAATTTTATATGTAAACTTGAAAAACTTTGAATACCAAAGTTGATCCACATAAAATAATCTTCAACTTTGCTTTTTGCCTCAACCCCAAATTCCACATGGATTTTGAATTAGTCAAAAGGGGCAAAAAGGACTTTTATAATTTGAATTTGAATTCAAATTTGATTTGTCTTTCTTTTACTTTAACTTTGATTTTTGACCAGTAACATGGCCCATTAGGGTTATTTGAGTCAAAAGACACATGGCCTCACATGATCACATGAAATTTGACCCTTGTGGTCATGATCTTTATTTAGGGTTTTGAAACACATCACATGAAATAACAACATTATGAAATAAAGCTTATTTAGTGAATGCATTCAAAATTTTCTACTCCATGAATGCTTTGCAATGCATATGATGACATGTCACATTTTAGTGCTAGGTCAAAACACCATAGGTGTTACAGTAATAACTTTTATTCATACTCTGATGATGAAAATGTATCTGTGAACTTTATGTAATATGTGGCATGTATGTTGAATCATGTACGATCTTGGTTGTTGTAAATTGTTTATCGAGACCCGCCGTGGTACTCGATGGACTACCGGGTTTATATGGGTTCAAGTATGACAGTGCGACCGCTTGCGGGACGCCATTGTACTTGTACTCTTATAAATTGGTCGGTTCTGCGACAGCTGGCATCAGAGCAAGATTCAACGTTAATTGTCACATGTGTATTTAAAACAAAAGTTTTTGTTTTCCAAAAACCCTTCTCTAGCAACTGATAGCTATATAATAGGTATTTGAAATCTAAAGTGTGCCAATGATCACTTTCCTTATGCCCAAATTAAGGACTAATAGGTGGCTATTTAAGTACTAACATGGGGGTTTTTACTTCGTCGTCCATACGGCGTGCTATCGTATGGATGCCATTCACTTGAATGGTAATGTATGGATCAAATGCCTCTACGCCAAGGTAAGATGATGTGTGACATGACCGCAAGATGTGAGCGTGCGGTCGGGGAGAGTTAGCTTGGTATGGCTATGTATGCATGCTTGCATGTGTATATGGTGCGTATTTAATTGTGGGTTTAAATTGTTATCGGGTAGTTTGATACGGAAGTATATGTATGGGTATACATATATGGAAGTATTTAAATTTACATTCTGCATATTTCATTATGGGTTTGGGCTGAAATGATATTCTTATGCAGGTACACTAACAACGAAACGTGTAGCTCAACTAGTTACGCTATATATGAGAGAACGTATGTATGCCACCGTGTCTACCGCTAGAAACAAATTTTTCCTAAGTTTGTGAGGACGTACGGAATGAGCATGCATCATGATAAGTATCATTCAAATAATTACATTGTTCCTCCGCTTATAAATTTCTTACTCGGTTATGTAACTCTTATCCATTATGGTCTTGTCTCACAAAAGTGTACATGTTGATGGTACCGATGGCAGCACCAGTTGGAGTGAGAATTTCCTGATGGTTTTCGGAACACCTAACCTGTTGTGAGAGTTTTGCACTTTGTGGGGTACCATGAACCGCCCCTCTATCAGTGGAATGAAGTATACCAAGAAAGAAGTGGAGCCAGAGAATGAGGATAATCCTATCTCCGACCTCGACAGCGATCTTAATGAAGATTAGAGTCACCTAGTGACTAGTATGTTAACACGGTGCGAGTCCGATAAGTGATAAAATTGGTGGTGTCATGTTGTGAGAATGAATTGTTACGCCTCTATTTTTATTGAGAATTTGAGAATTTTCTCCAGTAATTTCAGTTTGGCATGATTATAATTCATCTACAATCTTGTGGCATCAACAAATAATCGCTTATTGTTGCAACTTCGTAGATGACGCGCATCCGAGCAGGAGCTGGTAGCAGTCATGATGGCAATGGTGATGACTTACCACCACCGCCGCCGCCGTCTGCTTAGGAGTTCTTTGCTCTGTTCCTGGGGAGCCAAAGGACAATGGAAGAAGCTCTGCGCCTCATTACGCAGAACACCGCTCGTGGCCACCTACAGCATCCAGGGGACGAGCCAAATCAGCACAGTACATTCAAGGAATTTCTGGATACAAAGCCTCCTATCTTCAAGGTGGCTGAGGAACCACTACAGGCTGACGAGTGGCTCAACACCATTGAGCAGAAATTTCGCCTGCTAAGAGTCACCGAGCGTCTGAAAGCTGAGTATGCTTCTCATCAGCTGCAAGGACCAGCAGGGATCTGGTGGGCACATTTCTTTCATCACTACCTACTAATGCGCAAGTGACATGGGAACAGTTCAAGCTGGCTTTTAGGGGACATCATATCCCCCCAGGCCTAATGCGCATGAAAGCGGCTGAATTTATGAGGCTCACTCAGGAAACAAAGACTCTCACAGAATACATGCACGCATTCAACAACCTGTCCAGATATGCTCCATGTTTGGTGGATACTGAGGAGAAGAAGATAGAGAGTTTCAAGCGGGGCCTGGGTACCAAACTGATGAAGACCATGGCCAATTCTAGGTGTGCCACATACAACGAGTTTATTAGTGATGCTCTGACCCAGGAAAACCACAATAATATGCATGCAACTGCTAAGAGTCGCAAGAGGGCATTCGAGGCAGGTGCCTCCGGATCTTCACATGCAAGAGCGCCTATCACAGCTAGGCCACAATTCCATCCACCTGCATCCAAGTTTAGGCCTCTACCACCCAAAGCTCAGAATAGCAAGCCACAGAAACCATTCCGTAAGGCATTCGCTATTGCCTTACCAAAAGGGACTAGCAGTCAAGGGAGCTCCACAGGACCTAGGAATAATCAGCCATGTTTCAACTGCAATCAAATGGGTCATTGGGCCAAGGAATGCCCCCACCCCAAGAAGAATGGCAACCCAAATCAGAACAATCAGAGACAAGCAAACTCAAGAGCACGTCCGGGATACGTGCATTATACCGCTGTGGAGGAAGTGCCCGCTGGAGAAGTTGTCATGGCTGGTATGTTTCTCGTCATCAAGCATCCCGCTGTTGTTTTATTTGATTCGGGAGCTTCTCATTCCTTTATGAGTCAAGCATTCGCATCTAGGCATGATCAGGAAATAATTGAAGTAAGCAAAGGGGGTTATAATATAAGTTCAGCAGGGGGTACTATTTCTACCAAAAAGCTAGTCAAAAACATGCTCATCTCTATACAAGGGAGGGAGTATACAACAGATTTGATAATATTGCTGGGGTTATCGATAAGTGTAATCTTAGGCATGAATTGGATGAAGGATCATGGTGTTCTCATTGACACCAGCACCCGTACTATTATGTTGAGAGAACCCACGGGAGGGAATGCTTTTCTAGTACCACTCTCCCACAATTTTGAACCCCAACATTTAGCCTGTGCTATCCAAACCACCACACTTTGTGATATCCCAGTGGTTTGTGAGTTTCTGGATGTATTTCCAGAGGAATTACCAGGCTTACCACCTGATAGGGAGGTGGAATTTAAGATTGAGTTAGTGCTAGGTACGGCACCCATATCAAGAAGGCCCTATAGAATGCCACCCAATGAGTTAGCAGAACTTAAGGTTCAATTACAAGATCTATTGGACAAGGGTCCTATCGAACCTAGCTCATCTCCGTGGGGATGTTCAGCATTGTTTGTGAAAAAGAAGGACAAGTCACTGAGAATGTGTGTAGATTACAGACCACTCAATGCTGTGACCATCAAGAACAAATACCTGTTGCCTCGCATCGACATCTTGTTCGGTCAGCTAGCGAAGGCAAAGGTATTCTCCAAAATTGACTTGAGGTTAGGCTACCATCAAATAAAGATCAGGCCAGAGGATATACCCAAAACTGCTTTTTCCACAAGGTATGGCTTATATGAGTATTTGGTTATGTCCTTTGGACTAACAAATGCTCCAGCCTACTTCATGTACCTGATGAATTCGGTATTCATGCCTGAACTTGACAAGTTTGTGGTCGTGTTTATCGATGATATATTGATTTATTCGGAAAATGAGTCAGATCATGAAGAGCATCTGAGGATTGTCCTATCCAGATTAAGGGAGCATAAGTTATATGCAAAGTTTAGTAAGTGTGAATTTTGGTTGAGCAAGGTGCCTTTCTTAGGTCATATCTTATCAAGAGATGGAATCTCTGTAGACCCATCAAAAGTACAAGAAGTCATGGATTGGAAAGCACCAACTTCGGTTCATGAAGTTCGGAGTTTTCTAGGGTTAGCAGGATATTATCGCCGTTTCATTCCAGATTTCTCCAAGATAGCTAAGCCCATGACCAGACTACTTCAGAAAGATGAGAAGTACAAATGGACACCAGAATGTGAAGCAGTTTTCACACCCTCAGACCTCTATTGACTACAGCACCTGTGCTAGCACAACCAGACATTGAAAAGCCTTTTGATGTATTTTGTGATGCATCGGGAATAGGTTTGGGGTGTGTGCTTATGCAATAAGGAAGAGTTATTGCATATGCTTGTCAGCAATTGAGAAGGCATGAAGTCAACTACCCCACTCATGATTTAGAACTTGCAGCAGTGGTTCACGCATTAAAGATATGGAGACATTACTTGTTGGGCAATGTATGCCATATATATACTGACCACAAAAGTTTCAAGTATATCTTTACCCAACCAGAGCTGAACATGAGACAACAAAGATGGTTAGAGCTGATTAAGGATTACAATTTGGAAGTGCACTACCATCCAGGAAAAGCTAATGTAGTAGCAGATGCACTCAGTCGAAAGTCTCATTGCAACACTATGAAAGCATTATTGGAAGATGGATTCAACTTGTTACACCCTGCTGTACTACACAATATCACGATCAGTTGTTCACTTGAGAGCAAAATCATAGAGTTGCAGCAGACAGATGTAGGAATAAGTCACATCAAGAGAAAAATGCAAGAGCAAGAGACCAGGCATTTCAGATTGGATGAAAGAGGTGTGTTATGGTTTGAGGACCGACTTGTGGTACCAAAAGACCGTGAGCTGAGGAACCAAATTTTAGATGAAGCTCACTCGTCCAAATTGTCTATCCATCCGGGTAGTAGTAAGATGCACCAAGATTTGAAAACCTATTTTTGGTGGACTAAGATGAAGAAAGAGATCGCAGCCTATGTCGCTAGGTGCGATAACTGCAGTAGAGTAAAAGCTGTTCATATGAAATCTGCCGGATTACTTCAGCCATTGCCTATCCCAGGTTGGAAATGGGAAGAAATCAGTATGGACTTTATCACAGGCCTTCCAATGACACCACAAGGTCACGATTCAATATGGGTTATTGTTGATCGTCTCACCAAGTCAGCACATTTTATACCCGTGAACACGGTATATAGTTGGGAAATACGCTGAGATATATGTTTCCCAGATCGTGAGACTACATGGAGTACCCAGGACTATAATCTCAGATCAAGGACCACAGTTCATAGCTCGTTTCTGGGAGCACTTACACCAGGCTTTGGGAACCAAGCTAATCAGAAGTTCTGCGTATCATCCACAAACTTCAGGATAGACAGAGCGAGTAAACCAAATCTTAGAAGATTTGCTTAGAGCTTGTGTTATATCTTCAAAAGGTTTATGGGAGAAATGGTTACCTTTAGCTGAGTTCTCCTATAACAACAGTTATCAAGCAAGTATCAAGATGGCTCCATTTGAAGCCTTGTATGGCCGAAAATGTAGAACTCCGTTGAATTAGATTGAGCCCAGTAAAAGGAGATACTTTAGTATTGACTTTGTCAATGAAGCTGAAGAGCAAGTACGTGTGATCCAACAGCATATGAAGGCAGCTCAATCGAGACAAAAGAGTTATGCTGATAAAAGAAGAAGACCACTGACTTTTGAAGTGGGTGACTATGTATACTTGAAAGTATCACCCATGAAAAGTGTGAAGAGATTTGAGATGAAAAAGAAGCTTTCACCTAGATATGTGGGGCCATACAAGATTGTGCAACGAAAAGGAAATGTCGCTTATAAGTTACAACTTCCACTAGAGATGAGTGCAATATTTGATGTTTTCCATGTTTCTCAGTTGAAGAAATGTCTTCGAGTACCTAAAGAAGCTATTAGACCCACCAACATGCAGCTTCAATCGGATTTGACCTATGAGGAAAAGTCAATTTGAGTTTTAGAGGAGTTGGAAAGAGTAACATGGAGTAAGATTATTAAGTTCTATAAGGTGGTGTGGAACAATCATAGTGAACAAGATGCTACGTGGGAAAGAGAAGATTATTTACGAGAAGTTTATCCCGCCTTTTTCCAAGAATGGTAGGTCTTGCAAATCTCGGGATGAGATTTTTATAAGGGGGAGGGGCTGTAACACCCTAGGTGTTAGCCTTGCATAACTTGACTTGCATAGCATGAGCATGATCATCAAGCATTCATATATATGCATTTACACTTGAAACATTCAATTGAAACATGTGCAACATTTCTTAGTATTTCATGCTTTCATATGAATATGCATATGATTATGAGTGTATACATGTGATTGGTTGGTATGAGTCACAAAAATATATTGGCAATACTTAGGTTAGCAAATGGAACATGGTTCATGAATGTCACTTCCCATGATCAAGCCCTTAAGTCATGTTTCATGTGATTACACTAAATAGCTCTATGAGTGACTAATGCATGAAATGATTGTATGACCTTGCAATTAGCCTAAACATGTTTAGAGTATCATTACGAACAACTTTGATATTTATAGTTAGGGCTAAATGAGTCACTAAGTCATAGTTCTTGTAGAAGTGATCTTTTGAATGTACAAGGTTTGACCAAGTTTGAACTATGTGTTAGAGACCTTGCATGGAGGTGGTCACTAAAGCAAAGTTGTAGTATTTGATATAAGGAACAACTTTTATTTTTGGGTCATTGACTGATTTAGCTTCTAACATGCTTGAAATGGACTCACAAAAATCAGCTATTCACTGTTTTCAACACTTCAAATTTTTGCTAAGTCATTTTCGATTGGCAGTGTGACGAGCTCAACTTTAGGCTGATTTTTCTCTCTAGCCATCGAGAATTGGGATTTGATTTCTAAAGGAGAGTTCTAGCTGGTACATAGGTCTACAAATTATGTTTAGGTTTTTAGCACTAACGAGCTACGGTTTAGCGGTTAAATTGCTTTGAAAACGCGCTGTCAGGCGGCTCCTCGTGCGAACTGAACCAACTGAATCGACTGTCTTCGGTGGCCGACCGTCGCCAGGACATGGCCGCCGCGTGGAGGCCGCGATGGCCACGTGTTGCCGTTGCCCTGACCGCGCAGGCCACGACGCGCCTGAGCACGGCATTATCACCCTAGCACCCGCCCGCACTTAGCCGCGCCTCCATTTTCGCATTTCGCCTTCTCCTTCGTCGCTGGCAGCGCCCGCAGCAGCAGCGCCGCTCGCCGCCATCGCCGTTGCCAGTCACCGGCTGGCCTAGCCGCTTCGCCATCACCGCAACAACACCACCGCCTCCCCAGCACCCCACTGCTTCTCCCAGCGCCCGCTGTCGGTGCTCGGTAAGCTCTAGCCCCGCACACAGCCTCGCCGGAGCTCCGCCGTCACCCCCGTCGCCGTGGTCAGACCCAACCCGACCACTGCAGGCCACAATAGAGCGCTAGATAGGTTCACCGTAGCTCAGTTATGCTCGTCCGAGCTCTAGGTCGAGTCGTCGTGGCTTCCACCGGCGTAACACCGTCGACCCGCACCTCTGCCCCGCCATTGGCGCCACCGCAGTCACTAGCTCCGACGAGAGGTCCCACCAAGTAGTGCAATGTGTGCGCGAGGTTGAGGAGATCACGTAGTGAAGATATCACCGCCGGCGAGTTCGCCGTCGGCGAGCTTTGGCCGCGCCACCATCGCGCAGCATAGCTACTCTGTTCTTGTCTCAATGACGTGTGGGGTCCTCTGTTAGCGGGTCCCACCGGTCAGTGACTCTGTATTTTAAAGCTAGTTTATTTTATTCCAGAGTTTGCATTGTTTTGTAATTTTTTAGATCTCCAATTTGGTAGCTTCAAAAATGGAAAAATAAATTTGGTAGTGTGCCATAGGAGGTGTAGTATTTAGGAAAAATATATTCTTGACACTTACAGTAGAAATTTTGGAAGATTTAAATGGAGATTTGAAATGTGTTTTTGAATACATGCAAACTTGTTTATTTTATATCTAGAGTTTCTGTGCTCCAAAAATTATGAAATTTTTGTGGTAAGCTATTCTTGACATGTATGAGCTCTGGTAAAAATTTGAGGATCAGTGCATGCATAAATTTGTAGTTATAGATTTTCCTTTTATAATTAGGAGATCCTTGTATGATTTTTTATAAATTATTTATAAATCCAATATTCATGAAATTTGTTGGAGGATATCCTAGTACCATATGTATGCTAAGAAAAATATAAAATCTGTTGCTTGACACTTTTCAATAGGGTTTTCTATTTATGCTATTTCAAGCCTTGCTGCCTTGTCATTTTTGTATAGGATGTTTTACTTGGTAAAATGGCATGAAACTTTTACAGTGGTCTATTGATAGCACTAGTAAGCCACTATAATTTTTTGAGAATTTATGATGCACATTTGTTATATGTTTATTATTTAACCTATGTATCTAAATAAAATAATAAAGGCATATAAAGAAATAGTTTGGACTTCACCATTATATTTTCTTGAGGGTATTTGGTGTGCTTAAACTGGTGGTAAACTTTGTGTTGTCAAACTATGAATGATTACATGAAGTAGAAGTATTGTTACATTGTAATGCGAATTAGAATAGTTTCCGGACAGATTCTGGAGTTTGATAAGTTGCATGATAAAAATGATGTTTGCTGTAAAAATAGTTAATAACAAAGTTGTAGATAACTTCATCATATGTCTTGTGTTAAAATTTTAGGACCATAGGTCAAACGGTTTAGGAGTTACAGCTGTTTAAAGTTAGCCTTTCCGAATTTGCTTGTTCTCGGGGATTTCTGGACATCGCTGGATTGATTGTCTGTTTTGGTTAAGATAAAGTGTGAATTAGCTTTTGGTGATTAAATAAGAGTTGTAGACAATTTTATAAGATTTCCAGAAAGTCTAATATCACAACATTTGGATAAGTAGAACTTCAGTTATAAGTAAAACAAGCAGCTGCTGTTTTGTGTGTAGTGGATGAATTGTAAATGTGTTTGATTAAGTAATCAAGAAGAGATATGCACCTACTCGGTAAAATATGATGCATTTGTTAACACCATGCTGTTAAGACTACTTATACGAATGCATTCATCCTGTGTCATCATTTTATACTTGTACGCATATATGCATTCGCAATATCTTATGCCATATTCATGCATCTAGGATCGGAGGAAGAAATAACATTGCTGGAATTCGACGAAGTAGAGGAAGGGGACCAGCAGGAGAATCCTCAAGTCGCAGCTCCCGAAGGCGAGGAGCAGAATTCTGAAGAGCTTCCGGAGTGTCCTGATCACCGCCCTACATCCTTTCTGCGAGGCAAGCCCTGGAGCATTCTAAGTCTCCCAGTATTTTACAAATGATTACTTAAGTACTTATGATTGATGCATTAGGTTATAAGAGCTGAATGGAACCACTTGATGCATATAAATTCCTTGTCCAGCTATTACACCTTTAACCGTTATAGGTCCAGGATCGAATATATGCTTAGCCATGCTTAGACCGGTAGAAGTCGGGTGATTTCCTGTCACCTGCGAGATATAGGTGGATACCGGAGCACGATTGGCTATATTTGCTATCGTGGAAAAGAACCATGGGTAATGTAAATGGAGACCGGGCGGGATGTCGATAGAGAAGCAACAAGACATGGAGGTCTTGGGTGTGGATCTATCCCCGTCTGTGTCGATTAAGGACCGTACCGTTGTTGGGGCTTCTGATAAGATTGGACGCATGCCTATCACTTAGCTGGCCGGATAACTCATTCCGACCATGAAACCGAGTAGCTCAACTCAGGCTAGGACCCATTCTGTTGTGTGCTCCTTGCGGGGGCGATCAGACTGAGCCCAAGGGCAGGCTAGGCCTGAACGTCCTGGCATCTAGTGTCCCAGATTGTGCGGCGCGGTACGGACTCGTGAAATGTGTACCTAAGTTGTACCAAAGGTGACCTAAGGCTGCCTTCGCGCGGTATGCCTAGGTTTGTGTTAGGAATAAATTCCCAGCTGGTTGAAATCGATTCGAATCACCGTCTCTCCCGGATAGTGAGAAACTTGGCTAGTCCCAACATCGTAGTAATTGTGTTATGGAACATGATGGTTCGGGTGAATATGGAATTGCAATACCTGCTATGGTTACTATTGTATGCTTTTAAATGGATATACCACATGTTTGGCACAGGATAGTTGCTAATCTAGAGATGGATAGTTATAATTAACCTGATATTAGAACCATAATTGTATAGCTAAGTTAATCGCTTTTATGCAAATGTTGTCAAGCTATCCCCACTTATACAGCCTTGCATAATTCTTGGGGTCATTTTTATTTCTGATTTATGATGGGTAAGTCTAGCTGAGTACCTTCTCGTACTCAGGGTTTTATTTCCCATGTTGCAGATGGCACTGTGTATCATGGTTATTGCAAGAGTTGCTTTTATCCCGCTGTGGATGAGGAGTAAGCCTTGGGCAGGCTTCTTATTAATCCTTCTACATGCTTTTGTGGACCGTGATCGTATCTTGGCACTGTACTAAACTATGTTGGAAACTTTACTTTTAAATTTAATTTGCTTCCACTTTTATCTATCAAACTCGGTTTGTAATAACTTTTATTCATACTCTGATGATGAAAATGTATCTGTGAACTTTATGTAATATGTGGCATGTATGTTGAATCATGTACGATCTTGGTTGTTGTAAATCGTTTATCGAGACCCGTCGTGGTACTCGACGGACTAACGGGTTTATATGGGTTCAAGTATGACAGTGCGACCGCTTGCGGGACGCCATTGTACTTGTACTCTTATAAATTGGTCGGTTCTGCGACAAGCTCCTCCTCTTCAGGTACCCTAGTATTGATCCCCGACAACTCATTTTTTAGCTTGCCAGACAGTGGTCCAAAAACATGGTGGCAAGGTAGAACTTTGCCAACCAAAGTTGTTGACACAAATAGCTTTGGGTTGCTGCAGCTAGTTGATTTCATTGTTGAGCATTGCTTGTGGAGTTCTAAATAGTACATTACCTTATGGCGTGATTTGGAGAATGATTCTATGGAAATTAAATCTGATAAAAATTTGTTAGAGTGGTTTCTAATCAATGTAGAGGACAGATTAGTATGTATCAATGCTCAGATAAATGATTTTAAGGGGTCACTGCAATTTTCTCCAACAAAGAAAAGGTTTCACCCTACTGTGAGGGCTAGTGTGCTCCTAATTGCATTGCTGTCCAATTTCATTTATTTAGCCCAATTATTCATATTTACTTGTACTAACAATTCTTCGAACGAGCATTTAGTGCAAGTACAAGTGCTAGTGCAAGTGATACTGTAACGGGAAGGGGAAGGGGAAGGGGAAGGGGAAGAGGAAGGGGTTCAGCAGAGGGCAACAATGAGACAATGTATGTGATTCATGGCTGTTGTTTGTTACTATTTTTCTAGCAAATTTCAGCGTTGTCACCTATATTAACTTGTTTTTACTCTATTCTTGTTAACTGCAAGTGGTACAGGAAGCGGAAGGGGAAGAGGAAGAGGGAGGAGAAGAGGGTTAAGAGAGTCCAACAATGAGACAAAGTAAGACATAGCACCTCTGCTTCTCTTTACTACATATTTTAGTAATTTTACTACCATAATTATGCTCCTTTTTCATACAAAGTGCAAGTGCTTCAAGAAGAGGAACAGGAAGAAGCGGGACATGAGCAACTTCTGGGAGGCTTGCTACTTTGTTGGGTTTCAATGCTTGATATGTAGCTCACTGCTAGTTGCCTAGGAAACTCACTACTAGTTCCTACTTTTGTTTTACATGTCATTTGGTGTTTCACATATTATTTGAACTTCTATGTTGGTGTTTGACATGTTATTTGGACCTCTATGTTGGCATCTAATATGGTACTGTGATGGCATGTTATATGGATCTGGTTTGTTGCCGTTAATGCAATATATGTGAAATTAATTTGTCGTGTGATATTAAATTCCGTTTATATGGATTGTCAGCAGAAATGCTGTCGAATTTTTCTAAAAAATATGTATACAAAATGTCAATTTGCTGATTAAAACAAGGGTAAAAACACAAATAGCATAATAAAACAGGGGTAAAAACGCATGGACAAAGTTGTACTTTTGTCCAAAAGTTAACATCGTTATAGGGGCTTAACAGACTAGGGGTAGAGTCTCCCTTCGTTTTGAAAAAGCAGAAGTAAAATCATAAAATTAAAAAAACGAGGGTAAAATCACCATTTTATTTAAAAATAAGGGTAGAAACGCTTAAGCCCTAATTTATTAAGCCTAATTAATTCGTCATTATCACATGTGTTACTGTAGCACCACATTATCCAATCATGGACTAATTAGGCTTAAAAGATTTATCTCACAAATTAGTCGCAAACTGTACAACTAGTTATTTTTTAGTCTATATATATCAAATATTTGACTGGATAGAAAGTAAACTTTAGCGGAGCAACTAAAAACGAGGCCTCCGTCTACAGAGGGGTCCGATGTGAGCTTCGAGATCAGCGGAGAGATCTTTGCTGCACACCGGTGCATACTCGCCTGCAGGTCGACGGTCTTCAAGGGGCAGCTTCTTGGCTCCATGAATGAGCGCATGACGGCAGGTGTCGTACGCATAGATGACATGGAGGCACGAGTGTTCAAGCTCCACCTTGGGTTCGTTTAGAGTGACTCAGTGCAGGAGTTGAAGAAGACAATGATGTCATGTGGCAGCACTTGCTTGTGGCGGCAGATAGGTATGATCTCCTAAGGCTGAGGCTGATCTGCGAACAGAAGTTGTGTACGTACATCAACACGACTACAGCAGCAACGATTCTTGCGCTAGCTGAGCGGCACCATGGCCGAGGGCTCAAGGATGCTTGCTTGGACTTTCTTATCAGGACTCATGCCAATCTGCAGGAGGTAATCACCTGTTCGCTGATGCTAAAATTTAGCTTACACTAATACTTGCTGAAATGTTGTGAGCGGTGCTTTGGCGGCCTGGACCACCTAGCTAGCACCTGTCCTTTAGTCCTCAAAGAGCTCATTGCCAAGCTTGTGTCACCTAATAAGAAGGCTAGGATTGATGTCAACACAGCATTCGTCGTTGTGCCGGCATCTGATATGCACCAGCATTTCACTCACTTCCTCCAGTCTGGTGGGGACACCGATGTCGTATTCGAGGTCAGCGGAGAGAAGCTACATGCACACCGCTGCGTGCTTGCAGCCAGATCTGCAGTCTTTAGGGCTGAGCTTTTTGGTCCCATGAAGGAGGGCACGACCACCGGTGTCATACGCATAGATGACATGGAAGCAAAAGTGTTTAAGCTATTGCTTACTTTCATTTACAGCGACTCAATGCCAGACATTAACGAAGAGGAGGACATGGAGGAGGATGACGATGACGTGGACGATGTAGAAGTGATGTGGCAGCACTTGCTTGTGGCGGCAGATAGGTATGATCTCCAGAGGTTGAGGCTGATGTGTGAAGACAAGTTGTGTGGGTACATCAACGCGACCAGAGTGGCGAGCATCCTTGAGCTAGCTAAGCAGCATCATTGCCGAGGACTGAAGGATGCATGCTTGGATTTTCTGAACTTCCCTCCTAATCTTCAACAAGTCATGGTGGCCGGCGGCCTCAACCACCTGAGGAGTAGCTGTCCCTCTGTGCTGATAGATCTCATTGCCAAGCTTGCATACCTGAAGCTTGATAACTGACGAACTCTAATTGGTATGTACTATATACTACACTTCAAAATGTTCCTACACGTCAAAATATATAAGTATGTCATCGACTACAATTTTCTGCTTATATATATGCTCGATGTTATGCAGTATTATGAGTTCATTATTTTCCAGCGAAATTCATGTTTTCCCCTTCTGGATATGCAGGACAGTGTATGCTGCATCTACTCTTAGGTGATTACTAAATGTTGATCAAGGTAGCAGAGGACGCAAAATGATAAAGTAGTATAACAGTGTGTCGCAGGTTCAGATCCCGTTGGTCTTTTTTATTTTTCTTCTGAGGGTCTTTTATTTTCCAAATGATATTGTGCCGTGCCTGAGTTTTTGTCCTTTTCATAGCTACTCATTCTATCTTAAATTATAAGTTATTCTAACTTTCTTAGAGAGTCAAAATATTTTAAGTTTAATTAAAATAATAGAGAGAATTATAAAGATTCATGATATC
Source organism: Miscanthus lutarioriparius (assembly GCA_904845875.1). Taxonomy (NCBI): domain Eukaryota; kingdom Viridiplantae; phylum Streptophyta; class Magnoliopsida; order Poales; family Poaceae; genus Miscanthus; species Miscanthus lutarioriparius. Next base: position 95,922,516 of record CAJGYO010000001.1, on the reverse strand, counting down.
AAATAGGTATACTATGAAAATATAATTAATGAAGAATCTAATAAAACTTATTTGATATCATAAATGTTATTATTTCATTATATAAATTTGATTAAACTTAAGATGTTTTTGACTCTTCAAGAAAGTTTAAATGACTTATAATTTAGGACGGAAGGAGTACTATAGTTCCTTGTCTTGTGGAAGGAGTACTGTTGCTCCAAACCAAACACCACCGAAGCATGTCATTTTTAATATCTATATTGTACTTAAGCTCTCGTTTAGATTACCACCTCAATTTCCCCTCAATGTACTGTTTTGGCGTTTTGCCATGATCCAGGGAAATAAGCATGATGACTAGAGATCGATGCATTAGGTAATACCCAACAGTATCGTCTGAGTTAGCAAGTTAATTTCGATAGCATGCTGATTTAGTTCATTTATCCACCTCAATGAATTAAGTATTAGTATGTAATTATAGTTGATTTTAGCAAGTTTTAGAACAAATTACTCAAAACTAGTAGTGGAACTCTCATCCCTAGTAAAGGCTGACAAACATTCTGTTCAAATCTGATACCCTAGTTATGCACAATAGTCATTGGACTTTCGAAAGGATATTGGGAGTGCACCCTTCGTACCTGAATAAATCAATTCCTAGAGTTCTCTGAGGCAAACTTTTTTTAGAAAAAGTTATAAATATTTTTAATACTACAAATGAGCACATTAAGAAAAAAACAGTTTTGGTATATCTAATGGTATTAATTTAGTATCATAAATATTAACATTCTTTTCTATAAATTCAGGAACGATATTGGTTCAATTGCCCAGTTAAACGCACAGGTATTCTTTTTCTTGCATTTGTATGCAACCAGGTTTTAGAAGCTGAAGTTTTTGGTGTATAATGTAACTATAAGTTATACCACGGAGTTTAAAGATAGAAGGATTATAAAAACTTTTTTTTTGGAATGGCGATTCTCATTACTTCATGGGTGTTTGGATCCGGTCCTGTCACATCGAATGTTTGTATGTCAATTAGGAGGGTTAAACATGAGGTAATTATAACACTAATTGCATAAAACATGACTAAATCGCGAGACGAATTTATTAAGCCTAATTAATCCATGATTAACACATATTTACAGTAGCATCACATTCATTAATCATGGACTAATCAGGCTTAATAGATTCGTTTCGTGAATTAGTCTTGATTTATGTAATTAGTTTTGTAATTAGTCTAAATTTAATACTCCTAATTAATATCAAACATCTAGCGGGGACTAAACTTTAAACTTTAATCAGCAGAACCGAACACCCCTAAGATTAAGGTTGAAAACGGACGGATGGATCCCGTTCCGTCCGTAACTGTTTACCGTTTTATCCTGACCGTTTTCGTTTTTCCGGGAAAATATGGAAACGGGACGGGATGCACCGTGACCGGGATTGAAAACAGGATTACGGTTTTTCCGTCCATATTTACGGAATACCGTTTTTTACCAGGATAATCCCGTTTTCATCCCGTTTACAGCTTATCCGGGATAACCTGGTGGCCTGCTTGGTAAACATGAGGCCTGGTTCGGCCCATCTATATTCATCTAACTTCCGTATCCTGCACCCTTAGGAAGCCTGCTACTGCTAGTGCGAACTTTTCCATGCTGTGTTATTGTGTTTCAAAAAAAAAAAACGTATTAATTGCTGGTGTGTGGCCGTGGCCCATGTGGCATGCACCACTGCCGTATAGGCGTACATCATACAGGTAGCAGTACAGGCGCTGACGCGCCTAGTATCAGCAGCACACGCACGAACGGTAAGCAAGCTGACGAGCATATTAGTCCGTGATTTCTAAGGTGTCTTAACTTATTTATTTATTAACTCCTTTTGCAAAGGAATTGTTTATCAACTTTAATATATGTGTGAGAGTTCATGTGGCAAGTAATTCCGGTGTAAGTTCCCGCTTACCGTCCGTTTCCGTCTATTTTCGATCGTATTTACCCGTTTTTGTATTACCGTTTATCCCGCTACCGTTTCCACTCCCGGCTATCCGGCTCCTGCTCCCATTTCCGTCAAAAAATATGAAAACAAAAATGGTAAGATATTTTCCGTTCGTTTCCATCCGTTTTCATCCTTACATGAGATGTCACAGCACAGTCGCTAGACACCAGAACTTGCAGTGCCAAATTTTTTAGTTTTATTCACAAGGACTGCTTAATAAAGGTATCCACATGTCCTGGCCAACTGGAGGCCCCGTTCTCGCGGTCCAACAAGGCAGCGGCTCTGATCCAATTAACAGGAAGCAATTGAGCCCAATGCCATCAAAGAGTCCGAGGAAGAAAGGCCCAAATCAAACACAGGACGCTCCTCCTTCGTCTTCGTCTTCCTCGCCGCTCTCTGCGTTTGGGAATAGCCATCAACCCTACGACTACGAGTAGCGAGAGAGAGGAGAGATGGCGGGATTGGCGGCGCAGCTGCGGAGGTACTATTTCGGCCCCCCACCTGCCAAGGTTCGCCGGATCGCTCCCAGAAACGTTCTTGGCTGCAGTTCCCAAAAAATTTTTCCTCTTCCATTCCAAAATCATTTCATGAACAATTCTCCCCAAATCCTGTTCACTTCCTTGGTTGGGGGTTGACGGGGTTCTTTGCTACTAATGAGGCAGGGGGTGATCCAAGATCTGGAGTGCGCCATGAGGACAAAGGTAGGCTCTTCTGCGACAGCACCCCCGCCACCCTGCCCCCCCCTAAAAAAAAACAATAGAATCTTGTCGCTGAGTTAAATTTTTGTGATGGTGTAGGGCGGTTTAACCCCCGAGGAGGAGAAGAAGCTCGAGTTTTGCAAACTCCTTCCAACTTTTTCCTTCGTCGTGGGTTCAGGATTGGGCACTTTCGTGGGGTGGTTCGGGTTCGACAAAGGTTGCTCACCTCTCGATTGATAATATTATTATATGGGATGTGCTATTTTCAAGTCGTGGTAAACAAGGAGCATTCAGTTAAAACATGTCATTCCTGAGAAAGCGATAATATTGTGTCAACAATTTGGGAGCACCAAATTGTGTTGAAAACATGCCAGGAGCATGGTTGCAGCCTTGTATATCAAGGTTAGAACTTAAAATAGTATTCAATAGCCATAAACCATCCAGGATGGGGACTGGGGAGGAGAATGTTTCTAGATAATCCATTGAATATTAAAGTTCAAATGCTGGTAAATAGGACTCTCTCTCTCTCTCTCTAAAGAACCGCGTGTCATCTGACAAGCAACATTATTCCATTCTTATGGCTGTATTTTGAGAGCTCCTTCCCTAAATGTTGCACCATGGATGCTGTTGTTATGCTGTTATCAAGTGAGCACGTCAGGGCAAATAAGTTATATTCTGCCTTTGTTATTACTCCTACTTTTCAAGGATATTGATATGCTTACCCTGCGCCTGCATTCTTCCATTGTTATTACTGTTCAAGGATATTTGTATGTCCCTACCCTATCCTTTTCCTAGCCACGGTGAATATGTTACTTTTGGAGCATTTTGGCATAGTTTATGTTTATAACAAATTTGGCTATACTGTTAATATTACTAGGGGAAATACTGTGGGTATGATGCATGTATGCAGGCACAACTCCCTCACATTTGAGTGTAGCCTTGGGCCACATGAAGTGCTGGTGCCTCCCGTGATTTGCTCTTGAGTGCAGTCTTGCTTGGGTTGTAGAGTTTGTTGTAGCAATGTTATATTAGTAGTGGGGCTTGAACATTATAATTACTGTTTTCTTAACGAGTAAAATAAGTCTCTATATGGCCAATGCATTTATTGGTGGAGAGGGACAAAGCAAGTCATCAGATTTTGACTGCAGTTGATTATATTAAGTGTGGTATAAAGAAAACCGCAAAACTGTCATTGTTAAATTTGCCTTGCAGACAATAGCTATTGGTACCAGATGCATGCTTACAAAATTTTGGTGTGCAGGAAACAAATTGCTTGGGCTTCCACCTAATCCCCGATTCATAAGATTTTGTGCAGCTTATGGTAAATCTCTAGGATATTTGACCTGGTAGTGATACCTGTATAAGTGATACCTGTATAATAATTTCATGCAAAGGCATAGCCAAGCTATGTTTAGATGAGAAACAAATTAATAATTTCTTCCTCATTCATAGTGAATGTGGCTCTTTTGTATTGATGGCAGGATGAGTCAACATGATTAGGAAATACCTACAATGAAACCTACCCAATTAACAATGATTATGATTATTCACATATCTAATATCTAACTAACACTGCACTGGTAGGCCCCAGATGAACAGTTAGCCACAAACAATACTGCTATTAGAATGTAATACAATTTTTATTAACATTCAATACTTGTACATCTTAAAATAGAAAACACAGGTAGCATGTAGAATACACTAACATTAAATGTTTGTTACTGATTCATTCTGTAAGATAGTTTTTATGCTCCAAAGTCATGTACCTTTTATGTTGCCACCATTTGCTCATGAAGTTATAATAGATCCATGCTGTAGTTGAAAGCAAACAGATAGCTAGTTAGGTTAAGACAGCAGTAGATGGGACCATTTGGCATAAAATATTGGATGCATCGACCCTTCAACGTTGATATGTTGCTGCAGAATCATTTTTCATCCTTTTCATTGAAAATGTGAATTTATTGAAGCTACTTATCAGGCTGCGCTTATTTCGCTGGGAAGGGATTGGCTCGTGGAATCATGCATGACTGCCCTGCAGTGCTTTTAAACACGGAAGAAGGACGGATGAAGATGGAGCTAGCTAACATGTGTGGTTTGTTAAGTAGCGATTCTTTTTCTTTGGCACCGAGACTTGGGTGTTCCAACTAACTACTTGTTTCATTAACATCATGCTTGCTATTTCCTTGCTTTATTAACAGAATACTCAATAAGCATAGTGATGATGCATTCCTGGTCAAAGTTGTGAAAAGGCACTTTTTTGCTGAGCATCTGTTCGATGATCTGCATCAAGATCAACCACTTTTCAGGTGGCACCCACGCCATTCGTATATCGATAACGCCTTTGTAGAAAGAATGAAGGAAGCTGAAGCTACCAACTCTGATGATGAGGCTAGATCAATTTCAAGAGAGACAAATGCGAACACTGTGAGTTACTAGTTTACCGATAAGTTTACAGTTTGTCAGAAATGCGACTACTTATTTTCTAGGTGCAGTTTGTCTATCTAGGCTTTAGAATGTTCGGCTGCAAGATGACACCTTTTTTTGTTGCCTTCAGACACCATTTGGAGATCTGATGGAGGACTCGCTGGCTTGCATACTCGGTTCTCCCGGATGCAACATGGAAGGCAACAATCCCCCAGAAAAGATGGGCACTGTCCTGAAGCGAAGCGAGCCGCGAGCTCGTAGAAGATGTCGCAGGCATCATCATCGGCATGCTGATGAGTGATGACTAGTTTGCTGTTTTGTGAATGTTCGGTCGAAGTGCTGTGGAATACCGTAGACCTTAGCTTTTTATTTGAGCCTCATGCCCCCGAAAAGAAAAGAATGTGAAGGTCCATAATCCAGACAGAATGAGCATGCTGCCTTCTAACATGCTTGTATTCAGTGGGGCCAAAAAAAAAAGAAAGATTGGCATATAAGCATTGAAGTACTAACATACAATTGCCGACTAGTGCATGTTTGGATTGGGGGTCTTTCATTGGCACGTTTTGTATCTAGTTCGAATTTGAACTAGATCAAGAAACCTTCCAGTGAAACACCCTCATCCACACAGACCATTTTCTCTTCTTCGGCTATTATCTGATGGGCCTATACTGTACTGTACATACTCTGCTGCCAAGCTTTCTTGTAACAGCAAAGATGACTGCTATCTGGTACTTTAAACTAAGGTAATGGCATATTATATATCTACTGCATAGAACTACTCAAGAGGAGTTCAACACAACTTGATTTTCTATTTTGTGAATTTTTTTGGTGATTTTCTATGCATTTTAGAAGTTCAGCCGATTTTTTCTGCAGAAAGAAAAGTTTAAACCATAAAGGACAGAAACTTTGCAAAGGGAACCCTAGGCTCTATACTAATTAACCCGCAGCCCTGTGTGTACTGTTTGCCATTGTAGCTACGAGTCATGGATTTCGTATCCGGAACCAGTTTCTAATTCTTTTTCCTCCAACCTACGAACGCAGAGCAGGGGAATGGGCACTGGATGGCTCAATTTCGGCCAGTCTGCTGGTGACTGTAGAGGGAGGGCGTTGGCAGTGGCGGAGCTTAGTTAGGGCCATAGTAGGCCATGCCCCCCCTCCCCTAAGTTAGAGAACTTAGATAATGAAAGTCTTAATTTCACCACTTTAAGTCATAATAAAATACTAATATGCCCCCCTTCTCATTGCATTTCATATCAATATTGGCTCCTCATTGTATGCCCAAGCTCCACCACTGGGCGCTGAGGCCAAGCTCCACCTGCGGCTGGTTCTGGCTCGACCCGTGCTGGCTGGCGGCGACCTGGTCACGAAGGCCGGGCGGCGGCCTAGTGCGGCGGCGCTTCGGCTGTAGAAGGGGCAGGGGCGGTGCATCGAGGTAGTGGTGGTATGATCGACTGCATCCGTATTTGTTTTGGAGATTGACCCATACCTATCCGTATTTGGAGGGATGTCGGATCGAATGTGCGCGCACACGAAGTTGTTGCACAAAACCCTCAGTCGCTTTTTAGGTGTAGAGTAGAGTAGAGTAGGGGCGTGTTTGTTCCCTGGACGGCGGCCTGGGACATGCCCATGGGCTGGAGGCAGCCGTGTTTGTTACCCTGGACGCCTTGGGGACCTGGGCTGCGCGGTGCTTAAATCACCCGCGAGCCTACAGCCCGGGAAATGAGGGTTTTGTTTCTCGCGGGTTCGGCCGCGCGCGGTCCCTCCGCTGGCTCCAGCGGTCCATTTCCATTGACGGCCTTTGCCTCCCGCGGGCTCACGCGCCAAGTGAAATTTTCGTCACCCTTCTTATACCACCGCTATGCTGCTAGGGTTTGCTCTCCCTCACTTGCTCTCAGTCCACTCCCCCATTTCCCTCGTCTCGAGCTCTCGGTGGTCGGTGGTGGCGGCGAGGTCGTAAGCGGCTTTGGCTCTCGAGTGCGGTGCTTCTCCCTCGTCCGACTCGCCGGTGGTGACGCAGTCTAGGGCTTCTTCTTCTTCCTCGCCGTCGGGTCGCTGCTGCCCAAAGACCTGCTGTTGGTGGTCGTGTTTGTTTCCCTAGACGTCGCAGGCGAGTCTGGTGGACGATGCTTGGCTGTCGTCTGCTCGTCGTTGCCTTTTCCTCTTCTTCTTCCCCGCCTCGTACCCTCGTCTTTAGATCCCCTTCTCGACGCTCAAAGCAAGGTGAAATCGCTGCCTTTCTCCTTGTGTTGCGCTCTGGGCTTGATTCGATGCTCAATTTGCTATCGGTTTGGTCGGATTTTGGGCTGCCTTGAGGCAAACGGTTGGGGCGAAATGATGAAAATGGCTGGATCTGTGACTGCTTGTACACAATCCATGATTTGTGGTGCTAAATCTGTGATTCTATTGTGTCAATTCCTGAGCTAGGGTACTGTAGCACCTTAGCTGAGATTGTGTACCGTTGCTGTTCATTGTTCATACATGTTGTTGTAGCACCATCTTGCCGATGATTCTGGTTGCTCGATTTTGACTGAATGTGTGAGCTTCGATTTACCACTGTAGCTTAGATGAGGTGCATGTTTTCTATGATGTTTTTAGTGCTTTTTGATTTACATATGAGTCAATGATGTATGCTCCTATCCTTTTGGAGGCATGTGGTGACACATGTAGCCAAGGATAGTGGGTATGTGTCCACTTGTTATGTTATGTTGAACATGCAGCACTTTTTGAGGCCAACATTGCAAACCTAGCAACATAATGTTTCAATACTTATTGTAGATGGATGCTGATGCTAGCAGATCCCACTTGCCCTCTCAAGTTGCTGCACTTGTTGTTGTGATGGTAGGTTACCTGTCATTTAGGCTTAAGAGGAAGTGCTCTGAGGAGGAACCAATAGTGTATGGTCCTAGACTAGAGGCAGATGAACACATATAAAGGAATCTGCAACTTATATATAACTCAACTAACTCAGAGTGCCTGGCAATGCTTAGGATGACTAGAGCTCCTTTTTACCAACTATGCAAACTATTTAGGCAAAGAGGGCTGCTTCAGGATACTTTAAACTCATCTGTGGAGGAACAAGGGTCCATGTTCCTCCATGTAGTTGGACATAATCAAAGGTTTAGGGTGGTACATCAGAGCTTTAGGAGGTCCATAGAGACTGTTAGCAGACATTTCCATCAGGTGCTCTATGCTATGGGTGAACTCAGGGGTGAGATGATTAGGCCTCCAAGCACTGAGACTCATCCCAAAATCCTTGGCAGCCAAAGGTGGTACCCATTTCTTAAGGTAATGTTGTGTAGTCTCCTACTATTTGTTGGGTTTTGTAGCATGGTCACATATAAACTCATGCATGCTGTAATTAGGACTGCATTGGTGCTATTGATGGCACCCATGTGTTGGCTAGGGTGCCAAGTGAAAGGGACCGTGACGCCTAAGAGGAGGGTGAATTAGGTAACTTAAAACTCTAACTCTAAACTATGGCCTCTTTTTCTACCCTTAGCAAAACCTATGCAAAAGATAAACTATCTAGATGTGCAACTACGATTTTGCTAGTATGTTGCTATCTCTACCGCAAAAGGAGTTATGCAACCTAGGTTCCAAACCTATCAACTAGCCTATCACTAAGCTAGGAAAGTAAGGCACACACCAAGATTGCAATGTAAATGTGGAAGCTAAAGAGTAAGGTAGAGATATACAAACTCCTGTCGATGACTCCGATATTTTTACCGAGATATCAAGAAGCGCGCAAGCTTCCCCCTAGTCCTCGTTGGAGCCCCTCGCAAGGGTCCAAGCTCCCAGTCGGGTAACTCCATGGATAGCCTCGGGCCTTCCCCAATCGCAAGTGGGTCTCCGACATGCCTTTCGACAAGCCTCTCCCGGATGCTCCCCGCCGTCTTCACTATCAAGCTTCTAGCCGAATTGGCGTAGGCCTTGTTCCCTCCGGTACACAGTGGCAGCCACACCACAAACGCGGTTGGTGTGATCTCGCAAGACTACAAGCCCCTCCGATGTACAACAATGGTGCGCGCAAGCACCGAGTGATAAGAGGTGTGCAAACCTCACTAAACACTAGGCCTAAACCTAGAGCAATCACATAAGCGGTGGTCTAATCAACCTAAGCACTTCACAAAGCACCTACGCTAGTCACCTAATGGATCACTAAGCACTATGTAAATGGAGATCACTAAAATGGTGTATCAACACCCTTAGTATGTTTTCTCAATTCTCCACCTCCCAAATGGCCGGTTAGGGGGTCTATTTATAAGCCCCATAGAGAAATTAGCCATTGGGGTGAAACCCAGCTTTCTACTACTGACCGAACGCTGCTGTCGTCCTGACCGGACGCATCCGGTCGTCCCGACCGTTGGAGCGCGTGCGTTGATTGGACTCTAGGCCGAGTCCGGTCATCATCGATCAGACGTGTCCGGTCGTGTTGGCACCGCTCTGGAACCTTTCTGGACTCGATCGAACGCCACTGCTGGAGCGTCCGGTCGTCCACAGCCGCTGCGTCCGATCACGCTGAAATATTGCCACTTCACAAAGCACCTTGTTGATGTAGGTGTTGGAGAGCTTGCTTGTTTGCCTTTTGTTTTTCTCTTTCTTCTTTTCTCCTCCCCCATTCTTCACCTTGCACTCATAGGACTTGTGGCCTTCCTTATGGCATACATAGCAAACCATGGTTTTTCCTTCATCAAGCTTCTTCACTCCCTTGACGGTGTTATCTTGATGAAGTTGGGCTTGCTCCGTCTTGCCTTTCACTTGAGTCAAGTCCTTGGTGAGGCGAGCCACTTCTTGCTTGAGTTGCTCATTCTCCATTGTGACCTCTGTGTGCATGTTTCTACAACAACTTTCTTAACACAAACTTGGTTGCACAAGTGTGAGTCTAAACATAAATCATTACAATAAGTAGAGGCATCCTTTTTAGGCATGTTAAAAATTGAACTTTTCTTTTTAGGTGCCTCGGTGGGGGTTATACTGATGGCTTCAAGATTAGCATCTTTATTAGTTAGCTCATCACAATGTTTGCACGTGGTTTCCATTTTAGCGAGCAAACTTTTATAATCATCTTGTGATCTAGCTAACTTTTCCTTTAATTTTTCATTTTTCTTTACAAGTTGCTCATCATTGATTGTGCAATTATTTGTGTTTGCACTAGTCTCAAGTTGCTCAATTTTAGTAGATAGCTCCATATTAAGATTGGCAAAAGTTTCATATTGTTCAAGCAAAGTAGCATAAGCTTGTTGTGAGCTATCTAGTTTTTCTTTTAATTTTTCAAGCTTCTTTTGTTGACTAGTGCAAACTTTAGCAAAGTTAAGATTTTGTTGCACAATTTTGTCATAAGAAGGTAGCTCATCATCACTATCACTATCATTGTCACTATCACTAGGGATAGGCTTTTGTTACCTCGTGCCATAAGGCACACACGTGGGGTGCTTGATGATGAGTGCTTGTGCCCGCGCCTCTTATGGTGGTCTTCTTCTTCACTTGAAGAATCATCCCATGACCTTATTGATGTGAGGGCTTTGTCCTTACATGCCTTCTTTTTGTCTTGGTGTGGGCTTGTTTGGACAAACTTCCACAAAGTGCCCAACTCGCCACATCCATAGCATCCTTTCTTTCTTTGCTCATTTCTTTGATTGGTGAAGATGAAATCTTGAATTTAGATGGGCACACCCTTGACATTGAGCCTTTGGATCATCTTCTCCACCTTGTTGTTAAGTTTGATTGATTCTTCATCAAGGTCAGAGGTGGAGGAGGAAGATTGATCATCATCACTTGAATCTTCATCATCATCATCAACAACATCATCATCATCATCCTCATCTTCTTCTTCATCTTCACTTGAGGAGCTTGAGCTTGAGCTTGTCTCAACTTGCTTGCCCTTCATCTTCTTTTTCTCACTACATGCGAGAGCTTTGCCTTTACTTGATGATGAGGCTTCTTGTTGACCCATCTTCCATGACATTTCAAATGCCACTATCTTGCCAATGACTATAGCCGGGGTCATGGTGCTCAAGTCCTCCATGTTGTGAAGGATGGTGATGATGCTTGCATATTTCTTTTGTGGTAGCACAGAGATGATCTTCCTCATGATGTCCACATCATCTAGCTTTGTTAATCCTATTGAATGGAGCTCATTGATAATTAGATTCAAACAAGAATACATATCATGAACAAGCTCATCATCATTCATTTTAAAGGAATCATAATTTTATTTATCTAGACAATGTTTTTGCTCACGGACATTAGTTGTGCCGTCATGGAGCTCTTGGAGTTTTAACCAAATTTCATGTGCCATATTTAAAGTGAACACTTGGTTAAACACATCCATGCTAAAAGATTCAAATAAGCAATTTTTAGCTCTAGCATTGAAATGAATTTCTTTTTCTTCACTCTTTGTGGGTTTATTAGGATTCTTAACGGGTTTCATCCCATCACGAGTGACTCTCCAAACACCCAAATCTACCACCTTAAGGTGACAAGCCATTCTAGCTTTATAGTAGGGGAAGTTAGTGCCGTCAAAGTGCGGAGGCCTAGAGGTATCCATCCCAACCACTCTAAATAGCGTCGGCTCAACGGCGGTGAAGCCCCCAACCGGCTTTGATACCAATTGAAAGGGACCGTGACGCCTAAGAGGGGGGGGGTGAATTAGGCAACTTAAAACTCTAACTCTAAACTATGGTCTCTTTTTTTACCCTTAGCAAAACCTATGTAAAAGATAAACTATCTAAATGTGCAACTACGGTTTTGCTAGTATGTTGGTATCTCTACCACAAAAGGAGTTATGCAACCTAGGTTCTAAACCTATCAACTAGCATGCCACTAAGCTAGGAAAGTAAAGCACACACCAAGATTGCAATGTAAATGCGGAAGCTAAAGAGTAAGGTGGAGATATACAAACTCCCATCGACGAATCCAGTATTTTTACTGAGGTATCGAGAAGCACGCAAGCTTCTCCATAGTCCTCGTTGGAGCCCCTCGCAAGGGCTAAGCTCCTGGTCGGGTAACTCCATGGATAGCCTCTGGCCTCCCCCACGCATAAGTGGGTCTCTGATGTGCCTTCAGGTAAGCCTCTCCTGGATGCTCCCCGCCGTCTTCACTATCAAGCTTCCGGCCAAAACGCCGCGGGCCTTGTTGCCTCCGGTACACGGTGGCGGCCACACCACAAACGCGGTTGGTGTGATCTTGCAAGACTACAAGCCCCTTTGATGTATAACAATGGTGCACACAAGCACTGAGTGATAAGAGGTGTGTAAACCTCACTAAACACTAGGCCTAAACCTAGAGCAAGCGCATAAGCAGTGGTCTAATCAACCTAAGCACTTCACAAAGCACTTACGCTAATCACCTAATGAATCTCTAAGTACTATGCAAGTGGAGATCACTAAAATGGTATATCAACACCCTTGGTATGTTTCTTCAACTCTCCACCTCTCAAATGGCCGGTTGGGGGGGTCTATTTATAAGCCCTATAGACAAAGTAGCCATTGGGGTGAAACCTAGTTTTCTGCTACTGACCGGACGCTGCTGTCGTCCTGACCGGACGCGTCTGGTCGTCCCAACCATTGGAGCGCGTGCGTTGATTGGACTCTAGGCTGAGTCCAATCATCATCGATCGGATGTGTCCGGTCATGCTGGCACCGCTCTGGAACCTTTCTAGACTCGATCGGATGCCACAGCCTGGCGCATCTAGTCATCCACAGCTGCTGCGTCCGGTCACGCTAAATTATTGTCGCGACGATGAATAGTGAAGTCCGTGTGTCCGGTCACTACCTCGCTCAGCGTCCAGTCGCGGCTGCTGACACCTGCTGTTGTCGAGTAACTGATCGAACGTGTCCGGTCACTCATAGGGCCACGTTCAGTCACCTCTATGGAGCTCGTTTCTTCGCGATCTTGCGTCCAACTTGGTTCCCATCTTCATGCTTGGACTTTGCTTGATATATTGGGTCTTCTCTTGTGCTTCTAGGACTTTGCTTATGCTGTTGATCATGGGATCATCATGTTGCCTTCGTCTAAGTCACATCTTGCACCCTATTGAACTACAAAATAATTACTTGCAAATTCATTAGTCCAATTTGGTTGTGTTGGTCATCAAACACCAAAATCCAAAGTAAATGGGTCTATGGTCCATTTTCCTTGCAATCTCCCCCTTTTTGGTGATTGATGACAACACGATCAAAACAAGCAAATAATAAAATTTTTGGAATTTAAAAACTATTTACTTGCTAGGATGCAATGCAAAGAGCAAGGTTATATGATGCTAAAAGATACCACATGTAAGCACATGTAAGCTAAAGATACCACAAGTAAGCTAATACCTATCACATGTAAACATCTTTGGAAACTTATCTTGCCCTTGCAAATGTCCCCATGTGGCATTATGGATTTAAGTCTCCCCCTAACTCCATAATCTACTATCCTCCCTTTCTCGAACCATTACCACTTGTAAATTATTACCATTACCACTTGTAAAATATTATGATTGGGCTTGCTTTTGGTCCTACAAATTCTCCCCCTTTGGAATCTGAAAGGATCAAGATGCTCAAGAGGGGGGGGTAAATTGAGCTAATTCTAAATTTCTTTCAATAATTAAAATCTACAGTTAGCCCAGTTAACCCCTTGTGCCTAAAAATTGTTTCTATTGATCTAACGCATAAAAGTTTAGCAACCTAAGTTCCAATCCTACTCTAGCATGACAATTCTAGGAATGTAAATGGCAAGAATTGAATTGCTCAAACTAAATGCTCAAAGTAAAGAGAGAAGGAGGAATGCGGCGATGTTTTGCCGAGGTATCAGAGAGTCGCCACTCCCCACTAGTCTACATTGGAGCACCTGCACAAGGGTGTAGCTCCCCCTTGATCCATGCAAGGATCAAGTGCTCTTCTACGGGTTGATTCTTCGACACTCTATCGTGGTGAATCACCCACAACCGCTCACAACTTGAGTTGGGTCATCCATAAGCTCTCACGATGATCACCAAGCTTCCAATCAACCACCAAGCCATCTAGGTGATGGCGATCACCAAGAGTAACAAGCACGAACTCTCACTTGACCACAACAAGCCTAATGAGAAGGGTGGATGCATACTTTGCTACTCTTGATCTCACTAATGAGGACTCTCTTTGGGATTCTCAAATCTCAATCACTTCACTAGGACCTTGCTCTTCTTGGCACTCTCTAAGGTGTTTCTCAGCTGTTGGAATGAGCAAAAGTACCCCCACACACGAGTGGAGGAAGTATTTATAACACCGGCTGAAAAATGAACCATTATGTGCCTCTATGGGGTGACCGGACGCTCTGTTCATGTTGATCGGACGCTCCAGTCAGTTCACCCCAAACTCTAGTGTTTAAAGTGTGACCGGACGCTGGCCAGCGTTCGGTCAGCACTGACCGGACACGTCCGGTCATGATTTTCCCTCTCTGGAACCTTACTAGAGTCGACCACATGCTGGCCCTCAGCGTCCGGTCACTTCATCTCTCAGCGTCCGGTCACACCAGACGAAATCACCTTGGTCAAATAAACTTACCGGACTCTGCGCCAGCATCCGGTCGAACCAAAGCCAGCGTCCGGTCAGTATTTGACCCTCCATTCACTTCCAACTCTCGATCATATGTGAATGAAGTTTGCTCCATTGGATCTAAGGGCTATTCTAGAGCTACCTTGCACCACACCTAACTCACTAGACTCACCTAGGTCAAGCTACCCGTCCATACCCCCTTCATAGTATGGCCAAAGGAAAAACAAAGTCCTAAACTACTCTAAGTGTCTCTTCAACACCAAACGACACTTAAAACTAGTGTTTTCCTAAACGCTAAACGGTAAACAGTTAGTCACCTACCATTTAGCCATTATTCGGGCAAAACGTCCCATTAAACGGGCTAAACAGCCAATTAAACAGGGTAAACGGGTGATTAAACGGAAATGGCACACCACCATGTAGCGTTTACACGGTGTTTAAACGGGCTAAACAGCCGTTTAGGCTAACAGTGCTTAAAACTAGTCCATCCTTAACCTTGTTGTCCATCCTTTGAAAACTGAAACAATTTCCATCGTAGGGCATGACCACCTTGATTGCCCAATCGATCTCCATTACCATAACCTAACTTAATTGCCTCTACAAAACACACGTTAGTCAAAGTAATCACGTATTGTCATTAATCACCGAAACCCAACTAGGGGCCTAGATGCTTTCAATCTTCCCCTTTTTGGTGATTGATGACAATACCACCTCGAGTATGTGAAAGAGATGAGGTTTTTAACATGCTTGGATCATATAAGCCTTTAACAATAAGAACAAAAGAGTTAGGCAAGCTTATATGACCCAAGCCATCATGATGTACTCAAAAAATATGAAATAAGCATGAGTACAAGTAATAAAGCTCATTTGTATCGGAGTAAAACGTGGAAGCAAAGCAAATGAGCATAGCACAAGTGATATGACATATAAATAATTCAAAGTAGAGAGCACACATGTCATATATCATGATCACATAGATATCACTATCACATAAATATAGTTTGATGCATAAAAAGTAAACACACGACGAATGCATAATAGTGTATCACACATAAAACTCCAAATGTAATAGATAATCTAATAAATAAACTAAGCTCCCCCTAGATATGTTGCTCCCCCTAAGTCTAACATACTCGATCCCTCTCTCCCTTTGGCGTCAAACACCAAAACCTAAGGGTCGGTCAGCGGGGCTACAGCAGACAAGCCGGGCGCTGAGGTACGAGGAGCAAGCTAGAACTGGGTGCCATCATCATCTAACCCTGAGCTCTGAGTAGTTTAACCCTCTGTAGCTAGAAGCGATGTTGTAGCAGTCTGGGTGGAATTAGGGACTGAGAGCTGCTGTAGGCTGAGCTAGTAAAACTGTAGCAGCCGGCTCTGATGATGCCACTGAGGAAGGGAGCGTCTCTGTAGTCCCTGTAATAGGTGCAACTGTAGAAGGACCTAGGACATGTAGATATGGCAGAGTAGGCTACCCTATCAACTCACTGAAGGAAGCACCAAGGCTCCTGGACACTGTAGTCTCTGGCACTAACAGCGAGGAAGTCTGAGCGGTGTGAAGCCCGTCTGAAAAGGTGTGAACTACGGGGCTAGCACTGGCAAAGCAAACCACTAGGACACCTACTCTATAGGTGAGGCAAACTATGCTAGCGGCTGTCCCTGACTTTGAAGCCCGCTAGGCTGTAATGCTGGAGTCATAGAAGTGGTAGCAGGCTGACCAAGCTGGGGCGAAGGCTGTGGCGGTGGAGCCCCAATCACTATCACAACATACTGCATAAACCCAAGTAGCTGCTACTGCATGAGGAGCTGCTGCTGATGCATGGCCTGCTGCTGCTGCTGTATAGCCAGCTGCTACTGCTGCATAGCCAGCTGCTGTCGCTGGAACTCATCCTGCCTAGTCTAAAACTGAGCAAATGTAGCAGCTGTCTCCTATGCCTGGTGAGTCTGATCCTGCCTCATCCGCTCAAGGATAGCAAGTAGAGCGGGGTCTGTCTATGATGTAGGGGGCGCTGAACTAGAACTACCAGCCTCATGGTCATGTCATTGTGGAGGCATCTGAGGGATATCGTGGTAGTCCTCATCTGAGCTGTCACTGGGGTCGCTCTCGACCATCCCCTCCTGCTGAGCAAGTTGCTCCTCCTCAGTAGCTGCTATGCCCCTGATAATATCATCCTACTGGGCAACAGTCTCTAGCACCTCTGGATGACGGCTCAGCTGGCTAGGTGCTCTCGGTGTACTATGGTGGATCATCGGAGTCAGGTTATAAGCAGGGAACTCTGTGGTGGCACCACTATACTCAGCTAGCATCTTAGGCAGCCTCACTGTAACTGCCCTGTGAATGAGAAACATGATCCAGTGGGCATAGGGCAACTGTCGGTGACCTCTGAAGCCCCTCAGCAATAGTATCCTCCATCTCTAAAAGAAGAAGATCCCAAATGTCAAATACGGTCTGCTGCATCAGGGAGTTGAGAAGCCATAGCTATATATGAGTCAAGCCCTCTCTGCATCCCATCCTCGGAAGCAATGTCCTCCTCATGATAGCCTCAAGCATGCGAGCAGTGGGAGTGAGATCATTGGGGTTCCTTCTCGACCCTTTGCCAAAAGGCTCTATGAAACAGTGGTGAACCAAGTCTATAGGGGGCACCATACCACCATGAGGGCATCTGGGAGGCGCTGTCTATCCATAGCAAACCTCGTGTAACCTAACGGGCTGCTCCTGAAGCATGAGTATCTCCCTGACCCTAGAGCTCAATAGCCTGTAATCTCTACCTCTGAATGCAAAGTGAATGTATCTGTGGTGCGGGTCAATCTAGAGAGTAGCATAGAACTCATGGACCCAAGATGGAACATATAAGCCGAACCATCCGAGTAGATCTGTCAGTCCTAGTAGATATGCATGGTAGGGGCTAATATGCTCTTCTAGCTACTGCAATAATAGACTCTATGTTGCACACCCTCTGAGATCTAAAAATAGCTCCACTGTTAAGATATGCATTGTAGAAATCCTCCTGAAGTGGTGTGTAGAAGCCCTCTGAAGCTCTGTCATCCCTCCTCGGCGGGAACCAATGCTCAAAGTCCACAAACCTGAGCTGCTGCACCTGCTTGGCCGTGGCGGCCCTCAAGTCCAAGTGAGTCACTGAGGGCTGACCCTATGGTCTAAGCGGTGGACGTGAACCCCTCTGCTGTGTATCTACCCTTGGTGTGACTGGAGCATGGGTACGACTAGAGCGGCGAAGCTATGGCTGAGGTGCCTGCTCTGTCTCCTCGACCTGCTGTCCCTCTTGAGTCTGCTCTGCTGCCTGTTGCTGCTGCTAGGACTCCCCCTGAGGCTGACTCTCATCAATAGCAAGACGCCGTCCTGCAACCATGACAGTCCCAGCTGGACCACCATGATGGCGCTCAACCTGCTCAAGTGCTTCTCTCGTCGCTGGTGGAAGCTGATCTGCAACGACAACACCACTGTGAGCACCTCCTCTCTCGACATGATCTGCGGCCTCTACAACTACGGCTGCTCTAGCTGTATCTGCATCAGGGTACTTCTACTTCTTGGTTGCCAGCTTCTTTGTCGCCTTGCCTTTTGGATCTGCAGGCTGGCGAGGCAGGGGGGCCTCGAGTCCTCATCACCGAGACCACCTCCGACATTCTTCATGCGAGCCATCTGATGGATCTAAGAAGACCAACTGTTGCTGACAAGAAACAACTGCCGACTGTCACTTTCGAGGCTTAGCCTCAATCCATACTCATGAGCTTGGCCCTGAGTTGACTGACAACTGCAAATAGAACCTTCATGGCACCGACTCGCTGCATGATAGAATAGATAGGATATACAAATAATTTTAATTATTCATCTAGAGATATGAAACCCTAAGAAAGCAAGCAATTAGGTACAAAATTGGAACCGAGGGCTTGCTACCTGATGAACCGACGAATCGATGAGAAGAGGAATGAATCGGGGAACCACCGGATCGGCAATAGGAGATTAGGGTTTGCGAAGTGTAGTTAATCAATGGCTAGGGTTCCGGCAGAGCTAGGGCATGACGGTGCTTGCAATGGGGCATGAGAGTAGAGAGCACGGCGGCACTGGCGCTAAGGCATGGGGGTGGTGCTGTGGCTGCAGAGCTCGGTGGTGGCTAGGGTAGTGGAGGCGCTGGGAGGCAGGCACGGCGGTGTAGATAGGGCACAGGCGCTTGGGCAAGGCACGGCGGTGGCGTAGCAAAGAGAGGCGCCGCAGCGCGGCGTCAACGTGCGGGCTCGGGACAGCGCGGTGGCATGGGAGGAGCTGGAGCATGGTGGTTGTGTGGCGGAGTGAAGCTGGGCTAGCACGGCGGCATGGACAGAGCTGTGCTTGGTGAATCCGGTGGCTAGGGCGAGATGCGGTGACTCGAGGATGATGGCACAGCGGATAGAGATTAGGTCAACGCGCCCCGAGATTATATGGTGGCTCCCACAGAGTAGAAAAGGAAACGGATGAAAAGACTTGATCCCGCACGCTTTCTACTGACCGGACGCTCCGGTGGCAGTGACCGGACGCTGCCACCCAGCGTCCGGTCAATTCCAGAGAGGTCCAAAACCCCTGGAATCGCGACCGGACGTGTCCGGTGAACATGATCGGACATAGCCAGAGTCCGGTCAAGCTGTCTCCTTTGTCTTTGATCGACCAGACGCTGGATCGCCTTCTGACCGGATGCTGGGAGAACATTGTTTCAGCATCCGGTCACTCCTTCTCAGCAACAGTTCACCTCCTGTGAACTGATTGGACGCTGGACATCAGAGTCCGGTGCAGCATCCGGTCACTCTTTTTCCAGCAAATCTTCAAAGTCCTTCGTGCTGCATGTTCCCAATCAAGTCCCAACTTCAATAAGATCCAAATAAACATCAATTATGACTAATGTGAGTGACCTCTCTCAAACCCTCAAATTTTTCAAAATATTT
Organism: Miscanthus lutarioriparius; assembly: GCA_904845875.1. Lineage (NCBI taxonomy): Eukaryota > Viridiplantae > Streptophyta > Magnoliopsida > Poales > Poaceae > Miscanthus > Miscanthus lutarioriparius. The sequence goes on along the minus strand of CAJGYO010000001.1, from coordinate 95,902,982 downwards.
TGCCTTAGGCTATAATTATTTTTAGGAAAATAGGCAATAAGAGGGCAATTTTAAGATAAACGACAAACAACATTCATGCATATGCAATGCAATACTTGAAAGTAAATCTAGTTTCTTGTCAAGTTTGATCCAAGGTTAAGCTTCTTCACACACTTTACGGTGGTTATCTTAACCATGTTAGACCAGCCCTATGTGCATTACCAAATATTAAACATGTTGTATATTACAATGCAATGCAAGGGACAATACAAGCTTATCTTTTAGTAAAGTTGCTAAAATCAAGTACATTTAGCTCATTCCGCAATCTACAAAATGTTGCCTCATCTAGCGATTTAGTGAAGATATCCGCCAATTGATCCTCGGTCCTTGCATCTTCTAGTGAAATATTATTTTTAGCAACATGATCTCTAAGAAAGTGATGGTGGATATCTATGTGCTTGGTGCGAGAGTGTTCAACCGGATTGTTTGCAAGCTTAACGCACTTTCATTATCGTACAAAAGAGGTACTTTTTCTAGAACTACACCATAGTCTAGAAAAGTTTGCTTCATATAAAGTATTTGTGCACAACAAGCACCCGTGGCAATGTATTCCACTTCAGCGGTGGACAAAGCCACACTATTTTGTTTCTTAGAGGACCAAGACACAAGTGATCTACCAAGCAAATGGCACCCTCTGGATGTGTTTTTTCTATCAACTTTGCACCCGGCATAATCCGAATTGGAATAGTCAATTAATTCAAATCTAGCTCCTTTGGGATACCAAAGGCCAATGATTAGTGTGTGCTTAAGATACATAAGGATTCTTTTAATAGCAATCAAATGAGTTTCCTTAGGATTAGCTTGAAATCTAGCACACATACACACACTAAACATGATGTCGGGCCTAGATGTGGTTAAATACAACAAGCTACCAATCATAGAACGATAGAGAGTTTGATCAACCTTGTTACCTCCCTCATCTAGGTCGAGATGTCCATTAGTTGGCATTAGTGTCTTGATTGGCTTATATTCATCCATCTTGAATCTCTTGAGAAGATCATTTGTATATTTCTCTTGAGAGATGAAAATCCTTCTCTCATTTGCTTGACTTGAAAACCAAGAAAGAATGTAAGCTCACCAATTATTGACATCTCGAACTCCTTGGACAACAATTCATCAAACTCTTTGCAAGAATCTTCATTTGATGATCCAAAGATGATATCATCAACATACACTTGACAAATGAAGATATGCCCATCAAGTTTCTTGGTGAATAGTGTGGTGTCGACCTTCCCAATGGTGAAGCCCTTCTCAATGAGGAAGTCCCAAAGGCGCTCATACCAAGCTCTTGGGGCTTGCTTAAGCCCATATAATGCCTTGGACAACCTATAAACATGATTAGGATATCTAGGGTCTTCAAACCCGGGAGGTTGATCAACATAGACTAGTTCATTAATAAAGCCATTTAAAAATGCGCTTTTCACATCCATTTGATATAGTTTCATTTCATGATGTGATGCATATGCAAGGAGAGGTTGGATGATCTTGTAGTAGAGGTGTATTTCTTCTATTGGCCACTTGAGGGGGAGGTTGTGGAGCATCAACATTTTGTGCTTGTACCACCATTTGCTCATGGGATACATGAGTGTCTTCATTTTCTACTCTCCCATCTTTTTCACCATCTTGTGGCACATTTGATGAAGAGGGTGTATCAATCACTTGTACATCATCTTCATCATCTTTGGGCTTGATGTCTTCAACCGGAATGTTCTTCATAGCCTCCCTCAATGGTTCATCACCTACATCATCAAGATTCTCATGTGCTCCTTGGGAGCCATTAGATTCATCAAATTCCACATCATATGTTTCTTCAACCAAGCCGGTGGCATGATTAAATACTCTATATGCTTTGGAATTTGATGAGTAACCAACAAGAAAACTAATATCACAATGTCTTTAAAACTTTCCTAGGTGTTGCCGCTTCTTGTCGATGTAGCATTTGCAACCAAACACCCTAAAAAAGGAGACGTCCGGCTTCTTCCCATTGAGCAACTCATAAAGTGTCTTGTCAAGGAACTTTTAAAGGAATAGGTGGTTGGATGCATAGCATGCGGTGTTGATAGCTTCCGCCCATAGAGCTTTAGGGGTGTTGTACTCATCAAGCATTGTTCTTGCAAGAGTGATCAATGTCCGGTTCTTCCTCTCAACTACACCATTTTGTTGAGGAGTATATGTTGCGGAGACCTCATGTTTGATTCCAACTTCATCACAATAGGCTTCTATGTTTGTGTTGTCAAATTCTTTGCTGTTGTCACTTTTTATCTTCTTGAGCTTCACTTCAAATTTATTTTGTGCTCTCTTGGCAAACTTCTTGAAGCAAGATGCAACTTCGGATTTGTCATGAAGGAAGAATACCCATATATACCTTGAATAGTCATCAATAATCACAAGACAATAAAGATTTCCTCCCAAACTCTTGTATGTTGTTGGTCTAAATAAATCCATGTGAATGAGTTCTAGCACTCTTGTGGTTGACATAAAAGCTTTGGTTGGATGAGTATTTGCAACTTGCTTGCCGGCTTGACATGCACTACAAAGCTTGTCCTTCTCAAACTTCACATCCTTCAACCCTCTCACCAAATCATTCTTCATTAGCTTCTTGAGTGAGCTCATCCCAACATGAGCAAGTCTTCTATGCCATAGCCACCCATGAGTTGTTTTGGTGAATAGGCAAGTCTTCAAGTTGGCATCTTCGGAGGTGAAGTCCACTAGATATAGGTTGTTGTATCTAAATCCTTTGAATATCACTTGATCATCATCCTTCTTAGATATAACAACTTCCTTCTCAGTAAACAAGCATTGAAATCCAAGATCACACAATTGTCCAACGGATAGCAAGTTGAAGCTCAATGAAGCAACATATAGCACATTTGAGATATAATGATCATTTGATATTGCCACTTTGCCCAATTCTTTAACCTTGCCCTTTGAGTTATCTCCAAATGTGATTCTTTCTTGTCCATCTACTTCTTCATCTAGTGAGGTGAACATACAAGGATCACCGGTCATATGTTGTGTGCAACCACTATCAATAATCCAATGACTTTCACCGGTCTTGTAGTTCACCTACACACAAGAGATCAAGCTTTAGGAACCCAAACTTGTTGAGGGCCCTTCACCTTCTCAACAAGTGACTTTGCAACCCAAATTTTCTTAAGTCTATTCTTGTTTGGGGGTCCTAAGAACATGACTTTCATCTTCCCACTAGAATCCTTTCTAAGCATGCAATGAGCATTGAAGGCAAAAGGTCTAGCATGCTTGGGCAAGGGTTGTGGTGGTGGAGTTTGGCACTTATGGGTAAAGTGGACTTCTTGTCCACACTCAAAACATCTCTTTGGCTTTGGCTTTGACTTGTGTTGTTATTGAGCTTGAGCCTTCTTCTCTTGGTTTGCCAAGTACCCAATGCCACTTCTATCCATCTTCATGATGGTGTTCATTAGTAGCTCACTTTGAAGATGCTTGCCTCTTATGAACTTGCTCAATCCAATCTTAAGATGCTCTTTCTCCAACTTAAGCTTCTTGTTTTCTTCCTTGAGAGCATCATTGTTCTTCTCTTCCTTGAGCTTCTTATTTTCTTCTTTGAGCTTCTCATTCTCAAGAATTAAGTCACCATCATGATCAAGAGTTTCTAGCACAATGGTGTTGTGGCTTTTGATCTCTTCAAGATCTTTCTTGAGCTTTGCATTGTCATTCTTGAGCTTAACAAACTCATCATAATCATCGACCTCAACCACTTGCTTGCCCTTGCTACTAGAACTTTGCTCAATGCTCTGAATGATCAAATCATCACATGATGTAGCTATATCAATCTTAACAACATCGTTAGTAGCATCATGTGACTCATTTGATAGAAATTCTTGAGCAATGACAAGACTATCATGATTAATCTTAAGAGTGGTATATTCTTCTTTTAGCTTGTTGTGGCTAGTGATGAGCTCCTTATGCATCCACTCAAGTTTATCATGTTTTTCATTAAGCTCTTTCTTAGAAGATTTGAGCTCCTTGAGTTTGAATGATATAGCATCATTTGCTTCTCTAAGCTCAACACTAGCCTTTTCCGCTATATCACATTTTGCTAAAAGTGCATCATTTTTGGCCTCTAGCTTTTCATTCTTAGCTCTAGTCTTTATAATGATCTTAGTGTATTATTTTAGAAATCTAGCAAGATCATCATAAGAAGGTGATTCATATTCATCATCATCACTATCGCTATCATCATTACTAGCATGTTCATCACCACTACTATCATCATCATTTGATACCTTGCGTTCACCATTGGCCATAAGGCATAGGTGTGTAGAGGATGATGGCGGTGGTGGCGGTGAAGATGATGAAGAGTCAATAACAATGGCGGCCACCTTCTCGTTGTCACTATCATCATTGGATAAGCAACTTGATGAGTCAATGTCCATGAGCCAATCACCGACAATGTAAGCCTTTCCACTCTTCTTCTTGTGGAAGTCCTTCTTCTTGCCATCTCTTTTCTTGTATGGCTTGTTCTTTTTCTTCTCATCTTCATCTTCATTGCTTGAGTCATCTTTCTTGCCCTTGTATTTGTTCTTGAACTTGTCTTTCTTGGGCTTGGTGCATTGGTGTGCTAGATGACCAAGCTCTCCACAATTGTAGCAATCCATCTCGGAGGTTGGCTTCCTTCTAGAGCTTGTGAAGAACTTCTTGCCATCGAACTTGATGCCACTCTTGTTGAGCTTCTTTAGCATCTTGGTGGTTTTTCTCACCATGAGAGCTAGACTTGCATCGTCAACTTCATCATCACTTGAGCTCTCATACTCAAGTCTTGCTTTGCCCTTCTCTTAGCTAGCTTTGAATGCTAAGTCTTTTTCTTTCTTCTTTGTAGAGGATGAGCCATCTTGAGGTGTGATGTGCATGTACATCTCATGAACATTGATCTTTCCCAAGATTTGTGTCGGTGTAGCGGTGGAAAGATCACCTTGATGTAGCACGGTCATCAATATGCCCATATTTGTCAATGGGGAGGACACTCAAAATCTTTCTTACAACATTGGATGGTTGTATTTGAGTGAGTCCAAGTCCATTGACTTCCTCTACAAGAACATTCAAACATGAATACATTTCATTAGCACATTCTTTAGGAAGCATCTCAAAAGAGTTAAGCTTTTTCATGACAAGATGATAGCATTCCTCATGCTCACTCTTTGTTCCCTCATGGAGCGCACAAACGTCCGACCAAAGTGCATGGGTGTCTTTGTGGTTCCTCACCTGATTGAACACATCTTTGCAAAGGCCTCTAAAGATGGTGTTTCGAGCCTTTACATTCCATTTTTCATAATTCACCTCATCGCCTTGTAGGTGTGTAGCATCCCGAGGTTTTGGGAAGCCTTGTGAGGCGCTCTAAGTATACCAACATCTAGAGCCTCTAGATACGCCTCCATGTGGATTTTCTAATAAGGAAAATCATCCCCCTCAAAGATAGGAGGAGGTCCATCCCCGTGAGTCATCTTTCACTAGGCAGTTAAGCCTAAAAATATGAGCACGAGGCTCTGATACCAATTAAAAGGATCAAGATGCCCAAGAGGGGGGGGGTGAATTGGGTTAATTCTAAATTTCTTTCAATAATTAAACTCTACGGTTAGCCCAATTAACCCCTTGTGCCTAGAAAGTGTTTCTATTGATCTAACGCACAAAAGTTTAGCAACCTAAGTTCCAATCCTACTCTAGCATGTCAATTCTAGGAATGTAAATGACAAGAATTGAATTGCTCAAAGTAAATGCTCAAAGTAAAGAGAGAAGGAGGAACACGGTGAAGTTTTGCCGAGGTATCGGAGAGTCGCCACTCCCCACTACTCCTCGTTGGAGCACCCGCGCAAGGGTGTAGCTCCCCCTTGATCCGCGCAAGGATCAAGTGCTCTCTACGGGTTGATTCTTCGACACTCCGTCACGGTGAATCACCCACAACCGCTCACAACTTGAGTTGGGTCATCCACAAGCTCTTCGGATGATCACCAAGCTTCCGATCACCACCAAGCCGTCTAGGTGATGGCGATCACCAAGAGTAACAAGCATGAACTCTCACTTGACCACGACAAGCCTAATGAGAAGGGTGGATGCACACTTTGCTACTCTTGATCTCACTAATGAGGGCTCTGTTTGGGATTCTCAAATCTCAATCACCTCACTTGGACTTTGCTCTTCTTGGCACTCTCTAAGGTGTTTCTCAGCTGTTGGAATGAGCAAAAGTACCCCCACACACGAGTGGAGGAAGTATTTATAACACTGGGTAAAAAACAAACCATTATGTGCCTCTGCGGGGTGATCGAACGCTTCGGTCATGTTGATCGGATGCTCCGGTCAGTTCACCCTGAACTCCAGTGTTTAGTGTGACCGGACGCTGGCCAGCGTCCGGTTAGCACTGACCGGATGTTTCCGGTCGTGATTTTCCCTCTCTGGAACCTTACTAGAGTCGACCGGACACTGGCCCTCAGCGTCCGGTCGCACCAGACGAAATCACCTTGGTCAAATTAATTGACCATTCTCACCTAGGTCAAGCTACCCGTCCATACCCCCTTCATAGTACAGCCAAAGGAAAAACAAAGTCCTAAACTACTCTAAGTGTCTCTTCAACACCAAACGACACTTAGAACTAGTCCATCCTTAACCTTGTCATCCATCCTTTGATAACTAAAATGATTTCCATCATAGGGGCATGACCACCTTTATTGCCCAATCGATCTCCATTTCCATGACCTTACTTAATTGCCTCTGCAAAACACACGTTAGTCATAGTAATCACGTATTATCATTAATCACCAAAACCCAACTAGGGGCCTAGATGCTTTCAGAATCAAACACTGAAAAGGAAGACATTAGTAGCACAAGGGAGGGTCAAACTTTGTGATCCTTTGTATGTGGAGTGTAATAGGTCACAAAATTTGACTCTTATATTACATAGACTAAGCTCCCCCTAAATATATGCATACATATGATTGTGGCAGAACCGCCTAATCTAATGCCTCCCAGGAGTACTTGTCTTCCATTAGATACTAAGTACTCAAGGGAGGACACCAAATTACGTAGTTTCATCGAGTACACCCCAAGAGAGAACCCAAAAATCCACATTTTTCCATCCGGATCACAATTGAGAGAATAAAGCTTATAACATTCTTAAATCATTTCTTACATCACTTACATGCAACATCAGAGTATAATATTTATGGATTATAACAGTGGAGTATACCCATGTTATCAGAGTTATGAACAATTTAATTTAACAGCGGAATATAAACATGTGATCAGAGTTACAGCGGAAATAACTATCTATTCATGACATGATGAAGCATTGATATATAAACTTTGACAACAGATTATAAAACTACCATTTATAAAAACATTTAGTGAGAGTTATAAATAAAGACTATGATCACAGTGTAAAGGAATCCTCTCTGAGCCCACCAGGAGGAATCCACACATAAGGGTCGGCTCTAGCATCCACCTATCACCTGCAATAGGGGGAAATAAAACCCTAAGTACTCAATTGTACTCAGCAAGACTTACCCGATAGGAGAAAAGAAAAGACTCCAAGGATATGCAACGCCATCTGACTTGTGGGTTTATTGCATCTGCAGGAGCATTACTAAACGTGCGTCCTTATATTCAATTTTATTAGCAGTCATCATTAGTTCATTAACTAACTATTCTATGTAAGCACCTGTACTACTTTCAAGCAGGTGGTAAGCAATAAGAATCATTTTACCATCTTTCATATTCCAGTTCTTACTATGGTACCAGATTGTAGACAAGTCATACCAGATCGCCCGACGATTCACGAACCAATGTATCCCAGCTGGGTACCCTAAAACACATGCCCCGCTTGTACCCTAGGCATAAGCAAGACCAACCCACTACCCTCCTGTCATGGGGTCTAGGTCCCCGTCCAAACTTGGACTCCAAGCCCCCGCTCCTGAGTCCTGGACTCTGTGGTGCTTAGACCTCCACCATCCCCGCCTCCAATCAGTCAGTTCGGAAAGAGCCGGAACCCATGACAAGAGAGAAATGAGTCTTCCCGCGCCCATACACAAGTATGTGTTCAGGATAATAAGTATGTGACCTGCCTAGAACCCAATGCAATGGCCGGTCCTTAACCGACACAGGCGGAACAAATGCAATCTGAGCCTAGCTCAAATGCCAAACCTAGTCCAGATCCAAAGTACTATTCTACCTGGTCTCCAATTATTATTCATAGATATATTTTCCAAGTGATAATAATATAATAGCAATAATAATATCTTTCCTATCTCTCGCGAGTGACAGACAATCACTCGACTTCTACCGGAGTCCTGTAGCATAGCAATCTACACGATCTTATCATACTAGTAAGACTCATAGGATAAAGATATATATATATATATATGCAAGTGGGTTTCATTCAATTCCTTAAAACTTAATGCACAAGCATAAATTAAAGTGCAGAATAATAGGGGTTATGCACTGGACTTGCCTGGGTAAAATATAACTAAAAGTTAGCATTCCATCTTCGTGACTTGATCCCTGGCACCATCTTTTCAGCTACTCCGGTTGATACCATCAATCCACCGTCGTTCCTATTATGATATGTATTAATGCAAATGCATAGATGTAAATAATCAACGACAACCAAAATTCTTAGAAATCCGATCACGCCTTACAAGCTAACGAGATAACTCTAACGCGCTAGTCTACGTATCCACATCGTCAAGTAAGGCATGTTCCCAGAAATGTTTTCGTTCTACAAACCCCCAATTATTTTTGATATTTGATTGATTAAATATATTTACGCACTAGGGCTCAATTAGTTACCTTAACAAACTATTCCCTATGGGGATACAAAAATTACAGTGAACAGATAATAATATTAGGAATTTATTGTGAAATTTTTAGAGTCAACACTATCACCATTTTCTCACAAAAATTCCTACAAGTTCATGTTTTACTCATATTAAACATTTTAAAATAATTAGTGCAGCCCTAGAAACTTTTTAAAATTAGATGAACCAATTACTCTAACAGATAGATCATGATTTTAGGAGCCTAACAAAATTGGTTTTATAATATTTGGTCAACTACACAAATTTCTGTTGAATTTACAAGTTTGCCTCAGAAACTAAATTAGAAGTGTTTTAGAAAAATGAAAAAGGGCCGACGGCAGCAATTTGGCCTAACGTCCTGCAAGGTGAGCATCCCTAACGACTTAAGGTCCTAACGAGTGCATAGTAGCAGTGCCAGTGTCACTCCCTCAATCGCCCAAATCGCATCGGTGTGCGCGCCCAACAAATTTGCAAAAGAGTCCCCGGACTAAATGGTTTTCACGCAGCGCTTCTGCTGAGTATTGCACAAGAGATGCATTTGCATCAAACACCCCTACAGATGCTATCTCCTCACTGCGTCGATCCTCGACGCCCCCGACCACGATGGTGCGGCACCCGCAGGCAAACGACAGCCACGCCGGGCACTAGGAGCCCACAGCGACTACACAGAGAAGCCGACCATCAACCAGGGCTCATACGGTGATGTCGGCAGGCGGTTGGGAAACCAGAGGGGTACCCCAGCCCAGCCAACCATGTGCGGCTAGAGCAACGCATCCTGCTATGATGGTGAGGCCTTACTAACGACTTAAGGTCCTAACGGAGGTCACTTGGCGGCGCGAAAGCATTCAAAACTCACATAGGTGCATGCGGTGGCGCCAGTTAAAACCGAAGAGGGCTGAACTTGTCCGGCCCCATGCGAGCGGGCGAGACGGTGGTGTGCCACCGCGGACCCAACATGTCACTGCACCATCGATGAGGATCCTCGGCAAAAAAACATGAGCACCAGCTAGAGGGGGTCACGACGAGTTCATGGTTACGAGCAATGGAACTCTCAAGCCTTACCTCCCTATTACTGGCTGCGACAACGCTCATGGCCGGTGGTGAGCGAAGCACCAAATTGCCCACCGGTAGGGCTTGCCTGACACAGGGAGGGGGTCAGGCTGCTAGCTGGTTGCCCTATCATGCAGCTAGAGCGCTGAATTGGGGTGGCATGCTACGGACCACGTGCAATTGCGAAAATGGTGTGGCTCCAGTGGTGACAAGGGCAGGCGGGCGAGGACTTTACATGGCTCAACCAGCCCCAGCCAAGACCATGATAAATGCGTGAGTACGTGCGTGCAGTGCGGCTCAGAGGTAGTGGGTCATGAGGTACCGGGATGGGACTGCTCGTCCAAGCGGAACTCGGTCAGGGTAGCGGAATAGAGGCCATGCACAAGGCTACCGCATGGAGCCAAAGCACAAAGTGATGCGAGGGAGGCAATGACACCACGACGAGGGTAGAAGCATGATAGGACAGAGGAGATAGGTAGCGGCTCGGTGGTAGTTGGATTGGGTGGCGAGGCGGGAGCCACGTCAACCCGGCGGTTGCTATCGTGGCATCGGCTTGGCTGCGCGCCTTACCAACACTGTGCACACACCACCCCACAGCAGCGACCACGCTCAGACAGGTGTCGGCCATCGCAAGACCAAAGCCAAGCGGCCTCGGCCGAGCATGCGGGCTGACCTGCGGTCGCAGCCCGGCCATGGCATTCTCAATGCTCGTAGCGCCCGCATGCATGGTGACCGTGTGGCGACTGTAGGGCAAGGGCGACCACGGCCATAGAGTGGAACGACCGAAACCAATGACGTGCATGCTTTTTAAAGCTAAACAAAAACATTAATCGTCTCTGTCTAAGGTTCAACCACTTATGCTAGTTCAAAGCCAACACTACTCGCTTCCTAATAAGACAATCGTTATGCTCAAAGAGCAGCTAGAGACAAAGATAAATGAATGCCAAGGTGAGCTCGTCACTGAAATGACGGTTCATGCACAGAGAGCCAAAGACATGTCCTCCACGCGTTCTAGCAAAGTTCGGTCAATTTTTGCGTGAGCATCGTTACTCTAACGTAACCACGACCTGCACCACGTCCTAGTATACACCTAAATGCAACCGATCGTGTGAAAACATGGAGGTAGTGCTTAACCATTTTTGTTGGAAATCAAATGCCAAATTGGCATTGTCGTTAGGTTTTAAGACTTAAATCATTTAGTTCTAGAAGCTGAAATTATATTCCACTTTTAATTCTTAAGCTATCAAAAATACCATGGAACAACATCTATTCACCAAATCAATAGTTGCATTTTCATCTACTAAACTTGCACTTCAAATTTTATTTAAGTACCGATTACAAGTTATATTTTATTTTTGTTTATAAAAATTGTTTTTCATGCTTAATCAAATAAACAAGCCATTCACGATTTATTTGCTATGAGGAATTTTTAAGCACTTTCTTCATACTTTTCCAAAACAAGCCCTAAACAACTTTTGTTCACAAGATTATTTAAAAGTTGTTAAGCACCGAGACAAGTTGACTAGCGACACTTATTTGTTTGTTTTATTCACGAAAGCGAGTCACACAAGATTCATTTATAATTCCATGTGTGCTTTAAACTGTTAAACCCAAAAACTTGTTTTTCTAATTTCTCTTAGGCATTAACCTAGGTGCTAAACAAGCTCGTAACACCAGGGGTGTTACAATGATGGGGAATGTGGTTTATGTATAATTGGCAAATTAATTCTCAAGGGAGTTTAATCTATATAATGCATGGAGAAAGCATATAAATACCAAAGTGAAATCAACATGATGATATCAGTTTAGAAATACCACATGTGGAAACCAATTTGATTTATACCACTTGCAATAGGTGGTGGATATTTGAAGTGTGATGCTTAACTCCGGGGACTCCATTTTCCTTGCAATGAGACTACTACACACATGATAAGCTTGAAAAGGTGTTAGTCTCAAAGCATCCAACTTGTAGAGTAACCTCTCCCTAAATTTGTGCACACAAGTATGGAATACTTGTAGGAGACATGCAAATTGATTTTAGAATAAAAAATACCACTTGAAAGATGAGATCACATGAATGTGAGAATCATTTTTGAAAGTGATATTCGAGAGAAATTATCTACAATTTGGACTTTGGCACATATTAGATGAACAATTGTAAAACAAGCTATGTGTCGTGCTCCTAAACAATTTAAACCATGTAGGTTTGCTCCAAGGGTTAAGAGTGAAACCGAGCAAGCCTACCATAAGATATACCTAGTGTATGCAAGATAAAAGATTAAACATGCAAATGCAAACCTAGGCATGAAAAAGAAACTAGATGCTAATTGAAATTGCAAGAAATTAAATCTAGTTACCTAACATGGGAAGGGGAATTTGGGTCCATAGTATTCATTAACCCACTTGGCAATTACCTTGTACATAATGATGCACCTCATGAAATGCACCCATACTATGCCAAGTCTCCAAATTCCCCGAAGTCCATCGGACTTCTCACTTTCCTTTCAGGATCCAAACCTTCTTGGTGCTCTTCATGTTGGAAATGATTTCCTTTGGCACCCAAATGCGTTTGGCCCCATTGTTGGCTTGCTTGTTCACCTTGATGGCCACCACCTTGTCATTTTTCTTCTTCTTCAAGAGATAAGGTGTGGAGGCCTTTTTGTCCACCTTGTTGATGTAGGTGTTGGAGAGCTTGTTTGTTTGCCTTTTGTTTTTCTCTTTCTTCTTTTCTCCTCTCCCATTCTTCACCTTGCACTCATATGACTTGTGGCCTTTCTTATGGCATACATAGCAAACCACGGTTTTTCCTTCATCAAGCTTCTTCACTCCCTTGACGGTGTTATCTTGATGAAGTTGGGCTTGGTCCGTCTTGCCTTTCACTTGAGTCAAGTCCTTGGTGAGGCGAGCCACTTCTTGCTTGAGTTGCTTATTCTCCATTGCGACCTCTATGTGCATGTTTCTACAACAACTTTCTTAACACAAACTTGGTTGCACAAGGGTGAGTCTAAACATAAATCATTACAATAAGTAGAGGCATCCTTTTTAGGCATGTTAAAAATTGAACCTTTCTTTTTAGGTGCCTCGGTGGGGGTTATACTGATGGCTTCAAGATTAGCATCTTTATTAGTTAGCTCATCACAATGTTTGCATGTGGTTTCCATTTTAGCGAGCAAACTTTTATAATCATCTTATGATCTAGCTAACTTTTCCTTTAATTTTTCATTTTTCTTTACAAGTTGCTCATCATTGATTGTGCAATTATTTGTGTTTGCACTAGTCTCAAGTTGCTCAATTTTAGTAGATAGCTCCATATTAAGATTGGCAAAAGTTTCATATTGTTCAAGCAAAGTAGCATAAGCTTGTTGTGAGCTATCTAGTTTTTCTTTTAATTTTTCAAGCTTCTTTTGTTGACTAGTGCAAACTTTAGCAAAGTTAAGATTTTGTTGCACAATTTCGTCATAAGAAGGTAGCTCATCATCACTATCACTATCATTGTCACTATCACTAGGGATAGGCTTTTGTTACCTCGTGCCATAAGGCACACACGTGGGGTGCTTGATGATGAGTGCTTGTGCCCGCGCCTCTTGTGGTGGTCTTCTTCTTCACTTGAAGAATCATCCCATGACCTTATTGATGTGAGGGCTTTATCCTTACACGCCTTCTTCTTTGTCTTGGGTGTGGACTTGTTTGGACAAACTTCCACAAAGTGCCCTAACTCGCCACATCCATAGCATCCTTTCTTTCTTTGCTTATTTCTTTGATTGGTGAAGATGAAATCTTGAATTTGGATGGGCACACCCTTGATATTGAGCCTTTGGATCATCTTCTCCACCTTGTTGTTAAGTTTGATTGATTCTTCATCAAGGTCAGAGGTGGAGGAGGAAGATTGATCATCATCACTTGAATCTTCATCATCATCATCATCATCATCATCATCATCATCATCTCTTCTTCTTCATCTTCACTTGAGGAGCTTGAGCTTGAGCTTGTCTCAACTTGCTTGCCCTTCATCTTCTTTTTCTCACTATATGCGAGAGCTTTGCCTTTGCTTGATGATGAGGCTTCTTCTTGACCCATCTTCCATGACATTTCAAATGCCACTATCTTGCCAATGACTATAGCCGGAGTCATGGTGCGCAAGTCCTCCATGTTGTGAAGGATGGTGATGATGCTTGCATATTTCTTTTGTGGTAGCACAGAGATGATCTTCCTCACGATGTCCGCATCATCTAGCTTCGTTAATCCTATTGAATGGAGCTCATTGATAATTAGATTCAAATGAGAATACATATCACGAGCAAGCTCATCACCATTCATTTTAAAGGAATCATAATTTTGTTTAGCTAGACAATGTTTTTGCTCATGGACATTAATTGTGCTGTCATGGAGCTCTTGGAGTTTTAACCAAATTTCATGTGTCATATTTAAAGTGAACACTTGGTTAAACACATCCATGCTAAAAGATTCAAACAAGCAATTTTTAGCTCTAGCATTGAAATGAATTTCTTTTTCTTCACTCTTTGTAGGTTTATTGGGATTCTTAATGGGTTTCATCTCGTCATGAGTGACTCTCCAAATACCCAAATCTACCACCTCAAGGTGACAAGCCATTCTAGGTTTATAGTAGGGGAAGTTAGTGCCGTCAAAGTGCGGAGGCCTAGAGGTATCCATCCCAACCACTCTAAATAGCGTTGGCTCAACGGCGGTGAAGCCAAAGGTCCAAATTGAGCCAACCGGCTTTGATACCAATTGAAAGGGACCGTGATGCATAAGAGGGGGGGCTGAATTGTAATAGAATTGACCAATTTATAAGAGCACAAGTACAAAAGCAATCACCGAAGTGATCAAACCGTCATACTTGAACCCATATAAACCCGGTAGTCCACTGAAACCATGAAGGATTTCAAACCAACTCACATACAACCAAGATCGTACATGATTCAACATAACAAGCCACATGTTACATCCATTTCACAAGTAGTTCACAAGTATCTCATACATCGGAGTTCACATAGTTATTACAACACGAGTTCATAAATAGCGGAAGCAAAGTAGTTGGAAACCCTCACACACACTTAGTTCAAATACAAGCCAGTTCCATAGTCATATCCAGCAAAAGCATCATGATAAGATAACATAGAAGATCATGCCCATTGTGGGGGGTATGACCCCGGATACCCACCACAAACTACATGGGCTGCGCTCCCAGGGGTGGTCCAGCCCACAAGATGAAGACCTACGGTGCACGGCACTGCTCGGCGTGCAC
Organism: Miscanthus lutarioriparius; assembly: GCA_904845875.1. Classification (NCBI taxonomy): domain Eukaryota; kingdom Viridiplantae; phylum Streptophyta; class Magnoliopsida; order Poales; family Poaceae; genus Miscanthus; species Miscanthus lutarioriparius. The sequence continues at coordinate 95,887,808 of CAJGYO010000001.1, read as the reverse complement.
CGCAGACATCAAGGGCGATATCCTGAAGACACTACGAGATCTATTAGGATACGTTCGATCCCATAATTCATGTAATTTTTTATTACTTTTCGGTGATCTCCTAGATCTAACCGACTTGTAACCCTGTCCCCCAAACTATATAAGGTGGGCAGGGACCCCCTCAAAACATAGGCAATATCATACAATCGCCAATACAAACCAATAGGCCATAGGAGTAGGGTATTACGTCATGCTAACGCCCGAACCTGTCTAACTCTTGTGTCTATGTTGCCTTCTTGTTCTCGATTACATGCATCTTTGCTGATCGATCTACCTTCATGGGATACCCCTCGGGGGTCTACCGATGATATTCTATCGACAATTGGCATGCCAGGTAGGGGTGTGCATGCTATTTCCATGTCGAACAAGATGGTATGTTTTGCAGGCTCTTCGTCGCTCCCACAGCCCAGCAATATCTTCACGGTCGGATCGATCTCCTGGGTCATCAACACTGACGGAGATGGAGAGCTCATCGAGCCGGTATAGATCAATTCTGCGCCGACCACCCCAACACCTATGACTATAGATCCGATCTCAAACCCACCTTCGAGGTCGTCTTCATCAACAATTCACCGCCCGCTCCCCCGCTACCCAAGGAGGTAGATCAACAACGATGATCTAATCGCATCCATCAATCAGGTTGGCCAGAAGCTCGCTGACTGCCTCTCCATCATGGAATTAGCTCTGACCACTCTGGTTCAACGCCGACCACCCTCCGATACTGATCTATCGGAGGCCGATCTAGAAGCTCAGGGGTTATGGCCCTACCCTTTGGGCTCACCAGCATCGCCGCCATCTACCAAGATGCCCTAAGGGGCAAATTCACCGACCAGGTGGGAGACATATATCCTCTTGCCGATCAGATCACCGAGCAACTCTCGCCAACCGTCAACATGCAGCAGATTGGCCAACGCCCCGAAGCATCCCTCCACACCATCCTGGAGGAGAATCTAGACTCTTAGTCCTAGGGCTCCACGGAGACTGTCGCCGAAACCGCCGCCGTCCAGTCTCCTTTCCCACCCTTCTGAGGAGGTGGGATTTTTAACGTCAGCGTGGACAGCCCTCCACGGGATGGAGAAACCAATGAGGATCATGCCGCTCATGTCAATAGGAACACCAACCATACGCAGCGCCAAGCAAATGAGGCCGCCATTGTGCTAGCCGAGGCTGCTTGCAACGAATAGCTTGACTCACAAGGGAGGCCATGCCCACTACAATGCAACCTCGATGATGAGTTCATCCATGTCGATGGCCATGATGTCTACAAAACCCCAAGTCCCAACTTGGCCATGGCCGCCAATGAGCTCGCCTGGCTCGAGCAAACACCAGAGGTCGCCAAGGTTGTCGCCATGCTTAAAGTGGCACACTGCCAGGTCAACGAGATCCGCCAGGATCAGAGACCTTCTTACTCAACAAGCTCAATTCATCGATCCTCCGCGCCAAGATCTAATCGCCACCCCAGCAGAAGCCATTTTGCCGACCAGCACCGTGATGGTGGACAACCCTCCAGGGGGGAGCTAGGGGGAACCGCATCGACTACCCTCGCCAACATGACCAAGAAGTCGACCAAGACGTCCGAGCGCACATCAACAATCTTTGAGACACACGATGTCATATCGATGGGCACCGTTTCTCTCACCATGAAGAAGAAGTACGCTGGCATCAAGAATACGAGCAAGAGTTCAATAATCCAGACACAGCCCTCTAGCCACTCATCATCGGCAACACCGCCGATCATGATGGTGATGATCCCGAAGGGCCCCGAGCATTCACAAGGGCACTATGAACACTCCAGTGGCTTCGTGGTTTCAAAATCACAGGGGTCAAGCTGTACGGGGGGGGCGAATGAACCCCACACAGTGGCTACAGTCTTATGCCACCGCTATGCACGCTGCCGGGGGAGATACTAGTGTCATAGCATACTATCTTCCCATCATGCTCACGCCAACTACGATGAACTGGTTCACAAGCCTTGCCCCGGACTCCATCGAATCATGGGAAGAGCTGAAGAAGATCTTCACCGACAACTACATGGCTACATGTACTTGGTCGGGCACCAAGCATGATCTGAATCACATCTACCAGAAACCGTCCGAGCTCCTCCGTAGCTACATCAGACGTTTTTTCGAGATGAGGAATTATATTCCCAACATCACGGATGTAGAGGTCATCACCGCCTTCGTCCGAGGACTCCATCACCGCGACCTCCGCTCCAAGTTCAATCGCAAGCCGCCAAAGGGGATTGGCGAGATGATTACGAACACCGATTAGTACGTCGATGCCGAAGAGGCTGAAGTGCGCTTCAACGAGGATGCGGGCACTCACCGCCCAACTCGCCATAGCGACGAGCATCCTAACGATCAATGCCACAATGACCGCCGCTACGATGACCACAGTCACCATCGGGACAGTGGCCGTGAACGGCCAGAAGGGTCCTAATTTGGTCAATATCGCCGCCACCGACCAGACCACATCATCACCGTCATTTACAAACCTTGCGCTAAGCGCAACTACAACGAGTAGTACAAGAAGATCCTCGAAGGCCCATGCCCTCTCCACAAGAACAGCAAGCACAAGATGTAGGACTGCCTTGGCTTGGCTAAGGAATTCTAGGACAAAAAGAAAGACGACGACAATGATGATGGTGCCAGAGTTCGCCAACCACCTAGGGACAACAATAACGCCTTCTAGGATCATGACAAAGTGGTCACCACTATCTTTGGGGGCCTTGCCACCACCGAGAGCAGAAGAGATTGGAAGCTCACCGCCCGCTAGGTGCTCGTCGTCAACACAGAAGATGCCATCGCCAACCCCAACTATAATCCCTGGTCTGAGGTCCCCATCACCTTCAGCAGGGCCAACCAGTGAGCGGACATCCCTTACATAGGGCATTTCCCCCTCATTCTTGATGCAACTATCAGGAAAGTACTCTTTAAGAAAGTACTCGTCGACGACAGAAGCACCCTGATCCTCCGCTTCGTCGGAGCCCTAAAGGAGCTATACCTTGGGATAGGAGACCTCGCACCCTCTGACTCCTCCTTCTGGGGTGTGGTACCTAGCAGGGCATCCAAACCGCTAGGAGAGATCACCCTCCCAGTATAGTTCGGCATGGCTAGCAACTTCCGCATCGAGCACATCAACTTCTACATCGCTGACTTCAACACCGCCTACCATGCCATACTTGGTCAGCCAGCTCTGGCCAAGTTCAGGGCCATACCGCACTACGCCTATCTGGTACTGAAGATGTCTTCACCTATAGGAGTTCTGGCCCTATGGGTTAACCTCTCCATCACCTATGCCTACAAGACTAAGAGTCTCACCCTCGCTGAAGCCATCGACCTCTCCATCTAGATGGCTAGCGTGGTCACCGATGCCAAGACGGTGCCCACCGATGACCTGGAGATCCCAGCGCTGGAGCCTCCTCGCGCCTCTGCCAAATCCAAGGAAACTATGGAAGTCGGCCTCGGCCTCGACGACCCCACCATGACTGTCAAGATTGGGGCTCATCTTGACCCCAAATAGGAAAGCGCGCTCGTGTCCTTCCTATGTGCCAACACCGACTTATTTGCTTGAAAACCTATAGACAAGCCGGGGGTACCACGGGAGATGATCGAGCACTCCTTGAATGTCTCGTCGACCGCCAAACCGATCAAGCAAAAACTTTGATGATTCACACCAGACAAGAAGGAGGCTATTAGGGTAGAAATAAAATGGCTCCTAGCTGCCAAATTTATAAAAGAAGTTGTATCACCCTGAGTGGTTAGCAAACCCTATTCTTGTTCAAAAAAAGAATAAAGAATGGAGAATGTGCGTTGATTACACTAATCTCAACAAACACTGCCCTAAAGACCCCTTCGGTCTGTCTTGGATAGATGAGGTTGTAGACTCCACCACCGGCTATGAATTGCTCTCCTTCCTCGACTATTACTCCAGCTATCACAAGATATCCCTCAAAGAGGACGACCAGATCACGACATCATTCATCATGCCTTTCGGTGCGTATTGCTATACCACCATGTCCTTTGGACTCAAGAACACCGGGTGACCTACCAAAGGGCCATCTAGATGTGCCTTGACCAACAGATAGGCTACAACATCGAAGCTTACATCAAAGATGTGGTCGTCGAATCTAGAACCATCGACAATCTTATCGCCGACCTCGAAGAAACGTTCGCCAACTTGAAAAGATACAGATGGAAGTTGAACCCTTCAAAGTGCATATTTGGAGTTCCATCCAGTATACCCCTGGGCTACATTGTCAGCACCTGCAGCATCGAACCCAACCCCGACAAGGTCTCCGCCATCACCAACATGAAACGGCCAACCTGCGTAAAGGATATACAGAAGCTCACAGGGTGCATGGTTGCTCTCAGACGCTTTATATCATGCCTTAGTGAAAAGGGACTACCATTCTTCAAACTCCTGAAGGCCTCTGAGCGCTTCTCTTGGTCGGAGGAGGCTGATACAGTTTTTGAGCAGCTCAAGTTGTTTCTAATGAAGCCTCTGATCATGACGGCGCCTTAGCCAGACGAAACCCTATTGATCTACATCGCCGCCACTTCTCGTGTCATTAGCACAGCTATCGTCGTCAAGCGTGAGGAAGCAGGACACGCCTACAAGGTACAACGTTCGGTCTACTTCATCAGCGAGGTTCTTAATGAGTCCAAAACTCATTATCCTTAGGTTCATAAGCTATTATATGACATTCTGATCATGTCACGCAAGCTCCGCCATTACTTCGAGTACTACAAGATCATTGTGGTCACCGAGTTACCTCTAGGGGACATCCTCCACAACAAAGAGGCCAATGGCTGCATCATCAAGTGGGCTATCGAGCTCAGCACTTACTCCATCGAATTTAGAAGCAGGCCTACTATTAAGTCACAGGCACTGGCTGACTTCATCGCTGAGTGGACCAAGATCCAAGAGCCCATCCCTGCTACTTGTCCCGAGCACTGGGTGATGTACTTCGATGGCGCCCTCAACATCAACAGTGCTGCTGCTGGCATTTTATTAATTACTCTGACCTAGGACAAAGCTCCGATACGTCCTCTGAATTCATTTTCCAGCCACCAACAACGCCGTGGAATATGAAGCATGTCTCCACGGACTCCGTATAGCCATCGAGCTCGGCCTCAAATGCCTCATGGTATACGGAGACTCTACGTTGGTCATCAACCAGCTCAACAAAGATTGGTCCTGTTCTAGTGAGAACATGGACGTATATTGCGCCAAAATTAGGAAACTCGAGAAGTTCTACGGTATCAAGTACCACCATGTGGTACGAGATCAAAACCAGCTCGCCGACCACCAATCTAAGATAGGCTCTTCTCATGCCACGATTCCACCTAGGGTCTTCATTCAAGACCTCTTTATGTAGTCTATTAAGGAAGAGAAGGAAGTTCAAGAAATCCCCCCTGCTGAGCAGCTGGTACTTATAGTACCTTTGCCGGCTGCCGATTGGAGGGAACAGTTCATCAAGTACCTCATCAGCACTGACGTACCCTCGAAAAGACCAAAACTGAATGCCTAATCCATCGTAGCAAGCATTACGTGCTGGTAGATGGGAACTTGATGAGGAAAAGTGCCAAGGAAGGGATACTGTAGAAATGCATCACCCAAGAAGAGAGAGTGAAACTACTTCTTGAAATTCACTCTAGTTCCTATGGCAATCATGCGGCCTCGAGAAACCTGGTCGGCAAAGCTTTCTGAGCTAGTTTTTATTAGCTCACGGCCATCGCTGACGCAGAAGATCTTGTCCGACGTTGTGAAGGATGTCAATTTTTCGCCAAACAAATACATGTGTTGGCGCAGGAATTACAGACCATCCCATCTTCTTGGCCTTTTGCATGCTAGGGACTGGACATGATTGGGCCTTTCAAGCCTGCGTCAGGCAGTTTTCAGTACGTATACATCGCCATTGACAAGTTCTCTAAGTGGATTGAATACAAGCCACTTGTCTCAGCCACTGCAAAGAAGACAGTCGAGCTCTTCAAAGATATCATCCACAAATTCGGTCTCCCGAATAGCATTATCACCGACCTCAGAACTACATTCACTAGTCATCATTTTTGGGACTTCTGTGAAGACTGATGCATCTCCATCAAATACGTCTCTGTTGCCCATCCCACAGCCAATGGCCAAGTCGAACGGGCGAACGGCATGATCCTTGACGTCCTCAAAGAGAGACTGTATTAGAAAGAGGAAAAACATCCGGGCAGATGACTCAAAGAGCTTCCAGCTATGGTCTTGGGATTGCGCACTCAAGCTAGTCGTAGTACCGGTGTGTCTCCATACTTTTTGGTCTATGGCTCAAAAGCCATACTTCCAGCAGATATTGCCTTCCGAGCACCTAGGGTGGAACATTATAATAAAGAGCAAGCCACAATTGTTCAGACAGAGGACGTCGATAGAGTCGAAGAAGAACGCCTGATCACTTGCATCCACACAGCCAAATACCTAGAAGGCTTACGAAGATACTACAATCACAACATCAAAGGTTGTTCATTTGCTATCGGTGACCTCGTTCTCCATAGAAAGCAAAAAACAGAAGGGATGCACAAGCTCTCCTCCCCCTAGGAAGGGCCTTACATGGTCAAAGAGGTTACCCGATCAGGGTCTTACCAGCTATGCAACTTGGATGGAATCGATATCCCCAATTCATGGCACATCAAGCACCTCATATGTTTCTATCCTTGAAACGCTCTAGATATGTACTCTCCACTCCATAATGAATGAAGTTTTTGTAGCCATAATTTGTCTCCATTGTTTCTCCACTTTGGTTTAATCTCCATTTGCAATCACCAGCTCTATGCTACTCTGGTTTAAACTCCAATATGTGATCTCCATAAAAGCTCCGCCCTATTTCTCCATACTAAAATATCTCTAAGATATTTCACCAACCATCGAGCAGCATACGTTTCGCTCTGTGTTCTTTGGAGAAGACCCAGTCTCCGATCTCTCCCTACACATGCTACGAGCTCCATGCTCTGCGTTATGGGTGGTCGGCTATAGTTCCTCGGTCATGCCTGTTCCTCCTACATGTGCATGGGCTCCGCGTTCGACGTTATGGAATACGGGCTAGCCAAGGCCAAGAGCCCAGTAACGAACTAACTGCTCGGACACAACTTATACCATGTACAATTGCGTTAGGGTTAACAATACATCTATTTTTCACCAAAAGTGTTAGCAAGACGCATAAACATGCACATGTCTATATACAACATTTATACAAATACATAAATGTTTACTTATGCCCTCGCACATCTAACTGTTCTATACAGGTTCCTCTCCGCACAGGTCATTGTGCTTGGCCCTCACCGTCCACCTCACCGAACAGATCGACGTCGCCGGCCAGACTTTTCGCCGCGTCCTCCACCTCATCTTCCACCTGCTGCTGCTTCATCGCAACCGTCCCTTTGGCGAATCTGGCCCCTATCGCTCGAAGATCGATGGCAGGGTAGTGGGACCAGACCACTGCTAGGGCATGTGTCACGGTGGAAATAGTGGCATCTCAGTTGAAGCACTTGAAGTTCTCCCACGCCGCCTTACATCTGTCGATGATGGTATCCGGACATGTCGGGCTGAGGAGCTACCTCCATGTCGACGCAGTAAAGCATAGGCTTGACCCCGGCAACCACGGCGTCAAGTTTCCCCCTCTGGGTTCTAGCCTCTAGCTCCAGCACGTCGAACTATGCCTTGGTCCTTTAACGATATTCTGCAAGCACCAAAAGGATCTGTCAAGCGAAGAAATCACTTCAGCAACAACTCCGACCATGAACTACTCACCTTTTAGCTCCTCGGCTAGTTTCTCCGCTTGCCCAGATGCTTTCTCCTTCTCCTCTTGAAGTTGATGGACAACATGACACAACTGGTCGAGCTTAGCCTCGAGGTCAGGCAAGACGGGCCTCGAGGTTGGGCGAGACGGAGCCCGCGGCCTTGGGCGAGATGGAACCCGCATGCTTGGGGTCGGGCAAGACAGAGCCTGCACCCAAGGGTTTGGTCGAGACAAAGCCCGCGGCCTCGAGGTCGGGCGAGACAAAGCCCACGGCCTTAGGGTCGGGCGAGACCTTTTAATACATCTCAAGCCATCCGGTGAAATCAGCGTGAGCGCTAATTTCCTTGCTTTGGGTATCTCTAATATCGATACCCGACAAGATTTGTCTTGAAAAGTACTTTCATAAAAATTTACATATATCACTTTCTAATTATATTTTTATAAAAATAAGAAATTCAAGTGATGCTTTAGACATCGTGTTGCTGTCCAAAATGATTTGAAATTACTAATATGGAGGGTGTAAGTCGGACTAAATATATTTTTATAAAAATATCTAAAAGTACATAAAAATAAAAAAATGTATCCAAATATATTTTTACATGAAAAAATAATACAATTAAAATACTAAAACTTGATTTAATCTTAGAAAATTCATAGAAAAATGATTTTAGCTTGGAAGATTATAAAACTAGTTTTAGTTTTTTTAAAAAAATATTCATGCTCTGTGCTATGGTACCTAGCTTGAAATATCTTGTTCATGTCACTTGATTCTATTTATATAAATATCGTAACTCATGTGCTACCATCTAGATTAATGGGGACGGGAATCCCGATATTCCATCAGGTAGAGGTATCTATCGTTGTGGCGGAGAATGACACATCGATCTGGCTTCAGATCGAAAGATCGAACCCTGTAATCTTAGCACCACAACTCCTCTGGTTATCAATCAAGACATGGATCCGGTTGACCTCGCCAAGAAGGCTAATCTCTGCCTACGCAACGAAGAACACAAGCAAAAAGAAGAAAGAAAACAACCAAATTACAAATGAATGATTAATCTCACGAAGTTGGGGTCTCACAAACCGATGAATGGCGAAACTGTTCTTGACAGATTAATCTAAGCAAAAGCCCAAAATCTAATGATGGCGGCGGCGTAAGATTATAAAGGTCTTAGAGTCATCGCCTACCCTAGACGCGCCCCCCCCTAACGGGCTCAAAGGCGATACATGGCCCATTGGACCAAATACGGTGACGCAACACCTAGACAGATTTTGGATGCTGACTTGTTTCGACAATTCTGGTGGATTCCGAAGAGCTTTTGACGTGAGACCACTTGAATTGGCTTTCTTATCAAATTAGCTTTCCAACCATATGTTGATCGTCGAAAACGGAGTCCGGATGCGTCCTGGATGACCAGTTTAAGGCAGACTGGTCCTGGAGGCCGAGGCAGACTCAAAATCATGTTGGACCGGGTCTCTGGTTTCTGTTGGACGTCCTTGCTGGTCATCATCGCCTCCACCTCTTCCTCTAAGTCTCTCATGACCATATTCAATGTTCCTAAGCAAGATAACATCATTAGGTAGTAGTCTATTCTCAAAAGTATGAAAAGGATCGCTTAAGAACGAGGTCACCTCTAAATTGAGTTGACGCATTCGAGCTCGGGTCATTGGACCTTGCATGACGGTTGGAGGATCGGCGGGTACATCCGAAGGAGTGATGTCCTCATCATATATTTTCCTACCATGTTACCTTCCATAATTCATTGCACTAAAACTTAATTAAATTTAATAGTAAGTAAATATTAATTAAATATATTAGACAAAGGGTGCGTGTAGCCACGCTGTTTAACACAATTGCTTTAAAAGTTTATCTAAGGTAGGGGACCAGTTCCCACTACAGTCTTGAAGATGCTTCACTAGTGCTTCTATATAGTTCGGATGATCAATATCAACTAACTATAATAGATACAAGAGCTTCTACAATAAGCACCAACATGAGTCCATCAAGATTGAAACAATTTCAAGCTAGACATTATAACATATACGTGATTTTAGAAATATCCAAAACAGGTTTTATAGTTTTTCGAGCTAAAATAAATTTTCTATGAATTTTCAAGATTAAACCAGGTTTAGTATTTTTGATTGCTTGTTTTTCATGTAAAAATATATTTGAACTAGATAAATAACCATGCGTTGTACTGGGGTCATGATTTTCTTTGCTTGAACTCAGTAATCGAACGTGGACGTGTGAGCTTCGAGGATTTCATATCGAATGCCGACACGTAGATTCAGTCTTCATATCGAAATCGGATAGCATGCGGACACGTGAGCTTCGAGTGGAGGATGATTCGTGTCGGACATGGGCGTGTGAGCAAAGATCGAGATTTGCTATCACCGGTTAGACGATGACGTTACAGTCTTTTTAGGCGTGGCGTAAAGATAAAGAAGAGAAGAGATAGAGAAGATATATATTGAATATATGTTTTGTTTATATAATATTTACTAGGTAGCGTGTCCGTGCGTTGCTATGGGATAGCTAACATTTTGTACTAAAAACACACGGATCACACGATAAGATAACAATACTGTAAAAATTAAATATCAACGTTAAAGTTACAGTTAATCTAAAAAGCAAAGTTTGTGAAATTAATAATCACGGAGAGCGCGGCATCACAGGCTTACAAACTCTACTTTATAGACCTTTTCGTGATGCGCCTAAGATAATGTTTTATATTGGCAGGAAGAAATCTCCGATATCCATTTCTTTTGTGCGCCAATAAATCCACGAATAAGTTCCGCCGCATCTCCATACCATCCTGTACACATGCTCGAGTATAAAGGTCAATATTAGTGCCTGTCGCATGAGTAATACTGCGTCTCTTAAAAAATCTTCCATAAAAACTTAAAACAAAGTGTTATACTCACTGTATAAATATGTGTGGCTTTTGGTCTATTTCACGTAGACATATACTTTAAAATAAGAAATCCACTTAAGTGTCTGTGACAAGATTCACGATCAGCGATATATAGAAATAGTTAAATCGTAGGTATTATTATTGCAAGCCATAGTGACTCTGCGATAGTTACCCATCTATGTCCTCTGCAATATTTCCTTCCGGTCTGAATTTCCATTTGAAGACATCCTCATTCCATCCAGGAATATGTACATTCACTGTGTCTGTGTACTATAAGATAAATCCAAGAGTGTACCTAGCATACATCAGCGCTGGTGTGTCTTTACACCAGTCTTCAATAGGTCTAGGATTATGGATGAAAACGGTACGGATATTTATTCGACCGTCCGTTCGACCGAACAAATATGAACACTTATCTGGATAGTTACTCGGATATCCGTAATTTTTTTCGGATACGGATACTAAAACGGATATCTTAGGCGGATATCAAATACGGATGTAATATCATCGATATCCGGCGGATATCGGATAATCCGGATAAGTATCGGATATATCCGGATATTTAAAAACGGATATTATCCGGATATTATTCAAACGACCTTGGATGGAGAAATAATCAAAATAAAAATTGTAGATCTCAAAAAGTTATGAAACTTTGTTGTTTACAACTTTTTCGTTTGAAATCATTTAGTGCTTTAAAATTTAAACCGTCCAAACTTTCTCAAATGGAAAACTAGTTTATAGGCGTCAAAATTTAAAAATCACAAATTTGAACCATCCAAACTATCTCAAATAGAAAGTTGACCAAAACAACAATTGTAGATCTTGATGAGTTGAACAAACTTGGTATTCAAAACTTTTCAATTTGAAGTCATTTAGAGTTCATAACACTAGAGTCAAAGTGTTGTTTTTTCATTTGACCAAATTTGACTTGGTCAAACTTGCTCAAATGAGACACTAAATGACCTCAGATGAAAAAACTTTGAATACCAAGTTTGATCATCTCAGCAAGATCTACAATTGTTACATAGATCATTTTTCCATTTAAGAAAGTTTTATCAAACACAAGTCACAAATTCTTGAATCTCATATAGACTTTCTAAAACTATGTCACACACTTGTGAAATTTGAACTACATTTTGTTCAAACTTTCTCAAATGAAAAAAATGGCCTATATAAGGATTGTAGATCTTGATGAGCTGAACAAACTTGGTATTCAAAACTTTTCAATTTGAGACAATCTAGGGTTTCGAAAACTAGTTTCTAAGCATCGAAATTTAAAAATCACAAATTTGAACCATCCCAACTATCTTAAATGGAAAGTTGACCAAAACAACAATTGTAGATCTTGATGAGTTGAACAAACTTGGTATTCAAAACTTTTCAATTTGAAGTCATTTAGAGTTCATAATATTAGAGTCAAAGTGTTGTTTTTTCATTTGACCAAATTTGACTTGGTCAAACTTGCTCAAATGAGACACTAAATGACCTCAGATGAAAAAACTCTGAATACCAAGTTTGATCATCTCAGCAAGATCTACAATTGTTACATAGCTCATTTTCCCATTTGAGAAAGTTTTATCAAACACTAGTCACAAATTCTTAAATCTCATACAGACTTTCTAAAACTATGTCACACACTTGTGAAATTTGAACTACATTTTGTTCAAACTTTCTCAAATGAAAAAAATGGCCTATATAAGGATTGTAGATCTTGATGAGCTGAACAAACTTGGTATTCAAAACTTTTCAATTTGAGACAATCTAGGGTTTTGAAAACTAGTTTCTAAGCATCGAAATTTAAAAATCACAAATTTGAACCATCCAAACTATCTCAAATGGAAAGTTGACCAAAACAACAATTGTAGATCTTGATAAGTTGAACAAACTTGGTATTCAAAACTTTTCAATTTGAAGTCATTTAGAGTTCATAATACTAGAGTCAAAGTGTTGTTTTTTCATTTGACCAAATTTGACTTGGTCAAACTTGCTCAAATGAGACACTAAATGACCTCAGATGAAAAAACTCTGAATACCAAGTTTGATCATCTCAGCAAGATCTACAATTGTTACATAGCTTATTTTCCCATTTGAGAAAGTTTTATCAAACACTAGTCACAAATTCTTAAATCTCATACAGACTTTCTAAAACTATGTCACACACTTGTGAAATTTGAACTACATTTTGTTCAAACTTTCTCAAATGAAAAAAATGGCCTATATAAGGATTGTAGATCTTGAATCCATAACCATGACTCCATGAGACCCATGAAGCAATGAGCTTGGCTATTTCTACTCATGCCGCGAAGATTGGTGCTTGTATGATGTTTGATGTATGACGTATCTGTATCTTTATCTTATTTGTTGTTTTACTCTTTAGTCTTTCGGCTTAATCTAGATGGATTATGGACTCATAGAGTGGTGTAATGGTTTGCGCACGTATGATATATATATATATGCTGCTTTTACTCAATATATATATGCTGCTTTTACTCAATATCCGAATAGATATTTGTATCCGACCTTCTCCGAATCCGATTCATACCGTATTCGATACTCATTATTCGTATTCGTAACCGAGTCAATCCGTATTCGTATATGTATCCGAACGCTATCCGTGTCCGAATCCGAATCCGAACAGAAATATGAAAACAAATATAATATGAGTGATATCCGTTTGTATGCGATCCGTTTTCATCCCTATCTAGGATCAATCATGATAAGCATCTTCTCCTTCTGATCGAAAACATAAAGCATATACATTCAAACGTGCAGCCATGGCAAAAAAAACTGTAAACATGGTAGCGTTTAGAATAGTATATAGGAAACAAGTAATAAAAGCAGGAGCAAGTGACTTACATATCTGCATTGTGCTAAGCTGTATTCCATATCCTCACATACACCAATCGCAGCAGCCATTTCTTTCTTAGTGTATTTTTTACGGTATTCTGGCATTTTTGTTAAAGCACATATTTTCTAGAAGAGAAGAATATCTAGAGTTAGGATTAGTATAACTTGGCCTACTTTATATAATTAGGAGAACAATAAATAAGACAATATAATATAGCACGATAAGAATTTTAAAAATGTGCTTACACAGAATCTCAGGTCCATGTGATGCTTCGTAATACTATTTGTTTTTTTCATTGTATTGTACCCTTGAGCTGCCTGAAAACGGACACCTAAGTTAAAACAGTTCTCAGAGATGTCTCGATTGTTCATTAACAACTCTTGTAGGTCCTTGACAGTAGGGCAATCATGGAGGGATGAAAACCTTTAACCCAAGGCTTTCTGTAAAGCATTAGACATAGATGATGGTTTTAGTCATATAAGATAGCACACTATTATTAGTAAATAAAGTAATTAAAATAAGCATGTAGCTTACTTCAACGTCGCTTCATCCTGAATTGCCATGACGTAGTCACATAGTAACTCAGTCATCTCTTCCTTGTTCATTGGCATGTCTTTCATGGCCTCAAATGCCCAAAACTCATTAGGGTCTTGATTGGCATGGACTTGTGGGAATTTATTCTGAGTTTGTATGTGTTGAGGGGTGCTCGTTTGAACCACTAAGCATTCGGCCTCCTCATAATGTTTTCTCTTTTTCGTGGACACTTGATCAGCCATCTTTGGATTCTCTATTATAGCACAGTCGCTTGGGCTTCCAATATTTTTATCCCTATCAAGATATGGAGCACCATTTTGTTTGTTTAACTCTGATGAAAGCAAGATCGCTGCAAGCTTCAATCTAAATTCTTTCATATCATCCTGCACGATAGTATGAACCTAATTAATTATTAATTAAAAACCCATCACTAGTGCACACTCATAACTTGTGGTAAGATGCATAGTTTACCTGATTGAACTAGTCTAACAAATCGTTCCCAGTCCAATACTCCATAAAGTTTATTAAGAATAAACCGCATGAAAAACTACATACAACATTAATAGAGGTTTAGGCTCACATTAGATCAAAGGCAAAGACACATAAAATTCAACTTATATGGCATGCCATTATTTCTGACGTACCATCTGTTTGTAATAATTTGCCGCCAAAAATCTCTCCAACCGGCCAGGTATCAACCTCAACATCTAGCCATTTGTGCTCTTTCGGGCCTGTCTCCTCCAATATGAAATCTATCTGTTTCCACAATCCACCTCGCTATTTGTTCATAGAAGAACGAATCAATCAACATTTCTAAAATATATAATATGTACAAATAGCTATGTTAAGAAATACTCATAATTTTATTGAGGTCAACACGTCCGAACATCTCGCCCAAAGAGTCTTGCACCTGAACCTCACGTTTGTCGGCGTATATAACAGCAAGGTACCAATGTGTATTTGTAACATTTATTGGAAGGAACACCTATCAAATCAAACAATAAATATTTTGTCAGGCATAAAAAATTGATAATGAAAGACCAATAGATCGTTTAAAAATTGCTACCATGTCATGCTTCAAGTAAGCTAGCATCCTTTGAACTAAACTAGGACACTATGAAGTGCCACGGTTAGGGTAATTGGCTTTAATGGTCTCATCCTTTTCTCATCCCGCTTCATGATTGCAACTAAGCACGCAGTTTCAAGATAGACTATACCTCCTGGCCTCTTTTTCAAACCCTCCCGAGCCTTCAACGGTTTAATATAAGCATCTATGACCTGCATACATTTCGCTATTAGAGAGAAAGAGCATTAAAGTTGGCAATGTTTGATTGAGTATTATAACTTGCATCTGTTACCTCATCAGACAAGTATTCATATGGCTGAAAAATACATTCCATGTGGTTTCTCGACACCAGAACATCATCTATGAGCATAAGCTCCTCATTCCCAGGTGAAGATGGAATTTTTTGACAGATTCAATTATGGCTCTATCCGTATCGGTACAAACATAATATGAAAAAGAGGATTAAATTAAAGTATACAACAATAGTTAGCAGTTTTTCTAGGTTAATCCATCAAAGAGAAAATATCAATACCTTCTGGGGCAACCGGTGAAGACATAGATTTTTTGGGTTTATTTTGTACGATTATGATTTTCGAAAGTCCTTTTCCTCCCGTCGGATCTACCCCAGAAGTTGATAGGGCCTTTTTCATCATGGGCCGTGCTAAAGCCCTGGTCAACTGGTAGAGCTTCGTGGGTAACTTCAGTACTCATGCTTTCTTGCAACCATCTAGAATCATCCATAGGCTCACTAGAATTTTCTGTTTGTACAATATCTTCTAAGGGGCCTCCATTTTCCTTTCAAACCTTTACATATGAACTATCCATCGAGACCTAAAAGACGTACATATTAAATTTTTTAAAATAATTAAGGTATATGAAACATGGATGTCATTAATTCAGAACTAAAATGATATATAGCTATATAAAATTGTATTGTCTTTGTTCTACTTTGTTTTTAAAAAAGTATTATATACTCTTAGTTTAGTTTTCTAAGCACTAATAATGAAATCATTTAGATTTGTTCTGTTCAATTCAATAACCAAACAAAAATAGCGATAATTATTTAGCAGATTTAATCAAACCCTAATTATGATGTATTTTTATATAGCTATATATCATTTCAGTGCTCACACCAGGCAGCTTTGCCTCGGTGTAAAGCAGACATTAGTCAGTCTGAATATAATATACTATTATTCTATGGAGATCGGCAAGTAATTAAAGATTTAAAGTTGTCCTCGTGCTATGTGCCTTTGTCCTGTTATGTTGATGACATCATGTGATGCCTCTAAAATAACTACAACACCTACATTGCTAATTTGTTAGCATATATGACCGTAAATTTGATGTCACGTGCTAACAAAATTTGAACTGCAGTATACGGAGTTGTGCATGGCTATATAAAATTTGACACATGCATATTTTAAAACTTCTGTAAGTGCTGGACGAGAGGGTCTACTCTATTAGTTGTTGGTTCATTACTATTCATTGGCGGACAGTATATTGCATTGCCCTTGCAGCTCTGAATTTCACAGAAAAATGGAATTCCTGTATAGTTGTTTGCATCCCAAGGTCTATCATGAAAAATTAGCTCCTATTTATGAATTTATGAAAGAAACATGTGTTCCAGTGCAACTTGTTCATGATTTTTGGCACATGTTTTTTTATACAACTTGGTTTATACCACTGGAGGACCTCCTGATTTCATAGTAGTGCTGCTAATTATTTGTTACCACTAGAACCTCATCAGATTGTTCAGAACTGTACTAACTGAAACCTATGACTTACCGGGATCATACCAATGTGCAATTTTTATAACCACAGTTTATTTCATAGTAGTGCTTATTTTGCACAACTTTTTTTCTCCCTTCCGATTACTGATTTCAGTGTTATATTTTCTTGACTTTAGTTTGATGTTGTTCAAGATTTGCCACTGGTATGTGTTAACTCCTGGCTGTTGGAGCTTGTCAGAAGTTTCTCGCCACCGGCGAACTATAAGCAACGCACTCACGAACATAGATGAACACAACTGGGTCTTGGTGCTGTCAACTGTCAGCGTTTTTCAGCTTATGGATTGCAATATAAAGGGAAATACATACGCTTATGGATTGCAATATAAAGGGAAATACATATGAGCTATCCTCTTGAATGCACAGCACCAGTGCCACTATGATCATGCCATCCGAAGACCACGCGTGCCTCCGCAGGAACCAAACGCATGTGTCAGGCTAACTATAACCTTAACTGACAAAACTAAAATAAAGCTAAACTCTGACGAAACTGAAAGTGAAATGGAAACTGACTGACGAAACAGAGTGACGGTGAACAACTAGAGTAGATCAACGCTGGCATGGTATTGTTTAGCACTATTGTTCATTGTTACTGCTAACTTGCTTCGTTTATCTGATTCAAGCAATTTATGTTTGTAATAATACAGGTGCTAATTCGGTTGATTCCACATGGGCACATTAGAAACTCATCTACACACTTGGGGAAAGAATTAGCTACCTAGATTTCACCTAATAAATAAATAAAATGATGAACGGATCATATATCAACTATGTTCGTTCAGATCGAACACAGGTGAAATCACGAAGGAAACACAAAAAAAAAGTGCAGCAGCATCATTTCATTCCCCTAGCTCCCTCATCAGGGATCGATAGATAAACAACCACGGCCAGGGGATGTTTCTACAGCTGAGATGAGAGGAGCACCCAACTCTCACTATGATTTATGCTATATTAATCGTTGCGGAGAGGTTAAAGGGAAACGAATTGAACACACGTATGTACCGATCGGTGAATGAAGTCGTGCTCACGCCTCGATCAACACAGGAGATGTTCTCGATCTGGCGGTGGGCGGCAGCCCCCGACGGCGAGCAGAGGTGACGGAGGCCTCAGGCATGAACCGAGGAGGCACAGCGGACGGGTCAAAACCAGCGGTGGCGAACAAGGTGCACGACACGACGTACCTGGTGCAGGGGACACGGTGCTTCAACGAGTTCCTACCACCCCAGTGACGGCCAAGGCTGCAAATGAGGGCCGGACGATTTGCTGTGAGGTGGGCGACGGTGAAAGCGCGATCGAGGGTGCGATGCATGGGATAGCGATCAGCCTGGTGGTACCTTTGCATGACCGCATGCAAATGAGTCTATCTCGCACGCGCGCGCACACACACACACAAATGGAAGGCTCTATCTCCTCAAATCACGGTATTTGTTCTGATTGCACGATTTAGGAAGACAATTTTACATCAGGAATCCTATACTATTTCTAAATTATTCTAATCAATTTTGACACAAACCTGAATACATGCATGTCAAAGCTAAATTTCCAGTGACTAAACAATACAGATACAAACTGGGAAAGCAAGTGCATAGAAAATGGATATGCCAGGGCAGCTTTACTGATTATACCTTGATCGCCTGAAAAGCAAGTTTACTGATTATACTGACTCTAGGTTCAGCGAGTCCTCTACTGAAACCAAAAAGGATCTGAAGATTAAAATAAGCGCAGAAAAAGTTAATTTGTGAAAGGACATCATCTCAGAGTACATAGCACACATGTGAAACCAAACTAATGAGAAACTTATATATACATAATTTGGCAAGATTCAAATTGCTCTTGCTTCCTGATGTTAACTACTATGAAGGATAAAAATATTTTTTGCATTATACCGATCTCCAGGTGCATTGCTCTTTTAAGCACCTGGAATTTAGTGTATCGAACAAAAAGGTTTCAGTTTTGTGGTTAGACATTTCATATCAGGAAGCACATTTGGTTTGAATCACGTTTCACGATTCAGAGAAATTGACGAAACAAACCACTTGACGACGAACAGCGACCCCTCCACGTCCTTCCAGCTCGGCATAAAACATGCAACACGAGTGTACAAATGAGGCCTAGCCAGCTAAATTTTTTACCCACAAAAACCATGTAAGCTTTATACTTATACTGTTATCCTAGAAAATAGAGAAATATACAAAGCACAGTACCACAATCTCAGGAATTATACAAAATTTGTTTAGAAATCAGTAATTAATTCGATACAGAGCCTGACCAATTACTGTTTCCCATTGGTATTGGCTGCCTAATCTAACCTATTCACTAATTATTTTTGTAATTACAGAGGAAGGAACTGACTTGTGGTTTTGCTCAGGTATATTCAGAATTATTAGTGAAACAGTACGTAAAGATTTGATGCCACTGGGCAATAGAATTTTGAAACCTTATATCAGCACATAGCACCTGACCACTATATATGATTGCTAAATTTCCAATCATTGCTAAATATGACAATTAAAGAGGATGTGGGACTGAGTTGCTTCTTCTTCTTGTACAGCAGGCAAAAGAATTGTTCAAACTGCTGCTATTGACACACATGGAACAATAGCAACCGGACAGACGAGATGCAAAAATGAGAACTCGAGAACGGTTGAACATTACTGAGATTAGAGCTGATCCAGAGCGAGGCAAAACCTGGATTGCTGATCTAGGTTCGGATCTATTATAAGATCCGAAGAGAAGGGGTGGCATACATGTTTGGCGCTCGTCTCTGGTGGCGGCAGCGTCCGTCGGCGGCCCGTCCTGGTTGACTCAGCGGCGTGGAGGCAGCCCGTCTAGCGCGTTGGGCGTCCGGCGGCGGTCCGTCCGGGTTGACGAGGCGTCGTGGAGGGCACGCGGTGTAGCTTGCCGTCCGGGGTTGTGGTTCCCAAGGAGCAGGCGGCGATGGCGGGGACCGAGACCTGGCGTGGTGTAGTAGCGGGATGCGGGCAGTTGCGGTTCAAGGGAGAATTTTTTTACGGAAGGGAGAAATTCATGGAAGCGAGGTTTGTTCCTTCCTTTTGAATTTTGTTGCAAGGGACGGGTTTAGAAGCGAAGTGTGCGGGATCGCACCAGGCAGGACGATGGACCCACGTTAAAATATCGTAAAAAAAATGTTTACGTTTTGTTTTTTTTAATTGTAGGAGATATATACATCCAATCTATTTCCTTCGATGTTGTGACCGAGTTTAGTTTTCAATCATCGGTCCATGAGTCTTACCTGTTGGCTGTTCGTGTATTGTTCTCAATGCGACAATGCAAGTAACAACATGTGTTCGTGGGCATGGACGACGACGTGAAGGAGGAGGAGCACAAGGGTGTGGAGGAGAAAAAGTTCAATGACGACCTGCGGCCTGTTCGCTTAGATCGTTTCTGTGGCTTATAAGCCGACTGATGCTGTTTTGTTGTGAGAGAAAAATTACTGTATCATGACTGATAAGCATGGTTGATGCGATCAAGCGAATAGGGTGCTAGAGTTTAAGGTGTACAACTAGGACATGCTGAAGAGGTGCTGTGCAACAAGTGGGAGGAGACAGTCGCATGACCAGTGCCCGTTTGCGCACGACATCGGCGAGCTCCACCCCGTTCGCTTTTGATTCGACTACAACTTCGGCCTGTTTGCTTGTTGATTTCAGCCAGAGCTTATCAGCCAGCCAACGGTGTTTTTCTCTCACAACAAACCAGCACCAATCAGGCTTATCAGCCCAGAAACCAACCAGCGAACAATCCACTTGTATAGGAGGTGGATGCCTAACGCGGAGCAGGACGACTGCAACTTGTCTTGGGCACATATGCGTGACACGGAAGCGGACCCGGCTATAGCTTATATCATACTCGTACGTGTACGCGTGACCTAGAAGTGGGACCCAGATGTATTTAGTATTACCGAGTGGGTGATGATGTTGATAGATAGAGATATTTTTGTGATTTTTTTATTAATTTTAGATATTTTTTTAATAAAACATTTCTTTTTTAAGAGGAATATAAAAACATTTCTAATCTGATTTATCTGTCTGGGCGAAAGAAAGCCCAAGCCCTAGTCCCATGACCATGAGGCCGAGAAAATGAGAATTTTGCCATCCTCATAAATGGGCTTCGCTACTTTGCCATCGTGCAAATAAGATTCGCTGTTTTGCCATTATGA
Source organism: Miscanthus lutarioriparius (assembly GCA_904845875.1). Classification (NCBI taxonomy): domain Eukaryota; kingdom Viridiplantae; phylum Streptophyta; class Magnoliopsida; order Poales; family Poaceae; genus Miscanthus; species Miscanthus lutarioriparius. The sequence continues at coordinate 95,866,662 of CAJGYO010000001.1, read as the reverse complement.
AACACGGACATCACGCTAGAATGCCATTCAATACTGTTGTCCAGTTTATATTCCAAAATTACCCCTGCCTTCCTCTCGCTATGTTTGCACGCGAGCCCGCAGCCATGGTTCCTGTTCGGTGGCGCAGCAAGCTCCTTGCCAGCGCCGCCCGTATGCCATCGACACCCATGGCCCACACCTGAGCTCTTCGACGCCTGCCCCCACGTCGCCGGTGTCAAGACTCCCCCCGCTCCCACGCCACCTCTGCCCCACACTGTCGACCACGCTCGCCCCCATGGCAATAATACGAAGCACGTATCGTATAATTTTCTCAAGCAAAATAGAAATAGAATGCAGGATATATGTACCTCATGCATTAGACACTAGACAATCCCAGTGCATGAATGAAATAATTTACAATCACGAGCTGTAGCATGTAGGAACAAGATTTCTGAAGCCACTACTTCTGGGGGATCTTCACGTCCGGGTTGCGCATGAGCTTCAGCCACATGTTAGCCATCACCCCCTCAACGACATGCTCGACAACACTTCATGCGCCATCGTCGTGAGCCGCTGCTTCTCGCCATCCGACATGTTGCGCCGGCTTGCTATGCTTCCGAGCAAACTAAGGAGAAGGACCAAGAACCGGTTGGCTGTAGAGCTCGATGCCTCCATCCTCCATGGAGTGCCAGCTTGAAGACGGGCTCCTTCACGAGAAGGCTCAAGTCCACGGCATTCCGGCCCAAGTCGAGCTCCGGCGCCTCCACGACGACCGCAGATACGAGGAACAGCCGCGACCAGGAGCCCCGAGCCCACGTGGCCTGCTGGAGCTGCACGTGTTCGACCCAACGCCCCGCTCGAAAGCACGGCGCCCAGGCGCATCGGAGCGTCGGCGGCCCGACGACCTGCTCGGTGGCGCGGCGGCCAGGTGCTCAGAGCGGCGGTGACCCAGCGAACCTCCTTCAGATGTGACGCCGTTGATGGCCCTTGCCTCCAGACGCGCCGCCGACGCCGACACCCGCCTCCAGACACACCTCCGCTGGCCCCGGCGAACTAGTCCGTGACTGCAGTCTAGTCGGACAGTCTTTCTTCAATTGGAGCAGAGGAGTGCTCGACATGAAGGTCACCGGCAGCGGCGAAGTGGCGGGGAAGCACCCAGGGGCGGAGGCGGACTCGTGGGTGATCTCGGCTCCGTCGGAGGTGGGCCGAGGCTCCTGGCCACGCGCGCACGCACCCCGGTCGCATGCAAGCCAGTGGCGCTGTGCGGCAGAGGTGCTCCATGACGGGGTCAGTCAGAGAGACAACGTTCTGTGGTCACAAGGCGATGGGCTACTCGGCTTGGACAGAGAAGGAAAGGAGGAGGGAGCTTGCTACGCCACCGAACGGCAACCATGGTTGCGGCGAGCGTCCAGCAGCATAGCGAGAGGAAGGCAATGATAGCTTTGGAATAAAATCTGGACAGCAACGCTAAGAGCCTCTTTGGCTGGGCTCCTGCAGGGGCTTCAGCTCCGGCTCCTGCAGGAGCTGTGCCAAACACCTATTTTGGAAAAGGGCTCCGCATGGGGAGCCGGAGCCATTTTTTTGCCTGCGCAAGAGAAGCCTCAAAAACGAGTTTCGCGCGGCTCCTTACTGTGAGTTCACGTCGTCTAGTGCGAAGGAGCTTTTTTGCCAAACATTTGTTAGAACGCCTTCAGCTCTTCTAAAGAAACTGCTCCTTCGAGAAGCCAGAGCCCAAGGCCTGGCCCTAAGAGATATTTAGGGTATGTCCGTATTTTATGACGACAAAGCAGCTAAGGCCCCGTTTAGATACGAAAATTTTTGGCTTTTGGTAATTGTAGCATTTTCGTTTGTATTTGATAAAAATTGTTCAATTATGGACTATTTAGGCTTAAAAGATTTGTCTCGTCAATTACAGGATAAACTGTGCAATTAGTTATTCTTTTTATCTACATTTAATACTCTATACATATGCCGTAAGATTTAATGTGACGGGAAATCTTAAAAATTTTGGATTTTGGCTTGGATGTAAACGGGCCTAATCCTATTTACACGATGTTAAAGTAGCGATACCCACTTACGAGGAAGGCAAAATTCCCATTTTCTCCCATGAGGCCATGACCTCATCCGATCCCTTTCCCATCCGCGCGTCCCGACCCGACTCCTCCCCTTCCGGCCTCAACAACGCGAGGAGGCGACGCAATCCTGGGAGCTCGAAACCCTAGCTCCTAACTCGAGCCCCGGTGCCGTCGATTCCTCAGGGGCCGCCGCGATTCGGCTCCTGTAGCAGCTTAGGGCTCCACCGCTCCCCGGCTGCATCAGCATCGACGGCGGCGGCGGACGCCGCAACGACTGCGCTCGAGGAAGCACCTCGTCTCGGCGGGTTCTCGTTCTTGGAGGCCTTCCATAAGGCGGTCTCGTGGTGTCCCGAGCCCGGATCTACGGCGATCTGGGAGGGGGAAGGCGATGGATGAGGCGATTCAGTGGTAACCCCAAATCCGGTGGGTTTCCGGCTGGCAGAGGCGGAAAGGTTCAGGCCTTCGGCGGGTGATCAGATTTCTCCTTGCGGCTTGCGGCTTGTCTTCTTCCGCGACGGTGTAGGACTGGAGCGCAGGAGCCGACAAGGCGGTGGAGATAAAAAAAAACTGCTTGCTTGTACACTTGTTCATGTTCATTAGTTCCTGCTATTTGTCCTGGTTTAAAGCATCAATTTTCCGCTCAATTTAAGGGCGAAGACAGTTTTTTTGTTCTTTCCTTGTTGGTTTCTATGGAATAATCTCTATTACAGAAGAGGAGTGGAAAAGCAACAAAAAAAAAAAAAAAAAAATAAAATACAAAAAAGATAAAACCAGAAGAAAAAAGAGAATTTGAGTGGGCAAGCGAAATGGCTGTGTATTACAAGTTCAAGAGTGCTAGAGACTATGACTCGATTCCGATCGAGGGGCAATTCATCTCTGTTGCCAACTTGAAGGAGCGGATTTTTGAGTCCAAGCATCTTGGCAGGGGCACAGATTTTGACCTTATGATCTCAAATGCTCAGACCGATGAAGGTTGGTTCTTTCTCAGATTTTTTTTGTGGGTGAACATGTGTAAGTTGATTAGGTCCTGATAAAAATTGTGATGGACCAGGTTGTAGAATTGTATGATCTTTAATCAGGGACTATTTGGTTCATGCACTCGAGTTCTGTGTCAACTCAACCAAGCATGTTGAATGCTGAATACTGAATCTTGTTTAGGTAGCTGGTATCAATTGTTTTAATCTTGTGTTCCTCTTTTCCCTGCGTTCTGAACCTGCTAAGACAGCCCTATCCCTTACAGGGCTTACAGGGTTGATATGAAGGATTAGCTGTAATCTATGCTGGGAAATTTTTGATACATAGTCTTGCATTTTGTTTGGTGAACCTTAGGGATTGGATTTGATTTAATATGTCGAGAGCATGAACCAACTTTTGTCTTGATGCATATTAAGTTAGTTCCATTAGAGTCGTGCTTTGTTTGTTTCCAAGCAAGCATTCGTACCACATTGCATTGTAAGAGGGACACGTTCAAAATAATATTTACTTGTACCCCAAGCATTCAAATTGTCATGTGATGAATTAGTTTGTACTGTGTTTTCTTGTGTGGATTTGTGATGGATTCATGCTATCAAGGTCTTGCTTAATGTTTCATGGTGATATTTTCACTTTCAGAGTACGCTGATGAGGCCACTATGATACCAAAAAATACGTCAGTATTGATTCGGCGGATACCAGGACGACCAAGGAAGCCTATTGTCACAGAACCTGAAGAGTACTGTCTTGATCTTTGACTACTTGAACAATTAGCAATATATCTCTTAATTATTCTTAGTGAATCTTTAGGAGTTCACCACCTTCAGGCTGTGTGCAATGTGGTGCATTACATTTGATTATTTGGCTGGACCATGTCACTGAAAATGTTCAGGAGCTTTGCTGGTTGGTGAGCATATATTGAGATGTGTATCCAATTCTGCAGGTCAAAAGCTGCAGAAGATGGTGTAGAAGAAGTCATGCCCACTGCGAGTGCTTTTCTTGGTGATTCATCTATGAAATATGTAAGATTGACAACCTCTTGTTGGCTCTCTCTTTATCTTGCCAAGGTTGGCCATTGGAAGTGCATTAGAATTTTCATATATCTACTAGAAATTGTCTATATTTACTAGGAGCTGATATTCAATATATTAAAACTGCAGCCTGAAGAATCTGAGTGGGATGATGAGTTTGGCAACGAATTATATGTTTCTGATTCGGTTCCTTCTCAGCCTGCTTGCCAGGCGGTTGATGATTCTGAAAACAAAGTTGACGAGGATAGTAAAATAAAAGCACTTATTGATACATCCGCCCTTGACTATAGGTGAGTAACCTACTGGATTAGACACTGTATGTGAGAGGTTTTTACATGGCCAGGTCGAGATGACCCCACGTACCTGGGTCTGGGGCAATGTTCCCGGGTCGAGGGTTGATGCCTTTGACCCCGTTTTCTGTGACTAGTCTTGCTGGCAACTGATAGATCTGTTACTCTTACTATGCCAGTGTATGCTAATCAAATATTGGTTTTATAATCATAATCTAATTGGATGGTTGATGCTTTCAGCCAAATCCCTGATGGTTATGGTTCTGGAAGAGGCTATGGTAGAGGGATGGGTGGCAGAATGATGGCTGGCCGTGGCTTTGGTAATGCTCTGTGCCCTTTTTTTTGCAATTAAAGTGTTTAGCTTGAGGTATTATCAAAATATATCTTTGTGAGGAAAATGTTATATCCACCTTGGTAACATTGATATTCTTTCCGTTGTGTGAAAAGTTTTTTTGATATATAGTGATATACGAAATACTTGTACATATATAATAGATTGTATGCACTTTGGTATTCTTTGTGAATATTTTCCATTTGTTTCTAGAAGAAAAACTATGCTTCTTAATATCTCTTCCTTTGTTATTCTGAAGGACGGCTGGAACGCAGGACACCTCCTCCAGGTTATGTTTGTCACAGATGTAAAGTACCTGGTATGTTAGTGGCTTGTAAAATCTTAAGCATTGTATGTTTCACTGTTCTTTCGCTCAATGGATCTTGTTTTGCAGGTCATTTTATTCAACATTGCCCCACAAATGGTGATGCTAGATATGATGTGAAAAGGATGAAACCCCCAACTGGTATTCCAAAATCAATGCTAATGCAAACTCCGGATGGCTCATACGCACTACCAAGTGGGGCTGGTGCTGTTTTGAAGCCAAATGAGTGAGTACCCACATTTCTTGAGCAGCTTTTGTGATTGTATAATAACGAGTGCATGTGTACTTTGGGCAAATAATAAGCATCATATTTTTCTTTGTGTTAGAGCTGCTTTTGAGAAGGAGATAGAGGGCCTACCTACCACACGTTCTGTTGGTGATCTTCCACCAGAGCTACGCTGCCCATTGTGCAAAGAAGTAATGAAGGATGCTGTTCTAACTAGTAAATGCTGCTTTAGGAGTTTCTGTGATAAATGTAAGCTGTCTTTTAAGTTCCTGATTGTGTGTTTCAGACTGTTACGTATTTATACTGCCATCATATGATATGACTGGCCCTGTTGTTTTCTTATATATTTTATTATACTGCAGAGTGTTTCCTTTCCCTTTTCTCATTAAAATATGATGCTGTTCGGGGAGTTAAGTGCTATTTGTATTTTTCTGGCAGGCATCAGGGATTACATAATTAATAAGTCAATGTGTGTCTGTGGTGCCACAAGCATATTAGCCGATGATCTTCTCCCTAATAAAACTCTAAGAGAAACCATCAGCCGCATATTAGAGGCACCACCAACTAGCAGTACGGAAAATGTGGGAAGCATGGTGCAAGTACAGGGTACGTTTGTATATTTGCTTGTCATTGGATTTGCTTTGATCGCAATTGGAAAATGATGATGTATGTTTTGTAGACATGGAGTCAGCTCTACCTGTGCAACCTAAGCTTAGGTCTCCTGCTGTTTCTGCTGTTTCAAAGGAAGAGGCTAAAGCATCCACACCTGTAGAAGAGTCTCCAGGTGCTGAGAGCCTCAATGGAGCAAAAGCTACAAATATCGATGCGAGTTCTTCAGATAAGAAAGCCACAACAGTTCCGGATATTGCTGAAGGGACCATGGATTCTAAGAAAGCGAAAGAAGATAAACCAGTAGAAACAACTCCATTGGCAAAAGATTCTCAAGAAAAGTTGCCTGCAGGGGAACAAGGTGAAAAGCCTTTGTTCCTGTTTCTGTTTGTAGCTAGCTCTTGCCTGTATTGCAGCTTCCCTTAAAAAATAAGTGCTGAAGAATTTATACTTAAGTTCTTGTCACAAATAACATTTCGGACAATATATGGTCTCCAAAACATCACTTTTACTATTATGTTTTGTTGTATTGTATATTTTTGTGAAAGCATTTTCTGAGACAAACCTACTCTTTCAAGTGTCCAAATCCAATACATAAAAAAGTAATTTGTAACTATGTTTGAAATGATTTGACTGCATGACTCAAAATGTCACTTAGGAGTATTTGTGACTGCATGGATTATCTGATGTCTAAGAATGAAGAAGTGTTGTAATTTGTTTGATGTTATTATACATTTCATTTTATAAGGTGTGCACACATTCTAGGAGTCAAAGATCGTAATCTTCAACTTACAGTTAGCCTCATTTGATATGAATTTTATTGGATTCACATTTGAATACATTTTCTTGTGGTTAAGGTTTTGTTGCTACAAAGATAGTCAAAGTCTAGTTTTGGATACTCAGCTAAGTCAAACCATTTGATACAATAATCTAGACTAACTCACTGAGCTCACTGATTGCTAGCTTAAAGGATAGATAGTTTAGAAGGTAATTGAATTTAATGAGGTAACAAGAAGCATGGCTGCTTTATCTTGTGCCTTTCCTTTTTCATAATCAGTAGAACAGAGGGAGCATAACATCTTTCTCATTGGTCAAACTAGTCAAAAGATCTTGTCTAAGAATAGATTTTCAGAGAATGGCAATAACTCTTGGAATTAAATAAAGTGACTGGCACCAATTGTCTTTCTTTTTTTGGTCAAATTATTTCTGTTCTTTGAGATACTGATTTTCTTTTGGAAGCTTCAGCGGTGAAGAAGAAGAAAAAGAAGAAGCCACGTGTTCCCGGAAATGGTAAAGTCCTTATACCTTTTGTCATCAAGATCTTGTGCAAGTAATGGCTTAAATAAATGGAATTCTTATTCTGTTAACAGCTGAGGAGCAATGGAAAAATTTTCAAGATTTTGGAGCTGAAAATTTTTCGGGAATGCCCTTGGGTCCAACTGGAACATTCAACCCTTACTGGGGCGGAGGAGTGCCATTGCCAATGGATTACATGGGTGCACCGTTTCCCGGTCCCATGCCCTACATGGGTTATCCACCAGGTCCATTTGACCCTTTTGGTGGGGGTGTTCTCCCACAAGATCCATTTATGCCCCCAGGATACATGATGCCAGGAGTTCCTAGGTATATATTTTAGCACCAGTTGGTTTTTATGCAGAAGAAACATGACCAATTCTGTATGTACCGGTTATCTTCTTTGTACATCTGAAAGTTAAAAGGAATGTGTAAGTGTAAACTTTGTGGCTGTATTTCTCTGTTTTGGTGAGAGAAGCATTAGTTTGATGTTTGCCTCTTTTGGTTAACAGCCTAGTATCCATGAACGGTTGTATGGATTTTACTTCTTTGAGTAACAGGCGAACAACGCCTTACTATGGTTGTTTCTGAAATCTTGTATTATTCATTTCAGGGATCTTTCTGAATTGGCTGTTAACACTATGGGACTAAACATGGTCCCGCCAGTTGTGAGCAGAGAAGAATTTCATCCCAGGAAACCTGAACATAGGAGACGTGAAATGGATCGGTTCAATGAAAGGTGATTGGACACTTCAGATCCTCTCTATATTTGAACAAATTGAACAGCTGTTCCATGACATTTCTAGATCCCTGAAGTCATGTTCTTTTAAGTTGAATCAGCGGATGACACTAATTTGGATCATTCCATGACATTCTTAGATCCCCGAAGTCACGTTCTTTTAAGTTGAATCAGTGGATGACACTAATTTGGACCATCCACCATTTTTCAAATGCACAGGCCCATAATGACCATCCAAATGTAGTTTTTTTTTTAGTTGAGGATAAGAGAGAAGTTGGTCTAAATGTCTTGCTTGGAATTGGCAATGTTCCCCTTTACCTTGAGCGTTGATTTCTTTCGGTCTCACAGAGGCATGGGCCATTTTGAACTGCATCATCATATAAATTCTGAAGGATACATAAGAACCATGTATAGAGTAAACTGCATCCAATGTCCCTACTCCCTAAGCTTTGTACAAGTTGCCCTTAGATGGTATGGCATGCCCTGAGCTTGACCATGTTATTTGCATTAGTCATTCTTGTGGTTTCTGTCTCAAAAAATATAGCTCTGTAGTTTTTATTATTATTTGCATTTGCCATACGTTGGTGCTTTGTAAACTCTTCTTTATGAAGCCCAAGTCACTGCTTGGCAAAATAGCTAGTTTAGGTGTCAGTGATATACTCACGTCACCCCTGTTCGGCTTACCCCATGTTCGGCTTGTTCGGCTTCTTTTTTCAGCCGAAACAGTGTTTTTCTCTCACAACAATTCAGCCGGAACAGTGTTTTTCAGCTAAGTTTCAGACCAGCGAACGGGGCCGCCCCTAAACTTTCAAACACTTTATCCATGGATGTCACTTTTTAGATTCACTAAAAGCTCATCCACACTTAAATCTCTTGCCTCAGTGAACGACTGAATGACTGAAATTGTGAAACATACTGGCACAAGTTTTGGTCTTATTATAGTTAGTTTTGTTGCATAAGAATCTAAAATGGCAGAACCACACGAAGTTAGGGATTGAAGTGCTATTTTCAATGTGTGATAAAGTTTCATGCCATTGCTTGGTTTTCATTTCTTTATCAAACTTCTATAAAATGTAAATGTTGGTTGTAAATTGTAATGCTGCTAGTCCAGTGTCATGATCTATAAAGATGGTGCTTTATGCTCTATGCATAATCCCTTGAGTTATGAATTACCTTATAGTGGTATAATATCACGAATCTAATAATGAACTAAGTCTATGTTCAGTGAATTTAGTCATTCTTTTACTGCATTCTTCTCTCAAAGCTAATCTGTTGAGTTGTGTTCTTGCAGGGAAAGAGAGCGTGACCGTTCTCGAGAGCGGGAGCGGGAGCGGGAGCGGGAGCGGGAGCGTGGTCGTTCCCTTGAGAGGGAGAGGGAGAGGGAGAGGGAGCGGGAGCGTGGCCGATCCCTGGAGAGAGAACGAGAACGAGAGCGGGTGCGGGAGCAGGAGCGTTCCCGGGAGGGTGACCGTGAGCGGCAGCGAGCCAGGGACAGGGACTCCCGCAGAGAGGCCAGGGCATCACCAGGGGCCATTACTGATAGTACCTCGATGAGGCAGAAGGATGTATGTCTTTTCCTGTCAACCTGTTATCATGCCAAGTTTTGTACTGTTATCAGTTCCATGGTAGACATATGGATCATCGCCGCCACCTCTGCCACACTAGACAGGGCAGGAAGAAATCCAGATGGCGTCCTGCCTGATTCTGGTGATACAGAACAAGAGAGGCACTCTGTTGAATTCCTATGCCTTCTGTTCTCAGCGCCTCGGCTGTTTGATCCGATTACAGTAAGAGGTTTGCTTAGGTTACAAGCAGCAGTCACCAGCGGGAGCATTGCCCTTGTGATTGCTTTCCTGGGTTTACAGGATGCCATCGCTATGCTGGAAAGATCTTTAGTTTATTTATATGTATTTATTTTTATGTTTTCTTTGGGACTGGGTTTGTCATTTTTTTTTCTTGTGTTTTTCTTTCTTTTCCGTTCATGTCTTTTGCTTTCTGGAAGATGACGCTTTGCTTTATTCTTTCATTCCTAGCCTTTATTTGTTATATGCTTTTACATTTCTATAATTGCTTGCAGTGGATAGGACTAGAATTTTTTTAAGGTAAAAAGTAGCAGGGGAGCCCAAAAACCGATGTTAGGCCACGATAAAGAGAGCGATCTCAATTTTCACTAATTGTCATGCTAGGCTGCTGACGCGTGTGGTGGGCCGCAAGCTGACGTGGCAAAGCTTGAGCCTTGATGAGTTTTTGACCGTACGATTAGGGTTGGTTGGCTAGGATGAATTGTCGGTAGTGTTGTCACGTGCTTTATTTTATTTTGTTTTGTTTTCCAGAGATCGAGGTCCCAGCCGGACAGATCGGAGCGTGGCCCGCCGCCGCCGTCCAGCCCCGACCGGCAGTCGCGTCGCTCCTCCGGCTCCGGCAAGAAGCGCTCCTCCTCCGACCGCTACGACGACATCCAGCTCCCACCTCCCCCGCCGCCGGCGTCGCGGCACGAGGCCGAGCCCGCCGAGGCACCCGCGGCGTCGTCGAAGTCTAAGGCCAGCGTCTTCTCCCGCATCAGCTTCCCCGGAGACGGCGCCAACCCTTCCGACGCCAAGCGCAGCCGCAGGGCCTCCGACAAGCCCCCCGCGCACTCCTCTTCCTCCTCCAAGAAGAGCGCCGCGGCAGAGGGCGGCGGCGACGGCCGCGGCCATCGCCACCACCACCAGAACCACCGTGAGGCCGCCGCAGAGGCGGAGGAGGAGAAGCGTAGGCCCGCCGCGGGCGACTACTACGGCGGCGCGGACGAAGAGGAGAGCGAGGAAGAGGAGCAGCACTTCAAGCGACGGCCGTCCTCGTCCTCCCGGCGCGAGCGCGAGCAGGAGGCCCAGGAAGAGCAGCCGCGGCACTCGCGACGGTCCAGGGACCACAAGCGCCGGTGAGGCACAAGGCTGCCGCCACCTACCTTCTTCTGCGGCGTTGAGCGTCGCCGCGTCCGTCTGTGCTAAAAGCTTAGATGCTTGGAGTTGGGAGGTGGTCGCCGGAAGCGCGCCTCCCCAGAGCAGAGAGTCCGCCGGCTCCGCGCTCTGCTTCTCTTTCGCGTCCGAGTTGGACCCTGTACATTGCCTCCGCGAATATTCTGTTTTGCTTTTAATTGAATCGGATCGGATTGGATCAAATTTGAATTATAATAATTTTGATTTGATGTCATCTTGATTGCTGTTTAATTATTATGTTTCCGTTCTTGTTGAGGTGAGGAGGACTACTATGCCATTCGCGAATCCTTCGTGGCCCGCAATTTCCTTGTTTAGCTGGAACTGATTGAATCCTTAAAAAACGCTTACGGTTACGGACGCGGAGCGCGTGTCTGCAGGCACTTCAGTGTGTCCGTTTTGCTCGTACCAGTCACCGTCTGGAGCAGCTGAGCATGCGCCACCTCGCAGTGCCGACGCTACGTGGCTGCAGGCGCGGTCACCCACGTCTCTCGCCTCCTTCCAATCCGTCCTCTCACGTCCAGCTCTTCTATCGCTCGCGACTCGCCCCATACCACCGGCACCACCCCATGGAACGCTACACGCTTGTTGCTTTTGCAGCGCAAGTTTTGTTTGCAACATGTACGCATATGTACACCCTCGCACGAATAACAAGTTGTAAAACATGGATCGAGAGACGGACAAGCGACGGAAAACAATCAGTTTGGCAGCCCATTCCAGTGAACCTGCTTATGCATTTGACGAGCACACCACCGTGTAGGCGAGGTCGGGTCAGATCGAATGGAGACGGGCCAGCGAAAGGCACGTAGAGAGGGAAGCGGCCGTCACATGCCGCACGCGGGCGCATCCATCGGCCACGCCCGCTGGCAGTGGTCACCGCGCACCTACAGCCTACGGGGGCCACCGAGCCGGCGCCTGCCCGTCTCGTGGGACGGGGATGCAACACGGCCAGATGCGTCACGCGTGAGGTGAGGAGCTGAGTTGGTTGGCGGCTGCGGACCGGCAGCCGGCACGTATACGTGTGCCCTCGCTGCCTCCCATCCGTACCCCGTGCGCGCGGCGGTGCGTGCGGGACCAACTGTGAACAGGACAGCGCATAGGGAAAGGCAACAAAGTAGGAAAGGCTTTGTTGTAAAAAAAAAAGTAGGAAAGGCTTGTATTTACTAGTACAGTGTCCGTACTAACGTCACGGCTTTATTTTAGGGATGTACGTAACCAAACAACGATATTTTTTTATACACGTAATTGTATATGACCATGTATATAATCCCGTAAACATAACAAGGCATAATAAGTCATGTCTCACCTCAATCGTCTAACTTATGATTTGCTTAAGTAGGTCTTGGAGTTCTCCACAAGCTAACACTACAATGCCATCTAGAAAAAAAATCATAAAATTAAAATAAAACATAAAACTAAAAAAAAATTCATAAATCTAAAGCCATTGTCTCTTTTTAGCCTTAAGGCAGCCTCCGTATTCAGGACAGGTACAAGTGCCACCAAGGAATTCCGATAATTCATTGAGCATTTTTTTACAAGCAATGACGACAAACATTTGGTTTAGAGTCTGGAGATGCATCAAAATAACCCAACAAATTACTCCCTCCGCCACTAACCTCCACAATCGCATCAGTGCCATACTCCCTCTGCCACTAAAGCTTATCAATCCACATTTGCTTTGCTTCGTCGATATCAAATTTCTTGGCTTTCAGAAATCTACAGATCCGATTTAGCTGGATATATATAGCTCAGCATCATATGGTAGTCATCATGTCTTGCAGGCAACAGCTCATCCAAGAGTAGCGCTTGTCTAAATGCTTCAACAACTCGTAGCTCCTCTAGATCGCGCACATCCTTGGTCTCCTGTTAGATTTACCTCCCTAAATTATTCCAAGAGGTTGGCATATCACAAATGTTCTGAAACATTTAAATCAGCTAATGTAAAGTACAATGAAAACCATTTATTATACCATCATTTTAGTGAGCCAATTATTTACACATAAACATGTGAAATCGAAGGAGACTACAAATTCTTGATAGCCACCTAAGATACTAATCATTGCATAGGATTAAACTGCTACATATAAATGCAATCATACAATCTTCCGAAATGACATCGAATCGAAAAGCTAAATTTTTTTTATCATGCATATCAAAACAGGGGCAAATTTTAGAGAATGAGGAACTTTCAAATATAAGCGCATTTGAACATTTAAGGAAAGAAAGTGCACTGAGACTGTAACTATTAGATATCAATGAAATAAAATATATTAAAGGATTCAAAGTCCTGAATTATGGATTTCCTATGCTTGTGACCAAACTAACCGAGTTCAGGTCAAGGCAAAGATAGCCAAAGCACATTTCACATACCAACCAAGTGGCCTCACCCTCACCAAGGCTTGACGCCTTGGCAGCGTGCTCGTGCCACGCCATGTCGCTGGTGAACAACTAGTGCCCCAGTGCCGTCCCATGTTGCACAAGATTGGCCTGCCCTTTTCCAACCTTTCTTCTTCCTGAGAGAGTACAGTCTTCCACGAGACGATCTTTGTGAGATCTTGTAAGCATTGTATTCACTGCTGTCTTAGCCTTCTTCTGCATAGTGTTTTATTCTTATTGTTAGAACTAATAAGAACTTAACATATATAAAGTCCAGCAGCATCAGATGCTCACTATCAGTGGAATCGAGAAATGCAGACAACATGTAGTAATTTAGTAGGGCAGCTATGATAAAACCTGATGATCCAAAAATGCAACAACACATATAACAAACTAAAAAGATGGAGAACAATCTTCTTGTTCGGCTGATCCCAAACCCGGCTTGATCCGCTTTTTTTTTTTCCACCCGGAACAATATTTTTCTCTCACATATTCAGCCGTGAACAGTAACTTTCAGCCGCTACAGTGATTTTTTTGGGTCAGCCGAACACAGCCAATGTATGAAGCCCACACTCACATCGTAGTATTGTGGCTTTGCTTTCATCTTCTGGCCACAGTCTTTCTTCTTCCCTTCTTCTACCTGTAGAAATTAGTTGTTCCAATTTCAGTTGAACTTTCCCATATTATTCTGTTTATGAATCAAAGATCTTGGTTGCCCTTTACCTATATAAGGTTGCAGTTGATGCAATCACACATTAGCAAAGCAAGATCGTGACCATGATCATGTTTAAAAAATAATAACCACTAAAGTGTTCAACCTGAGTCGCTATCAAGATTTTTAGAACTGCTAGATTTTTTTAAGGAAGTTGAAAAGTCACTGCTACATATTCAGAGATTTAATTTTTGAACATTTACATAGTCCATGCATAGGAAATGCACTGCTTTTCTGTTGGTGCCTCGACTGCCCTGCACAGGTAAGCAGTAAGCTTACCAGCACACTCACTCACTATGGCTAGAGGTAGAAGAAGATATTGAGAACAGCTCACACACACAGCACAAGCCCAGCGCTGGCCGAAAGCTCTGCTTCTGGATGTGGCTAACTGAACTGAGTTTTTCCATTGTCTTTGGATGGAATATATACAACTCTAGTTGTACCTCTACCAGGTACATGGTTGTTGGTGAGTACACCAACTATCTACTCCTAAGGTACATTGTTGTTGGTGAGTACACCAACTACCTACTCCTAAGGTACAAGGCTTAGCTTAGCCATCTCTACACTACATGGCTGAAGTAAGCCATTTCAACCTACTGCCTCATTGCTGCTGCAACAGCAGTGAGTGGTCAGCCGAGCCGACCAGTTCCATCTCCTAAACCAGGAGAGGACAGCTGTGCCGACCAATCAAGAGAGAGATGGGAGCAGTAGATTATAGCTAACAATTCTTCCTCTAATTCTGCTACTAACCTGATGCCTTGATCTCATCCATGCCAATCATTTTCCTCAGCTCGATGAACTGTAGGCATCCGAGTGACTTGGTAAGGATGTCAGCGAGCTGTCTGCCTGTCTCGACAAACTTGATGATGATCTACCCTCCATCGATACAGTCCCGGAGGAAGTGGAACTTGATGTCGATGTGCTTGCTTTGGTCGTGGAGAACAGGGTTCTTGGTGAGGGCGATAGTGGGCTGGTTGTCCACCATCAGAGCTGGCGGGTGAGCTTCCTCGCCGGTCAGCTTGCCCAGCAGCTCGATGCAACCAAACAGCCTGGCACGCCGCCGTGGTCGCTGCAATGTACTCCGCCTCACACGTCGACAGCGCCACAATCTTTTGCTTCAGCGACTGCCAAGCAATGGGGGCCGCTCCAAAGAAGATGAGCACGCCGGAGGTGCTCTGTCGCCCATCAATGTCGTCCGCCATGTCCGCATCGCTGAAGATAGTGAGCTCCGGCTCACCTTCCTTTGCCTTGGGGGGTGCCTCACTGAAGACTGTGAGCCGCAACCCACCCTTGCCACCACTCTTTGGGAAGATGATCGCTTGATAGAGCATCCCCTTGACATAGCGCATCAACCTTTTCACTGCCGACCAGTGATCTCGCATGGGCCCTCCATAAAACGACTGACGTACCCAACCGCGAACGCAATGTTCAATCGGGTATGAGTGAGGTAGTGCAGCCCACCGACGATGCTCCGGTAGCGCGTCATGTCCACCTTCATAGCAGTGTTGTGCTTGCTCAGCTTCAGCCACTCCTCCATCAGAGTCACGCACGGCTTGCACTCCGCCATGTCGCCGTGCTCCAGCAGCTTCTCTACATAGTTGCGCTGACCCAGGGAGATGCTCTGCTTCCCCTACCTCACCTTGATGCCGAGGTAGTAGGAGAGCGCACCGAGATCGCTCATCTTGAACCAAGCCACCATCTCATGCTTGAAACCGTCAATGTCCTTTGCTCGCGCTCTGGTGATGATTAAGTCAATCATGTACACGCCGACGACGAGCTCCTCCTTCCCCCGTCGCCGCGTGTAGAGTGCGTGCTCTGTAGCGCAGCGAGTGAACCCAAGCTCGCCCAAGGTAGCATCGAGCTTGGCGTTCCACGCTCGAGGGGCCTACCGTAGCCCATAGAGCGCCTTGCGCAGCTTGAGCACCTTTTGCTTAGCGCCCTTGACGGCGAAGCCCGAAGCTTGTTTGACGAAGACCGTCTCTACGAGCTTGCCGTTGAGGAACATAGACTTGATGTCGAGGTGGTGGATGCGCCAATCCTTCGCTACTGCCATGGCCAATAGCAAGCGAATGGACTCCATTCGCGCCGTTGGACCAAAGACTTCCTCGAAATCGATGCCCTCACGCTGCATGAAGCCATGGGCGATGAGCCGAGCCTTGTACTTGACAATGGCGCCGTGCTCATCCCGCTTCACCTTGTAGACCCACTTCAAGCCGATCGGCCTACAGCCCACCAGTGGATCTACCAACTCCCATGTGCCATTGTCCTCGATGGCCTTCATCTCTTCCAACATCGCCCGTTGCCAATTGGCGTAGCGTTTAGCCACTACAAACGTTGGTGGCTCCTCGGCACTAACAAGGAGTAGCTCTAGATTGTCGAGCCGCCGACTCGCCAGGCCTATGGCCCTTGCATTGCCGACGATGTTGTCCAGCCTATGGAACTACACCTCCTCGCCATCGTGGAAGGCATCCACGAACTCACTGATGTTGCTTGGAGGGGAGGTGAACTCGATCAGTGGTCCCCAGCCTCTCTATTCTGCCGGAGTGGTTGGCATCGCTGCTGGACCACTTGGCACCACTATCGGAGCGGTCAGCATCGCTGCTAGACCGCTCGACACCAATGCCGGAGTGGTCGGATCCACTGCTGGAGCGATCAGCACCACTCCTAGAGTGGTCGGCTCCACTGCTGGAGCGCTCGGCATAGCTACTGAAGTGCTTGGCACCCCCTCTAGAGTGGTCGGCACCTCTTCTCCAGCGTCTCCACCACTGTGGATGACTAAGTGTTCGACGACGAAGGTGCTGCTCAAGCTGCCAGCTTCCCCCGTGCTCGGACCCTCCTAGTCCCAGGCTGCCATCTCATCGAACACCACATCCCTAGAGATCACCACCTTGCCTCTCTTGGAATCATAGAGTCGATACGCCTTGGTGCCCTCCTCATAGCCTAGGAGCACCATCGGTGTGCTCCTGTCTTCCAGCTTGCCGAGGTGAGGCTTGGTGTTCTCCAAATGGCCGACGCAGCCAAATGTCCTGAGGGAGGACACATTCAGCTTGCGTCCATGCCAAGCCTTGAATGGCATATTGCCCTTCAGGGCCTTAGTGGGCGCGCGGTTGAGGATGAACACCGCCATGGTCACCGCCTCTCCCTAGAACTTTGCCGACAAGCTTTTGGGCTTCATCATGGATCGAGCCATGCCGACCACCGTCTGGTTTCACCGCTCCACCACGCCATTCTGCTGTGGTGAGTATGGCGCGGTGTGGTGTCACACTACACCTTGATCTGCGCAGTACGTAGCGAACTCCACTAAAGTGAATTCGCCACTGTGATCAGTCCACAGCATGCGCAGCTTCTTGCCACTCTCCGCCTCCACGCGCTGCCTTAAACTTCTTGACCGCTTCCGCTGCCTCGGTCTTGCTGGTCAGAAGCTGTAGCCACATGAACCGGCTACGGTCATCCACTAGAAGGATGAAGTACTTGCGCCTACCGTGCATCGCCGGCGTGATCGGCCCGTAGAGGTCACCATGGACCAGCTCGAGGGCCTCTGCCGCGTGGTACTTCACCGTCTTTGGGAACGACAACCTTCTTTGTTTCTCGACCAGGCAGCTATCACACAGCTCGCCTACGTGCTTGATATGAGCCAGCCCAGTCACCATCTTCTTCAGCTGACCAAGAGCGTCGAAGCTGAGATGGCCATACCGGGCATGCCATAGCCACGGCTCCTCTGTGTGCCATGCAGCCAAGCAGATGGGCTCCTCCACCTTTAAGTCGAGCAGGTACAGCCGGTTCCGGACCTTTTCACCTTGGCAAGAAGCCGCTGCTCCCGGTCCCTGATCCTAAGGACACCGTCCTTGATTAGTACCTCGCTTCCGCGCTTATCCAGCTGGCCAATGCTGATGATGCTTGAACGTAGCTGTGGGATATAATATACATCCATCAGCGGGCGGTGCTCGCCATTCTGGCACCTAAAGATGATGGTGCCGTGCCCTCGGATCGCCACCCTTGAGTTGTCACCGAACTTCACCGCGCCGGTCACGTTGCCGTCAAGCTTGGAGAAGACTGCCTTGGAGCCCGTCATGTGGTTGCTGGCGCTAGAGTCCAGGTACCACCATTGCTCCTGCTCACCGCCCACATGTCCGAGGTGGATTTGGGTGCATGGTTCGTCGAGGTTGACAGCCTTCAGAGCCTTGCCATGCCCTTCCACCGCCATCACCTTTCCCTTCTCCTTGGCCTCAACGTGTGCAGTGCACAGAACATCGCCATCAGGAGAGTGGCCTCATCATCCTCATCAGCCTGCGCTAAATGAGCCTCATCCTTCTTCTCTTGCTTATGATTTGGGCACTCCGTTGCCCAATGGCCCGTCTTCCCGCAATGCTGATAGGCATTGGGGTCGACCTTCTTCTTCTTCTTCTTCTTCTTCTCTGAAGAAGCCTTGCCACGACGCTTGTCATTGCTACCGTGGCTGGAGGAGGCTTCTCTGGACTTCTTCTCCTTCATCCGGGCAGCCCACTCCTCTATCAGCAGTAGCTTGCCGCTGTCTGTCATTGTTGTGGCCTGCTCCATGCGCTCGTCCACCGCCCGCAGATGGCCTGTCACATCCTCAATGGTGAGGGTGGATAAGTCTAGCATCGTCTTCATAGAGAGAGCGATCTGGATGTACTTCACCGGCATGGAGTGGAGATACTTGGAGGCCGCCTCTTCTTAGTCAATGGTGACGCCGTGGCTCCTTAGCTTGCTGATGAGTGACTGTAGGCGAAGGGAGAAGTCATCCACCGACTCACCATCCTTGAACTTGAGGTTGGCGTACTCCTGCTTCAGCAGCTGGGCCATCACCTTCTTTGCGCGGTCAGAGCCGACGCACATCGCTGCAATGGCCTCTCACGCCTCCTTAGCAGAGTTCTTCGCCCCCAATAGCTCCTTATACTCTGCTGGCACAGTAGCGAGGATAGCCTCCAACGCTGACATGCCGTCTTCTTCGTTGTTGGTGCCCTTATCAATGGCATTCCAGAGCCGCCGAGCTCTGAGCTTGAACTTTATGGTCACCGCCCACTCGCCATAGTTGGTGCGAGTCAGCGTCGGCCAACTGGTGTCGCTGACCTCCCGCATCGTGCGCACGATGACCTCCTGTCGTGGCTGGGCAGCCACAGCAGCGCCGCTGCTGTCGCCCGTCTTCGAACCGTCTGTCATCGCCAGCGGTTAGTCCGGCGACGGCGCTTGTACGGCTCCGATACCACTTGTTGGTGCCTCGGCTGCCCTGCACAAGTAAGCAGTAAGCTTACCAGCACACTCACTCACTATGGCTAGAGGTAGAAGAAGATATTGAGAATAGCTTACACACACACAACATAAGCCCAGCGTTGGCCGAAAGTTCTGCTTCTGGATGTGGTAAACTGAACTGAGTTTTTCATTGTCTTTGGATGGAATATATACAACTCTAGCTGTACCTCTACCAGGTACATGGTTGTTGGTGAGTACACCAACTACCTACTCCTAAGGTACATAGTTGTTGGTGAGTACACCAACTACCTACTCCTAAGGTACAAGGCTTAGCTTAGCCATCTCTACACTACATGGCTGAAGTAAGCCATTTCTACCTACTGCCTCACTGCTGCTGCAGCAGTGAGTGGTCAGCCGAGCTGACCAGTTTCATCTCCTAAACCAGGAGAGGACATCTATGCCGACCAGTCAAGAGAGAGATGGGAGCAGCAGATTATGTCTAACATTTTCTACTTACCTACACAAAAATCAGTAGCAGCAACATCAATTGCAAATTTTATTCTTCTATTATATCCTGTCCTCTTTATTGCCGTAATAACAAGATCCAGGCCTTCGGACATGCTGAACATCAATAAAGCAACATAGATATGGCATATTGAAATCCATATGTAGGTCCCCAATTGGTAAAACAAGAAATGTGTGATATCAGAAAATAGTAAATTAGTTTCTCACTTGCCTGTAGAGATGAATACAAGAACTACACAAATGGTTTGCTTATTATTAATTGAGGACAAGCAACATCACGCTTATGAGCAATTCAATCAGCTAAAATTAATTAGTACTGCAGAATTGTTTAGCTGATACAACTCTTAAGTATTTAATCTGGCAAAAATCCTACCATAAATGTGCAGTACTGCCATGTCCACACATCCACGAAATAAATCACCACATATAAGCCTTTCTATTACAAAGCTATTTATTTGCCCAACGAACCGTACTTCAGATGTGGGTGTTTTTTTTGAGCCGAGGGCAACCCCCATTTCAATTACTGAAGCAACAGAAATAGAAGTAGTTTAAGATTGTTCAGAAGAGCAAATGGAAGCACTAGAAAAAAGCTAGATTTGTAACAGACGGAAATTGGAATGGAAAATTAGTGCGTATGGGAAGGATTACAAACCTTGCCAACCTTGGTATGCATCTACCAGAGCGCAGTGACAGATTCCTCAATCTCCTAGAGCCATTGCTTCATTTTGTGGAACTCCTGCAGATGTGCACGAGAGAACATGTCAGCAATAATGCTAGGGTTTGGGCAATGAGGGAATGGCGGTGGGGACTGGGATAAAGAGGTGTAGAGCAGGACCTTGCTGCTTCATCGCCGATGGTGTCCACGTCTACATCGTCACTATCGATTGGATCTCCAGTGCTCCTCGTCCTCCATGGCCACACCGCCGCCATCGCGAGCTCCTCCAGCGTGTGGCTGCGCAGGGCAGCAACGGATGCGCCCCCCACGGGCGAAGATGTGGCCAGTGGGGATGGTCGAAGGGCGTGCGGGCCCCATCGCGCGCCCGGTGGCGCCCGGCCAGGGCCGGGGACGCAGCAGCCCGCGTGGGGGAAGGATCCCACGCGCGAGGTGGAACCAGCAACATCAATGGAGGCGGCCCGCCGGGCGGCCCGACATTTCTTTATTTTTCACGGAAGAGAAGAAAATGCGGGCACGGTGATGGGAATCGAACCCTCGCCGCTGGAGCTTTTTCCGTGATCGCAGGGTGCGTGGGATTTTTTTTTGGTGATCGCAGCGTGCGCGGGATGGAGGGCGCGGGGGTGAGAAGCGTGACATCGCACACCAAAGATCGGTCGTTGGATGAGTTTTGGTGTTTTACTAGTATTTGATTTTAATGGAGACGAATTCTTGTGTGCATTTTTCTAGGTGTACAATGGTTGGAGACTCTCATAGGGGGACGTTTTTCTGGGGGATCTAGTATAATTTTGATTGCTCCATTATAGTAGAGATTAATTTCGTTGATAAAAGGCTTATATGCAAATAAAATGCACCAAGTGTGACCAATTCGAACAATGTATATGCATATGTAAAAAAACAAGAGTACATCTCCGGGACGGTGACATGACTCTAGGGAATAGAGGAAGCATACCGTTCCTAATAACTGTCAATTTTACAATTTCCTAGCTACAGATGATGTTATGATCTCTAGTACCGTCCCTGCAAAATTTCTACAAAATCAGGCCCATTTGTAGGTGTTTTTTTTTAATAACGAGCCTTCCTTTCACTTCCTCTTTTTATTACTTGATGACGCCATTACCGAACAAATAAAGTAGCTTGCAATAGGGTTCAATTTCTTGAGCAGTTATGAAAGTGTGTGCCCTCGTTAGAGTCTGGGTAGGCCCGACGTGGTTTCAACCTTAACCTCCACGCTTCTAGGTGAAACATGGGACTATATCTAGCCTCTGGCATCTCATGTCCTCGCTTTGCCTAATTGACTAACCAACCACATTTGCAAACTATGAAGATAACTCTAAGTATTGGAAATTACTATACTACACGCGCCTGTTTTTTTTTTCAGATGATAAATAGGAGCCGTTGGATGTCAGTATAATGATTCCTATATAGCTTAGGTCCTATTGTTCTTCTCCAACCTCTCTTTTCTCTTCCTTGCAGTGAACCAACTCGTCTATTGCCATCCACCTCTCATTCCCGAGGTGTCCCCACTGGTAAGTCTACCTCCGTGACCCCCTGCCGTACTAAACCTACACCACCGGGCCATCCCCATAACTCTCACGCCCCTCTCTAGCTAGTGCAATAGCCGTCCTCCTCTCCCCACAGCCATTGGCAGCCTCACCGCTCCGCCCTCACCTCTCCACCTGGCTGGTCTGCCTTCCCGAGCTTCTTTCTATGGCCATAGGGTACAACCACCCCCTAACCCGAATCTGCCGTCTTCTTGAGGAGCAACATGATTTCAGGCACTTGCAATACAAGAGAAGTGCTATTATCTGCTCTCAACGCAATTGCATTTGTGCTTTCATTCTAGCCGTTGAATCGTTTCCTTCTAGAAGGATATATGCACGCTGACGTTGACAAGTGTCTTTTATGCAAGACTCCACGTGGGTTGCGGTAAATGGTGTCGCTTGACATTTGCCTTCTTAATGCCTCCACATATCCGTTCCGCTTGACATTTGGCTTGCTAGCGTTATAGCCGTTACGAATTTTGCCTATTTAATCTCTCCTCCTCTCACTCACTGTCGTTGCATCTTGCGCTCTCTTCCTTTGTAGCCTTGTTTCGCCTCATTTTTCCGCTGCTCTCCACTTAGCTTTCTTTATCCACCTTTGGCTGCACGAAGACCTCTTGCTCATGGTGCCCTACAATCTTTCATTTTCACCCGAAGGATTGAGTTCCTCAAGATGTTCTCTTTCATGATAGATCAAATCAGGTGTTGCTAATATCTACTTCTTGCTTTTTCTTAAGTTTATGTTACCTAAAAGGATAGCAAACATGGTGCTAAGGACCTATCTCATTTCCCACTTGATATTTTTTCTTGAGAAAATCATGTACAACATGTTCATGACCCGGACTTGGTTTTGAAACGAAATTCCCATAGAAAAAATGTACTAGTATCTACTTCTTGCTTTTTCTTAGATTTATTTTGCTAGAAGGATAGGAAACATATATGGTGCAGAACCTACATCTAAATTGTTCCTTATTGTTGATCTTCCCCATAACTTGCATTCGGTTTGAAAACCATGTCTTCCGTTTTTCCTTTAGTGCAAAGGGATTGATTAAAACCATGGGCAGATTTTTCGGGTTGATGAACCGGATTCGGTATTATTGAAACCATGTATTTTTTAAGTAAAAAAAAATGAATAGATCTAGAAGATATTGTAAGAGATTTTCTCTAGAACCCCAAAATCTAGAGCATTAATTTGTTTTGCATGAAAATTTTGAAAAAGAATGCCCGTTAGGAAAAAAACAACCTAGTAATTAATAATTCTTCCAAACCAGAGAATATTTTAATAAAATGAAATATCTCATAATATTTGACTACTATCCATTTATTTAATCTCCTGGGTGCATGACATTGACTTCTTCCATAAGAAGATTTGAAAATACGTAGGCACGGCAATGCCGGACATATAGTATAGATAGAATAATAAATGGAAAAATCTGAGAACCCACTCCAATGAAATCTTCCTAAACATCTTTCCTTGGATATCTTTGCAAATATCTCCTCAATCAGTCGTCGCATGCATGACACCATCATATCATATCTCACATTCTCACAGGTTTCAACTCAAAAAAATCCTGGACCGTTTTAGAATTCGGCGGCTCTGATTGTGCCAACGAATCTCCAGGACGATCCCAGCCCTCCAAATTAAAGGCGTGGGGCGGCGCAGCCACGGTCATGGATCACGGCCATATCCGTAACCGTTGATTCTGGGAGCGGGCATAGCCGTGGACGGTCCAACGGGATAGAAATTGAATTCAAATTCCATCCGTGCTGAGCTTCGAGGAATTAGCAAGAGCCTGACTTGGGTAAATGGCACGCGCTTGTCGCTGTTGCTTAATTAGGGCGCGTCTTAGCAGGAGGGATTAGCTAGGCTAATCTCACCAATTATAGGTCGCCGTCTCCTGCTAAGCACCCTCCCTCCCTAATCACCCCGTCCCTTGGGCCGGACTTGGCCTTGGCCTTTGCCTCCCCGACGCTTGCTATATACACGCGTGGTCACCAGTCTCCGTCTATTTCCATCCCCACCTCGTCGGTCTTCTCTCTCTCTCTCTCTCTCCAGCTAGAAGGATCGATGCCGAGGGCTACGGAGCGCGCAATGTTGGGTTGCTTCCCGGTCGCCCGGCGGCCGTCCCTGTCCTACGAGGAGGGCTCCACGTCGGCGGCGTCGATGTCGGTGAGCACGGCCTCGCCGCCGACGTCCACGGCGTCCACGTCGTCCCCGGCTTTCCTCGACGACGAAGACGCGCTCTACACCGACGACGACGAGCCCGAGCCGGACGCGGGTGGGCTGTCCACCGCCATCGCCGCCCGCCGCTTCTTCCCCGCGACGCCGGGCCTCTCCAACTCTATCGTCGACTCCGTCGAGCACCCGGCGACACCCTCCCACGCCCGGGATAGCGCCTCCAACGTGCGTGTCCTGCGGCGCGCGGCCACCTCCGAGTTCCCCGCGTCTTCTGCCGCTGCCTCGTCCTCCTCCTCCTCTTCCTCTTCGGCGTCCGCCACCAAAGCACACTTGCATGACGACGGCATGCAGCCAGTGCGGAAGGTCTCGGTGTCCACGGACGCACCCCGCGCCGACTTCCTCAAGTCCATGGTGGAGATGGTGGAGGCGCTGGGGCTGGACCCGCGACGCCACGACGCCGACCTGGCCCGCCTGCACGATCTGCTGCTCTGCTACATCGCGCTCAACGAGCGCGACGCACTCAGGGACATCCTCGGCGCGTTCGCGGACCTCATGTGCCTCCTCAACGTCACAACCGCTGCCGTCGTCGATGGCGGGGAGAAGCGCAACGGCGACGAGCAGGCGGGTGCGGGTAGGTAGACACAGAGCGCGGCGCGTCCGCACGCGACGGCGTCGTGTTCCGGGGCTCGCGCTGCCCGTGCGCGCGTGCGCGTGAGCATCGTGATCGAGTAGCTGAGGTCGTTGTAGGAAGAAAGAGTAGAAAGCTGATCGAGGTCTAAGAGTTAAGACCGGCTGTTGTTGTGCTGTATCCTCCTTGCCGGCTTCTAGTTTTCTATCTAAAAGAAAAACAATAATAATGACACATTTTCTCAATGCGTGTGTGAGAGTGAACCTGTCCTATATTTGGTGTAGGTCGTGACCATTGTAACATACTCGTGCTAATGCAAAAATCATCATAGCCAGAAAAAAAATGGGGCTATGTACTGTCATTTCAACTGGACCAGAAATCTTGGGGCCTTAAGGTTGAAGTCTGAGGATGGACGAGAGAAAAGATCGAGGGCCAGTTTGGATCCAATTAGATTATAGTAATATAGACTATGGATGAGATTATAATAATTTGAATTATGAATTATGATAATCTAGACATTTCATATTCTTAAATTATAGAGGTGAAGTATTGTTAGTTGGAGTACAAATGAACTATAATCTCGAAGAAGAAGGTTTGAGAATTGAGATAGATCGTAGGATTATAATAATCATGGAATTTGAATTATTAAAATCAACATACAATTTGAGGTGTTTTGGACTGCCTTCACATTATTTTATCTTATTACTATAAGCCAATTGGGATCCAAATATCCCCTAACCAAAGACAAGCTACCCATATTTTATGAGGGCACAAGGATAAGGCAACGTTTCCTATCCTTTTTGTAAACACACAGACTCAGGGCACGTTTGGTAGGGAGCCGAAGCCCTACCAAATGTCCATCCAAGAAACTACTCCAACAAAGAAACTCGGAAGAGCTAGAGCTGTTTTTCTACCAAGCTAGAGCCATGAAAATGTGGCTTCTCCTAGCTCTGCTTCACAGACTTGGCACAAATTATGATAAAACTGCCATTGGGGCTACTTTTGCCAACCGTTTTTAAAACAGTTTCAGCTCCACCAGAGAAATTGCTCTGCAAGAGTTGCCAGAGCTGGATCCCTTTTAGGAGGAGCTGGAGCCATGTGAAACTAGCACTTAGTAGCCTTTGCAAATGTCTCCATGAGATTTCTTTAAGGGGGTGGAGCTATAACATCCCAGGGTTAAGCATTTGCAATTAAGCATTATTCAAACATATCATTTGCATTTTATAATCATGGCATCTGCATTTTACAATGTTATGATAAATAGTCACAAGTAATGGTGACCATGTAGGGTTTAAGGTCTATTAAATGGAGACTAAACTCAAATTTTGAAGAAATGTAATTGATTAATTGTTAAATATTATACAGGTGGTGAGGTACCCTAGGTCCATATCACTGGCAACTTCCTTTTTGTCACTTGTATTAAAACAAAGAATTATGATTTGAAACACTTCTTCTCTATATCTTCTAGACTAGTAAATGCAACAAAGCCTCCTCCCCTCTTTCCCATAGTTCAATTTGCATGCTCATAGGGCTACGAAACTCACCACATGCACACAAAGTTGTTTCATCACATTTTTCATGTGAGTCACTAAGTGGTGGACCCCATGAGCCACAAGTATAAATGGACCAACAGAAAATATTGCTAGTTTTACCACTCCAAGTGAGTAAGTGCACTTTTCATCTAGTGACGGGTGGCACATCACGTGAAAGTCTAGAACATAAAGAAAAGCAGAGCCAAGAGAACCTTCTTCCCATTTCCTCGTCAACATCTACCCCTTCCACCTCCTCCCACCCCAAATCACAAACCCTAGAGCCCTAAGGATGCCAGATCTGCTCTCCTCTTCCTCTGTCCTGACCATGTGGATTCGTAGGAGAACATCTCGCCTCCTTGGCACCACCTACTCTACACTTGCAGCTCCGCCTCCCGTACTCCTAGCGCCACCACCGATACCTGAACCGTGTTCCCACTCATACGATCTTGGTGGCTTCTTGAGCCCTGCTACTACCCCAAGGGTCCCTGCAAGCTCAGTCGCTCACCGTGGGACCTCATGGATGACATCTCCCTCTCCGATCCTCAGGTCATCATCTCGTTCTCCTACCATATCTTCCTACCTCTCTCTCTATCGGTAACAAGTACTCCACTCTAGGGTCTTGTTTAGATTGGGGTTAGAAATCAGTATTTGGCACTGTAGCACTTTCGTTTGTATTTGACAATTATTGTCCAATCATGGCCTAACTAGGCTCAAAAGATTCGTCTCGTAATTTACAATCAAACTGTGTAAATAGTTATTTTTTATCTACATTTAATACTCTATGCATGTGTCCAAAGATTTGATGTGATGAAGAGAGAGTGAAAAAACTTGCAATCTAAACAAAGCCTAGGTGGCTCTGTGTGAAGTTCATGTTTCCAAAGCGCACTGCTTTTGAGAGGTCTTGATGGTTCTAGCAGCTTTTGGGGTTTCGTTTATTTTTGTCTCTAGGATTGGTCGATAGGTTCAAGCTGGAGGCTAGCAAATAGGAGGGCCCCCTACCTGGCTTGTATCTATGCTACTTTAGCTACTCTTTCAGTCTTTCTTTGTGGTAATTTCAGCAGGCTATATATATATGAAACATTGAAATCACTAGAGTGGTGGCGTTGTCAAATTCTAGATCTATGTCCCCTATGTTGGCAAAGTAGCAGGATGGACATTGTTGTTATGCATGATGATGACTTGCTACTTTTTTTGTTTATTTATCTGCCTTTGCCATTTAGGAGGTGGATGACCTCCTTGATAGCTACTATGTCAATATGGACTCCCGAGCATGCCACCTCTCCTCAGCCAGCATGCCGTCACCTTCGTGAAGAATAAAGAGACGATGGCCATGGCCACAACTAGCAGTGACAGAGCACAACTACAGACACTGAAGAAGAAAACAACATGGAAGAAGGCTACAATTCAAGCTCCAAGGGGGCCGGATCGGAGCGCCCCTACATCCGAACCTGCGCTCCACTTACGTTTAAACGAGGGTCAGGGTCGACCCGCCCCTCTTTTTCCTGCTAATGTTACGATCCGCGCGCGGTGCTTCCAGGTTCACACCTGATGTTACGCTTCCGCATCCATCTTCGCCGATGGTCACGCCACCTGCCCAGTCAGACCACGCCACGCCACGCTGCGCCACCGTACCAAGCGCGCACCAGGTTGAGCGCTTCCCCACGCCGCGTCGGCCGCTCGACTCCTGTCGCGCCGTCGCGCCACTCGACGAGGGCCGACACGGCGGGGACCGCCAGGCGGCTGCCGCGCCCAGGGAGATCAAGGCCGTCGTCTCCGAGAGCGAGTGCAATAGGCGCTGCGTCGAGATGTGGAGGCAGCACGGACTTGCTGGCCAGTTGGCCACCTTCTCCGGCGTGAGGGTCCCGGGCATGCATAGGTTCCCCGCGGTGGAGTTGGAGGCGTTGGCCGTGTACACGATGGTGGGGATCGGGGCGCTGGGGAGCGGATTCTGTGTTCCTGGAGTAGAGCAAGACGCCCGTGTAGTTCTTGTCGTCGCCGAGCACGACGTACAACGGGAGGTCTCGGTCGAGCGTGCCGGCGCCGACGGTGGTGATCCACGGAGCCACATTGGAGAGAGTGGAGCTCCCCGGCCCGGCGTTCCCGGCCGAGCAGGAGACAAGGACGTTTTGCTCCGAGTCAGCAAACGCACCAACGGCAAACCCGATCAGGTTGGTGCCGGGGACGGCGGCGCCGGTGGTCGTGGAGCTGGTGTGCGTGCCGTGCCCGTCGTCGTCGTGTGGGGAGAAAGCCCAGGAACTCGGGCGTCCGCGTGCAGCTCGTACCGTGCCTCCGGGTTGACTGCACGACCCATCTTGGCTATTGGACGAGTGTGGTGGCAGCACGGACTTGAGAACGGAGGCGGCGGAGGTCGGAGGCAGCGACGTGAAGGTTCGGTTCGATCCTAGGTTCACTGGGTCACGACCCTATCTGCCCCTCTATCATTTGGGTTCGGTCCGACTCAACCAGTTCGCAGATTTCAAGAGCGGGGATCGTGTTTGATAGAGGTTCGAACCGCACCCCTTGCAGGTATAGCTACAATGAAGGAGAATAAAGAGGGAAATACCCAAAAGAATGCAAATGTGAAGAAAGAGGAGGGTGAGGAAGGGGCAGCACATACCTGGAAGTGCAAGAAGAATGATGGCAAGGTCTGATGTGCTCTAACAATGCGAACCACCCCAACTCCCTCTATGTGTACCACTTGATGAAGAAGCATTCCTATTTGAGCCAAGAGTTTGCTTCTCCAGTGGACGAAGATAAGGTGATGGTGGTAGTACCAACAATAGCCTCCAAGCCTCCAGCAGCTCCAACGTAGAAAAGAAGAAGTCTGCCAATAACTACGATGCAACCGAGGGCTTCTACTACTACAACGTGTTTGGCCCGTCTCATGGCAAGAGCGTCGATGTTTGACCACCGATAGTCTGCCATGGAGGTCCCCGGGGCAGTATGTTCGGGCTTCAGCGTATGCGGAATTCGACGGTGAACGCAAGAGACAGTCGATTTATCCTGGTTCGAGCCCTCGACCGTGATCGAGTAATAGCCCTACGTCCAGTCGGCGTTAGCCTTTGCGTTAGATTGATTGTGTGTTGTTGTGTTGTCTCGTCCTCTCTCTAGGAACTCCGCCCTCCTTTATATAGTCAGGAGATCAGAGTCCTAGTCGGTTTACAATGAGAGTTCCCAGTAGGATTACAGAATAATACTACTACTAGGATTACATGGGAAGAATCCTAGTTAGACTAGGTCTTCTCCATTCCTAGCGGGGTATCCTGTGGGTCCCACATCGACAAGCCCCCGAACACTTCATGGTTGAGTTCTGGAAGCCTCGTCTTGTTTCTTCAGGTCTTGCCAAGTAGAAACAAGCGTCGTCCGAGTGCTTTTTTGAGCGAAACCGTGTAGCGCTTCGTGAGATCTTTGGTTGGTGTGTACCTTTTTGAAGAAAAAAGTATTTCCATTTGGGTGTAGCCCCCGAGCCTCTTGCTTTTTGGCACAAGGAGCTGGAGGGTCTTCTCTTGAAATCACTCTGATTCTTCGTCGAAGGGTTCCTGAGCATATACCCGGGCTCTTTATAAAAAAAGAGCTCAGGTATAGCTAGGTCCGGGTTTTTTTTGTCTTGATGTCTTGAAGTGATCTATCTTGAAGAAGTCTTCTTGGTGATGTGCGCTTTTTTTGAGAAAAAGTGCACTCACTGAGTGTAGCCCCCGAGCCTCTTGCTATTTGGAACAAAAAGTTGGAGGGTCTTGAATCTTATGTTGTTTTGCAACTCTTGTTTTGAAGAAGTCTTTTGAGTGATGTGCGCTCCCTGCCCTTGAGTTGACCGACGAGGAGGTACTCGAGCGTCTTCAGAAGATGCTGAAAAGAGCAAGCGTTGTCCCGCTTACCGTCTCCGAGTACTGTGCAAAGAACCCGCCTCTAGCTGTAAGTTGTTTTCTCTTTGTGCGGGTACTTTTTGTATTTCTTTTGCTGTATCTATTTTCGCTTAATCTTTCTTGTCTTATTGTCTCATTCTTTTCGTAGGAATTGGGGCGTAACTTCATTGACCCGATTCCCCTTGTCGACCTCCCTGCCATTGTGGGGGCTGGGGGTAGTCTTGCTGGGGCTTCTTTAACCAGTAAGTCGCAATCCGCCGTAATGCTTTCTGGTGTTTCTTCCGCAAACCCTGATGTATATGTAGAGTACATTCCTCGTTCAGTTCCTCGAGCTGCTCGTAGCGTCGGTAAGAGGGGGCGAGTGGCTGGTTCTTCTTCTGGTGTGCCTGCTGCCAAGAAAGCTCGCCAGTCGAGTACTTGTCTAGGTACTCAAGTTATAGGTAGCATGCTCTTAGGTGAGCACATTAATACGCTCTGTCCTTCTGTTGCTTGTTTTTGTCTTTAACCGAGTACTTTTGTCCTTTTTCAGCTGGTGCTATGGTGGCCTTGGTCGAGACTGAGGAAGAAGAGGATGATGATGCACCCCTTGTCGTGCGACGGTGAGTTGTTTTCTCATTTTCCTATTGTTGAATCCCTCCTTTTTGTTTTGACTTTTGGTCTTGATCCTTTTGTAGTAAGCGGTCGTCGGGTACGAGTTCTTCTGGGGCTCCGGCCTTGAGTTCTTCTAGGGCTCCGGTACCGAGTTCCTCTGTTGCTCTGGTACTAGCTGTGCCGCTCCTATCGCAGGGTGGCGGTGATGTTTTTGTCGCCATAGTTCCTCCTGCAAGGTCTTCTTTTAGTTTTTTGGTTTTTTGAAGAAGAAGATAGCTGGGTAAGTGACTCTTTGTTGTGCTTCTTTGCTTTTTGCCTTCCTTTTTCCTGACTTGTATTTTTATCAACGAGTTTCTCTATCATCTTGCAGTCCCTCGCCTTCTCTTACTCCTCCGCCGCCTTCTAGTCAGCCTTCTGGTGCGCCCCCGCGTACTGAGTCGAAGGACTCGGAGAGTACAGTCGGTGAGGTGGCTGTGAGGAAAGCTGGGCCCCCTACTGCTGCTGACCCTGTGGCTCCAGAGGTGACTATGGTCACAGCGGTGGGTACTTCTGAGGAGGTAGCCGGGGCTTCCCAGGATACAGCCCTGGCCTTGCCTTCTTCGTCTGCGCCTGCTTCTCCCTCAGCTCCCCTTGGTACCGGTGCTTCGCGCTTGGATGACGATGTGTTGTATCAATTTGATGCTACTCATCGGTTGTCTGAGCTAACCGCAGCCTGGGGGAATTTGGCGTCCTCTGTGACTTCTTTTGGGGAAAAGCTCCAGCTTAGTTTTCCTGAAGTTCTTTCTTTGGCTGTTCGTCTTTCTCTTGTCCTTACGCCTTGTCTTTCTCTCTCTCTACTTTCTCAGTCTTTTTCTCGTGATCATACCGGCTTCTTTTTCTCATCTGAAAATGAGAAAAAGTTGTCTTCCGAGGTAAGCGCTCTAAAAGCAGAGCTTGATCTCTGCCAAGCCGATATGGAGATTGAGCGCCAAAAGCACCAAGAGGAGGAGAAGGCTCTCCGCGTCCGGGTTGTTGAGGTAGAAAAGCAGAGGGATGCTGCAGTGGAGTCCCTGAAGAATGAGTGCAAAGGTATTGCGGGTTCTTTTTGTTTCCTTTTGTATTCTGACTTTCTCTTCCGCTGACTTGTTTTTGTTGCCTGGTCTAGCTCTCCGAGTTGAAAAGCAGAAGCTCTTTGAGGGTCTTGAGGAGATGAAAACAACTGTCCGCAATAGTCACAACCGGGCTGAGGAGGTAATTACTTGTGCTGAAGAAGAACTCGTGCTCGCTAAGTTGATTAGGCGTGGAGCTGACAGAGATCTTGTGCAGGCCCAAAAGACTATTGAGGTCTTGACTGGTAAGTTGGCAACGGCCACTGAGAACTGGAATACTTTGTGGAAATCCTTCCAGTCAGTAGTCGACCTTCTCCGGACTCCCGCAGATGACGACCAACCTTGGGCTCAGTTCATTCCCCGAGTTCCGACCTGTTTCTAGGAGTTTGTGAAGAGGTGCGCCCGCTTATGCACTAGGAATGTTCTCGCCCAGGTCCGGGTTCTTGCTCCGGAGTTCCCTTTGTCCAAGATTGCAGAGGAAACCGAGAGTCAAGAGTACGTGGATGCCGTTGAAAAGGCAGAACCTGAGGTCGAGGACTTAACCAGTAGGATCGTTGATAATCTTAACATTGATATTTCTTTTCCCGATGACAACGCTTGATGTACCTGACCTCTGTTCTCCAGTTCCCGTAATAGCAAACTATACTTATTTTTGAATAGAGTTTGAATGAAGATCCTTTATTTTAGTTGACGTCTTCTTTGCCTGAATGTCCTTGTCTTTGTAAACAACTTGGTATATGTGGGTCGTTGTCTTGACAGACTTTCTTGATCTGTTGAGCGCGTTGTCTGGCTTTTCATTTGTGACCTGTAAACAACTCGGTATAGATCGTTGTTTTGGCAGACTTCGTGTTCTTGTTTGTACTGAAAAGACTTAGGACCGGTGATCTTGAGATTGATAAGTCTCCGGGCACTTCATGGTGGAGTTCTGGAAACTTCTTCTTGTTCCTTCAGGTCTTGTCGAGCAGGAACAAGCGTTGCCCGAGTACTTTCCTGTGCGAAACCATGTAGCGCTTCTTGGATCTATCCAAGTGTAGCCCCCGAGCCTCTTGCTAATTGGAACAAGTAGCTAGAGGGTCTTGTCTTGAATTCGCTCTGATTTATGCTCGGGCTTAGTTTCAGTCGTTTTTGCTTTTTGGTTCGGGTGTTAGCTTGTTAGCTACCCTCATCGACGGCTCAAGCATCTTTTCAGCTATTTTGCTCTCGGCCGGTATGCTCAGGCGTATTTTCAGCCATTTTGCTTTTTGTTTTGGGTGTTAGCTTGTTAGCTACCCTCATCGGTGGGCTCAAGCATCTTTTTAGCTATTTTGCTCTCGGCCGAGATGCTCAGGCGTATTTTCAGCCATTTTTCTTTTGGTTCGGGTGTTAGCTTATTAGCTACCCTCATTGGCGGGCTCAATCATTTTTTTAGCTCTTTTGCTTTCGGCCGGTATGCTCAGGCATGTTTCAGCCATTTTGCTTTTTGTTTCAGGTGTTAGCTTGTTAGCTACCCTCATCGGTGGGCTCAAGCATATTTTCAGCTATTTTGCTCTCGGCCGGTATGCTCAGGCATGTTTCAGCCATTTTGCTTTTTGTTTCAGGTGTTTGCTTGTTAGCTACCCTCATCGGCGGGCTCAAGCATCTTTTTAGCTATATTGCTCTCGGCCGGGATGCTCAGGTGTATTTTCAACCATTTTGCTTTTTGTTTCGGGTGTTAGCTTGTTAGCTACCCTCATCGGCGGGCTCAAGCATCTTTTCAGCTCTTTTGCTCTCGGCTGGTATGCTTAGGCTTATTTTAGCCATTTTGCTTAGTGAAGACAACTTTGGAGAAAGTCATAACAAGACATAAAAGACCATTTTTATTGATCGTGAATCATTGATGAGCCATAATAATACATATGCTGTCGATGAACATTATCTGTATCGATCATGGACGTTGATCCCTTGTGGCTTGAATATATATTCTTTCTTGAGTTGTTTTCACGCGTAGAATCTTCTTAGTTGGCTGATGTGCCATGTGTTGCTGACTTCTTTTCCATCCTCGGTTGTCAACTTGTATGTGCCTGGTCCGGTGACTGTTGTGACAATAAAAGGACCTTCCCATGGACTTAGTTTATGGCGTCCTTCAGTTTTTTGTAATCTTCTTAGTACTAGATCTCCGATTTGGAGTGATCGAGGTTGGGTACTCTTGTTGTAGTGGCGTCTTAAACCTTGTAGGTATCTGGCTGATTGGAGGGTAGCATTTACTCTGACTTCTTCTGAGCTATCGAGTTCTAATCTTCTAGTGTGTTCTGCTTCTCCTTCGTCATACTATTCTATCCTTGGTGATGCCCAGATCAAGTCGACAGGTAGTACGACTTCTGACCCGTAAACTAGGAAGAAGGGTGAATAACCGGTGGCTCTGCTTATTTGAGTTCGTAGCCCCCATACTACTTTGGGTAGTTCTTCAATCCATTTGGATCCATAGTCTACCAATTCTTCATACAGTCTTGGCTTTAATCCAGCTAGTATGAGTCCATTAGCCCTTTCTACCTGTCCGTTGGCTTCTGGATGTGCGACTGACGTGTAATCTATGCTGAAGCCGTAGTCCTGTGCCCAACTTTTGAATTCTGTAGCTGTGAAGGGAGAGCCCAAATCTGTGATTATTCGGTTGGGCATGCCGAATCTCTGCATGATGTCTTGGATGAACTCTACTGCTTTGGCTGCGCTGTATTTTGCGAGTGGTTTGTATTCAATCCACTTGGTGAACTTGTCAATTGCTACGAAGATGTACTCGAAACCACCCTTTGCTTTCTTGAGAGGTCCTACTTGATCCAACCCCCAGCAGGAGAAAGGCCAAGCGGGTGGGATGCAGATAAGATTATGAGCTGGTACATGAGCTTGTCTTGCGAACATTTGATAGCCTTTGCATTTTCTGACTAGTTCTTTCGCGTCTTTCAGAACTGTTGGCCAGGAGAATCCGGTGCGGAAAGCTTTGCCGACTAGTGTTCTTGAAGCGGCATGATTTCCACAACAACTTGAGTGTATTTCGTCTAAGATCTCTTTGCCTTCTTCAAACGAGACACATTTTAGGAGTACTCATGATGACGTGGCTCTTTTGTACAGCTTTTTCCCCACTAGGACGTAGTTCCTGCTTCTGCGAACGACTCTGGTAGCCTCCTCTTTATCTGCTGGCAGCTTGTTCTTTTTGATATAGTCAATAAAGGCCTGGGTCCATGAGGTGTTGATTACCAAAATCTGGGTGCCTTTGACTGGGAGTTTAGGGGTTATCTCACCGGGTTGTTTGATAGAGGGAGCTGATAACTCCTCTATAAATACACCGGATGGGACCTTCACCCTATCTGACCTGAGCTTGGCGAGGACGTCTGCCGCAATATTAGAATCACGCAGGACGTGTAGAATTTCTATTCCTTGAAAATGTTTTTCAAGCTTTCGTATTTCAGCATAGTAGGCGCCCATGTTTTCTTTGGTGCAGTCCCAATCTTTGTTGACTTGGTTGATGACTACTGCCGAATCTCCGTATACGAGCAATCGCTTGATTCCGAGGGTAATTGCCACTCGGAACTCGTGGATGAGGGCTTCGTACTCTGCTTCATTGTTTGTAGCTTGCCATAATATTTGAAGGATATACTTGAGTTGTTTTCCGTCTGAAGAAATTAAGAGAACGCCTGCTCCGGCTCCGCCTAGCTTGAACGATCCATCAAAGTACATCTTCCAATGGTCAAGGATGATGTTTGACATATGTTGTTGAATTTCTGTCCACTCGGCCACAAAATCAGTAAGAGCTTGGGATTTAATTGCCTTCCATGGGGCGAAATCGATATTGAGAGCTCCAAGTTCAACTGCCCACTTAGATATGCGCCCTGTTGCGTCTCTGTTGTGTAGGATGTCTCTGAGTGGGAAATCTGTCACCACGGTAATCTTGTGGCTTTCAAAATAGTGGCGTAGCTTGCGCGAAGTGATCAGGAGAGCGTAGAGTAGCTTTTGCACATGCGGTTACCGGATTTTTGATTCTGACAGAACCTCACTGATGTAGTATACGGGGCATTGTACTTTATATACACGCCCTTCTTCTTCTCTTTCCACGACTATCGCTGTGCTGATCACTATAGAAGTAGCCGCAATATATAGCATCATGTCTTCGTATTTCTTTGGTGGCGTGAGAACGGGCGATGATGTGAGGTATGCTTTAAGTCTTTTGAAATCTTCGTTGGCTTCCTCTGTCCACTCGAACTTGTCTATCTTTTTTAGTAGTTTAAAGAAAGGTAACCCTTTTTCGCCGAGTCTTGATATGAAACGATTGAGGGCCGCCATGCAGCCTGTTAGTTTCTGCACATCTTTGATGCTTCGAGGGGGTCCCATCTCTGTTATGGCTCGAATTTGTTTGGCGCTGTTTTCGATTCTCCGATGACTGACCAAGAATCTGAGTAGTTGTCCAGAAGGAACTCCGAATACACACTTGCTTGGGTTCAATTTCCACCTCCACCTTTTCAGGTTTTCGAAGGTTTGCTTTAAGTCTTCAATAAGTGTGTCCGGGTTCTTTGTTTTCACTACTACGTCATCCACGTATGCCTCCATGTTTTCGCCGATCTGTTCACCAAGGCACGTCTGGATAGCTCTTTGGTAAGTGGCACCAGCATTCTTGAGTCCAAACGACATGGTATTGTAGTAGTATGCACCGAACGGAGTGATGAAAGATGTCTTGCTCTAGTCTTCTTCTTTTAAAGCGATTTGGTGATATCCTGAATAGCAATCAAGGAAGGATAATAGGGCAGATCCTGCTGTTGAATCAACTATCTGATCAATGCGTGGTAGCTCAAATGGATCTTTCAGGCAGTGTTTGTTGAGATCTGTATAGTCGATGCACATGCGCCACTCATCTGTATTCTTCTTTTGTACTAGAACTGGATTTGCTAGCCAATCCGGATGAAGGATTTCTCTGATGAATCCGGCTGCCATTGGCTTTGTGATTTCTTTTTTAATTATTGCCTTCTTGTCGGGTGATAACCATCTTAGTCATTGCTTCATAGGCTTGGAGCCTTCGTTGATATCGATTCTGTGCTCAGCCAACTCTGTTGGGACACCTGGCATGTCGGCCGGCTTCCAAGCGAAGATATCTTTGTTGTCCCGAAGAAAGTTGGTGAGCGCGAGTTCCTATTTTGCCGAGAGGTGAGCACTGATGGTTGCCGTTTTGGCGGGATCACCGGTTCCCAGGTCGATTTGCTTGACGTCGGCTTCTTTTGGTGGTGCTAGGATGCTGGGCTTTTTAGCTGGTATCTCTAGTTCTTCCGGGCTTAGTTCCGCGGCAATAGCAGCTATTTCTTTTCTACCATTGGTTGCTTGTGCTTTGGCTGCAATTTGAATTGCCTGAACATCGCAGTCAAAAGCGTGCTTCAAATCACTTTGAAGGGAGAGGACTCTGTTAGGCCTTGGCATCTTTAGCAATAGGTATGGGTAATGTGGTATTGCCATGAATTTTGCTAGTGCTGGACGTCCGAGGATTGCGTGGTATGATGATTCAAATTCTGCAACTTCAAGCTTGATAAACTCTGTGCGGTAGTTTGAGGGAGTTCCAAAAGTAACCGGTAGAGTGATTTGTCCAAGTGGCATGGCTGCCTTGCCGGGTACTATCCCATAAAAAGGTGTGCTCGTTGGTGTAATCATCCCGACGAGTTGTAATCCCATCTTCCTTAGAGTTTCTGAAAAAATGATGTTGAGTCCGGCTCCTCCATCAATTAGTACCTTTGTGACAGTCATACCGGCGATAGTTGGATCTAGAACCAATGAGTAATGACCTGCATTTCCTACGTTGGTCCATTGGTCTTCTCTTGAAAACTAGATCGGATATTGTGACCAATTGAGATATCTTGGAGTAGCCGATTCTGCTGCCATGA
The DNA here is from genome assembly GCA_904845875.1 of Miscanthus lutarioriparius. Lineage (NCBI taxonomy): Eukaryota > Viridiplantae > Streptophyta > Magnoliopsida > Poales > Poaceae > Miscanthus > Miscanthus lutarioriparius. Next base: position 95,829,025 of record CAJGYO010000001.1, on the reverse strand, counting down.
TGGTTCGAAGAGCTAGCTTTTCTTGATGTTTGCTTCTGGAATCTGGAGCCTCGGCGAAGATCACTGCTACTGTTCCCCTGGATTTTTGGAATCCCTGGTCTTCGTGGTTGTCTTCATCTTTTTTCTAATTATCTTCTTTAGTGCTCCCCTTACTATCTTTTCTTGTGTATCGTTCATTGAAGGTGTAGCAATTTCCAATGGTGTGCTTTCCATTAGGGTGCAATGGGCAATGCATGTTTTCAATGTCATCATACCTTCTGGGCTTGGAAAACTTCCTAGATTTGTCAGTTACCGCTACGGTGTTGTCTGGTCCACGTTTTCTCTCTTGGTGTCTGTTGTTTCGATGATTTTTCTTATCCGGGTTGTCTCGGTTGCTTCTTTCCGGGAACCTTTCTCGTGTCTTCTCCTCCACAGTAATCATTTTTTCTACTGTGTGTCTGAATTCTTCATTGTTTCTTGGGTTCTCTTTGCAGAAGTCCTGAAATTACCACCTAGCCATGATTCCGTGAGAGAAAGCTTCGATTACTTCTCGTTCGGTAATGTCATGTACTTGGGCACGTAATTCACCAAATCATCGATAGTAATCTCTGAGACTTTCGCCCCCTTTCTGCTTGAGTCCCTTTAGTTCTGCATGTGTGATTGGATGCGTAATGATACCTGCAAAATTTTGATAAAAAACTCTTTGCAAGTCCTCCCAATTTCTGATTGATCCTGGGTTCAATTTGTTGAACCATTGGAGAGGCATGGTTTCTAGGGCCATGGGAAAGAACAGGGTCTTGATATCGTCATTCCCCCCAGCGAGTTCAATCGATTGTGAGTAGATTTTGAGCCACTGTCTTGGTTCGATCTTGCCATCATATTTAGAGTGGTTGGACGGCTTGAACTTGTGCGGTAATCGTATTGAAGCGAGTCTACTTGCAAAACAGGGGAATCTATCATGTGTTCCGGCTTCTTTGTACTCTGATTTGGCACCTCCTTCCAACCAACTGTTGTTTTGGTGAGAGTAGTTCTGCGGGGCAGTCCGAATGGGTGCTTCGCTTCTGATCTGTCTTGTTTGTTCGGCTCGGTAGTTTTGACTATGGTCCCTTCTACTTTCTCTGTTGTGACTTCCACTTGGTCCAAGTCTCTCGAATGTGGACTTCCTTTGATTTTGATCTTCCTTCCTATGAGATGTTGATCTGGTGGGTAGTCTTGAACGGGTTCTTTCATCGTGTGTCTTTAGGGCTGCTGTCCAGAGAAGTTCTCAGAGCTGTTCCTGCTGTTCGTTTGGATGCGAGGTTGTTCCAAGTTCTTCAAGTGCTTCTCGGATCCTGTTGTAGGGTGTGTTCACCGCACATCTTTCTTCGACTTCTTGTAATGATTTTCTTCTATTGTATTCGGCCAGATCTGACTCATATCTGATCCAGGCTTCTTTACGCTGCCTAGCACGTCGTTGGCGTCCTTGTTTTAATTTGTTTCTTCTTTCTCTGGCTTGCCTCTGACTCTCGGTCTCACCATCGTAGCCCTGGGCAAAGGGTGATATGTTGGACTCAGATTCATCTGATGATCTGACGTCGGGTGCTTCTAGGGGGATCAATGGTGATCGAGGACGGCGAACCATGAGTACTTCCCGTGCGAGGACTGTTCTGTTACTGGTATTGGTTTCCATACTATCGTAGTTGCTGATAACTTTGGTAGAAGCTTCAAGGTCGCAGATCGAGTCTCCTTCTTGGTAGGGTAGAATTGCTGTTGTCGTCGTGCCGACCAGTCGGGTACTGCTATCCTCAGGAATAGAACCTGGCCAATGGACAATGCAGTCCTGAGACGTTATGGTTAGCACAAGACCTTCCTGAGCTCCTTTCAGTGGCATTCTAAGCACCGGATCGAGGGGTCCTTCGGGCCGTGCCTGATAGGACTTTGCCATGTTGTGGAGTCCGAACGGAAAAGGATCTGACTTCTTGAAAAGATTTTGAGTGTTCTCCGAGTTGTATTCTTGATATGCCGAGGCCGTGTTCTGGAGCCCCATCGGAAAAGAACTCGGATCTTTGAAAGAACTCGGGTCAGACTCCATCTCGGATGCGGAGCCTGAGTTTGAGTCGGATGCGCAAAGCCGTGAAACCTGAGTTGAATCGGACGTCATGAGCTACGCGAATCTTCTGGTGATTTGACCTATCGTAGTCGCCGAAATGGAAAAGTCTTCATGGTGAACCGAATCTTCGAGAAGATGGCTTTGGAGCTTGCCATCGTTGCCTGCCTCGTAGATCCATGAACCGAAGATGAAGGTTGATCCCGTTGAGAAGATCATGTTTGTCGAGGTCCATCGAGCTCTCAGATGCAAATTCGCCAAAAGCCTCTACCTGGCGCGCCAGCTGTCGATGTTTGACCACCGATAGCCTGCCACGGGGGTCCCCGGGGCAGTATGTTCGGGCTTCAGCGTATGCGGAACTCGACGGTGAACGCAAGATACAGTCGATTTATCCTGGTTCGAGCCCTCGACCGTGATCGAGTAATAGCCCTACGTCCAGTCGGCGTTAGCATTTGCGTTGGATTGATTGTGTGTTGTTGTGTTGTCTCGTTCTCTCTCTAGGAACCCCGCCCTCCTTTATATAGTCAGGAGATTAGAGTCCTAGTCGGTTTACAATGAGAGTTCCTAGTAGGATTACAGAATAATACTACTACTAGGATTACATGGGAAGAATCCTAGTTGGACTAGGTCTTCTCCCTTCCTGGCTGGGTATCCTGTGGGTCCCGCATCGACAAAGAGGCATTGCAGGAACCATCCAAATAAAGAAGAAGAGATGGAAGTGGAACCATCTAAATATGCTTCTCCTTCGAGTCATGCCAAAGTTGTGACCGAAGATGGTACCAATAATGGGGCTACAACTTGCGATGATGATGCATGCAACAACAATAACTCTAGATGCGGCAACGTCAACATGGAGAGGAGCAGAAGTCCATGGAAGCTCTCGAGGAAGCCATTGAAGGTGCGGGCACTCATGTCACCGTAAGCAAAAGCAACTAGGTGCTTGCACATCGGTGGCAGAAGATAAAGTTTGCTTTGTCTATTTTTATTTGAGACTCTCGCTGCTCATCCCCCTACCGTTGTTGGTTTGGATTTGCTACAGGTTTGAAACTAGAATCCAAGATAGTACTGAAAGATCATCCATTAGATCTAATAGTCTATGGGCCTAGCGATTTGTTCTGTCTTACTCCAAGCATTGTATAGAGCCCAAAATCGAAATCAGTGTGTCCCCTAGATAAGAACTTGCAAAAAAAAATTTGGTTGGCCTTTATTAAACACCATGCCATTCCTTGTGATCTAAATTGTCTAGCAAAAAGCTCCTTAGGTGATTACGAAGGTGGCCACCAAATTTCGACCAACTAATATAAAGATGATATATATTTTGTGGTGGTTTAATGCCAAACAAAATAAAGACAACACGTCATAGGAACCAAAATAGCGATTAAAAAATATTAGATAGTTTAGACTTACTATATATATAGCAAGTCTTACTACCATTCTAATTTCTCTTAGTTGGACAATAAGTATTGACGACTATATCTGAAACTAGTGTATCTGACAAGCTTTTACCCACCAAGGCTAAGGTATGAATTAGAGCTAGCTACCATAAGTTTGTTACTAATTGTTAATGGTAAATTGGATATCTATCAAGTAGAGTGGGTTCCATGCAAGTGTGAACTTTGTAGTCATATACATAGACCCATTAACTTTTAGGTATAAGCTCCGCCCTTTGCCGAACAATTTAGCCCATATAAACCCATCCCATCATTTCAAAAATGCCCAAGCCCATAGTAGCTTATAAACTGGGAAACAAGTGTTGTCATATACTTACTTCCTCTCTCAAACAGAGTGTTATTCAGATTCATATCAAAAATAATATTTTTTTGAGATGGAGAGAGTAGGCAACATTGCACTACCTTGTACTCACAGTATGATATTTTCTTAATAAACATGGTATGGATGTTTTAGCAGGTGAACTCTATGCTCTATGGTATTATAATGGGTACATGTATGGCCCTAGTCGGTGTTCCCATTACAAGCACACAACCATTGTTTATGGACTAGTATTCTTGAGGTTTTCAGTTGTGTCAATGATTGTGTGCTTGTCAAAGGAAACAATCTTCTTTTAGTTCACTAGTGGCTAGAGCGCTCTCTTTTGTGTCACACATAGAATTAGAGACTGAACTTTATATGAGTATAGCTACTATTCAATTAGCTATACAAAATACAACGTCCTCTGTCATTGGGACCATTACTTCGTACACAGTTGGTAACAGTGGGCGACATACGCTGGCAACATGTGCATGGGCATGGTGAGCCGGCCGGACTCGTGTCCGACGGTGGCTAGAGATGCGAGGTGCCACGCCTGTCGAGCCGCAAGACGGATAAACCAAGCCAACACAGTGCCCTTACTTTCCGCCCCTTTCTACGGTGATGCAACAGTACGTGCCCTCATTCTGCCCCCCTTTACTATTTCTTGACGATTCATGACGATGCATGATGCACCCGCCACCCCAAGTGCCCGTCTACGTCAGAATCATTTCAGGAGTACGCACTGCAGCGCGCGGCCGCCGGCGTCCACGGTTCACCGCGGTCAGCACGGGCATCGATAGCGGACGGCGTGCATTGTTGGGAGAGCCCTGAAATGGATCGATCGGCAGCAACAGTGTGCAGTGCCACCAGTGCTGCTGCTGCTGCAGCAATGTCATGCAATTGCGAAAATGCGAAGAACCCCGCTTATTCATCGCTCAGTGACAGAGACAGAGAGTGCAGTAGTGATAAACGTAGTGCACAGTGTTTTCAGCGCATAGTGCAGTGCGAGGTAGATAGATATATAGTACTGTACCTGTCTCCATTCGGTTTCATGATCTTTTTCAGCCGCATTGGCACTGTTGAGTGTTGCTTGGTGAGCAGCAGCCAGCGAACAGTAATGGTTGCTTCTGGACACAGTAACCGTAGCAGCACCCTTTCACTAGATCCTTCGCAATTCATAATCAGCATGTAATTAAATGAGCATGTTAACAGTTCATCAGCTCGAACTTAATTAATAATAAGAAAGCAAAGTGTCGTCTCAAACTCTAAATGCTATTAGCATATTTCATTAAGCTTGTCTGTCACAGAAGAACACCGACAGAAATGCAACACACAAAAATATATTTAGCATAAGTATTACCGCTGTCTAGCAATGTAGGGCATATTTTTATAGAATGAAAAAGTCACAAAAATATATTTGAGCCATTTTCTCTCTCTTTTATTGTACTCTCAATTGTTAAAAAAATTAATATCATTATAAAATAATTTTGAATATTACATTATTGATTCAACTTTTGTACATTTGGACATGCAAAAAAATTAACTAATTGTGGGTCAAACTTACCAAGTTTGACTTTGTCAAAGTCAAAATACGCCCTACGTAGATGGAAAGTGGGAATACATTAAAATCATAAATAAATAATTTATGTTACACTCATCATCATTTATTTATTTATTTAAAAGTATGTTGTCCAAGAAGTGCAAGCTGAAGATGTTACGGAAGACAACAAGGTTGTCACAATTTAGAAGACACTGGGTAGGCAAGGTCTCTCTAGCTGAAGCAAAGGGCGATTGATCCCGTTGAGCAGAGAAAATCAGCTAAGCCGGTTATGGCCAGGAAAATACTCATGATGTGCAAACTGCTCTGATTCATTCAAGGAAGATGGATAATCGATCATCAGTGGTTGATGTGAGCTATCGCGGCCTACATATGACCAATTGAGCTCTTTGCAATCAGGTCCAAAGGAGCAACACAAGAAACCGGCTAAGCCGGTTTTTGGAGGCCGACTAAGCCTATTTCCCTAGGATCAGAGGGATCCTCCTTTGAAGCATGTCTATTAAGACGAGGAGAAAAAGTAGGATATACACAGCTGTTGAAGGTAAATAAAGGCCATGACAAGCACAAGGGTAAAAGGTCGAAGCTCAGTTTTGATGAACTTCTGGCTAAATACAAGAAGGAAGCAGAAGCAAATATTACTAATCATCCAAGAAAGGTTCAATCATCAAGATCGCCTCTGGAGTGCAAGTCTCAAGAGTGAAATTGGCAAGAGAATAGATCTCATGCAACAGCAACAGATTCTCTCCTTAGCAGCCAATTTCTATGTCATATGGACCACGACCCATAAGTTTCATCCTTATTACTCATCTTGGGTCTGGTTTGATCAAGAGGCACAGGTTCCACCATATTTTAGGCCATATCACATAGAGTATGCAGCTCCTAAGCATTCAGAGAGATCATCATATTGCAAAGACAGTTTTGATCAAAATTAGTCTGGAGCTCAACCTAAGAAGAAAATGGTAAAACAGGTTTACCTTGTGAAAAGTGATGGCTGCAAAGACAAAAGTTCAGATCTAAATTCAGTTAATGAAATGCCGATTACATTGTTGAAAAATTCGTCTTTCTCTGATGGCAAAGACATAAGTAAATCACCTGTTAGTATTCTAGATGCCAAATTTGAACAAAAGAAGGTGATAGTGCCCAAATTCAAGGAAGAATTGTCATTGTGGATGAGTTCATATGGCCTATACTTTGCTATCACCTGTTTATTTTGGCTATGCAAACTCTTGTGGATGAATTCATATGGCCAATACTTTGCTACCACCCTTAGTGTAAAAATATAGCCGATGAATGCTTGCAACCATCGTGTTATGAGAAGAGCCTTCGTGGAATTTACTTTGATGGCTTTAAGACACGGGGCACATGATATACATGTTTTAAATTTATCTCATGGATGTGACCATATGATTAATCAATTTGCCAAGAAGGCCAAGGTGTTGCTATATCATTATTTCTCACAATGGTGATGTTTGATATATTAAGTTGATGAAATTACCTTTGCACCATCATTCAAGCTGAATGTGAAGTTCTCTTATTCGACTTAGAATATTGCAATCCATGAAGAACATGTTGAAGCTTTGGTGATTCTTTACTAGTAATACAACAAGTCGCTGGTATGTTTTAGTGTTTTTGAGGATCACATAATGTATATCTTGACAAGTGCCTTGTCATCATTGCATATTTTGCCAAATTCTAAATTTGGCATATTCCAAGGCATGCGAACAGTAAGGCTAACATATTGTCTCAACAAGCATTAGGCTTTGATGTCGGAGGACATCATATCAAAAAGAGACCGATGGAAAAGGAAGAAAGTGTGTCAAATTGTACCCAAATTTGTTCCAATGAGCTTGTGGCCTATTTAGATGATTGGAGGACTCCCACTGTGAATTATCTATGATCCAAGTGCCGAAGTTCATTAGAGTGCTCGGTGGAGTGCATTTAAATCTGTTTTGCACATGAGCTATATCAAAGAACCGTCGTAGGCTTGTTGCTTAAGTGCTTGGATTTTGATGAAACAAAGGTTGCTATGGGAGACATTCATGCCATCAAAGGGGTATTACTTCATGCTAGCTGCTACAGATTTGAAAGGTCCTAATGGCTAGAGGGGGCGAATAGCCTATAAAAATTTCTACAACAACACTTAAGCCAAGTGGTTAGACAATTATGAAGCGAAGCGAGTGTTGTGCTAGCCTACTCAAAATGTAAGCCTCCTATCCACAATTCTAATTATCTATGATCTCTATATCACACAAGAGACTAAGTCACTACCACTAAGTTAGTGAGCTCTCAAAGACTAACTAAAGAGCCTCACTAACCACTAGACAAGACATAAGATAACTCTCAAAACTAATTACACTAAAGAGCTTAGCTACACTAAGAAAGTAAATGCACAAGAGAGGTAATGAGTTATACCACCGTGGCAAGAGATGATCAATCAATTACAATGAACACCAATGGAATCCTCAGAGACAAGATGACACAATGATTTTTTTCTAAGATTCACTTGCTTGCTGGCAAGCTAGTCCCCGTTGTGGCGATTCACTCACTTGGAGGTTCATGCGCTAATAGGAATCACATGCTTAACCCGCAACCGGGTGCCGCACAACCAACACAAGATGAGGATCCACAAGCCACGAGCAATCCACTAGAGTACATTTTGTCTCTCCGTTGGGGAAAGGTCAAAAACCCCTCACAATCACCACGATTGGAGCCAAAGACAAGCACCTTCCTCCACTCAACGATCCTCGTTGCACCAAGCCATCTAGGTGGCGGCAACCATGAAGAGAAACAAGCGAATCCCTCAGCGAAACACAATCACCAAGTGCCTCTAGATACAATCACTCAAGCAATGCACTTGGATTCACTCCCAATCTCACAAATATGATGAATCAAAGATGGAGATGAGTGGAAGGGTTTTGGCTTATTAGCTCACTAGGTAGCTATGTCAATGAAAATGGCCAAGAGAGTAAGTTAGAGCCGGCCATGGGGCTTAAATAGAAGCCCCTCACGAAATAGAGCCGTTGGGTCACATAAGTGACCGTCGGACTCACTTGGCATGGGCCATTAGACTGTCCAATGCTCGGTACAACGCCCTGCAGCGTCCACTTGCAAGCTGCCACGCATCCTAGTCAAATGAGCCGACCGTTGCTGCCAACGCTCAAGCAGTCACGCGCTCATTACCACGGTCGAACCCAGGCCATCGGACCTGCCGTCGGACTCCACATAGGGAGGGTCTGACGCGGTCTAGTAAGGTCTAGAGAGGGTAAAAGCCCTGGACCCTAGTTCGACGCCCACCATCGGACCCAAGCCATGATCCGACGCCGACACATGTCGCGCCCGCGCTCACTCACACGCGTAGCACTGAATGAACAGTGCACTCGGTCGGTCTGATGCCCCAGCAAGCCCTAGTCTGATGCCCTCATGCACACTCCTCTCAGTTAGGGTTAGCTGTTGGACTCTAATTAGCAGGGTCCGATGCTCCTAAAACCAGGGTTCGACACCCCTATTCACTTTTTCTCAAGCTCGATCACTCCTCCCTTGTGCATCTGAGCTAACTCCAAGTATTCCAACACTTGTGTACGTGAGTTAGCAACAATGTAAGCCAAATCCCATGGGTGTTAGCACTCACTAGAATCTAAATGCATATGCAAAGAGTTAGAACATCTAGTGGCACTTTGATAACCGTATTTTGATACGAGTTTCACCCCTCTTAATAGTACGACTATCTATCCTAAATGTGATCACACTCGTTAAGTGTCTTGATCACCAAAACACAAAAGCTCTTATGGATATCACCTTTGCCTTGAGTTTTTTTTTTTTTCTCTTTCTTCTTTTCCAAGCCCGAGCATCTTGATCATCACCATGGCCATCATGATCTTCACAATTTGCTCCACCACATGGAATGTGCTACCCTATCTCATGATCACTTAGAGTCAAAGGATTAGCACCTAGGTGTAGCACTCGGTTTTATGAACAAAACTAGATACACACCATATGTGAGCCTAGGAAGTCAAATCTCACATATAGCTACAAATAAGGGTAATATCAAAAGACAATGCTCAATATATAACATACTTAGTATAAAGGATATAACCTTAGATAGCAAACAGCGGAAAGACAACTCTGAACTTCAGGTGAAGACTCCAATTCCATAGGGATAATTGACTGGTTGATCACAAGCCTAATTCCTCCAAACTCTAACAATCTGGTACCCATCCGGGATTTTCCAAAGATTTAAAAAGTTAAGCAAGCGTAAGTACATGTCGTACTCAACAAATATAACATGGGGTTCATGAGGCTCAAAAGGTTGACACTGGTTTAACTGCGATTAGCTTTTAGTGAGTCATCTTTTAGCAATTGGGTGGCAACAAGTTTATTCACAAGCCCATGTAAACACATGATTAGGTAAACATGAATAATGAATAGCATAAACGGATAATTCTTAGTGATCATCTATTCCATGAGGGTCCAAGGCCACTCGTGACCGTGAGCACAACTAATATACCAGTTTTACTCTCTGCAGAGGTTGTACACTTTCATTGTGAGTCATGATATCCATATGCCTGGGTTAATTACTCCTAAAACACTTCCAAGGTGAGCAGGTAGGGTTCACTATGCAGCCTTTCAAAGGTTCATCTAACAAGTTAGGGCCATTAGATTTACTCAGCAAATAGATGTAGAGCCCCCATTCCCGATGGCACAATGACGCATAACCTATACACAAGGGGACAGAGGCCGCACTATACTCGATTCGTCAAGCCATTCTTACGCCAATAAAGGTAACCACTAACAAGCTAGAAAAGGTCCTCATACTGAGTTAAAGCCAGAGCCATGTAGCCCTTACAGCTATACTGTAAGTCACGGATGATCGCTTACAGATAAGTCCTTAGGGAGAGGAATCTAAAGCATTTAGAAAGTAGCTAAATACTCCAGCCCCCTGTTTCCAAGTTGCTAAAAAGTCATGTTTTAATGTTTATTGCATATTCCATTAGTCAAGTTACAAGATCATGGCTTAGTTGAGCACTAGTAAAGCTACCCAATGCATATCCCATTGGAGACAAGGTATAAGTTTAATTCTAGGGAATCCCTATCAAGGTGACGCATGCAATATGAATCAAATGTATTAAAGTTGATAGGAACCAAGGATGATCCCATGCTATACTTGCTTTAAACTCATATCCTTCTTCTATTGAATTGTAACCTCCAAAGGACTTCTTCTGGATCACCAACTTCTTTTATATCACCAACGCAAAGCTCACCGACTGGACATGATCATAAAGCACCACACAAGCATCCATGCAATCATACATGAAGAAAACAATAGAACTAAATTAGAACAGTACACTAAACATAATAAACAACAAGTAAAAAGGTTTTAAAGATGTTCTACATGTTACTACGAACACATAGACGTGAAAAGCACTCTAATCGGAGCTATAACGAAAAAGTTATGGATTAAACAAGATTTTCTTTAATAAAATAATGGATTAAATCTAACCTTGAATTTCAAAAGTTTAAAACATGTTTAACAGTAGGATGAACACGTAGATTACGCAATTACGAATCTAACGCAGCTTGAACAGATCAAATCGGAGTTAAAACAGAGAAGTTATGCCTAAAGAAAATAGTGGCAAAATTGTAAATAGATGAAAATGTATTTTGGATCTAACAGAGGAAATCTATGCTTTCTGAAAGAGAAAACGGATTCTGAAAATACACTTTGGACCGCGGGTTTGAAATTAGAAAAGTGGAGGGGCTCTTTTACAAAATTACCCATGAAGGGGTATGGTCTAATCTTAGCCCTTGATCTTGGATTGGACGGATGGAAACAGATCAGTGAGAGAGAAGGCATAGTCACCGGCTGGAACAGGGAGAGGAGGCAGTGGCGCCGTGGCCGGAGGTTTGGGACCTCGCCGATGTACATGGGGAAGGGTCTAAGGGCCACGGTGGAGTGAATTGAGAGCACATGGATGGAGAGCAGTTAAGGGGGATGGGGAACCCGATCTTTCATTAGGTAGAGGTAACTATCGTTGTAGCGGAGAATGACACACCGATCCGGCTTCAGATCGAAAGATCAAACCCTGCAATCTTAGCACCATAGCTCATCTAGTTATCAACCAAGTCACGGACTAGGTTGACATCGCCAAGAAGGCCAATCCCTGCCTGGGCAATGAAGAACACAAGCAAGAACAAGAAAGAACACAACCAAATTGCAGATGAATGATTAATCTCACGAAGTTGGGATCTCACAAACCGATGAACGGCGAAACTGTTCTTGACAGAATAATCTAAGCAAAATCCAAACCCTAATGGAGGAGCAGCGGCTGTTTATGAAGACTCTAGGGTCATGCAAGACCCCTGGACGCGCCCCTAATGGTCCCAAACACGATACATGGTCCAACGGACCAAAAGACGGTGTCGCAGCACCCTAATAGATTCTGGACGCTGACTTATGACCACGATTCCTATTGATTCCGAACAGCTTTTGACATGAAAACACTTGTATTGGCTTCCTTATCAAATTAGCTTTCCATCCATATGTGGATCGTCGAAAACGGAGTCCGGATGCATCCTGGGTGACCAGTTTAAGGCAGACTAGTCCTGGAGGCCGAGGCAGACTCAAAATCATGTTGGATCGGGCATCCGGTTTCTGTTGGACGTCCTTGCTGGTCATCATCACCTCCATCACGTCCTCTAAGTCCCTCATGACCCTCTTCAATGTTCCTAAGCAAAATAACATCATTAGGTAGTAGTCTATTCTCAAAAGTATGAAAAAGATCGCTTAAGAATGAGCTCACCTCTAAATTGAGTTAACGCATTCGAGCCTGGGTCATTGGACCTTGCATGATGGTTGGAGGATCAGCTGGTACATCCAAAGGAGTGATGTCCTCATCATCCTCCCCCTCTTGAATCTGAGTCATCCTTAACTCAAGCTCATCTTCTTCTCCCAAATAAGGCTTCAAATCTGCAATGTTAAAGGTGGGACTAACCCTGAACTCGGGTGGCAACTCAAGTTTGTAGGCATTATCATTTATTTTCTCAATTATATTATAAGGACCAGCTGCTCTTGGTATTAATTTAGACTTATGCAGCTTAGGAAATCTATCTTTTCTCAAATGTAACCAAACCAAATCACCCGGTTCAAGTTTAATATCTTTTCTACCTTTACTACCAGCAATTCTATACTTTTCATTCATTCTTTCAATATTTGCTTTAGTTGTTTCGTGCAACTTATGAATAAAATCAACACGCTCTCTAGCATCACTATGTATTCTCTCAGTGGTTGGTAAAGGCAAAAGATCAATAGGAGCACGGGGATTAAAACCATACACTACCTGAGAAGGACTTACCTTGGTGGTGGAATGTTCCGCCCTGTTATATGCAAACTCCACAAGCGGCAAACACTCTTCCCACATCTTCAAATTGCGCTTCAAAATTGCTCTCAACATGGTGGACAATATTCGATTCACAACCTCAGTTTGCCCATCAGTTTGGGGATGACATGTTATAGAAAACAGCAGCTTGGTCCCCAACTTATTCTACAACGTGCGCCAAAAATGACTTTAGAATCTTGCATCGTGATCTGAAACAATAGTAGAAGGCATACCATGCAAGCGAATGATTTCTTGAAAGAAAAGGTCAGCAATATGAACAACATCGTCGCTCTTATGATAAGGAATAAAATGTGCCATCTTAGAAAAATGATCAACCACCAGAAAAATACTATCCCTCCCCCTTTTAGTCCTTGGCAAACCCAACACAAAATCCATAGATATATCAGGCCAAGGAGTAGAAAGAACATGAAGAGGCATATACAAATCATGTGGGTTCAACCGTGACTTAGCTTTTTGACATGTGGCACACCGAGCCACGTACCGCTCTACATCTCGCCTCATCCTTGGCCAAAAGAAGTGTGTGGACAGCACCTCCTCCGTCTTCTTAGCACCAAAATGTCCCATCAATCCGCCTCCATGTGCCTCCTGCAACAACAAAAGACGAACAGAACCAACTAGAATGCATAGGCGGTTAGCTCTAAACAAAAACCCATCATTGATCATAAACTTATTCCATGTACGTCTCTCTTTACAATTAAGCAACACATCCTTAAAATCAGGATCAAGCGCATATTGTTCTTTTATTGAGTGAAGACCAAAAATCTAACAATCAAGTTGGGACAGCAATGTATATCTTCTAGACAAAGCATCAGCAATCACATTATCCTTCCCTTTCTTGTGTTTGATAATATAAGAAAAAGATTCAATAAATTCAACCCATTTAGCATGCCTACGATTCAGATTATTTTGAGAGCAAAGATACTTAAGCGATTCATGATCAGAATGAATAACAAATTCTTTAGGCCACAAATAATGATGCCATGTCTCTAAAGAACGAACAAGTGCATACAATTCTTTATCATACGTGGAATAATTAAGAACAGGGCCATGCAATTTTTCACTAAAGTAAGCAATTGGTTTACCATCTTGCATCTAAACACCTCCAATGCCAACTCCACTAGCATCACATTCTAGCTCAAAAGTCTTACCAAAGTTTGGAAGCTGCGGCAATGGTGCGTGTGTAAGCTTGCCCTTCAAAGTGTCAAAGGACTCCTCATGTGCCTTCCCCCAATGGAACACCACTCCTTTCTTCGTCAACTCATGCAATGGGACAACAATGGTGCTGAAATCTTTGACGAAGCGGCGGTAGAATCCTGCAAGACCAAGAAAACTCCTCACCTGTGTGATAGTTTGGGGAACCGGCCAGCTCTTTATGGCTTCAATTTTCATCTCGTCCACCTCAATTCCCTGTGGAGTTACCACATAGCCAAGAAAAGAAACTCGATCCGTGCAAAAGATGCACTTCTCAAGGTTACCAAATAAACGTGCATCGTGTAAAGCATTAAAAATAGCACGTAAGTGATCCATATGTTCATCAAAAGACTTGCTGTAAATCAATATATCATCAAAGTAAACTACCACAAAACGACCAATAAAAGCTCTAAAAACCTCATTCATTAAGCGCATGAAAGTGCTAGGTGCATTGGTCAAACCAAAAGGCATTACTAACCACTCATACAACCCGAATTTGGTTTTAAACGCAGTTTTCCATTCATCTCCAAGTTTCATTCTAATTTGGTGGTAGCCAGTTCGCAAGTCAATCTTAGTGAAATTATAGAACCACACAACTCATCAAGCATGTCGTCTAGCCTAGGAATAGGATGACGATACCGAATAGTAATATTATTGATGGCTCTACAATCAACACACATACGCCAAGTTCTATCTTTCTTAGGAACCAAAAGTACAGGAACAACACAAGGACTAAGGCTTTCACGTACATACCCGCGGTCCAAAAGGTCTTGGACTTGCCGCTGAATTTTCTTAGTCTCCTCGGGATTGGTTCGATAGGTAGCACGGTTGGGCAAGGTTGCTCCTAGAATCAAATCGATTTGATGTTCTATTCCTCTCATAGGTGGCAGCCCCAGGGGTATCTTAGCTGGAAAAATGTCCTCATACTCCTGCAAAAGGTTAGTGATAGTAGGAGGCACCGAGCTAACAATATCTTCAAGCAAAAACATAGCTCGTTTGCATAAAAAAGCATAGCAAATATCATCATCAGAAATTTCAGCAAAGTCACATTTTGTTGCAAGCATAACACCACCCTTCAATTTAATTCCCTCATCCTTAGAATTAGGTGTAGACTTATCCTTTTTAGGTGGGAGAATGGAATTAAAAACTTGCCGATTTTCAGATTGAACATCTTTCAAACTAGCAGCTCGTTCTCTATCAGCTTGTACAATTTGAGCAGGGGTCAAAGGTACCAAAGTAATTTTCTTTCCTTTATGCACAAAAGTGTATTTATTACTTCTACCATGGTGTGTAGCATCATTATCATGTTCCCAAGGATGACCCAATAAGAGTGAACAAGCTTGCATAGGTACCACATCATAATCAACAGAATCAGCATAAGAACCAATAGAAAATGATACTCTGCAAGTTTGTGTTACCTTTGCTTTACCTGAATCATTTAGCCACTGAATATGGTATGGACGTGGATGTGGGCGTGTGGTCAAGCCAAGCTTCTTGACCAAATCAGAACTCACCAAATTATTGCAGCTACCTCCATCAATAATGACACATGCTTGATGGTTGTTGATGTCGAAGAAAATCTGAAACAAGTTATGGCGTTGTAGTTTCTCAGGTTGCTGGACTTGTGAGCTGAGCACCCGCTGTACAATGATGCTCCTATAGGATGTCGTGGCATCATCACCAAGGACTTCGCCATCCTCCTCATCTGTATCTTGGTCTTCTTCATCCTCAATGTCAGAGGTGCTGATGTAACCATCTTCTGTAGCAATGTATGCCCACTGACTTGGGTAGTCCTTCTGCACATGGCCAATGCCATGGCAGCAGTGGCACTGAATGCCTGAAGTGCATCCCGTTGATGCAACATATGAGGAACTCTTGGTAGGCACCTGCAAAGAATTTTTACCTAAATCTGAAGGTCGTGCGGGAGGTGCCTTAGGTGTAGCGGAAACTCCAGAGGCTATTGGTCGCTTGCTCACTGGTGGAGGCGCCCGAAAAGTGGTTGGCTTGGTCAGCCCCGAAGATGGTGCCAAGCATGGCGTGTATGTGGTGCTGACCTTGCTCTTGCTCTGCTGTTCACGCCCCTGCAATTCCTTTTCTACAAGCATAGCAAACTAAAACAACTGGTTGACAGTGTTAAATTCTGTATAATCAACAACATCCTGAATCTCACGCCTCAAACCCAAATAAAAATGACAAATGGCATCTTCGTTTCCCTCCACAACACTACAGTGCATCAATCCCTTTTGGAGCTCACCATAGTAATCCTGTACAGATTTATCTCCTTGTTCTAAACGCATCAATTTCTTACGCAAGTCTCTATGATAAGAAGGAGGAACAAAATGATCATGCATAGCTACCTTAAGTTCTTCCCATGTACCAGGTAAAGCATCTTGTGCAGCTAGACCATTCCACCAAATAATAGCAAAATCCTTAAACTCACTAGTAGCTTGTCGAACTCTATGATGCTCAAGCACAAGGTGGGCGCTAAACTTTTGTTCTACTATCATCACCCAATCAAGATATCCCTCAGCATCATAATGACCCGAAAAAGATGGTATTGTGAACTTAATCTTAGCATAAGGATCATCGGGCACACGGTGATTATTACCTTGATGGTGGTGGACACCACCCATACCTGTCGTGTTGCGGCGAAGACATCGTCGTAATCTTGCTTGTCGGAAGGCTGCTCGATCTATGTTCCCAGCAGCATCATGCACCGTCTCTTCTGGCAAGAGACCATCGGTGTTGCTGCTAGAGATGTCATTGTTGTTGACCGCCACTAAGGTTTCCAACTCAGTAACCTTGTTGGTTAGCGTGGAAATTCGTTTATCCAATCTCTCCATGATGTTGCCAATGTTGAGTTCAATGAGTGCGTCAGTGACGGGCTTCCTGACAGCCTCATTCATCCTTTTTTGGGCATCCTCTATAACAGCTTGTTGTTGCTCTTGGCTGACACACTTGTTGAAACCCTTAGGATTGTTGTCTCCAGTCTGTTCACCTCCTGCCATTGTAAACACAAAAACAGGAACAAACGGTGAAAGTTATCCCTACCAAATGACTATGTGGTTGCAGTGGTGTCACTTTTCACAGTAAGTGGAAGCGTCTTACCAAGCTCTTACAAAGTTCTTACCAACACAAACAGTGGGTGGTACAACCGACGGCTGGTTCGTGATACCTGTGAAGCAGTGGTACCGAGATTGCAAGGCCCTTTTTCTGTACTGATCTGAAGAGTTTGTGGAGCTTGGAAGGCACATAAAGAATAATATGTATATCTGGCACACAAGTTAGTAACAAAAAGTAATGCTGAATTATAGTCTAAAATACTTGTTCTCGTTGCTGGTCTAAAATGCTCCAAGTACCAGGTGTGTAACAAACAAGTATGGTGGATAGCAAGGTGACAGGGGTGTGAAAAACAAGTATGGTGGATGGAAACAGCAACACAAACAAGGAACCAAACAGCACACACTAACACAGCTCACTTTGGTCTTCTCTATGTGCTCCTCTAGATATTGTTCCTCTTTTGCCCCTCCCTTTTTTCTATTTTTTTGGGCCGTCGTTGTTTTTTTAGGAAATTTTGACTTTTTTATTTTATTTTTTTCCTTTACTTAGGAGCACAAAATAAGTAACCACAACAATATGAGCTTAAACAAGTGAAAGACGTGGCCTGTGGAAAATTCAGAAAACTTGCTCAAAATCGACAAAAACCTTGTGACCACTTTTTGACCAATTTAAAATTTTCCAACCCCGACAGTGCGGGGATGGACGAATCCAAATTTTTTTTCTGATCAATTTTGATATATGGAACGTCGAAATCCAAGTTCGTATGTGAAAACTAGACCAGTTTTAAGAATTGGCTCCGAATTAGAGGACAAAATAGGAACAATGTGCACAAAACTGGTCATAGCAGCAAAGATTTTATGGAAACGATGGGGGAAAACACATGAGTTGGACTCTAACACGACCTAACCGCAACAAGACCTCGATCCGGACACAAACTCAACATGACAGGCTCTGAAACTGAAATATGCAAAGGCTATGGCGCGGAAGGTTCTTGGACAGGAAATAAAAGTATGGCACTAGACTATAGGACGAATGCGAAACACTCAAAACTAGGGGATAAATGTAAACCTGACGGTATACCTTAGCTCTGATTACCACTTAATGGGGACGGGGAACCTGATCTTCCGTCAGGTAGAGGTAACTATCGTTGTGGCGGAGAATGACACACCGATCCGGCTTTAGATCGAAAGATCGAACCCTATAATCTTAGCACCACAACTCCTCTGGTTATCAACCAAGTCATGGACCAGGTTGACCTCACCAAGAAGGCTAATTCCTGCCTGCGCAACGAAGAACACAAGTAAGAACAAGAAAGAACACAACCAAATTGCAGATGAATGATTAATCTCACGAAGTTGGGGTCTCACAAACCGATGAACGGCGAAACTGTTCTTGACAGAATAATCTAAGCAAAACCCAAACCCTAATGGAGGAGTGGCGGCTGTTTATGAAGACTCTAGGGTCGTGCAAGACCCCTGGACGCGCCCCTAATGGGCCCAAACACGATACATGGTCCAACGGACCAAAAGACAGTGTCGCAGTACCCTGGTAGATTCTGGACACTGACTTGTGACCACAATCCCCATTGAGTCCGAACAGCTTTTGACATGAAACCACTTGTATTGGCTTCCTTATCAAATTAGCTTTCCATCCATATGTGGATCGTCAAAAACGGAGTCCGGATTCGTCCTGGGTGACCATTTTAAGGCAGACTAGTCCTGGAGGTCGAGGCAGACTCGAAATCATGTTGGATCGGGCCTCCGGTTTCTGTTGGACGTCCTTGCTAGTCATCATCGCCTCCACCATGTCCTCTAAGTCCCTGGTGACCCTCTCAAATGTTCCTAAGCAAAATAACATCATTAGGTAGTAGTCTATTCTCAAAAGTATGAAAAGGATAGCTTAAGAACGAGCTCACCTCTAAATTGAGTTGACGCATTCGAGCCCGGGTCATTGGACCTTGCATGGCAGTTGGAGGATCAGCTGGTACATCCGAAGGAGTGATGTCCTCATCAGCAATGCACGATGAACTTACCGTGGCTCTTTTCGTGGTCAGAGACGGCATGGAGGCGACGCGTGGCTTGGCGGGCGGACGACAAGACGTGGCGCTAGGGTTGCGAGCTCGACATGATGACTCAACGGATGCGGCTTGCTCTAGAGGTTGGTAGGGAGGCGGCATGGTGTGGGCAGTCGGTATTTAAGGCTGGGGAAGGCATGGGGCGCACAATAGGGTGGACTCGTGGCGGCAACGGATTCATGGTGCGGCGCCGGAGAGATTCCAGTGCGGACGGAGCTGGAAGATGACGCATTGACAGATGAGTTCTGGCTGGCAACGAGACACGGCGGGAGAGAGGGGAAGCGGTGCGGCGACACTGCTGGCTGGGCCGGTGCAGCTTGGGCCTGGTTGGGCCGCTCAAGGCGAAGGAGGAGTGGAACAACTAGTGGGCCACAGGAAGAAAAGCTAGTGGGCCACGCGGGAGAGAGGGAGCAGGCTGGCTGGGCCAGAAAGGAGAGAGAGAGAGTTTTTTTTCTAAATTCTATTTTTAAATCCATTTTCAAACCATTTCAAAGACATTTGAAATTATTTTGAATTTTGGACAAAACCACTCATCACAAAAATAAGTATGCATCAGCATGAATGCACAAAAGTGTTGCTAAATTCTCATGATAAATTTTAATTTAATGAAAATTATTATTTTTCCTATGTTTTCATGAGCACACAAATTCAAAATTAATTCCATTTCTCTCTATTTCAACAGGAGCAATTTTTAGGGTGTTACACTAGGGTTTCATCAATTCACCAAAACCAAACTAGAGCTTTCAATCTCCCCCTTTTTGGTAATTGATGACAACCCCTTCGTAAAGATATGAATTGAAATTCATTTGAATCCATGTTGCTTGCCCAAGCATTTTTATCATGTGTAAAGGATTTGGACAAGTTTCATGAACCCAAATTGGTAGCATTAGCTCCCCCTACATATGTGCTAAGAGTTTAGATAGAAGCTTGCACATGTGCATGAATTGGAGTTGTGGGACAGTAATGTCTACCAAATGATGCTAAGGTATAAGAGATGGACCTTTGAAGCATGATACCAATCAGAGTGCACCAATAATACCATCCTTAGCACCATGGTTAGTTAGATACCACTTGGAATTACTTGCAAAACACAAACACTAGATACCTCATGAGATTAACATTATATGTAAGGCTCTAGTAACACTTGTGAAAAATAAAGCAAGACATATCTAACTACCACCTATGCATGCTAGTTTTTCATTTCATCAATCAAATCTACAACTAGCATACACCACATAACCATAAGATTTTAATTTAAAACTTGTGCCATGCAAGCAAACATATGTAATGCACATACAAATGCATCAATCAAGTTTATGAGCTTGCTCCCCTTGTGTGCTCAAATTTTAATTGATCCCCTTCCTTTGTCATCTTTTCCTTATCTTTGTTTCTCTCCCACTATGTTTATGAATTACTTGTCCCTCGTTGTCATCAATGACCACAAAGGTTCAATTTTAGATAGGTTAAGATTATCAATGTGAATCAATACGGCGAGGATCATTTTCCTAAATTTGGTTTAACCTAGAACACTTGCCAAAGATATTTATTTTGGTTTAATCCAAGGACAAGCTTCTTCACACCTCATTTCAAGGGTTATCTTGACCATGTTGAGTTAAACACTTATAGTTTATTTTCTAGATTAAACACTAGATTTACAAGCCCACAAACATGTCATATGCTACCACTAGATCAAGTCAAGCATAGAAGCAATAGTGGTACCATACAAGCATCAAATTCACTTGATTTTCATGAATGAGCCTATAAAACAAGAGGAATGACTAAATGCACTAAACATGTCCTTATCAAAGAATGTATGCATGCTAATCAACTTTTACCTTGGATTGCTCGAAGGAGAGGCATGCCATATAAGTGGGGGGGGGGTGCATCAATACATATTTGAGAAATCCAATATATTCAACTGATTTCTTAGCTTGCAAAACCTTTTCTCATCTAATGGCTTGGTGAATATGTTGGCAAGTTAAACTTCGGTGCCCACACTCTCAACTGAAATGTCCTCCTTTTGTTGATGATCTCTTATGAAATGGTGGTGGATATCAATGTGCTTTGTTCTTGAATGTTTAACCAGATTGTTGGTTAGGTTGATTGCACTCTCATTGTCACATAGCAATGGCACTTTCTTGAACTTGATTCCAAAGTCATTCAAAGTGGCCTTCATCCAAAGTATTTGTGCACAACAACTATCAGCGGATATGTATTCGGCTTTAACGGTTGATAATGCAATACTATTTTGCTTCTTTGATGACCATGAAACAAGTGATCTTCTGTAGGGTTGAGATGACGAACTAGAGGGGGGTGAATAGTCCTTTCTAAATTTAATCACGCTAGCTAACTGAAACAAATACGGAATTAAAACAAGCGGTCTAGCAAAGACTACACTCCTCTATCTAAGTTCAAAAGCAACTTAAAAAGATCCTAATCAAGTAACTAAGGTGTCGAGCTTGCTCGAGCTCACCTAATAAATTCTAGAGCGAGGTCACACAGACCTATGAACTAGTACTTCACACAACCGGGGGAGCTCCTACATAGCTAGTGATGCAAAAGCACAAAGCCACCTAAGCTCACTAGCAATGCTCAATAATAAGGCTACACAAGCCAAATTAGAGAGCTCAAATTACTTAGCTACACAAACTAAGCAATGTGACTAACAAGGTTACTAAAACCAAATTAGCCATGCAACTGAGCTACTTCTATGCTACACAAGCAAGAAGGTAATTAGCAAGCTACACAAGCAAAATAATTACAAGAGCAACTACACAAGCATAATGTATGAAATGTAAATACAAGCTTGTGTTTGTGGAATGCAAACCATCGAGAAGATGATGAAGACAATGTTGACATGGTGATTTTCTCCCAAGGTTCTCTTGGTTGCCACCAAGCTACGTCCCTATTGTGTTGATCGCTCACTTGGTGGTTCAGGGGATAATTGGCATCACCCGCCAAGCCCGTATGTTTGGCACCACAATAACCTACCCCCAAAGTGAGGGTAGCTCAATGACACTCAACTAGAGTTGCTCTTCGCGATCCCCACGGGGTGAGCACAATCCCCCTCACAAATCCTTCTCTAGAGCACTACACAATCTTCTCGCATGCTTCAATGGAGTCACAAGCCACCAAGCCATCTAGGAGGTGGCAGCCTCCAAGAGTAACATGCATCACTAGCATGGAACTCTATCACCTAGTGCCACTCGATGCAACCTCACGATGCAACGCACTAGAATCACACTCACTCCCAATCGGATTGCACTTTTGTAGGCACAAGTGAGTTAGAGGGCATGCAAGCACACCTACACAAGCCACCAAGGCTTAAGGGTGCTCAGCAACTAGCCCAAGTCCTGCCAAGGGGGTATTTATAAGCCCCCACACGAAATAGAGCCGTTGTTCAAAAGATTCCCTTTTCTACGAGGGCACTGGACATGTCGGTGTGGCACCGGACATGGGGTGGCGGTGCCACCCTGGCCAACACCCTAAAAACCATGCTCTCTAGAAAAATGGGGCGGTGCACCAGACAAGGGTGGCAGTGCCCTCGGCGGTGCACCGTCGCACCTGGGGCGGTGTACACTATCACTGGCGGTGCCAGCCCTAGCTCTAGCCCTTTTTGGCCATGTCCAGGTGGGAACCGCCCTAGGGGTGGCGGTGCCACCAGACAAGGAGTGGTGGTGCCCCCCCAGAGCATGTCCCTCTCGGCCTCCTCTACCGATCACCGTCATAATGGTGGCGGTGCCACCGGACCACCAGTGGCGGTGCTAGGCTCAACTTGTTGCTCTTGGCCTCCTCAGTTGGTCACCACCACAGGGGTGGTGGTGCACCAGACAGGGGGTGGCGATGCCCCTAGGGCACCACTCCGAGCCCGGTTTTGCCTCCTCTTCTTCGCCTTTTCTAACACCTTTGCAAATGTGCTAACACCACCAAGTGAACATCACCTTGTGCACGTGTGTTAGCTTTTCACAAACATTTCCCAAAGGATTAGCACTCTTTTCACAACGCCACTCGATCCTAACACATATGGAAAGTTAGATCGCTCAAGTGGCACTAGATGACCTATATGCAAACATGTTTGCTCCTCTTAATAGTACGACCATCTATACTAA
Source organism: Miscanthus lutarioriparius (assembly GCA_904845875.1). Lineage (NCBI taxonomy): Eukaryota > Viridiplantae > Streptophyta > Magnoliopsida > Poales > Poaceae > Miscanthus > Miscanthus lutarioriparius. Next base: position 95,805,825 of record CAJGYO010000001.1, on the reverse strand, counting down.
ACCCGGTCATGCACTTCTCTACACAACCTTTGACTGGTGAAATGAAATGCCCTGCAAATATACCTTTGCCTTGCGCATTCCATTCCATCTCCTTTGATGTCGATGCAACACATGCACCAACCAAAACACCAAATATTATGATCCACTTCATATCATCATGTGACCGTATTGGTTCATCGATCTTGACTTCACTTGCTCTTGATCGTTGCCTCGGTCCATCGGCGCCAAGTCATCTCTCAACTTGCCCTTCACTCTTGTAACCGGTATGTTGAGCCAAGTCTTGTCTTGATCTTCTCCACCTTGATCACATGACTTCTTGTCATGTCTCATATACAATGAGCTCCTCCATCACATGTGTACTTCATGATATACCTATGGACTAATCACATGTGTATCTCCTTGCAACATCTCCAAGCCATTTCACCTTCATGGCAAATGTTGCTCACTCATGATATACCTGTGGACTAATCACCTGTGTATCTCACTTAAATACATATTAGTCCACCCAAGGTTGTCACTCAATTACCAAAACCAAACAAGGACCTTTAAATCTCCCCCTTTTTGGTAATTGATGACAACTCTACAAAGATATGGAAATTAAGCTCTTTTGGGTTCATGTTGCATTCCCAAACAATTTTACCATGTGTAAATGATTTTGGACAAGTACCACAAACCTAAATTGGTAGTATTAACTCCCCCTACATATGTGCTAGAGTGTTTGGTTTGAAGCTCGCACATATGCATAGAATGGAATTGTGGGAGAGTAATTACTACCAATGATGCTAAGGTGTAAAGAATTAACGTTTGATGCGTGATACCAATCGGAGTGCACATTTTAACACCATCCTTAGCACCATGAGTAGCTAGACAACAAAAATACTAGAAACCCCGTGAGATCAACATTATAAACAAGGTCCTAGTACCACGTGTAGAAATACAAGTCTAGTTACCATCCTATGCATGCTAGTTATTATATCATCAATCAAATTCTACAACTAGCATACACCACTGTTGATGGTAGTTAACATTCATCATAAACCATCAATATAACTTGTATAAATGACTAAAATGGATCACCAATGTAGACTTAGGGGTTTAATATGATAAATTTCATTAGTTTTGGTGAATTTATGTTTTCAGCAGGATTTAATCAAAAAACTGCCAAGAAGGACCTATTCGTCAAAGGAAATTACGGAATTCCACCACGTAACCAATGTGGAAAGACTCCAGAGGGTGAATCACCGAAGCGAAGCCTGTGTCTCTAACATGTGGGGTTGGCCGGCCCTACCTAGAGGCCACCCGACCTATGGGTCCCCCATGTCAGCCTCCCGTTGCTATGTCGGTTCTCCACCGTCTGAAGGAATGCATCTTCGCCGTTTATTCAAGTTGGTTTGATCCAATGCCTCATGATTGATGCTTCGGCCTATATATACCAGCCTACACCCCCCTCCAGGGCATGACTCATTTGATCCTGAGAGCTGAGAAGCCAGAAACCCTAATTCATATGTCCACCAGGATCAGAGCTAGCAATCAAGAGAAGATTAGTCCTCAATAGGATCTAGTCTTGTATCAGAGATAGTGAGATAAAGTGAGAGGGAAGAGTTTGGAGGAGTCTCAGCCTATTAGTGCTCTCTATACGGCTTGTACCCTAGCAAAATCAAGTTCTTCTTGAGCTTGCTTCTGAGATTTCTCTGGTAATCGACTTCTAATTCAAGTAAGCATCCTGTTCATATTGTTCTTCAGGTTTGTGACTCTCTTTTGAGTACTTTAATCCTTGTAGCTCCTGGATTAAAGTAGTATTCGTAGTGTAAGCGTGGTGCTTAGACTCGGTTACTCGTTAATGTACCCTATTTTCTGGATCGGTGGTAGCTCGCGAGGGTGACTCTTATAGCCTCGTTGAATTCTTTGTAGTCCACCTCCCGTTAGTAGGCCTAGCAGGACATTGTTGCTATAAGAAACATACTCTGCCCGTGTTTTCTCTAGTAATATCCCCAGAATTGAACAATAGAAAACAAAACTTACCGAAGTTAGAACTAGAAGACTTTAGCAGTCTCCTCTACGCTCCTATTATCTAGCCTTGATTGTGAAGTTGGGATAAGTTAGATTTAGTTATTCTCACACACATTTCCTCGAGTTCGATATAAAACTAGGTACTCCAGGTGAAGTGCTACATCGGTATAATTTCCGTGTGCTTGTGGATTATTCTGTGTGCATTAATTTATACCAACAAGCATTTCTGGTGCCATTACCGGGGAAATGGTTGCTGAGTTAATTTCGAACCTAGCTTATCCTTGTATTATTATTCTTTTATCTTTTATTCTTTTTACCATGGATCTAGAATCCACCCCAATCTACCAATATGGTGCACCCACGAGCACAACCCTACGCATTCCGCACTCATTCAAAGATCTGGCAAAGTGGATTCTTTTGGCCAACCATGTATGAAGACACAAAGGACTTCATCAGGAGGTGTGGAGCATGTCAGAGGCACAGGAATATCAATTAAAGAGATGCCATGCCACTCACCAACAACCTCCAGATTGAGTTTTTTGATGTTTGGGGTATTGATTACATGGGACCTTTTCCGAAGTCAAAGAACTATGAATAAATCTTGGTGGCAATTGATTATGTCTCCAAGTGGGTTGAAGCCATGCCATGCAAAGCTGCTGATGCAAAGAACTCCAAGAAGATATTTGAAGAAACAATATTTTCAAGATTCAGAGTTCCAAGGATGGTAATTAGTGATGGAGGAACTCACTTCACTGACAAGAATTTTCACAATTACTTGTCAAAGCATGGGATCCATCATAATGTCGCTACTCCATACCACCCTTAGACAAGTGCCCAAGCAGAAACATCAAATAAACAAATTAAGAACATTCTGCAAAAGATGGTCAATAAGATGGGAACCTCGTGGAAGGATAAACTACCCGCTAGATTGTGGGCTTATAGAACAGCCTATAAAACACCGTTGGGCATTTCACCATATCAACTGGTCTACAGGAAGACCTGCCATCTACCTATTGAGATAGAATTCAAAGCACACTGGGCCATCAAGCGATGGAACATGGACTTTGAAGCCACAGAAACCAAGAGAAAGATGCAACTCTCTGAACTTGATGAATGGCGTGAAAAAGCATATCACAACTCCAAGATTTACAAGGAGAGAACAAAAAGATGACATGATAAAAGGATCAAGAAGAAGGAGTTCGCCCCCAGAGATAAGGTATTACTTTTTAATTCTAGGGTTAAATTATTCGGGCATGGGAAACTTCGGAGCAAATGGGAAGGACCATTCAAGGTGATAAGCACTTCGTCACATGGAGCGGTAACACTTCAAAATGAAAAAGGTATGTTATTCAAGGTAAGTGGCCACTATCTCAAGATCTTTCTAGAACCTGAAAAACCACCTGAGGATTTGGATGAGGTAGATTTCTAGATTTTACCATGGATTTACACCACTACCATCCTCTTTATGTTTCGTAACGCGAAAATATACTTTTCAGGATTAGATAGGGATTAGAAACCGCCGCAAGAAAAATCACCACGAGAGGATGACATGTGGGGTTGCCCCGCCCCACCCCTAGAGGCTACCCGGCCCACTATCAGCCTCTCTCGCGCCCAGTCAACTCTCTCGTGTCTTCTAGATGCTTCCTTGTTAAAATCCCATAGTTTTTCGACGTATTCGGTTTTTCCTCATTACGAGACCTCATATGGATAGATCTTGACCCCTGCTACAAGTTGTTCCCCCCTATATAAGCAAATCTCTGCCTCCTCCATAGCCAATCCATCAAAGCCTTCTCTCTCCAACAACATCAATACTCTCCTCCTCTCTAGTCCCCATGGCCAACAAAGAGATCGTCCCATATGGTTTTGATCCTAGCAAGAAGCCCAACGCGCTTGCGCTGACCATCGTTCCTCCAAAAGTTACCCCAATTTGCTCAAGCCAATCTTACTTTGCCCAAGCCATCCGTCGTCCGATGATGATTGCTCCACCGCCGCCACGTCTACTTCTCAAGGACAAGCCACGTCAACTTGATGCGCCGCCGCCGATCAAGGTGACAAAGGAGATCAACCTTCTTCCTCCAAGGGCGAACGAGGTGATGACCGGAGTGAAGACCAATAAGTTTGGAGATGTCACATGTGCGAAATATAAGTCGATCACCCCTCGTACCATCATCGATGGAGTTAGCGCTATTCCCGATCAAATCAAGGTTGTTCCGCCGAAGGAGAAGAAGAGGAAGGTGCCATCACCACATATCCTAGAGGCTGAGAAGCATCCAAGGATGACTATTGCTCTCTTAGAGAAGAAGATTGAAGACCTCTCCAATATTATCTATACCCTAGAGCAAAGGATCGACGAAGAACACGTCTATCACAAGAGCCTGCAACATGACCTAAATGCTTTGAATCATTTTGTTGCTAAGATGAAGAAGTGAGAATTAGGTAGTCAATAATAAGGCATGAGTGGTTACATCAAGTGTTTAATGATAGTATGTTTAGGTTACTCGCTTAGCTCAGATCGTTAGAATATTGAAGTTTGTGCTAGGTAGTTAAAAGTTTGTGTTAAGTTTGTGCTTGTATAATAAAGTGCCTTATATATTAATAGAGTCTTATTATTATTATCTGCTCTCTATTTCTTTTTGGATATGTGTTTGTCTCCACATGCTGTGCATAAAGGTATACAGGAAATTAAGTGTGGGGAGACACACCGCGACAACAAGACGGAATTCGATCGCAAAAATCATGGAATTCAGAAAGCAACAGAATAAAAACCACGCTCGCCAAAGTTGGACCGAAACAGGCCCGAGAGTGGGCCACCCGGCCTCCTACATGGGCCGGCTGGCCCATCACAGCACCGCCTCGCCTCGCGCTTTGTCCACGGTCAGGTTCGAGCCCAATACACTTTATTTTTATAGGTTTCGCTTTGCGTTTCAAACCAAATTGAAAATCACTTAATAAAACAACTTTAAAACATGAGGAAAGATTATTTCAATCATGACTAAAGGATAGACTCACATAATATTTTTCCTAGAAGTCATGCTACTGTTGGGAACTTATTATTAGGGACCCCATGTTACTTAAGTTGTTGTGGAATGAGATATAGTAGAATAATAGGAACTTGATTCTTGATGTCTTGTTATTGGAGAATTTTATTTCAAAAAGTAAAAAGAATAGATACACCTCTCCTTTGTGGTAAGCAATGTCCCACCAGAGTCAGATATAGACTAGAGAAACCTTGTACATATACTACTTGTCATTGTATTGAGTTTGGTCAAACCTTATGACCCTTGTTGAGAAACTTATCATACTCGCAAGATCAAGATCACGTACACTCCACATATATCTGCTGTTCCAACACTAGGGTTACGCAAAAACATGTTTTCCATCCACCTAAACTTGTTCTACTCCTACACTAGGAATAGACACAAAAATATGCTTGATAGGATAAATGCTCCAAGTTATTGTAAATATCTATCTGGAAAGGTTTTAATTGCAGAAAAAGAGAGGCATGAGCTATGCAAAAATTATTCATAAAAGAAAAAGAAAGTATTGAAAAAATGGACAAGTGTCCGAGATATTGAAAACAATGGGTACTCAGATGCTCGCTCAAAAAAAAGAAGAAAGAGATGAATAAGATAGCCCATGTTTTCTTGCAAAAAGTTTTTCAAGTTTCAAACAAGAGAGATATGTTTCAAGGAGCATAGTAGAACTAGGTTAGCCACCATATACATATCCACACACATGCACATCTTGATCTAAGAGTATGACATCTTTCTTCTTGGATTCTTGTTTTGATTTTACAATATATGCAATGCAAGTATGTTCTCATATTCATCCCTACCTAAGCTCCATATAAGCTTTTAGAAGTAGGTAAATGGAAGGCAAAGTCATTAATGCCTTGGTAAAGATCCAAAAATACTACATATACAGAGTGATTTGAGAGTACTACAAAAGGATAAGGTAAGCTATGTTTTGTTTTCAAAAATCTTAAAATATTTTTCCTATTGACTTGACTGAAGGAAGATGGTGATCTATTTCAAGTTGTTCCATTCTTCAACCGCCTAAAGTTTCATGGTAGACACTTAGAATACTGCAGTGCATGCATGACTGGGAATGGTTTTATGTTGATGACTTGTCCTTCGGTTATGTCTTAAGTAATTCATCCTTTTATCGAGGACGAGTAAAAGCCTAAGTGTGGGGGAGTTTGTTGACGGTAGTTAACATTCATCATAAACCATCAATATAACTTGTATAAATGGATAAAATGGATCACCAATGTAGACTTAGGGGTTTAAACTGACAAATTTCATGAGTTTTGGTGAATCTTTGTTTTTAGCAGGATTTAATCAGAAAACCACCAAGTAGGGCCTATTCATCAAAGGAAATTACGGAATTCTGCCGCGTAACTGACATGGGAAGACTCTAGAAGACTCCAGAAGGTGAATCACCAAAGTGGAGCCCGTGTCTCTGACATATTGGGCTAGCTGGCCCCACCTAGAGGCCACCCATCAAGCGAAGATTAGTCCTCAATAGGATCTAGTCTTCTATTAGAGATAGTGAGATAGAGTGAGAGGGAAGAGTTTGGAGGAGTCCCAGTCTATCGGTGCTCTCTCTATGGCTTGTACCCTAGCAAAATCAGGTTCTTGAGCTTGCTTTGGATATTTCTCTAGTAATTGACTTCTAATTCAAGTAAGCATCTTGTTCATATTGTTCTTCAGGTTTGCGACTCTCTTTTGAGTACTTTAATCCTTGTAGCTCCTGGGTTAAAGTAGTATTCGTAGTGTAAGCATGGTGCTTAGATTCGGTTACTCGTGAATGTACCCTATTTTCTAGATCGGTGGTAACTCGCGAGGGTGACTCTTATAGCCTCATTGAATCCTTTGCAGTCCACCTCCCGTTAGTAGGCCTAGCAGGACATTGTTGCTATAGGAAACATACTCTACCTATGTTTTCTCTAGTAATATCCTCATAATTGAACAATAGAAGACAAAGCTTATCAAAGTTAGAACTAGAAGACTTTAGCAGTCTCCTCTATGCTCCTATTATCTAGCCTTGATTGTGAAGTTGGTATAAGTTAGATTTAGTTATTCTCACACATGTTTCCTCAAGTTCGATATAAAACTAGGTACTCCGGGTGAAGTGCTACATCGGCATAATATCCGTGCGCTTGTGGATTATTCTTTGTGCATTAATTTATACCAACAACCACACAAGCATGCATTTCAAATTTAAATACTTATGCAAGTGCAAGCAAGCACATGAATATGCACATCTCAAATGCAATCAAGTAAAGTTCATGAGCTTGCTCCCTCTACTTGTGTGCTTCTCTTGTCCAAGAATTTTGATCCTTTCACTTTCTTTAATGTTACTCCCTCTTTGTCCATTGTCCATGTCCAAAACCCTAATTGTAGTATCTTTTTCTCAATCTCTCCCAAATCTTTCATATCTTTGTACAATCTCTCCCACTTTGTCATCAATTTCCATAAAAGGTGTGCTTCTCATTGATGCAAAGGCTTGTATTTGGGGTAGATGGTTGAGGCTGGAATCTTCATTTTTGATGGATACTACCATATGTTGGAATGACGCCACTTGTAGCCCTTGAGATTACTTCATGTAGGATCTTTTGACCTTGATACAAATTGGTGGGGCACCTCCCCCTATTTCATAGCATGGGTCATTCACTAAACTTGAGCTCTTGTCTGTGAGAGAACTTTCTTCATTTGATGATCACTTAAAGTTGAGGATCACTTGTGGAACCATCTTCTTGCATGATTGTTACTACGTGTAGATGTGATACCACGTGTATGATTGATTTGTCAATAAAAAAACTATTTCTTGAATATTTGCTATCTTCATGAGTACCACTTATTGGATATTACTTGTAAGTTGATCTAGACACCGCTTGTGAATTCTTGATAAAATGCTTGAGTCTAGATACCACTTGAAACAAACAAACTAGATATCCATTTGCATTGTTGTCTTGTTCTTGTATTCTTGTTGCTATCATGAGCTTCTAAGTTGACTTGAACTAAATTGATTTGTCTAAGCTTCCAAGTCCGGTTTGAACCAATGGCAAGCTTCTTCACACCTCTTACAAGGGTTATCTTGCCAATGTTGTACTTGTCACTTGTTAGCAATCCAAAATAGATCAAGTACTGGGGTTCACTAGCTCATGAACAAACTCATACTCATACCACTATATCAACTAAACATTCAAGCAATAGTGGTAGGCTATAAATTTTAAACTTTCAGTTGTCATGCATGATCCTAATAAGCATGTACTATATGCACTAACCGCATACTAGTAAGGGATGAAATGATCATACACATTACAATGATACCTTTGCTATCTTGGAGTAGAGGATAGTCACTAGTTTCTAATTAAGCTCCGTAATAGCAATGTGAAGTCCAATTTATAGCTTGGTGAAGACCAATCATCATAGATAGAGTCCATTATTCACCCATATGAATTGAAACCACTAATGTTCAAGTGCACTATCATGATGTGGTTGGCTTGATTCTTCTTTTATCAATGCTTGCATGAGAGAACTATTTGGAATACCACTTGAATTTTCATGACTAACTCTCTTTTGGGTGTTGCTTGCTTTTCTTAATCAATCCTATTGATTGCTTTAACTAAGCATCTCAAATGTCCCTAGGATCACCACTTTCATGTTAGCCTTCCAAGTACCACATTTGGTTTACATACACATAGGCGGCAAGCCCCTACACTAGGGACAAGTGACCTGTAACACCCGATTTGAAGAACAAAACCAGATACACACCATATGTGAGCCCAAGAAGTCAAATCTCATATATAGCTACAAATAAGGGTAATATCAATAGACAATGCTTAAATACATACCGTATTAGTATAAAGAATATAACCTTAGATAACAAACAGCGGAAAGACAACTCCGATCTTTGGGTGAAGACTCCAATTCCACAGGGACAACTGACTGGTTGATCACAAGCCTAATTCCTCTAGACTAGCAATCTGGTACCCATCTAGGATTTTTATCCAAATAATTGAAAAATAAAGCAAGCGTAAGTACATGTCGTACTCAACAAATATAACATAGGGTTCATGAGGCTTAAAAGGCTGACACTAGTTCAACTGCGATTAGCTTTTAACGAGTCATGATTTTAGCAATTGAGTAGCAACAAGTTTATCCACAAGCCCATAAACACAAGATCAGGTAAACATGAATAATGAATAGCATAAACAGTAATCATTAGTGGGCATCTTTATCATTAGTATCATCAGTGTTCATCATCATTAACCATTAGTGATCATCTATTCTGTAAGGGTTCCAAGGCCGCTCGTGACCGTGAGCACGGCTGATATACCAGTTTTACACTCTGCAGAGGTTGTACACTTTCACCATGAGTCGTGATTTACTCTTTTGCCCGAGGTGGCCAACCTCTTGACCCACTACCAAGGAAGGTCGGCAGGGTTCACTACGAAGCTTTTCCAAATTACACAGTTAGCTTGGTCAAAGACAGTGCACAAGAGAAACTACTCCAAGTTCCAAACAACATAGATGCATCGCTTTGTAATTTTTGTATCTCCATAACCAATATAGCTATTAAGCTAATTCTTGCGCTCAGAGAAAGATATTGAAGTCTACTATTGTCTAGAATTTTCTCATGATTTTTTATTGTTCGAAATCAAAGATATAAGCCAAAGAGGGTAGGCTGCTCCGAAAGAGAGGATAGGGAAAATAGAAGAAAACCATAACCTAATTATTTATTTCATTAATCCTTATACCTTAGGCCTATGAACTAAATGAAATTGTGGGCAAACCCCATAAGATCATTGCACTCATTACAAAGATTCAAAATAAACATAAGCATAATGACAATTCAATAGAGCAATAAAGATGCACAACTCAATCATTGACTCAACTTGCGATACTATCGTCCTCATTGTACTAGGGGTAACAATCCTAAGACTCATCTTCAGATTACACAAGAAGGTGATGAGGAATAGTTCTAAAAACATATCAAACCAAGGAGTGAAGATGAGAACAAAGTCTTCAAAATAAGCACCAAGGTAGAGATGACAAGGGTAGAGATATAGTAGAGAAGAAAATATCAAGGTTCATAGAGCAAGAGTTTTTGTAGCAACTTCTAAACCTTAGAACGACCAGTTTCTACTAGGCTTGCGTCCTACAGTCAGCATTGCTCTGATACCACTTTATAGCACCCGGTTTTAAGAACAAAACCAGATACACACCATATGTGAGCCCAGGAAGTCAAATCTCACATATAGCTACAAATAAGGGTAATATCGAAAGTCAATGCTCAATATATAACGTACTTAGTATAAGGAATATAACCTTAGATAGCAAACAGTGGAAAGACAACTCTAATCTTTGGGTGAAGACTCCAATTCCACAGAGACAACTGACTGGTTGATCACAATCCTAATTCCTCCAAACTCTAACAATCTGGTACCCATCCGGAATTTTCTAAATATGTGTAAAATAAAGCAAGCATAAGTACATGTCATACTCAACAAATATAATGTGGGGTTCATGAGGCTCAAAAGGCTGACACTGGTTTAACTGCGATTTGCTTTTAATGAGTCATCTTTTAGCAATTGGGTAGCAACAAGTTTATCCACAAGCCCATAAACACATGATCAGGTAAACATGAATTACGAATAGCATAAATAGTATTCATTAGTGAGCATCTTCTTCATCAGTATCATCAGTGTTCACCATCATTAACCATTAGTGATCACCTATTTTGTAAGGGTTCCAAGGCCGCTCATGACCGTGAGCACGACTAATATACCAGTTTTACACTCTGCAGAGGTTGTACACTTTTACTGTGAGTCGTGATTTACCCTTTCACCCAAGACGGCCAACCTCTTGACCCACTACCAAGGAAGGTCAGCAGGGTTCACTATAAAGCCTTTCAAAGGTTCGTCTAACAAGTTAGGGCCATTAGATTCACTCGGCAAACAGATATAGGAACCCCCTGTCGAATGGCACAATTCTATCATGGCTATACGCATAAGAGTAGAGGCTGTCCTATACCCAATTCGTCAAGCCATTCTTACGCCAATAAAGGTTACCTCTAACAAGCTAGAAAAGGTCCTCATACTGAGCTAAAGCCAGAGCCATATAGCCCTCATAGTTGTACTGTAAGTCCTGAATGATCACTTACAGATAAGTCCTTAGGGAGAGGAATCTAGAGCACCATAAAATAGCCCAATGCTCTAGTCCCCTTGTTCCATGTTGCTAAAAAACATCTTTTAGTGTTTATTGCATATACCATTAGTCAAGCTACAAGATCATGGTCTTTAATTGAGCGCTAGCATCATACTACCCAATGCAATAACCCAAAGGTATCAAGGTATAGGGTAACAAAGTACTAGAAAATCCTTAGTGGCAGTCAAGGTTGACACATGCAGCATGAATTAAATGATTAAAGGTGTATAGGATAATAAGAATGATCCCATGCTATACTTACCTTAAACACCGATCCTTCGGGAAGCTTTAATCTTCAACGTTCTTCTTCTTCTTCTTGATCACCACGTATATCTCACCGACTAGACTTAATCATAAAGCACCACACAAGCATCCATACAATCATACACAAAGCAAACAATAGATCTAAATTAGAGCAATACACCAATCATAAAATCAAGATGAAAATTTTGTAAAATGAATCTACGTCTCGCTACAAATACACAAACGCGAAAAGCACACTAATCGGAGTTATAGTTGAAAAGATACAATTACCGAAAGATTTGCTTTACATGTGGAAAAGAAAACTATAGGCTTCATTTATTTTAACCATATAAATTCATATGTATAAGATATTTTAGAAATATTATAAATTGAATCAAGCCAAATTTAGATTTGAATTATAAAACTAAGGTAAAACAATTCTTATTCTATTTATAAAATCTAGTTGCATAATTATTAATCAAGATATTATTTCAACCATGAAATCCCAGAAATAGTGACATAATAAACATTGTTACTAATGGGTAGATCTCATCGCTATGAATCTAACGCAACTTGAATGGGCTAAAACAGAGTTAAAACGTAGAAGATATGATTTAAACAAGATTTCCTTTATTAAAATAATAGATTAAATCTAACCTCGATTTTAAAAGTTGAAAACATACTTAACAGTAGTATGAACATGTAGATTTTGAAATTACGGATCTAACGCAAGTTGAACGGATCAAATCGGAGTTAAAACGGAGAAGTTATGGCCAAAACAAAATCAGTGGCAAATCTGTAAATAAGTGAAAACATATTTTCAATCTAACCGAAGCAAAAGTACGCTTTCAAAAGAAGAAAATGAAATCTAGAAAGACGTTTTGGACTGCGGGTTTAGTCTCAAATATTTATAAGGGCTCTTTTGCAATCTTGACCAGTGAAGGGGTACAGATGAATATCAGCCGTCGGATCTAACATGAACGCGACAGATCAGATAGGAACGGGGAAAAAGGAAACCGGCCGCCGGAATAGTAAAGCCGACGCGGTGGCGCCATTTCCGGTCAAAGGGAGCTCGGCGACGGAACTCAAAAACGGCCTATGGTGCATGATTTTCGATGGGGAAAACAAGGGAGGAGAGAGGAGGTTGAGGCGAGCTCACCTAGGGCACTGGTGGGGACCTCCAAATACCTGAGACGACGCGCGGCTTGGCAAGTCGACGGCGGACGGCGGTGCGTGCTAGGTCAACGGCTGTTTGGTGTCTCGGCGAGAATGGATGGATCTAGAGCTATGCGGGGGGGGGGACGATGTAGTGCAGGGCTTCAACTTATATGGGGGTGGTCGGCTTAGGGCGTAAGCAAGGCGGTGTCGTGGCGGCGTCAAACTCCTCGGCGGCGGTGGAGTCCTAGGCGTAGATGAGCTGAGGTAAGAGGCAGAGCTAATGGGCGGGCCCGGGCGGTCAATGAGACGAGGTGGGGGATCGAGCTGTCAATGAACCGAGGGAGAGAGAGGGCGCTCGCGCGCCTTCGTTCTGGGCCGGTGCGCGACTGTCGGCCCAAGAGGAAGCGGCGCGCGGGGGGGGAGGAAGAGCTAGGCCTACGTGCTGGGCCAAAGGGAGCTAGAGGCGGGAGTGGGCTGTAGCCAAAGGCGAGGTGGGCTGCTGCTCGACACTGGGCCACGCAAGAGAAGAAAACAGGTGGCCCACGCGGGATAGAGAGGGACAGGAGAGAGTTTTTTTCTATTTCTTTTCTTTTCTTATTTCAAATCCAATTCAAATCAAATTCAAGTATAGTTTCAAATATACTTCCCTATTCGAATAAAAATGGACAATTTTGATAGGCTTTCCAAGATAAACTTTACAACTTTAAAAAAATACTTTTATTTTCAAATTTTCTTTTCTTTCATTTCAAAACCATTTTTAATTTCTTTTGCAAAAGCAATTTAAACCATTTTGAATTTTCAATCAAAACCACTCAATCAAATACATCAAATGCAAGGGCATGTATGCACAAATATGTTGCTAAACCTTATCATGAATTTTAATTTAATGAAAATTTTTATTTTCCTATATTTCATGAGCACAAAATTCCAAAATAAATCTTTTTAGCTCTATTTCCAAAAATTCAAATTTTAGGGTGTTACATGACCTCTCTCCAAAGAACCATTCTTGACACTCACTTGAACTTTCTTGATTGATTGATCGATCCAAGTGAAGGACTTAATTTGATGAATAACCATGAATCTTTCTTTGAGTTCTTTTCTTTCTACCAAATGATTTTCAATTGTCATTAGAACTCAAACTTCATCTTTATCTTGAGTTTGATCTTGATCTTCAACTTGAGCACCAAATGTGTGCCAAGTACACTCCACAATCAAATGGTCTTATACTATTTGCTTGTCATGCTTCTACCTCATCTCAAACAAAACTTAGGTACCTCAATCACTTATGAACATGTTTCTAACTTGAGGACCTTTTAATCAAAGTGACTCTTGATCAATCAATTAATTATCACTTTTCTGGCAGATTCTCTACCCTTCAATGAAAAATCCATATCTCCCAATGTACAGATTCAATTATCACAAAATTTGGTGAAGATATGCTTCACTAAGTCATATAGCAGCTATAAAAATTTGGGATTTATTTAACTTATAGATTGCTACCAGATTTCAATTCTTCCACCACTGCTACACGCTGAAAACTGCTGCACTATGGCTGACAAGATCCACTCCGAAACCAAAGCGTCTCTTATCCAATTCTCATGAAATTTCTATAGCATCTCATACCATAAAGTCTAAAGAATGCATACTAGATTTCAAGCCAATCCAAATAGATTTGATCACTTAAACTCAGACTTGATCTCAGCTAGCTCGGATTTTCAATGTAGTACAGATTTCAATCACTTGAGCTATACTTCATCAGATGGGAATCAAACTTAAAACTAACTTGTTTGAATACTTTCACAAGACATATATCCTTTCAATCTACTTACTAAAAGTCATCTCATGAATTTATCCAACATAAATCAATCCAAACTTTATTACTAAGCATTTATCCATTCAAACATCTTATAGCAAGCAACATTGCATATTTTTCCAATTCAATCAACTCATATGCAACTAAATAAAATGATCAACTAGAGATATACCTTGATTAGCTCATGATTATCCATAGCAAGCTTTCACTCAATTATTTGCAAGACACCAAATAATTCCAATATATCACCACAACTTGAATTATAGCACTTGTATGATGATAGGTCTTGGACTTCACTATTTCATCATGGCATTGGGATAATGATCATTGCTTTTCAATACTTGGCTCAATCATGTAATCAACAAAATGAATACCACTTGAACCAAGACTCCAATGCCGATGGTACCTACAATCATTCATCCACTTTTGATGGTAACCAAACTAGTTTGGGTCCTCTCAAGTTAGGTGCAACATACTTAGGCAAAGCCTTAGTATGGGTAGCGGGATGTCTTGCAATTGCAACCGTAGCAGAAAAGCGGGATTTCATCCCCAACGGCTACTTTCTCAGTGGGACTTATAAATAGACCCCCCAACCGGCCATTTGGTTTGAGTGGATCTGAGGAAACATACCAAGGGTGTTGATACACCATTTTAGTGATCTCCACTTGCATAGTGCTTGGTGATTCATTAGGTGATTAGCATAGGTGCTTTGCAAAGTGCTTAGATTGATTAGACCACCGCTTATGTGCTTGCTCTAGGTTTAGACCTAGTGTTTAGTGAGGTTTGCATACCTCTTATCACTCGTTGCTTGCGCGCACCATTGTTGTAAATCGGAGAGGCTTGTAGTCTTGTGAGATCACACCAACCATGTTTGTGGTGTGGTCGCCACCGTGTACCAGAGGGAACAAGGCCCGTGGCGTTTTGGCCGGAAGCTTGATAGTGAAGACGGCGGGGAGCATCCGGGAGAGGCTTGCCGAAAGGCACGTCGGAGACCCACTTGCGCATGGGGAAGGCCCGAGGCTATCCACGGAGTTACCCGATCGGAAGCTTGGCCCTTGCGAGGGATTCCTTGTGAGGGGCTCCAACTAGGACTAGGGGAAAGCTTGCGTGCTTCTTGATACCTCGGTAAAAATACTAGAGTCATCGATGGGACTTTGCATATCTCTACCTTGCTCTTTAGCTTTCGCATTTACATTGTTTGTATTACTCCTTTTTGCGGTAGAGATAGCAACACACTAGCAAAACCATAGTTTTGAGTTAGATTTTTAAGTTGCCTAATTCACCCCCCTCTTAGGCATCACGATCCCTTTCACTCTTCTTTTTCCTTCCCTTCCTTAACTACAGTATGCGCCAGTATTTCGTATGTCCTGAGATCAAGACATACGTACTTCCTCCAAAACCACATTCTCTTGTTTACTTTGGGGAAATACTATTTCATCAACCCATTGTGGATTTCCCGTTTGAACACCCGAATATTGCCAAGAAGAATATTTGGTATCAAAAGTTGTACGGTGGTGTAACTTGGTAAAGGTGCTTGGTCAACAACCTCGATACCAGCGCGTGCCGAGCAGCGTCACCATGTGGTAGCTGTTCCATAGGGGCCCTTAGTTTCGTCGTGGCACCATAAGCTATTAACCAGAAACATTTTGCCAACTTACATGCAATGAAGGCGGTGGGGTCATAGACCACAAAATCAAAGGAGTATTGCAAAGGAAGATTCAAACAACAAGGGTTCCTTTCACAACAAGGGACAAGGAATTCAAATCCAACAACAGATTTGATTTAAAGAGATTCAAGTGCTCTGCTAGGATATCCACAATTAGTTGATATAGTATCCTACATTATCCAATCACAGCTGGTCTACTAGCATCTGAATGGTGGCTTTCTTGTAACCCACTTAACGTCGTCCTTGAAAACCCTAAGCACATCTAACGAGACCTAAGGATAGATGGACGCAATAAACACAGCAAAATAAAATAAAATGCACATTCCAAACGTCCTTATGCTGGTACAACATACAAGCACTCACTCTTCCATTCTCGACACATCGTTCACCTTCCCTATGATCGGACGATCTCAACAACTACGGACAAAATACAGCAGAAAGATTACAATGCTGGAGGACAATGATGAAAGACGTCACTAACTACGGGTACATCTTCCCAAGGCAACTAATCTACTTTGTTGGACCACACATCTTCATTCCCGGGATCGGTGGATTCTTTTACCGTCCTGGCTATGGATCTACCTCCTCTCTTGGTAGTGGCTGAGTGAGGGGAAGCAAGGGCTCTATTTCTAACACTTTCGAGGGTGGGGGTGCTGGTGGTACTGCAACACCAGTTCTCCTTCTTTCTAGTGGGTGGATAGGGATTCCCTCCCAGATCATGGGATCCTGCCTTTTAGCGACTAGCGTCCTACGCTTGGCCCTAGTGACAAGGTAGGCCTCTCCCAACTGATGGGCACGTCGATCTTTAGCCTCCTTTAGGGCTTCAGACATGGCAGTCTCCCGACTCTCTGCGGCTGCCACACTGGCATGCGCTTTAGCAAGATGCACCTAGAGAATCCTAGAGAAGATCTTGGCTTCCTCGGCTTGCCAGAGGCACTTCCTCAACTCTGAGGCTTGCTGATCATACTGCTTATCCAGAGCAAGCAGGTACGTCATCAAGTGCACCATGGTTGGACTGTCTTCTTGCGCATTCTGCCCTTGCAAAGCCTCCATGCGAGCCCCATGGGGGTACGAGCAATGGGCTCTTCATAGATCTAGCAAAGATACCGTAAGGCTTTACGGGCCACAACTTGGTAGGTGTCGATGAAGCGAAACCCGGTTGCGGTAACATTCTAGGCTTCAGTGATGTTGGAAAACTCCTCACTCTTCCCAATGTAGACGGTAACTTCACACCGCTCTGTGCCATGCTTTTCATACTCACGGCCCTCATACTCGGGACAATCTTTGACTCTGAGCTTTTACAGGGTGGCATACTGGATTTTGGGAAAACCCTCAGTGTTCAAGTAGTAACTGCTAACCCAAGCTCCTGCCGTCCTTGGTGAGTGGTTGTAAGGAATGATTGAGCGAAAAGCTTGCTCAAAAGAAAAAGCTAGGTGAGCTAGAGTGCACTAGGTGGTGGTACCAATGGCTAGGCCAGGATCTGCTTATAATGGCAGAGCGGTCAGTGGTCCTGGCACAGTCCACCAAGGTTTCTGCGTGGAATCACTACAAATGAATCGACCGAATTTTTTGCGCGTTCGAGGTGAGCGATGTCTGTGGCCATTAATGACTAGTACGGTTGTAGGGCAAGGATCCGACAAGAGTGCAGAAAAGAGTACAGGGAGACGTCGGTCACGACAGGCGTGAACCATAGGCAAACACGGAGCACAAAGCCACAGTGCCACAGTAACTCCTAAACAGGGATGGGTCAGTCGTGCACAATACGACACTCATGACATCTATGAAGGGCGCATCTACCAGCAATACGGTCACGACGACTAAGGCATTACTAGCGCGACTGACTTAAAGATCATATACTATGCGAGAGTCAGTCCACCAGAGAGAACCTAGTTAAACATATTTTAGATGTTCAACTATAGCAATAGGGCTACTTATATACTTCGTAGTTAAATGACCTAACTTTTTGCAAAAATAGGTTGTCAAATTTTAGTTTGGAAAAGGAGTTTTGAAGCTTTATTTCCTCATTTATGCTCTGATACCACCTGTGGCAGAACCGCCTAATCTAATGCCTCCTAGGAATACCTGTCTTTCATTAGATACTAAGTACCCAAGAGATGACACCAAACTACACAGTTCCATCGAGCACACACACTAAGGGAGAACTCAAAAATCCACATTTTTCCATCAGGATCATAAATGAGAGAATAAAGTTTATAACAGTCTCAAGTCATTTCTCATATCACTTTATTACAGTAGTAGAATTTACCTTAATTGATTATAACAGCAGAATATAACAATGTTATCAGAGTTTGTAACACCCTAAAATTTGTACTTTTGAAAATAGGTTTAAAATGATTGAATTTTTGTGCTAATAAAATATAGGAAATAATAATTTTTCGTTAAAATAAAATTCATCATAAGGTAGCAACATGGATATGCATACATGCCGGTGCATTTGATCTATTGCAATGAGTGGTTGAATCCAAAATTCAAAATGCTTTTGAAATTGGCTTTGAAATAAAACAAAAGAAAATTTTAAAATAAAAGAATTTAAAAAGTTGTGAAATTTATTTTTGGAAAACTTACCAAAATTGCCTATTTTTATTTTGAATTAAAAAGTGTATTTTAAATCCTATTTGAATTTGATTTGGATCATATTTGAATCTAGATTGAAAAAGGCAAAATGAGAAAAAGAATTTCTTTACTCCTCTCTCCTCCTCCCTCTGTTTTTAGCCCAGCAAGACGCTTTGGCCTGGCCCAGCTCTTTTTCTCCCCAGTCTCATTTCCCTCTCTCCTAGAAGCCGTTGGCCCATCTCCTTCTTCCCCACCACCCTAGCTGGCTTGTTCCACCCAAGGCCCAAGCCGCAGCCCAGCTTCACTAGGCAGCTCAGGCCACGCGCCCTTTCTAAGCATAGAATCATTACCAATTGAAGTGGGCTTAGGAGTATTACCTAGGGGACATGAATGAGTCATGTGTCTACTTTCCCGATATGAGTAGCACTTCCTCTTTGATTGAGCCTTCTCTTCATTGCTCATGTGGTGCTTTCCATTACCTTGCCTCTCATGAGTTGCTTGAACCTTCTTCTCAAGCTTAGTAGGACACCTCGAGGCAAAGTGTCCTATGTCTCCACACTTGAAGCACTTGATGTGAGCCAAATCTCTTTTCTTGTCTTGATTCTTGCTCATCATCTTGGCATCTTAGATTTGCATTCAATGCCTTGCTCTTCCACCCCTTCTTATTCTCTTCTTCATCATCAAGTCACCACCATCATGGTTGATCTTGACTTGCTCTTGGGGTGTCTTCTCTTGCTCAACTTGTGGCTTTGGTTGAGGCTCTACTTGTTGCTTCACCAATTGCTTGGTTGGACACATTGAGGTGAGGAGACCCCAAGTGTGGCACTTGATGCACTAGACAAGCTTGAGCCTCTCTTCTTCCATCTTCTTGAGCTTCTTAATGTTAGGGCATTGATCATGAAGATGACCCACTTCATGGCATCGATAGCACATGAAATGAGAAAGCTTCTCACATGCTTCCTTCTTCATCTTCTTTTCGCTTTTTCTTTCGCCCTTTGTCATCTTCTTCTTGAAGCCAAGGCCACTCTTGTCACCGAAGTTTCTTTAAGTCTTCATCAAATGCTCAAAGGTGACTTTTGATTTGTAGCACCTCTTTAGGTTGTTGCTCAAATTCTTCACTTCCTTTGTGAGCTCATTGTTCTCTTTCAAAAGGTTAGTCTCACAAGACATAGAGGAAGAACAATCATCTATATGTGACGAACATGGCATATCTAATAAATCATCACAAGAGGTGGATACATGCATCTTGCCTACATCACATGGGTTAGCAACATTATGTGATTGATCATTTGACCCAAGTGATGAGCTCTCACTAGTTTTAGTCGTTTCATTGAAAAGTTCCTTAGCGAGAAAAGCATGGTCTTGTACCAAGTTATCATGAGCAACACTAAGTTCCTCATGAGCCAATTTTAGCGCCTCATGCGAACAAGTAGTAATATAAAGTAGATGATTTTGTTGTTCACATGTGTTCTTTAGAAATGAGTTTTTATTTTTCAATTTACTTGTTTTTGCCATCTCATTTCTGAAAGCCTTAGTAGGTTTGCATACAAGCTCAAAATTTGGATCATCACAATCAACAATCACACCACCCATAGATACCTTTGCGTCACCATGTGACATGAAGCAATGTGGTGATGCTAGAGAGCTTGTAGAAGCATCACTCTCATATCCAGAGCATGAACCATCATCATCACCATCAAGTGTGAATGGAGTATCATCATCGGTTGCATCACTTGTGGCATCATCATCAACCTTGTCAAGTGATCTTGTGGCACAATCATCATCATCATCACTTGACCATGAGGTGGAGCAACATTCCAGAATCACCAAATTGTGGTAATGCTCAACATCTTCATGTGCCTCCTCCTTGTGATCATCATCATCATCATCGGAGACCGCCCCATATTTCTTATTGAGATAAATCCAAATCTCATGGGCGGACTTCATATCCATGATCTCACCAAATATATTATCTTTCATAGATTGATAGAAAATATTAGTAGCTTGGCAATCGAGATGTAGTCATTTCTTTTGCGCTTGAGTTGCATCCTTTCTATCAATCGCATGAGAAAAGCCCACATCTATGATCCACCACATTTGAGGAGAAAGAAACTTAAAATTACAAGTCATCCAATTTCTCCAGCGTACAAAGTGTGTGCCATCAAATATGTGTGGACACTCAACATCTAGCCCATAGTTCACCATCCTCTCGGGTCAGTGAAGACCACAAATGAGAGACCAAGCTCTGATACCACGTGTAGGGTCAAGATGGCGGACTAGAGGGGGTGAATAGTCCTTTCTAAATTTAATCGTGCTAGCTAACCGAAACAAATGGGATATTAAAATAATCGGTCTAGACAAGACTACACCCCTCTATCTAAGTTTACAAGAACCTTAAAAAGATCCTAATCAAGTAACTAAGGTGCTGAGCTTGCTCGAGCTCACCTAATCAATTCTAGAGTGAGGTCACACAAACCTATGAACTAGTACTTCACACAACCGGTGGAGCTCCTACATGGCTAATGATGCAAAAGCACAAAGCCACCTAAGCTCACTAGCAATGCTCAATAACAAGGCTACACAAGCCAAATTAGAGAGCTCAAATTACTTAGCTACACAAACTAAGCAATATGACTAACAAGGTTACTAAAACCAAATTAGCCACGCAACTGAGCTACTTCTATGCTACACAAGCAAGAAGGTAATTAGCAAGCTACACAAGCAAACTAATTACAAGAGCAACTATATAAGCACAATGTAAGAAATATAAAACAAGCTTGTGTTTTGCATAATGCAAACCACCGAGAAGATGATAAAGACAATGTTGACACGGTGATTTTCTCCCGAGGTTCACTTGGTTGCCACCAAGCTACGTCTCCATTGTGTAGATCGCTCACTTGGTGGTTCGGCGGATAATTGGCATCACCCGCCAAGCCCGCACGTTGGGCACCATAAGAACCTAACCCCAAAGTGACGGTAGCTCAATGACATGCTCAACTAGAGTTGCTCTTCATGATCCCCACGAGGTGAGCATAATCCCCCTCACAAATCCTCCTCTGAAGCATCACACAATCTTCTCGCATGCTTCAACGAAGTCATAGGCCACCAAGCTATCTAGAAGGTGGCTGCCTCCAAGAGTAACAAGCACTGCTGGCTTACAACTATATCACCTAGTGCCACTCGATGCAACCTCACGATGCAACGCACTAGAATAACACTCACTCGCAATCGGATCGCACTTTTGCAAGCACAAGCGAGTTAGAGGGCATGCAAGCTTACCTACGCAAGCCACCAAGGCTTAAGGGTGCTCAAAAACTAGCCCAAGGCCTACCAAGGGGGTATTTATAAGCCCCCACATGAAATAGAGCCGTTGCTCTAAAGATTCCCTTTTCTACGAGGGCACCGGACATGTCGGTGTGGCATCGGACATGGGGTGGCGGTATCCCTCCAACGGTCATCCAACGATAGGGGGGGTGGTGCCACCCCGACCAACACCCCAAAAACATGCTCTCTGGAAAAATGGGGTGGTGCACTAGACGGGGGTGGCGGTGCCCCCGGCGGTGCACCATCGCACCTAGGGCGGTGTACACTGTCATTGGTGGTGCCAGCCCCAGCTCCAACCCTTTTTGGCCATGTCCAAGTGGGCATCGCCCTAGGGGTGGCGGTGCCACCAGATAAGGGGTGGCGGTTCCCCCCCCAGAGGACCTCCCTCTCGGCCTCCTCTACCGATCACCGCCATAGGGGTGGCGGTGCACCGTCACAAGGGTGGTGGTGCCACCGGACCACCAGTGGTGGTGCCAGGCTCAACTTGCTGCTCTAGGCCTCCTCGGTCGGTCACCGCCATAGGGGTGGTGGTGCACCGGACAGGGGGTGGCGGTGTCCATAGGGCACCACTCCGAGCCTGGTTTTGCCTCCTCTTCTTCGCCTTTTCTAACACCTTTGCAAATGTGCTAACACCACCAAGTGAACATCACCTTGTGGACGTGTGTTAGCTTTTCACAAACATTTCCCAAAGGATTAGCACTCTTTTCACAACGCCACTCGATCCTAACACATATGCAAAGTTAGATCACTCAAGTGGCACTAGATGACAGATATGCAAACAAGTTTGCTCCTCTTAATAGTACGGCCATCTATCCTAAACCCGGTCATGCACTTCCCTACACAACCTTTGACTGGTGAAATAAAATGCACTACAAATATACGTTTGCCTTGCGCATTCCATTCCATCTCCTTTGATGTTGATGCAACACATGCACCAACCAAAACACCAAATGATACGATCCACTTCATATCATCATGTGACCATATTGGTTCATCGATCTTGACTTCACATGCTCTTCACTATTGCCTCAGTCCATCGGCACCAAGTCAACACTCAACTTGCCCTTCACTCTTGTAATCGATCTATCGAGCCAAGTCTTGTCTTGATCTTCTCCACCTTGATCACATGACTCTTTGTCATGTCTCATATGCATTGAGCTCCTTCATCACATGTGTGAGCTTTGCAACATCTCCTAGCCATTTCACCTTCATGGCAAAGGTTGCTCACTCATGATGTACCTATGGACTATTCACCTATGTATCTCACTTAAACACATATTAGTCTACCTAATATTGTCACTCAATTACCAAAACCAAACAAGGACCTTTTATCTTTCCAACAATTGACAAGTGCCCGATGTGCTCTTCCTTTCAACCTTACATCCCACATAGTCGAAGTCCGAATATCCAACTAATTCAAACTTTGCTCCTTTGGGATACCACAAACCAACATTTTATGTATACTTCAAGTACCTCAATATTCTCTTTGTAGCCTTCAAATGACTTTCTCTAGGTGAGGCTTGAAATCATGCACACATGCATACACTAAACATGACATATGGCCTTGATGCGGTCACATAGAGTAGGCTTCCACATAGAGCGATACAACTTTTGGTCCACCATATTGCCTCCTGCATCAGTATCCAAATTGCCATTTGTTCCATTGGTGTACTAATGGCTTTGCTCTTATTCATACCAAACTTCTTAAGCATGTCTTTGATGTACTTGTCTTGACTCACAAATATACCATTCTTTAATTGTTTGATTTGAAGACCAAGGAAGTAACTCAACTCTCCAATCATGGACATTTCAAATTCATTAGCCATCATCTTGTCAAACTCTTCATAAAAGTGTTGATTGGTTGATCCAAATATGATGTCATCAACATAGATTTGCAACACAAACAAGTCCTTGCCAATCTTCTTGGTAAAAAGAGTGGTGTCAACCTTGCCTATAATGAACCCCTTAGAGAGGAGGAAATCTCTCAACCTCTCGTACCATGCTCTAAGTGCTTGCTTCAAACCATACATTGCCTTCTTCAACTTGTATACATGGTTGGGCTTCTTGTCATCTTCAAAACTGGAAGGTTGCTCAACATAAACTTCTTCACTGATGTACCCACTGAGAAATGCACTCTTGACATCCATTTGATAGAGTTTGATGTTGTGGGCACAAGCATAGGCTAGCAAGATTCTAATTGCATCCAATCTAGCAACTGGGGCATATGTTTCTCCAAAGTCAAGACCTTCAACTCGAGTGTAACCTTGTGCTACCAATCTTGATTTGTTCCTTACTACTATTCCATCTTGATCTTGCTTGTTTCTATAGACCCATTTGGTTCCAATCACATTGTGAGTCTTTAGTCTCTCAACTAATTCCCATACTTTATTTCTTGTGAAGTTGTTCAATTCTTCATGCATAGCATTCACCCAATCAACATCCTTCAATGCTTCTTCTATCTTCTTAGGTTCAATGGATGACACAAATGAGAAATGTTCACAAAATGATACCAATCTTGATCTTGTTTGTACACCTCTTGATCTCTTGCAATATTGGTTGGTTGGAGTATTGGAACTTGATTGCTTGCAATTGTTTGATCATTTGATTGAGATGATGTACTAGCCACTTGATCTTGCACATTGTCATGAGAGCCACTTCTGCTTGCTTGATTTGTATCATCTTGCACATTTGAGTTAGTGAGTACTTGCACTTGATCATCTTCATCATTCACTTGTCTATGCCTCAATTCACCAACATCCATGTTCTTCATGGCATTTGAAAGCTGAATGCCTCTAACATCATCAAGGTTTTCATTCTCATCTTGGGAACCCTTGGTTTCATCAAATTCAACATCATGAACTTCCTCAAGAGTACCACTTGCCAAATTCCAAACTCTATATGCTTTACTAGTGGTGGAGTATCCAAGCAAGAAACCTTCATCATATTTCTTATCAAACTTGCTCAATCTAATGCCTTTCCTTAATATGTAGCATTTGGAACCAAAACCCCAAAAATATGCAATATTGGGCTTTCTACCATTCAAGAGCTCATAAGGTGTCTTTTCTTTCAATGGGTGACAATAGAGTCGGTTGCTACAATAGCAAGCCATATTGATTGTTTTGGCCTAAAAGGATTGACTCACATCGTACTCACTAAGCATAGACCTTGCCATGTCAATAAATGTTCTATTCTTCCTCTCAACAAGCCCATTTGATTGTGAGGTATCCTTGGCTGAGAATTAATGTCTAATTCTGAAATCATCACACAACTCATCAATTCTTGTGTTCTTAAACTCACTACCATTGTCACTTGTAACTCTCTTGGTTGTTTCAAACTCATTGTGTATTCCCTTGACAAATGATTTAAATGTGGCAAACACATTACTTTTGTCTACTAGAAAGAATGCCCAAGTGTATCTAGTATAGTCATCCACTATGACAAAGCCATATTTGTTTCCACCAATACTAGTATATTGTGTTGGCCCAAACAAGTCCATGTGCAATAACTCAAATGCCTTGCTAGTACTCATTATGCTATTCTTAGGATGGGTGTTTCCAACTTGTTTGCCGGCTTGACAAGAGCTACAAAGTTTGTCCTTCTCAAATACCACATTTTTCAAGCCTCTAACTAGATTATGCTTAACCAATCTATTCAATTGTTTTATTCCAACATAACCAAGCCTTCTATGCCATAGCCAACCCATACTAGACTTAGTGAACAAGCATGTTGTCAATTGAGCTTCACTAGCATTGAAATCAACCAAGTATAGATTCTCATATCTAAAACCTTTGAAGATTAAATTAGAGCCATCTACACTTATGATTTCTACATCATCTACTCCAAATATGCACTTAAATCCAAGATCACACAATTGAGCCACAGATAGCAAATTGAAGTTCAAGCTCTCTACTAGCAACACATAGGATATGCTCAAGTCATTAGATATTGCAATCTTACCAAGCTCTTTAACTTTGCCTTTACCATTGTCACCAAATATGATACTATCATAACCATTGCTATCATTGGTGTTGATTGAGTTGAACATTCTTGCATCATCGGTCATGTGTTGAGTGCACCCACTATCAAGAACCCAATGCCTTCCTCAGGCTTTCTAATTGACCAACAAAAGAAGATCAATTTTTTAGGTACCCAAACTTGCTTGGGTCCTTGAAGGTTAGTGACTAAGCTCTTTGGTACCCAAATGGCATTCTTCTTTGAGCCCACAATTGGAGTACCAACAAACTTAGGCATTGCCTAAGACATGAGTGAGCCCATTGACCTCCTTCTTCAAGGTCTCATTCTCAACCATAAGTGAGCCATCATAAGTGAAACCATCACTGATAGGTGCGGTTGAAGTGGATGATGAGCTACATGAGGGGTTAGCCGGGATCAACAATAATAGGCTTATAGAATGATTCATCAATTATGTCACATGTCAAGCCTTTGTCGCATGTTACAACATGCTCGTTCTCATTTTGCTCAACAAGAGTAGAATGAGCCCTTTCAAGCTTCTTGTGAGACTTGCCAAGCTTCTCATGGGCTTCCTCTAGCCTCTCATGAGATGCAATGAGCTCATCAAAGGCTTGCTTAAGGGCATTTAGTTCCTTACGCAAGTCTTTGCATTCCCATCTCTTGATGTCAAAATGTTCTTTAGCATCTTCCAACATGTCAATTAGTTCATCTTTAGTGGGTTCATCATCATCATCACTTTCACTTTCATTATCATGTTCCTCATCACATCCATCATCACAAGTTTGTACCTTAGTGGCCTTAGCTATGAAACAAGTTGATGGAGTGTTGAAGAGAGAAGGCTTCTCATTTATAGCAATGCTTGCAAGAGCCTTCTTCTTGGTGGTCTTGTCATCATCACTCTCATCATCATCACTTGAGGAAGCATCACTATCCCAAGTGACCACATATGAACAACCCTTCTTCTTCTTCTTGAAGGTCATCTTGTCCTTCTTCTCTTTCTTTTCCTTCATGTCCTTCTTCTTGCTCCTCTTATCATCGTCATCATTGTCGCTATTGTATGGGCATTGAGCAACAAGATGATCCTTGCTTCCACACTTGAAGCACCTTCTTGACTCTTCCTTATTCTTGGATGAAGACTTCTTTCTTCTAGCACGGTAGCCCTTATTCACCATGAACTTGCCAAATCTCTTCACAAAGAGAGCCATCTTCTCATCATCCATCTCATCAAAGCTCGAGTCTTCATCTTTACTTGATGATTCTTGCTTTGCCTTGCCCTTAGATGATGTGGCCTTGAATGCCACACTCTTCTTCTTCTCATCCTTCTTCTCATCTTTCTTCTTCTTCTTTTCTTCCTTCTCATCATCATCTCTATAGTTGTCATCAGTCATCACATCTCCTAACACTTGGTTTGGTGTCATGGTGTCCAAATCACTCCTCACTAGAATCATGACCAATGTGCCAAATCTTGAAGGTAAGCATCTCAAGAACTTGTGGGAGAAGTCCTTGTCCTTCACTTCTTCTCCAAGTGCTTTGAGATCATTGACAAGCACTTGAAGCCTATGGAAGATCTCTGGCACACTCTCATCATCCTTCATCTAGAAAATTTCTCCTTAAGGATGTATGCCTTTGCACCCTTCATGGCTTGAGTGCCCTCAAAGGATTCCTCCAACTTCTGTGCTTCATGAGCTCTCTCAATGTTCTTGATTTGCTCAAATGTTCTCTCATCCAAAGCATCATGAATGTCACTAAGAGCAATGTCATTGTTTTGGAGTAGCACTTCTTCGGCGGTGGTGGGAGCCTCCTCATTGGCAATCTCAATCTTGGTCTCCACCACCTTCCATACCTTTCTATTGATTGACTTAAAGTATGTTGTCATCTTAGCCTTCCAATAAGTATAATTGGAGCCATCAAATTGGGGTGGCTTCTTGGTGTTGTTGATTTGAACCATTTTGACACCAAAGGTTGTAAATCCTTAAATCACGGTGACCACGGCTCTGATACCACTTAAAAGGTCCTAATGGATATAGGGGAGTGAATAGCCTATAAAAATTTCTACAACAACACTTAAGCCAAGTGGTTAGAAAATTATGAAGCGAAGCGAATGATGCGCTAGCCTACTCAAAATGCAAGCCTCCTATCTACAATTATAGTTATCTATGATCTCTATATCACACAAGAGACTATGTCACTACCACTAAGTTAGTGAGCTCTCAAAGACTAACTAAAGAGCCTTACTAACCACTAGACAAGACACAAGCTAGCTCTCAAAACTAATTACACTAAAGAGCTTAGCTACACTAAGAAAGTAAATGCGCAAGAGAGATAATGAGTTATACCATCATGACAAGAGATGATCAATCAATTACAATGAACACCAATAGAATCCTCAGAGACAACATGACACAATGATTTTTCTCTGAGGTTCACTTACTTGTCAGCAAGCTAGTCCCTCGTTGTGATGATTCACTCACTTGGAGGTTCACGCGCTAATAGGTATCACACGCCTAACCCACAACCGGGTGCCACACAACCAACACAAGATGAGGATCCACAAGCCATGAGCAATCCACTAGAGTACCTTTTGGCTGTCTGCTAGGAAAAGGTCAAGAACCCCTCACAATCACCACGATCGAAGCCAAAGACAAGCACCTTAATCCGCTCAATGATCCTCGCTGCACCAAGCCTTCTAGGTGGCGGCAACCACCAAGAGAAACAAGCGAATCCCATAGCAAAACACAATCACCAAGTGCCTTTGGATACAATCACTCAAGAAATGCACTTGGATTCACTCCCAATCTCACAAAGATGATGAATCAATAATGGAGATGAGTGGGAGGGCTTTGGCTTAGCTCACTAGGTAGCTATGTCAATGAAAATGGCCAAGAGAGTGAGCTAGAGCCGGTCATTGGGCTTAAATAGAAGCCCCTCACGAAATAGAGTTGTTGGGTCACATAAGTGACCATCTGACTCACTTGGCATGGGCCGTTGGACCGTCCAATACCCCAGCGAGCCCTAGTCCAACGCCCCCACACACGCTCCTCTCAGTTAGGATTTGCTGTCGGATTGTGATTAGCTAGGTCCAACGCTCCCAAAACCAGGGTCTGACTCCCCTATTCACTTTTTCTCAAGCTCGATCACTCCTCCCTTGTGCATGTGAGCTAACTCCAAGTATTCCAGCACTTGTGTACGTGAGTTAGCAACAATCTAAGCCAAATCCCAAGGCTATTAGCACTCACTAGAATCTAAATGCATATGCAATGAGTTAGAACATCTGGTGACACTTTGATAACCGCATTTTGATACTAGTTTCACCCCTCTTAATAGTACGGCTATCTATCCTAAATGTGATCACACTCGCTAAGTGTCTCAATCACCAAAACACAAAAGCTCTTATGGATATCACCTTTGCCTTGAGCTTTTTTATTTTTCTCTTTCTTCTTTTCCAAGCCCGAGCATCTTGATCATCACCATGGCCATCACCGTCATCATGATCTTCACAATTAGCTCCACCACTTGGAATGTGCTACCCTATCTCATGATCACTTAGAGTCAAAGGATTAGCACCTAGGGTTTCATCAATTCACCAAAACCAAACTAGAGCTTTCAAGATTACTTTGTAGAGTGGGCTAAATGAGTTGATGAATAGGTTGCGCAAAGTAAAAATACTTTGATGAAGCTTATATCCGAAAGGGAAAATTGAGGACAATCCTAGGAGATGGAAAAAGGCTCGTGTTGCTTGAGCATACGACAAGAAAGATAAAATGCTACAAGCTTGGTAGGTAGTCTCCAAGTTAGGAAGGTCCATGTGGAGTGGTCAAAGTAGTTTGAGACTTACATATGTTAGAGATGTTGCAAGACAATCCTCCACCAAGAGAAGCCCCAAGTGATGCCCAAGCAATAGCCGGTATACACATATCACCCTTAGAACAACATGGCCAATGTATACATCGCCCTTAGATTCTAAGTAGCCAATGAGTTGGACATCATTGCTATTTGGTGCTTTATATTTCTAGGTTCACATAAACCTCACCTAAAAATAGGGGTAGATGTTGACACTCAAATTGGGCCCAAGCCAGTTTTAAAATAGGCCCATGCTAGCTTTTGTCCAATCTAAGAAAACAGTATGAAATGACATGAAAATAATACCATATTGGTTTTCTAATGGGATAAGACCACCCCTACTTCTTATAAAATGTGGGGTACATGGCCGATTGAGGTATCCAACAACAATCATTACAATTACATTTAATACCCTTTTTTCTTAATCCTTTTTCTCAACCCCATGTTGTTTTTCATCTTTTGATCCAGCGATCAAGGACGGCCCCCTAGGATTGGTAGATGACCCAGGGAAATCCGCCAATGTCCTTGCCCCAATGGGGTTCCTCCCGAGCAAGAGCTTCGATGGTTCCTTTTGCTAGTTTGCTCAGAAACTAGACATTCTTCGTCACGCAAGAACTATTGGTTACCCTTTGCTGGTTTTGTAACACCCTAGGTGTTAAGAATTCATTCGGCATTGACATTGCATGAGCACAAGCATCATTGATCATTCATGAGCATGAGCATCTCAAATTTTATCTCTATGATTGCTTATATCGCATGTGTTTGTTACTAAATGCTTTACATATGCTAGGATTTACATGTGACCAATGTATAAAATGTTTGTGGGACCTTTGGAGTACCTTAAACATGTTTAGAATGTCACATGGAACAACTTTTGTATTCATGACTTGGACCCATTTGGTCTCTAAGTCATGGTTATAGTGTAGGCTTTCATTTTCAAGTTGTATGATTGACTTAAGTTGAACTATACTCTAGAGACTTTGCATGGCAGTGCACCCTTAAGCAAAGTTGTAGTACTTGACTTTAGTAACAATTTTTATTTTTAGGTCAAGACCTAATTCGGTGTATAGCATGCTCAAAAACAGTCCACAAGTAGCAATAGAATTACTGTTTTTGACTTTGAAAAATTTTCTGTTTGGGATCGCATTACAGTTTCAAGTGCTGCACTTTGGGATGATATAACTCATGAATCATTAGGATTTAGGCCAAAGTCCTTTTAGCAATATTGTAGATCATATGTAGCTCTACAACTTTTGTTAATAGATCTTTTTCTAAGAACGAACAGATTTGGGGTTATATGATCGCCAAGTTGCTTCATTAGGCGCTGTCATTGGCTCTGATGGCCGCGTCCACGCCGGTGTCTGGGGCTGATCGAGGGCAGGCCAGGCGCACTGCATGGCGGCCATATGCTAGCACTGTCCTGGCAGGTCAGGCCAGCGCGGGGAGTAAAGGCATGCGCCTCTATTGCACCTCGCTCTCTCTCGCCCACGCCAGAGCAAAGCGGAGCACCGCGCCGTCGCTCTGCCATGCCTGCTCGCCACCATCGCAGCTCCACCGCTTGATTCCTTGCACCAATAGCTTTGCCTGGTTCCGTGCTTCAACCTCCACCCCTTTGCCAAGCACTTCGAGTCTAGGTAGGGGCGCATTTTGCTGTTTTCCCCACTGGTCTCGCCAGAGCGCCACCGAGCTCCATGCTCACCATGGCCAGCCACAATCTGAGCACCTTTGCTCTCTCCCTCCCTCATCTGATCTTTCACATAGTTCCTAGCATCTTAATCCATTGTCTAGTTTGACGCTACCGCTTGGTTGTGTCAGAACGCGTCACCGTTCTGCGCATGACCGCCATGGCCGCCGTGGCACTCGAGCTCGCTGTTGCCGAGTTGGTCCATCATCTCCCTCCTCTCTCATGCATCTTATGTTGAGTGACCCTAGACCTTGCGTATGGCATGACGGAGACCTACCTTTCATTTCCGTCTAGCTAAAACGGTGGGAGCACCACTGTGCTCCGTGCGCCGCTGCCGTGGCATGCACGCGGTCGGAGCTCACCGCCGCCTCACCGGAGCCCTAACCACCATAGATAGCTTTGTTAGGATTCTGTGTAGCCGTAGCACACCTCACCAAAGCACGCGATGGCCGGAGAATGTCGGCGTAGCACCGCGCTACCTCCACCGTCTGCCATTGTCGCTGGCGAGCCATCTCCGGTGAACCCTAGGTCGCATAGTGGCCACCTATCGACATGACTTGATAAGAGGAACACGTTGGTGTCACAGTCGTTGCCGATGATCTCACCGCCAGCGAGATAGAGCTAGCTAGAGCACCTCCTCTACTCTGGAGTCACTAACGTGTGGGTCCTACTGACCAGCGGGCCGCATCTGTCAGTCTGTGTATTATTTGATTTTCTGATTTGTTTTCACAGATTTGAATGCATGTTTCAAAATTCGTATCTAGAGCTAGGAGTGTCCAAATGGGGTGAAACAAATGTTGTTGGATTCATCATGAAGTGTAGTATTTGATAAAAATATGAAATGCATTATTTCTAGTATTTTTCTAGGAGAATTAAATGGAGCTAAATAAGGGCTTTTAAATTGTTTGCAATCTTGTAAAATACATAACTTGAGCTAGCGAAGTGATAAAATTGTGATTCCAATTTTGCTAATCTTGTGTTGACATGCTCTAGCTAGGAAAAATACTAAACTTGCAGTAAACTTGATTGGAGTAAGGTATTTCTATTTATCTTTTAATAAATGGTGTTTTCTAAGGAAATTCATAAGGATAAAACTAAGTAACATATTGGCATGCAAATTTTTGTACAGTGTTAATGGGTTTTAGTGAAGCTAAGAAAAATATGAAATCTGTTGCTTGACACTTTTCAATAGACTAAACTATTTTTGCTAAAGTAAACCTTAGCAACTTGTCATTTTTGAATAGACGGTTATACTTATCCAATTGGCATGAAATTTGTACAATAGACTTTTGGGGTTATATGTATGCTACTATAATTTTCTCTGAATTTATGGAACACTAGAAATATTTATCTCATAAATCACCTTATTATATAATGAAATTAATAAAGTTATCTAAATACATTAGTTTGGTATAAACATAATGTTTTATGTAGTCCTTGTGGTGCATATGTTCTGCTGATAATGGTAGTTGTGCTTGAAGTTGATTGGTTATAAGCAGCTACTTAATTATTGTTTTATAATTCCGCTAGATGGCTGCAGGTGTAGTTTCTGTTGTATTGGTAAATTCATGATGATAATTACATTTCCTGTGAAACTTGTTATTAACAAAGTTGTATATAACTTATTGATATTACTTGTGTCAAATGTTCATGGTAATAGACTAAATGGTTTGGGAGTTATAGCTGTTAGAAGTCTGCTGTCAGAATTTGCTTGTCTACTGGACAGATCTAGATGATTGAATTGTTTAACCTAGACAGCTATTAAATCATCTTGTGATGACTAAATCAAAGTTATAGGAAATTTTATGAGATTTCTAGAAAGTCCTAGATCATAGAAATTGGTTGAGTAAAACTCTAGTTATGATCTAAACTTGTAGCTACTGTGTTGTGGTCCAGAAATGGACTTAGTGTGGATTCCTGAAATTTCTAGAGAAGAGATATGCACCTACTCAGTAAATATGAATTAAACTTGGTTATCATCTAAGTAACTTGATATAATCATCAGCATAGAATCATGCACATTCTCATGTCATATCATTCATAATTCTTCTTATGCATTCATGATACTTACTTTATGCATATGCATGCAATAGGTGCAGCGGAAGAAATCACGTTGGTGGAACTCGAAGCCGATCCACAAGAGGAGAACCAGGAAGCTTAGCACCAAGAAGCTCCAGCGAAGGCGAGCCTGAAGTTGATCATCTCCTAGAGTGCCCTGACCACCAGCCGGCCACGTTTGTGAAAGGCAAGCCCCGAAGCATTCTAAGTCTCCCCTATTTTACAAAATATTTTTTGAGTCCTTTATGTTTGATGCATTAGTGAAAGGTCCTAATGGCTAGAGAGGGGTGAATAGCCTAATAAAAATTTCTACGACAACACTTAACAAAAGGGTTAGACAATTATGAGGTGAAACAAGTGTTGCGCTAGCCTACTCAAAATGCAAGCCACCTACCACAATTCTAGTTTAGGTAGAGTCTATTCACACAATAGCTATGACACTACTCTATGTTAGTGTGCTCTCAAAGGCTAACTAAAGAGCCACACCAACCAACCAAGCAAGCTCTCACAACTAACTACACTAAAAAGCTTGACAACTAGTTTACGGTAATATAAAGAGTAGGCAAGAAGGTTATACCACCATGTAGATGTGTGAACCAATCAATCACAAGTGTGGATAACAATGAAGACCAATCACCTCGGAATCAAATGATGAACACAATGATTTTTTACCAAGGTTCACTTGCTTGCCGGCAAGCTAGTCCTCGTTGTGGCGATTCACTCACTTGGAGGTTCACGTGGTAATTGGCATCACATGCCAAACCCTCGATAGGGTGCCGCACAACCAACACAAGATGAGGATCACACCAGCTACGAGCAATCCACTAGAGTACCTTTTGGTGCTCCGCCGGGGAAAGGTCAAGAACCCCTCACAATCACCATGATCGGAGCCAGAGACAATCACCACCCTCCGCTCGACGATCCTCGCTGCTCCAAGCCGTCTAGGTGGCGGCAACCACCAAAAGTAACAAGCGAATCCCGTAGCAAAACATGAACACCAAGTGCCTCTAGATGCACACACTCAAGCAATGCACTTGGATCACTCCCAATCTCACTATGATGATGAATCAATGATGGAGATGAGTGGGAGGGCTTTGGCTAAGCTCACAAGGTTGCTATGTCAATGCAAATGGCCAAGAGTGTGAGCTTGAGCCGGCCATGGGGGCTTAAATAGAAGCCCCCATGAAATAGAGCCGTTGTACCCCTTCACCGCGCACAACACGGGGTGACCGGACGCTCCAGTCCGATCGACCGGACGCTGGCCTTCAGCATCCAGTCACGTGATTCATGCCACGTGTCCCCTGCTTCAAATACTATTCGTCAGATTTCAACGGTCGTCTGCTGATTGGACGCGTTAGTTAGAAAGTGACCGGACGCTGGACTTCAGCATACGGTCGTTTCCAGTAAGGTTCCAAACGCGATTTTTTCCGACCGAACGCGTCCGGTCATGCTTGACCGGACACAGCCAGCGTCCGTTCACACAACATCTCCTCTGTACACCCTACGTCAGCGTACGTCAGCACTGACCGGACGCACCCTGCTAGCGTCCGGTCATGAGATCGAAACGCACGCCCTCTGCTGCCACTGACCGGACACGCCGGTCCAACCGAGACCAGTGTCCGGTCACTTACAATGACTTCCGTCTTTTCTGTCTAGGGCGCCGGTGGAGTTTCTTGCCCATGCACCTAAACTTCACCACCCTTGATCAAATGTGCCAACCACCAAGTGTATCACCTTGTGCACATATGTTAGCATATTTTCACAAACATTTTCAAGGGTGTTAGCACTCCACTAGATCCTAAATGCATATGCAATGAGTTAGAGCAGCTAGTGGCACTTTGATAACCGCATTCCGATATGAGTTTCACCCCTCTTAATAGTATGGCTATCGATCCTAAACGTGATCACACTCACTAAGTGTCTTGATCACCAAAACAAAATGGCTCCTACAATTTATATCTTTGCCTTGAGCCTTTTGTTTTTCTCTTTCTTCTTTCCAAGTCCGGGCGCTTGATCATCACCATGGCATCGCCATCATCATGTTATGATCTTCATTTGCTTCACCACTTGGAGTGTGCTACCTATATCATGATCACTTGATAAACTAGGTTAGCACTTAGGGTTTCATCAATTCACCAAAACCAAACTAGAGCTTTCAATCTTCCCCTTTTTGGTAATTGATGACAACCCTTATACAAAGATATGAATTAAAATTTAATTGAATCCATGTTGCTTGTCCAAGCATATTTACCATGTGTAAAAGGATATGGACAAGTTTCATGAATCCCATATGGTAGCAATTGCTCCCCCTACATATGTGCTAAGAGTTTGAATTGTAGCTTGCACATATGCTTAGATATGAAATATAGGAGACAATGTCTACCAAGTGATGCTAAGGTATAAAAGATGGACCTTTGAAGCGTGATACCAATCGGAGTGCACCATTATACCATCCTTAGCACCATGGTTAGCTTGATACCACTTGGAAACAACACTTTGGAAATGAAATCATTAGATGTCCTATGCATGCTAGTTTTTTAATTCATCATTCAAACTTACAACTAACATACACCACACAAGCATGGATATTGAAATTTAAAACTTGTGCCATGTAAGCAATCATATGAAATGCACATTCAAATGCACCATACAAGTTCATGAGCTTGCTCCCCCTACTTGTGTGCTCAAGATTTTAATTGATCCCTTTCCTTTGTCATATCTCTCCCCCTATGACAAGTTCTCCCCCTTTGTTGTCTTTTCACCATCTTAGTACACTAATATCACTAATATCTTTTGTTTCTCTCTCATGTACTAATTACTTTGTTATTTCTCCCCCTATCACTTATATCTTTGTTTCTCTCCCCCTTTGTCATCAATGACCACAAAGGTTTAAAAAGTAGATAGGTTAGGATTATCAATGTCAATCAATAGGGTGAGGATTATATTCCCAAATTTGGTTCGATCTAGAATATTTGCCAAAGATATTTAACTCGGTTTGATCCAATGACAAGCTTCTTCACACCTCCAAATAAGGGTTATCTTGTACCATGTTGAGTTAAACACTTAGAGCTCATTTTCTAGATTAAACACTAGGTTTACAAGCCCACAAACATGTCATATGCTATCACTAGATCAAGTCAAGCATAGAAGCAATAGTGATACCATATAAACATCAAATTCATTTGATTTTCATGAATGAGACTAATAAAATGGAGAGATGACTAGATGCACTAAACATGTCCTTAGCAAGGATGTATGCCATGCCAATCAACTTTTACCTTGGATTGCTTGAAGGAGAGGCATGTCATATAAGTGGGGGTGCATCAACACATATTTGAGAAATCCAATATGTTCAACTCATTCCTTAGCTTGCAAAACCTTTTCTCATCCAATGGCTTGGTGAATATATCGGCAAGTTGATCTTCGGTGCCTACACTCTCAATGCAAATGTCCCCTTTTTGTTGGTGATCTCTTATGAAATGGTGGCGGACATCAATGTGCTTTGTTCTTGCATGTTGAATCGGATTGTTGGTCAACTTGATTGCACTCTCGTTGTCACATAGTAATGGCACTTTCTTGAACTTGATTCCAAAATCACTCAAAGTGACCTTCATCCAAAGTATTTGTGCACAACAATTACCAATGGATATGTATTCGGCTTCGGCGGTTGATAATGCAACACTATTTTGCTTCTTTGATGACCATGAAACAAGTGATCTTCTCAACAATTGACATGTGCCCGAGGTGCTTTTCCTTTCAACCTTGCATCCCGCATAATCCGAGTCGGAGTAACTAATTAGCTCAAACTTTGCTCCTTTGGGATACCACAAGCCAACATTTGGTGTATGCTTCAAGTACCTCAATATTCTCTTTGTAGCCTTCAAATGACTTTCTCTTGGTGAGGCTTGAAATCTTGCATATATGCATACACTAAACATGACATCTGGCCTTAATGCGGTCACATAGAGTAGGCTTCCAATCATAGCCGATATAATTTTTGATCCACCATATTTCCACTTGCATCACTATCCAAGTTGCCATTGGTTCCCATTGGTGTGCTAATGACTTTGCTATCACTCATGCCAAACCTCTTGATCATGTCCTTGATATACTTGCCTTGACTCACAAATGTACCATTTTTCAATTGCTTGATTTGAAGACCAAGGAAGTAACTCAACTCTCCGATCATGGACATTTCAAACTCATTAGCCATCATCTTTCCAAACTCATCACAAAAATCTTGATTGGTTGATCCAAATATGATGTCATCAACATAGATTTGCAACACAAATAAATCTTTTCCAATCTTCTTGATAAAAGAGTGGTGTCAACCTTGCCAATCATGAACCCTTTAGAGAGTAGGAAGTCCCTCAATCTCTCATACCATGCTCTAGGTGCTTGCTTTAAGCCATACAATGCCTTCTTCAACTTGTACACATGGTTGGGCTTCTTGTCATCTTCAAAACCGAGAGGTTGCTCAACATATACTTCTTCATTGATGTAACCATTGAGAAATACACTCTTAACATCCATTTGATAGAGCTTGATGTTGTGAGCACAAGCATAGGCTAGCAAGATTCTAATTGCTTCCAATCTAGCAACAGGGGCATATGTTTCTCCAAAGTCAAG
Source organism: Miscanthus lutarioriparius (assembly GCA_904845875.1). Taxonomy (NCBI): domain Eukaryota; kingdom Viridiplantae; phylum Streptophyta; class Magnoliopsida; order Poales; family Poaceae; genus Miscanthus; species Miscanthus lutarioriparius. The sequence continues at coordinate 95,767,639 of CAJGYO010000001.1, read as the reverse complement.
ACCTTCAACTTGTGTATAGCCTTGTGCTACCAATCTTGCTTTGTTCCTTACTACTATCCCATCTTGATCTTGCTTGTTTCTAAAGACCCATTTAGTTCCAATCACATTGTGTCCCTTTGGTCTCTCTACTAATTCCCATACTTGATTTCTTATGAAGTTATTCAATTCTTCATGCATAGCATTCACCCAATCAACATCCTTCAATGCTTCATCTATCTTCTTTGGTTCAATGGATGACATAAATGAGAAATGCTCACAAAATGATGCCAATCTTGATCTAGTTTGCACACCTCTTGAAATATCACCAATGATAGTGTCCAATGGATAATCCCTTACAATATTGGTTGGTTGGAGCATTGGAACTTGATTGCTTGCACTTGCTTGATCATTGGGTTGAGATGATGTACTAGCCACTTGATCTTGTTCATTGTCATGAGAGCCACTTGTACTAGCTTGATTTGTATCATCTTGCACATTTGAGTTGGAGAGCACTTGCACTTGATCATCTTCATCATCATTCACTTGCCTAGGCCTCAATTCACCAATATCCATGTTCTTCATGGCATTTGAAAGTTGAATGCGTCTAACATCTTCTAAGTTCTCATTCTCTACTTGTGAACCCTTGGTTTCATCAAATTCAACATCATGAACTTCCTCAAGAGTACCACTATCTAAATTCCAAACTCTATATGCTTTGCTTGTAGTGGAATAACCAAGTAGGAATCCTTCATCACATTTCTTGTCAAACTTGCCCAATCTAGTGCCTTTCTTCAAGATATAGCATTTGCAACCAAAGACCCGAAAATATACAATGTTGGGCTTTCTACCATTCAAGATCTCATATGGTGTCTTCTCTTTCAATCGGTGACAATAGAGGCGGTTGCTACAATAGCAAGCTGTATTGATAGCTTCGGCCCAAAAGGATTGACTCACATTGTACTCACTAAGCATAGACCTTGCCATATCAATGAGTGTTCTATTTTTCCTCTCAACAAGGCCATTTGATTGCGGAGTGTACTTGGCCGAGAATTGATGTCTAATTCCAAATTCATCACACAACTCATCAATTCTAGTGTTCTTAAACTCACTACCATTGTCACTTCTAATTCTCTTGATGGTTGTTTCAAATTCATTATGAATGCCCTTGACAAAAGATTTAATGTTGCAAGCACATCACTTTTGTCCACTAGAAAGAATACCCATGTGTATCTAGTATAATCAACCACTATTACAAAGCTATATTTGTTACCACCAATGCTAGTGTATTATGTTGGTCCAAACAAATCCATGTGCAATAACTCAAATGCTTTACTAGTGCTCATCATGCTTTTCTTAGGATGGGTGTTTCCAACTTGTTTGCCCGCTTGACAAGAGCTACAAAGCTTATCCTTTTCAAACACAACATCTTTCAAGCCTCTAACCAAGTCATTCTTAACCAATCTATTCAATTGTTTCATTCCAACATGACCAAGCCTTCTATGCCATAACCAACCGATGCTAGACTTAGTGAACAAGCATGTAGATAATCTAGCTTCACTAGCATTAAAATCAACCAAGTATAGATTCTCATATCTAAAGCCTTTCAAGATCAAGTTAGAGTCATCTACACTTATGATCTCTACAACATCTACCCCAAATATGCATTTGAATCCAAGATCACACAATTGAGCCACGGATAGCAAATTGAAGAGCTCTCTACTAGCAACACATTGGAAATGCTCATGTCATTGGATATTGCAATCTTACCAAGTCCTTTGACTTTGCCTTTGCCATTGTCACCAAATGTGATACTATCATATCCATCATTGCCATTGGTGTTGATTGAGTTGAACATTCTTGCATCACCGGGCATGTGTTGAGTGCACCCACTATCAAGAACCCAATGCCTTCCTCTGGTTTTATAATTGACCTACAAAAGAAGATCAATTCTTTTTAGGTACCCAAACTTGCTTGGGTCCTTGAAGGTTAGTCACTAAGCTCTTTGGTACCCAAATGACTTTCTTTTTTGAGCCCATCCATGGTTTACCAATGAACTTAGCCTTCACACCATTTGTACCCTTAGTAAGCATATAGCATGAATCAAGCTTAAGGCAGGATATATTAGCATTTTTGCTTTTGTTGGTGCATTCTTGCTCTTTATGACCAACTTGCTTGCAACTAATGCAAAACCGACCATTGTTCTTCACAAAACAAGTCTTGTGAGGAGCAAAGGCCGCCTTGCCTTTCTTAGGGGTATAGCCCAATCCCTCTTTATAGAGAGAAGCTCTTTGGCTACCCAAGCACATAAGCAAGCGGTCCTCACCACCATAGGCCTTAGCCAAAGTATGAGTGAGCTTGTTAACCTCCTTGAGATTCTCATTTTCAACCACTAGTGAGGCATCACAAGTGAGACCATCACCACTAGATGAGGTGGAAGTGGAAGTACTACAAGAAGGGTTAGTGGGAGCAACAATGATAGGCATAGATAATGATTCATCAATTGTATCACAAGTTAAACCTACATTGCAAGTTTCAACATGCTTCTTTTTATTTTGCTCATCAAGCAAAGAAGAATGAGCTTTTTCAAGCTTCTTGTGAGCCTTGCCAAGCTTCTCAAGGGCTTCCTCTTGCCTCTCATGAGATGCATTGAGCTCATCAAAGGCTTGCTTAAGGGCTTTAATTTTCTTACGCAAGCTTTTGCATTCTCTTCTCTTAATGTCAAAGTGTTCTCTAGCATCTTCTAGCATGTCAAATAATTCATCTTTAGTAAGTTCATCATTATCACTATCATTCTCATTTTCATGTTCATTTTCATCATCATGTTCTTCATCACTTTCATCATCACAAGATTGTACCTTGGTGGCCTTAGCCATGAAGCATGATGAAGATTCAAAGAGAGAAGGCTTCTCATTTATAGCAATGCTTGCAAGTGCCTTCTTCTTGGTGGTCTTGTGATCATTACTATCATCATCATCACTTGAGGAAGCATCACTATCCCAAGTGACCACATATGAACCACCCTTCTTCTTCTTGAAGGTCATCTTGTCCTTCTCTTTCTTTTCCTTCTTGCCCTTCTTCTTGTTCTTCTTCTTGTCATCATCATTGTCGCTATTGTATGGACATTGAGCAACAAGATGATCTTTGCTTCCACACTTGAAGCACCTTCTTGACTCTTCTTTATTCTTGGATCAAGACTTCTTTCTTCTAGCACGGTAGCCCTTCTTCACCATGAACTTGCCAAATCTCTTGACAAAGAGAGCCATCTTCTCATCATCATCATCATCCCATGAATCATCTTCTTCACTAGATGTTTCTTGCTTATCTTTGCCCTTGGATGATGTGGCCTTGAATGCCACGCTCTTCTTCTTGTCATCCTTCTTCTCATCTTTCTTCTCCCTCTTTTCTTCCTTCTCATCATCATCTCTATAAGCATCATCAGTCATGATATCTCCCAATATTTGATTTGGTGTCATTGTATCCAAACCGGACCTCACTAGAATAGTGACCAATGTACCAAATCTTGAGGGTAAGCATCTCAAGAACTTATTTGAGAATTCCTTGTCCTCTATCTTCTCACCAAGTGCCTTGAGATCATTTACAATCACTTCCATCCGATGGAACATGTCCGTCACACTCTCATCTTCCTTCATCTTGAAACTAGCAAATTTATCCTTGAGAATGTATGCCTTTGCACCCTTGATTGCCTTGGTGCCCTCAAATGATTCTTCCAATTTATTCCATGCCTCATGAGCTCTCTCAATGTTCTTGATTTGCTCAAATATTCTCTCATCCAAAGCATCATGGATGGTACTAAGAGCAATGTCATTGTTTTAGAGTAGCAATTCTTCGGCGGCGGTGGGAGCCTCTTCATCTTCTATCTCAATTTTTGTTTCTACCACCTTTCAAATCTTCCTATTGATTGACTTGATATATGTTGTCATCTTAGCCTTCTAATAGGGATAATTTAAGCCATCAAATTGGAGTGGCTTCTTGGTGTTGTTGATTTGAGCCATTTTAACACCGAAGGTTGTTAAGCCTCAAATAACGGTGACCTCGCTCTGATACCACTTGAAAGGTCCTAATGGCTAGAGGGGGGTGAATACCCTAATAAAAATTTCTACAACAACACTTAACAAAAGGGTTAGACAATTATGAGGTGAAGCAAGTGTTGCGCTAGCCTACTCAAAATGCAAGCCACCTACCACAATTCTAGTTTAGGTAGAGTCTATTCACACAATAGCTATGACACTACTCTATGTTAGTGTGCTCTCAAAGGCTAACTAAAGAGCCACACCAACCAAGCAAGCAAGCTCTCACAACTAACTACACTAAAGAGCTTGACAACTAGTTTACGGTAATATAAAGAGTAGGCAAGAGGGTTATACCGCCGTGTAGATGTGTGAACCAATCAATCACAAGTGTGGATAATAATGAAGTCCAATCACCTCGGAATCAAATGATGAACACAATGATTTTTTACCGAGGTTCATTTGCTTGCCGGCAAGCTAGTCCTCGTTGTGGCGATTCACTCACTTGGAGGTTCACGTGCTAATTGACATCACACGCCAAACCCTCGATAGGGTGCCGTACAACCAACACAAGATGAGGATCACACAAGCCACGAGCAATCCACTAGAGTACCTTTTGGCGCTCCACGGGAAAAGGTCAAGAACCCCTCACAATCACCACGATCGGAGCCGGAGACAATCACCACCCTCCGCTCGATGATCCTCGCTGCTCCAAGCCATCTAGGTGGCGGCAACCACCAAGAGTAACAAGCGAATCCCACAGCGAAACACGAACACCAAGTGCCTCTAGATGCAAACACTCAAGCAATGCACTTGGATCACTCTCAATCTCACTATGATAATGAATCAATGATGGAGATGAGTGGGAGGGATTTGGCTAAGCTCACAAGGTTGCTATGTCAATGCAAATGGCCAAGAGAGTGAGCTTGAGCCGGCCATGGGGCTTAAATAGAAGCCCCCACAAAATAGAGTCATTGTACCCCTTCACTAGGCACAACATAGGGTGACCGGACGCTTCGGTCTGATCGACCGGATGCTGGCCTTCAGCGTCCAGTCACGTGATTCATGCCACATGTCCCCTGCTTCAAATACTGTTTGTCAAATTTCAACGGTCGTCTGCTGACCGGACGTGTCAGTTAGAAAGTGACCGGACGCTGGACTTTAGCGTCCGGTCGTTTCTAGTAAGGATCCAAACGTGATTTTTTCTGACCGGACGCGTCCGGTCATGCTCGACCGAACACAGCCAGCGTCCGTTCACACAACGTCTCCTCTGTACGCCCTATGTCAGCGTACGTCAGCACTGACTGGATGCACCCTGCCAGCGTCCGGTCGCTGAGCGACCCAGCGTCCGGTCATGAGACCAAAATGCACGCCCTCTGCTGCCACTGACCGGACGCGCCGGTCCAACCGAGACCAGCGTCCGGTCACTTACAGTGACTTCCGTCTTTTCTGTCTAGGGCGCCGGTGGCACCGTCAGACTATCCGCACTCTACGGGCGGACACTTCACCGGTGGAGTTTCTTGTCCATGCACCTAAACTTCACCACCCTTGATCAAATGTGCCAACCACCAAGTGTATCATCTTGTGCACATGTGTTAGCATAGTTTCACAAACATTTTCAAGGGTGTTAGCACTCCACTAGATCCTAAATGCATATGCAATGAGTTAGAGCATCTAGTGGCACTTTGATAACCGCATTCCGATACGAGTTTTACCCCTCTTAATAGTACGGCTATCGATCCTAAACGTGATCACACTCACTAAGTGTCTTGATCACCAAAACAAAATGGCTCCTACAATTTATACCTTTGTCTTGAGCCTTTTGTTTTTCTCTTTCTTCTTTCCAAGTCCGAGCACTTGATCATCACCATGGCATCACCATCATCATGTTATGATCTTCATTTGCTTCACCACTTGGAGTGTGCTACCTATATCATGATCAATTGATAAACTAGGTTAGCACTTAGGGTTTCATTAATTCACCAAAACCAAACTAGAGCTTTCAATTAGGTGATAAGAGTTGATTGGAACCACTTGCTGCATATACTTTCCTTGTCCAGAAATATCTATCTTGAATCCTATGTAGGTCCAGGATCGACCTTTATGCTTAGCCATGCTTAGACCAGTAGAAGTCGGTTGATTTCCTGTCACCTGCGAGCTATAGGTGGTGACTTAATCACGGTTGGCTATATTGTGCTATCGTGGAACATAACCTGGTGATGTTGAACAATTGGAGACCGGGTGGAATCTTATATGTTAGGTTTGGTGACTTATAGTGATTCTGTTTGTGTCATTTAAGGATCGGCCGCTGTAGGCCCTCTTGTCATGTTGAACGCATGCCTCTCACATAGTTGGCCGGATAAGTCGTTCCGACCACGAAACCGAGTAGCTCAACTCAGGCCGGGGACATGAGCAGTTAAAGTGCACACCATGGAGGCAGTAAGGATGTGCAGAGAGCCAATGGCGTGAGTACAAGGGCGGGTTCGAGTCCCGAGCCTCCCGGCAGATTAGTAGTATCTTTAAGGGTGCGGCGCTAGTCTTACCCGTGATTTGGACCTGAGTTGTACCAAAGGTGACCCGATGCGACCCTGATGGGGGGAGTATGGGTGTGTGTTAGGAATAATTCCCCAGCTTGGTAGGAATCAATTCAAATCACCGTCTCTTCCGGATAGTGAGAACTTGACATGAGCCCCCTTCATCGTAGTAATTGATGAAAGTAATGGTTATGTGGATTATGGAAATGCTCAACTTGATAGGGTTACTATTGTGATGATTTAATGGTACACAACATATTTGGCATAGGGTAGATGCTAATCTAGAATGGAGCAGGAATAATAAACTTGTTATTTCAAAGTTAAAAGATACTAGATAAATATTGGCTTGTAGGCAAAGGATGTCAACCAGCTCCACTTATAAGCCGTGCATGATCCTTGGTGTCTCTTATTTTTGGTTTATTACGGGTAAGTCTAGCTGAGTACCTTCTCGTACTCAGGGTTTATTTCCCTATTGTTGCAGATAACGTGATGTACCACAGCTACTGTAAGCACTGCTTTGCTCCTGCAGTGGATGAGGAATAGGACCATGGGCATGGTCATTCTATATATCATCTCACCCATATGCTTTTGTTGGAGATGACTATGAAAACTGGCTAGGTATCTAAACCACTGTTGATGTCGTTCAGAACTATGTTGCTTCCGCTACTGTTAAACTAATGTTGTAATAACTATGTTGGAACTCCGATGTATGATAAACTATTTGTGAACTTGTTGTAACATGTGGCTTGTATGTTGAATCATGTACGATCTTGGCTTGTATGTTGTTTGATTCGAGATCCTTCGTGATACTCGATGGACTACCGGATTTATATGGGCTCAAGTGTGATGGTTTGACTGCCTCGGTGGTTGCTATTGTACTTGTGCTCTTATAAATTGGACGGTTCTGTTACAGGTTTGACTAAAAACTAGCCGTTCTTCATCATGTAAGCGTGATTGGTTATCCTTTGTTGGTTTGCTTGTAAACCTAGTCGCTCTTCACCGTGAAAGCGTGATAGTTCTCTGATATGTTCTTCGGTTTGTGGCAACTTGGGCGATCTAGCCCTTACTAGTGTGTGACCGATCTTTACGTCAACAAAGTTCCTACTAGGTAATGGCTCAATTTGGTTGTGCATTGGGCAAGTTACAATGCTTGGGCCTAATATAACATGTATATCTATATCTACATCATATATACTAGATTTTCTAGCACTAAAAGTTGAGTATTCCTGGTAATACAAGGAATCTATCTTGCTCCGCCCATGCTATCTCCAAAATGAAATCGGCAAGTTCAATGTTCGTATTTGAACACTTAGCTCAAGGTTCTCACTAGAGTGCTTCATAGGCTTAGAGGGATGCCTAGACAAGAAGGACGGTTGATTGTGGTGGCCGCATGGTACAAAACTATCATTTGAGCTAGGGCGTCATTTCTTGTCTAATTAACATGGTAACAAAAATCGACTATAGAACTAACAAAGGCGAGCCACCGAGATGACAAAAATAAGGCTAGTACACAAGGGCAGATTCAGTTGTGGGGTGGAGAGGCTGGTAGGGCACCATCGTTAGATGTAGGGGTCAATAACTGTAGAGAGCTAGAATTGGTAGCAGAGGATGGAGGTTGAATAAGTAGAAAAATTGATTTTTGGGACGCTCATGGCAAATGGGCCTCAAATAAGCAAAGGAAGATTTAAAAGCCCTTGGGTCAAGGACCTAGCTAGGCATCCACTCGTCTCTGCCCTTTTGACTCATAGTGTTCTCCCTCTGAATTCATTCCCTTCTGCTTTTCGGCCTAACATATCCAATTACTCCTGCATGCTTCCGACCTAGGTCCTAGGTAGAGCCTAAAAATCGGTGGCAAGGTCCTAGGTAGAGCCTACAAATTGGTGGTAAGGTGTACTAGATGTAACACTCTAGAGCCTAAGTGCCTCAGATTTTACTCTATACATTGACTGAACTACGCAACTCACCAACTCATTCATGTTTTCATCCCCTGATTTAGGTAAAGGGTTAACCTGGGATCATGTCATAAACTCTAGAAATCGTATATGATGATCTAACCTACCTTAAACATCTGAGGTGGCACTAAATTCTCACAATTTCACATCATATACATGGGCCTTCATAGGTCTAATTTAAATCGGGCCAAATGTCAAACCAGCGTGTCGTGGCATGTGGCATTGCGTCAAGGCACGCTGCGTGCGAGCGCTCCTTGATGCCACTGCAGTTAGCACTCAACAGCTGGCACCACTGCTTGCCAGCAGGCAGAGCCGCAGCATGCAGGACACTAGGCGTGGAGTTGTAGTTTCAAGCATGAATTAAAGGCATTTTTTGTCCACCATTGGTTAGCGGTGTGAACCGATAGTTTTATTTCGGTCATGTTTGGCATAGCTCACAACAGCTTGAGCTGTATTTTTTTTTTTTTTTGCCAGACACTCATTTTCAAAATAGTTTCATTTTTCTCCTCCTCTCACAAAGATCTGAGTTGGGATGAAGCTGAAAAAAGTAGCTTATCCTAGCTCTCTCCCTCATCTCTCTCTCTCTCTTGTCCATGCATGAAGCTATTGGTGAAGCTGTTTTGCCAAACAGTTTTTTCAAAACAGCTCAGCTTCACCTAGAAAGTTGCTCACGAAGTTGTTTAAAAAACAGCTTTGAAGCTGAGCTATGCCAAACGGCGCCGACGTGTTTGGTTATGCCATCTTGTATCGCATAACAACAGCTGATACTGCGCTATAAAAACTTGATACCCCTCCGGAGCTATCTTTGTCCGTTCTCTTCCCATTTTCTTAATCGCCGCCCTTGCATGAGTCATCACAGTTCTCTCAGGCTTCCTTTGGAAGACCTAATCCACGGGGTTATCCCAGCCTTTTCCTCGAGCAGGCCCTCAGCGCGGAACGTAGCCCCGTGTCAAATTGGTTTGGCGTTTGGAAGTACATGCGAAGGGGTTGAGCGGACCCAACCCACGCCATTTCCCGGGGCAGCGCTTCCCCATCTCTACTGCCTGGGCACGGCTTCCCCGTGCGGCGTGAGACGATGACGCTCGCTCGCGAGTTGCGACCAACTCGCCGCCACAAGCGTCTCCCTATCTACCATGTCTCCAAACAATTAAGTAGGGAGCGAGGGAATGCTGGCTTGGGAACCGAGCGTCTGCTGAAATCCCCGTGTGAGGAATCTCTTCCCTAGGCTAGTCCGGCCCTGCTTCCAAAGGAAGCCTCATGGGCTCCGGTGTCCCCGCCATCGCTTCCCCTCTTCTCGTCTACATCTCATATGCAAGTTTTGTAATTCCCTTAGGGCTCCTTTGGATGCCAGGGGACCAAAGGCACATGGAACAAAATCACAAAGGAAAAAATATACATGCAAATGACATCCCCAGCGAACCCTGTGGGTATTCTATCTTATTGTTTGGGAACAAGTGACGCGCGTTCGTGAGGCAAGGTCGCTAGCGCAATCTGCTCGTGGCATGGAGGCGGAGGCTGCGATGCGGTCTCAGACAAATCGCGCAACGGGAGTCATCAGCTGACGGGGGGAGGATGAGGAAACTAATTCACGAGCCAGGAGACATTTTTGTTAGACGGTGGTAGGGGTAGAATGGCACGCGTGTTTTTTTTGGCCAGGGTGGTGTCCAAACAGCCGAAGGGACTTGGAGGGAGAGCAGATCGCCGGGCCTCAACAGCCGCGCGGAATTGGCGGGGATCCCCATGGGGTTTGACGTACCCAAAGGAGCCCTTATGGGCTGTAATGTCTCCGCCGCGCTGCACCTCTGTCCACGTCGATGATGTCGCTACTCACTGCCTCCTCTTCGGTTACCGATTACATGAGCTAACCAAGCAAATTTTGTTTTCCCTTCAACTGCTGCAGATCATAGCGCTACCTGATTACATTGGCAAATTGGAACGTATGGCAATTCGTGTCACTTAATTCTTAGTTTGGGTAGAGCATGCATGACGCGCTGCTCAACTGTTAAAGTACCAATTGGTGATAATCGACTAGCTACTTTAAAATAAATATTTATGCATAAAACTAAATAGGACTACTTGTGGTTAAACTTAGAAATAAGAGCAGCCGCCAACTTAAAACTCCCTCTTCTCACTTGTCAGTGAACGCGTAGTAGGCAGGCTGTAACATGGGTCAAGATTCCGACAAAAGCAGTGGCCCATTTACACGCCAAAGGCACGCCATCTTCTAGTTGTTAGTAATTTGCGGTCCCAACAGTGTCACTTCAGCTAGCTTATAGAAATTTATAGTAGCATTTTACTTATGTGAAAGAGAGAAGATATAAAAGAAAAGAGTCTATCTCTTATCTCTGCACCTATTTCACACAGAATATGAGGTCATTTGTGGGTCTGTTCATGAAGGAAGGGAGAAAGCAAAGAAGATGTAGAATAAAAAAAAATCACTTTGCGCATGAATTTCATATAAAAAAGTGACAATGACATGACATGTATAAGCTAGCTATCATATATCTCATACTGTGAGGATGCCCTAAAGATCAATACTGTTGTAGAAGTACGGATATTAGTTACTGTTCCACCGTTTCTAGAACGGTACCCGCTCTATCTTAGACGTTCGGCTGCTACCCAGCCGCACCAGCTGAGACGTTACCTCCAGAAGCTTCTCCATGCGGTGAAGGGGTAAAGCTTCTCCATACGGTGAATGGGTAACATCTAATTTGGCATCACTATCCAGCAATAGTACTATATATTTGATCAAATCGAAAAAGAGGTACTTCGTCCCAAAATAAATGTATATCTCACTTTGTTAGAAATCAAATATTTAAAAGTTTGACTAAATGTATACAAAAATATACTAATATTTATGATGTATAATGATAATTAGATATTTGATAATAAACTTATTTTTAAGATATATTTGTTGATACTATTTTTTATATTTCTACTACTTTTTAAGAAGCTAAATGTACATTTATTTTGAGACGGAGAAAATTTGTCTTGTTGCTCTTCTTAGTCTGTTGTTTGGCCTCCCGCTGGTGTGCCAGCTAGTTTATGGTTTTTGCGCATAGATATTGGGGTATTGCCAAGAGCATACTTGGTGCCTTCGCTAGTCATATGGGCCAGACGCGGAGCTGGCTAGCTGGTGATGCCCCGCGCACCTTGCCGGGTTGAAATCTCAACGGCCTGTGCCGTCGCCCGATGCTGAATAAATAGGAAATCGGGGGGTTCAATAGTGGCCGATAGACGGGCTAGTTCGTCGTAGCCACTGCCTGCCAGTGGCATGATGGCCCATGGCCGGCAGCACTGTGGAATCACGCCGACGTCGCCAAGGTTAGCTGCCTTCGTTACCACGGATGGCTAAGAATCCATCTGCAGTCCAAACATGAGGTCGGTTGGCCTGTCTCCGGTCAAGGCAGCGAAGTGTTCCTCTTTCTCCCGCGGCTTGGCATCCTTGCTACATGCCGCGGCAGGGGTCTATGCAGCACAACTAAGACGAGTGGACGACGATGACGAGACTGGCAGTGGCGCGCCGGATCCGGAAATGCCAAGAGTTAGAGGGTTAAACTCGAGCAATGTAACAGTCTTTCGAATCGACGTGGAACCAAGCTTGGAAATCCATGTGCGCCGCTGACCTTGACCCTTCGTGCTCCTTTAGAGTAGGACGATACGTCAACAACTTTGATGCGTGCCCAGAGGAAGAGGCTGGAAAGTGTGTTTAACCACCCGAGCAAACCAAAATCTGCCGCTCCGAGTTGCTTGACAAAGAGTGTCAATTCCTGGAGGTTATCAAGTGAGTTGATCTATCTTAGGGACTCTCGAGAACTCAATCATCTGGAATCTTGATCTATCTTAGGGACTCTCGAGAACTCAATCATCTGGAATCTAAGTATCTTGAGACCGAGGGGTGGGGCTTAACCTATTGTGCTCCATCACCAAATTCATGCATGTTTTCAGATTGCCTCTTATAGCCAGTGAATTTAGGTTTCCCATACCAAGTGTACATAGAGATGGCACCGGATCTTTGCTAAACTCATATATCTCTATGTCCAACCACCATAGATTTCTTAGCTGATGGAGCTCCTGTGCAAAGCTAGATGACTCAATCGAGACATAGATCAATCCCAATCGTTGCAATGCTTGCATGTTCCCAAATCGATCTGGTAGCCGCACATTAGGATCATAGAGTAGAGTGACCAACCGTGCAAGTTGATCAACACTGGACGACAACTCTTTTATACTAGTACCCCTTATATCAAGTGCTTGTAAATACTGCAGCTCTCCAACTTCTTCATGAATCTCTCCTATCTTTGTGTAAAGTAATCTCAAGAACCTCAATGCAAAAAAACCCGCCTAGATGTGCCAGACGGTGGGCTTGTAGTCCCTCACAGTCTTCTAAATCCAGAACACGCAAACACTTGAACTTGTGCAGAGAAGGGAAGCTATCAAGACTTTCTGAAAACATTGAAACTGTACGGGGACAAGAATATATCATATTCTCCCGTAAGCAAGGACGGATCTAGCGGTGGGGGAGGGGGGGCTCAAGCCACCCTACCGCCGTTGATACCATGGTGCCCCCCTAACATCCCAGATGCTCAAAAGTAATTAAAAGTTTAATCATGAGCATCATGAAACATAATCAACAAGCATTAAGTCACTGATGCATTTCATGGTTCAAATATAGCTTTCATATGTTGCATTAAATGATGTCAATGTTAATGATTAAGAAATTTTGCGATTTTACATATGTGAATTTGCTTAAACAAAATAAAATTTTGCTAATATAAACTTTGTAGTACAAAGTATGTGTTTTCATGTGAAATAAAAGTTTGACAAGGTTTTTGAACCAAACGTGTTAAAATCGAGCTCCAAAAAATTGAATAAATGCAGGTTGACACACTTAGTCACATTTTGATGGTTAAGTCCCTGAAAACAAGTTAATAAGTTCAGTTTTTGGTGAATTATGAAATCAATGTTTATAAATAAACATTGTCCAACTTTTATTTCATTGCTTGGTAAGATGCTTGAGTTATGATAATGAGTAATTAGTTGTGTTGTTTGATTAATGGTTGCTCATAAATTAATTTCCAAAGTTTGCTAATCAGAAATTGAATTTGAAAACCCTAGACTGAATCTCTATTTCAGTTTCAGTGTGCTCATGTTTGGAAAGCTAAAACTTCAAAACCTTTCAATTTTTGGTATGGGTTCCTTAATCAAAGTTGGAGAGAGTGTGTAGTTGAACAACTTTTGTTGTGGGAGTGGATCGAGTTGTTGTGAAAAATCAGAAGAACGAAGGCGATGAAGTTTGGGTTTCAGTAAGTTTAGGTGTCCGACGCCGGCAGCTAGCAGTGCACCTGCTTCACCGGCGGCCACCGCCCCCGTCTCACCGCTTCGCGCGTAGCCGTCATGCAGCTGTTTGCAGGACCGAGCTCAAGCAGGTGTTGGCGCAGCGTTGCCGCCTCGCCCACTCTTATCTGGACCGAGCCGCCGTCGTCCTCTTTCTTCCCTCCCTGCTCGCCGCCGCCCACCTTAACACGCCGGCCCAATTCATCGTGACCAACGCACCTCCGTTCAATTGCTCGCGCGCATAGCTTTGCTAAATCCTCGCGCACCTCCCTGAACCGCTTAAGCCGTCTCGCGCCACCGGTGCTGGCCGCGCGTGCCGTTTCCGCCGCGGCGGCTCACCATCATCGTCGAGGTTCACCCTCACCGTGGCCATCTTCCGTTTTAGGTTTCACTTGATGCCGTACTACTCACCGTCCCTTTCATTTGAACTGTAGAGCAGAGGACGCACCGGAACATATGCTCGCTGCCGGTTCACGCCGCCGAAATCGCCATCACCGTCGGCAGCCGCGCCCACGCCGCCTCCATTTCAACCGTCAATCCTGGCTTGACGTGGTGAGCTCCCTAGTGCTAACCCGAGTCCTATCTTGGTCAATTGTTTGCCGGAGCGGCGATTTCACCGCCACACCACCATGTCGTGCGCCGCCGTGACGCCATGAGTGTAGCCGAGCTCGTTGCGAGCTATAATTCGTTCAATCAATGTTACGGATAGAGTCTCTAGTTCATAGGGAAGCTGTTGGTGCTGGTTCCGTGGTCAGAGACCTCGCCATCGGCCGCCTTCGCCAAGCTAGAGCGCCGTCGATCCGCCGCGGCCGTCGCTGTGCTCGTCGCGGTGCCCTAGCTGCTCGCCTATGGCTGTGAGGAGGTGCGGGGGAGGGAGAGGAGTCCGCCGGGGTATCCCGCATCGCCCGGGATCTCGTCGACGATGAGTACCCGCCGGTGCGCCGTGGTCAATGCCCCAACCCCGCGTGTCAGTGAGAGGGAGTAGGAGAGAGTGGGTAACAAAAGGATTTCGGCGATTTTTGAAAAAAAATTGATTATGTGCTGATTTTGTTTAATTCACAAGAAACTATAGAAGCATAAGAAAAAAATGAAAATTTTTGTGTATGCTTGTTATAATGTACGCTACCTACAAAAAATATAAAATGAACATTTTCAGTATGTTTGGTATGTTTAAAAATTACCTCTTTTAATTAATAAATGCACCTTCCATGATTTTTGTAGGATAAAATAATAATTCTAAAATCATGAAACTTTTTGTGTATGTTTTATATTCCTAGATATACCTTCACAAAAAGTTTGATACTGTTTTGATAAATATAAAATGTCCACTTAATTTCAATGCCTTTTCTTTATGTAATAAATGCTAGAAAGACTTAGATAAATCCTTAAATGAATTGGGTGTATTTTATACTTTGATTGGGGACCTTGGAACGCTCAAACCCCTGATGTTCCTTGTCAATGTAATTAGTTGCTTGATATGCTTTGAATCAACTTGTTTTTATAATTGTTAAAATGGTTTATTTAAATATTTAGTTTAATTTTATGAGTCCTTATCATGATCATGAGATAAATGTTAATCTCTTGCTAGTTGAGGTTAGTGTAATTCCTTTCATAATAGATAACTAATTAACTTGTTAGTTAATAAATAAAATAGTTGCCCAAATGATTATTTAGTAGATGCATGTGATTAGGTCATGTGATGATCCTTGCTTGTCTTCATGATTGAACTTTGTGTAATGTTAGTTAAGTACCTTGTCTTGCTTGACTAGTATAACGTGATAGGTGTTGCTTTATTGTTAACCACATAAATGACTTGATGACCAAATAATTCAAATGCTTTGTGAAGCATAACCCTAGTTGTACTGTGAAGGAAAGTTGTACTCAACTTTCTTAGAGTAGTTTAAGTTTTGTTATGCACATGAGTGTCTTTCATCATGCATCATGGCATGTAGTCCATCATGTTAAGCGTGCATCATCTTATTACATGTAGTTCATAAGAATGAGAAGATTCGTGTTGATCAAGTGTCGGAAAAGGTCCATCCACCAGTGGTGTTGGTGCCAAGTTTAACTTCGGGATCTTTGTGTGGGATCTAACCTTCTCTGCAACGCAGGCAAGCCACGGAGCATAAACCCTTCTCTAGCTTTTACAAATCTTTATTACACTAAGTCTCGTGAGATGTGCATTAAGTAATTAGGAGTTGGTTGAATACCGTTGCTGCATGATTACCTTGATTTTTAGGTATCCTTATCTCTACTTTGTTAGTATGAATAGGTCGATATCTCTGATGCTTAGTAATGCATAGACTACGATAGAAGTCGAATGATAGTTTCATCGTTCGCGAGAATAGGTTTTACCATTGTTTTTCTCGGTTCTAATGGATCGTGAGAATACCATGATATGATAATGTTAAATCGAGACCGCGTGGGACTCGATGTTATGGAAGTGTCCCTGGGCAGACAGGTTTGCCTGGTCATGCTCGTTTCGCTTGTGTCGGTTAAGGATCGCTCCTTGTAGGCCTGTTGTGGTCAAGACCTTGCAGTACTAGCCACATACTCTGGTAAGCCTAATACCTTGGCTATTCCATTATGAGAAAAGACAACTGCGCACTGGGAGTGTGGAGATGGTGATAGTAGCGTGTACACATCCTATGAATCCATCAAGGATGAACGACGTAGGGAGGTGGAGTACTATGCTCTTAGGTAGCGTAGACCAGTTCATGTTTTGAAGGATCCTTAGGAAGGGTTGATATATGTAGATCAAGGACCTGTATATGTCATGTGGTAAGGAAATCCTAGCTGAGCCTAATCGATTCGAATCATCATGCTTCTCGATTATGGAGACTCGATCCTCTGACCACTCATTGTAGTTAATCAATGGAAATCATGGTTACTTTTGAAGATAAGATGAGATGATTAAAGAAGTGATTGATTTAGATCAGGTACAAATTGGATACGATATTGACTTAATATGAAGCTAAAACATTGAAACTAAGGATCCACTCATAGTAAGCTTTTCTGTAAAAGTTACTCTTGCTTCAAACTTTACCTTAAGCTTGCATACCCTTGGAGTCTTTTCTTTTAGTCGGGTAAGACTTGTTGAGTACCCTCAAGTACTCAGGGTTTGTTAACCCCTGTTGTAGGTTCTGACTAGTGCTGCTAATCGAGGTCATATCGGTGGGCTCGACATGATCTGCTCGTCTCTTCTACCTTATGTGCTTACCTAAGTGACATCTGTATTTCTACTCACCTTTTGAATTTAAGTTAAGTTTGACTTAGACATGCTTTGTAAATTAATGTTATAAGTCTTCCGCACTCCGATGTAAGATATTTTTGTACCAATTGTTGTAATGTTGTGGTAACTCCACGTTGATCCTATATAAGTTATAAAAATGTGGATGATTCAGGGTTCCCCGAGGACACCCGACAGACTACCAGGATTATCTGGCTCTCGTGTGCAGTAGTCAGAGGTCTTTAGGACAATGACAGGTGCACATGGGCCATATAATTTGGGTGGTTCTACCACACCCCTAGAGCCCCTCCAAGAATTTTTGCCATGGCTACTCTTAGGAGGAGAGACAAGAGGTTGAAGATTCAGCCCCCTAAACTTTCATCCTAGATCTACCCGTAAGCCCACTAAACCATCACCAATTTATTCCTATCCTAGAGAGAGATATGTTGAATCTTCCTTTGTGGATCAACTGTTATGTTAGGAACACTGCACAGAGTTACGGATTTCTCTTCCATAGCCTTGGAAAAAATGATATTAGGAATTGTGTCACGGACCTGACAGGTAGACACTCCAAAAAACCTGAAAGCACTGGTTGAATCAGGCTTCTATTTATGGCTCATTGAAATACCTTTCCTCGAACTCACCTCTCAACAATCCATCTCAGTATCAATCATGAGTTTTAATAGCCCACTATAGCTCTGCCATAGCTTTTCAAAGGGTCAACGTTACACTATTGTCGCTAATGACATTTAGCTACAATAAACACTGCTAATTGGTTTAGCCATGATATATTTTTAGCACCGCTAATCCTAACCGAGGTAGATATTCATTCTTTAGTCTAGAGGACTATATTCTATGTCTCTCTCTTCTTTATGTTCTTTACTTAATAAATGATGTAAGAACCCTTTAAATAATTATTGTACTATTAAATATTGATTGCTAATCACAACAGTATGTTGATCGTTATGTGAGGTTAATACTTTATTGCACATGTATTTATTAACTTGTCACTTGTTTATGTAGCCACCTAATGTTGTTGACATTTCTTAACATCACTTTTGCTAAGTTGTCATCCCTAGCTATGATGCCAGAAATGCTTGTCGACATTCTTTAGCGTCACTTCTAGAATGACACTAAGAAATACTTAAGTATTTTATTGTGACAAGGAATAATATATATATATGTATGCAAGGATCTGCAAGTGCACAGATAATTTACCATTGTAGCATTTTACCCGGGAGTATTCCAGTTATCGTTATTTATATTTTTACCACAGGAAAGGACTGGCAGTTGGAATATATTGATAACTTATAAATATGATGGAGAAGTAACCATAACCAAACTTCTACTCACAACAGGGGTAAGTCAAGAGATAAATATGATAAGTAATGATAAATGATAGATGATCACTCAGTATACTCCTTTCTATGGCATTAGCATTGCTAAGTAGAAATTAGAGGGATAATTTCTAAGGCATTCTTAATTGCAAATCAAAGCATACGTTGATTAGTGCAATTACACATAGTAGTCATGGCTAGGATTAACTTCATATCTACACATAAGGTGTATTACAAAGGAAGGTCAAGAACGGAGCATGTCTTTCTTTGTAACTAGATCCTACATGTCCTATATTCGGGGAGTGGACTACAAAGGACTCAAGGAGAGTGTCACATCTACAATTTACCACGTGCCCCGAAATATAGGGTGCATCCACAGGTAAACAACGTATAAGCACCATGCTTACACAATGTCGACCACTCACCCCATGTACATTAGAGCGAGCGCTATATGAACTTATGCTTGAATATAATGATAATATAGCTTTACTAAGCATATAATCAAAGTAGACGATCAACATAATAACTAGGAACATGAATAATATTGAGAATAATGTCTTATCATTTGTAGCAAACACATGAAATATGAAAGATACAAGTGAGGATACAAGGGGCAATACCAAGCCACGCTCTTGACAAGATCAGGAATCCAAGCAAAGCTTGTCTCCCTCTAGATCTAACCTAGCTAGCTATGTCATAGAATATGGTGGAGCTCTGAAGATGATTAGGGTTTCTACCTTCTCAAATGACTTATGCCCGAGGGAGGGGGTAGGGGCTGGTATATATAGGACGGAGCATCAATTCTGAACCCTTGGATCAAACCGGCATAAAAGAACAGCGTAGATGCAAACCCTAAGGCGGTGGAGAACCGACATTCGAAGGAGGGGGTGACATGTGGGCTTAGGGGTTGGCCGGCCTGTAGGTGGGGGTGGCTGCCTCTCGCCCTCTACTTCGGTGGTTTGCCTCCTAGAGTCTTCTAGAACCTTCTAGAGTTATTTTCATTGCGGATAATTACGATTAATTCTAACGTTTAGGTCCACCTTGATAGATTTCTGAATAAACCCTGCTGAATACATAGATTCACCAAAACTTATAGAATTTGTAAGATTTAAACCCCTAAACCTATGTTGGTGATCATATTCAGGATTTATATTAACGGTTTATAATAGTTGTTAACTACTACCAATAGTTGGCTACCTTTAGATGACCACGAAATAATATGTCCCAACACATTGACATGTTTTCTATTTGCATGAGTACTGGACAATAAATTGTATGGCCTAGAATATGGTGGAGCTCTAAGGATGATTAGGGTTTCTACCTTCTCAAATGACCTAAAAGAATATGGGGTAGGGGCTGGTATATATAGGACAGAGCATCAAATCTGAGCCCTTGGATCAAACCGACCTAAAAGAACGGCGTAGATGCAAACCCTAAGGCGGTGGAGAACCGACATTCGAAGGAGGGGTGACATGTGGGCCCAGGGGGCTGGTCAGCCTACAGGTGTGCCTCTCGCCCTCTTTTCGGTGGTTTGTCTCCTGGAGTCTTCTAGAACTTTCTAGAGTTGTTTTTGTTGCGGATAATTGCGATTAATTCTGACATTTGGGTCCACCTTGGTGGATTTCTGAATAAACCCTGCTGAAAACACAGGGTCACCAAAACCTGTGGAATTTGTTAGTTTAAACCCCTAAACCTATGTTGGTGATCATATTCATGCATTATATTGACGGTTTATAATGGTTGTTAACTACCATCAATAAACTCCCCCAAGCTTAACCTTTGCTCATCACTGAGCAATGCTAAACTCAGCAATGGATCATTAGTTTCTTCAATGTTTTCACTCCTCAAAAGTACACAAGCGTTCAAACTAGAATTCTCCTTCGGATTAGAATAAACTATTTTGACTTTCAAACTTACCCATATTACCTTCAACCATGGAGCTTCTTATCATTCACTTAGGTCATGAGTAATTGAAAGACAGAATGATCAAGTTAAGCACTAGGTCTCAAGTTCTTTGCTCAACCATCATTCCAGAGTTTTTATAGGTTATCAAAATAAAACTCAGAGCTTCCATTGTATGATACTCTCAAGGTTCTCAATATATATGGTATTTGTGGATCCTCACCAAGGCAATAGTAGTGTTATGCCTTCTTCTTTCTACAACTAAGGCTTATGTAGAGCTCATAGGAGTGGAAAAAACATGAAAGAGCATACTTGCAATACATATATTGTAAAGTCAAACCTCGGATCCAAATAGAGTTGAGTCATATAATTAAATCATGATGTGCATGTGTGTGGATGTATGGTGGATATATATGGTGGCTAACCTAATTCTACTATGCTTCTTAAAAACATATCTCTCTTTTGAAACTTGCAAATATTTTTGTAAGAAAACATGGGCTATCTTATTCATCTCTTTTCTCTTTTTTTCAGGCAGGCATCTGAGTACCCATTGTTTTAGATATCTCGGACACTTGTCCATTTTTTTCAACTCTTTTCTTTTCTTTTTGTCTTCTTCTTTTTTCATGAATAACTTTTGTATAGCCCGTGTCTCTTTTCTTTTGCAACAAAACTTTTGAGAGATAGCAACAAGAACTTGGAGCATTATTTGGTGGATAACCTATCAAGCATATTTTTTATGTTCACTCCCTGTGTAGGAGTAAAACACTTTTGGGTGGATATAAATGGAATGGCATGTTTTTGCGCCAACACCCAGTGTAGGAGTAGTGCATATGTGGGTGGTGTGTATGTGATCTTGATTTTAAGAGAATGACAAACCTCTCATAAGGGTCAACAAAGCTTGACTAAACTCAATACAAAACAAGCAGCATATATGAGTGGAAGTTTTTCCAGTCTAAATATCATGTATGTCTCTGGTAGGAATTCAAACTTTGTCATACAGGAACTCATCATGAAGCATTTTTATATTTTTCAAAAGATATATCTCCAGAACTTTAGTATCACTTAGAACAAGATAAACAACAGCTTAGATCTTCTCATATCATATCCGTCAATTACTTAGACTTAGATTAAGCATATGATACCCACGAGTTTCAAGTTCAGAGTAAATTCTTATATCAAAACAGTCTTATCCAAAACTCGGGACAATTCAAGGCTGAAAACTAGATACTTGAAAGGAATTACAACAGAGCAACTATTCATCATTTCCATTTCAAGATATTATCTTTAGAGTCCATTTTATTATATTTAGCTCTTAAAAACAGAAAACTAGACACACACTTTTTATTTGGTTTTTTTATTTTCCTTAGATCACACATTACTAATAAAGATAAATTTTTATTTTGTTTTTAGTTATGCATTTTTTTATAAAACAAACTTAGAAATAAAACCAAAAGGGAAAGAAATACTTATCTAGATATATGGGGGATGCCCTTCCTCTAAGCTAGTTGTTGGCATGTTTGTTCAAACTTGTACTTCTCAGAGCGGATTCATCAGCGGATGTCCTTCTCATCCATCAGGAAGCTATACTCCTAGTGGAGCAAGATGAAGATGATCCGGTGAACTTGCTCATGACCATCCTACAAAAACTCTCGGTGAGGGTTTGGATTTTTAAGTCCTCCGGACATGACACTTCTTCAGTCTTGTTCATTCTTCGGGTGTATTTGTCAGCCCTAGAGATGGTGACCTCGATGGTTGCACCTCTTGTGATGGTGACTTTGATGATGTTGCCACCTTTTCCCTCCAGACATGCTTGGTCTATGGACTTGATTTTGGCATAGTCTGTTCATTCGTCATAGCTTCTACTTCCTCTTCATTCTTGGGAAGTTGATTCCTCCGGTGTTGGGACGCTCGGCGTCTTCTCCTGGAGTGGGTCTTCTTTGGCTGTTCATAAGTTGTATAACTATTGAAATAGCAACGTACCTTTTGTCTAGGGAATTGAAAGTGGACTAGTCCAGATTCGACGTAAATGATTGCATTGGTGGTGTTGAGGAATGGTCTTCCAAGGATGATAGGTACATCTTTTTCTTCTTCTCCCATGTCAAGAACCATGAAGTCGGTAGGTACATAGTGATCTTGTATTCTTACCATGATGTTTTTTGCTATTCCCTCTAGAAATTAGATTGATTGGTCCACCATCTGCAGTTGCATATATGTAGGGATCAAAGGTTCATCACCAAATAAGTAGTTATACGTTACCTTAGACATTATGTTGACACACGATCAAATGTCACAGAAGTTGTTGTGGAAAATTCTTTGTCCAATTGTACACTCGATCGTTGGTACTCCAAGGTCTTCCTTCTTGGTAAGGAATGGTGAAGCGAGGAGGTGATTGTACTCGGATCAAAGTGTATTGATCATCATGACTGATTCTTCTTGTGACTATCTGGCCTTGTTCTTCCTTCTTCTCTGGTTGTTCCTCTTTTTGGCCACTGTTATTTCTTCGGGCAGATATGCCATCTGTGGATGACTAGGAGAGTGGTGTATATGATTCTTGAAAGTAAACTTCACTTTTCTATCCTTGATTGTGAAACAGATCTTGGCGTTGTCCGCGTAGATGATGGCTTTTGAGGTGCTCAGGAAAGGTCATCCCAAAATAATGGGTGCCCTCACATCTCCACCTATTTCCAAAACCACAAAGTCTACGGGTACATATGACTATCCAACTCGTACACAAATGTCTTCAAGAATTCCCTTGGGGTTGTAGAGTGACTGATCTGCAAGCTGCAAATGCATGTTTGTGTACAATAAAGTATCTCCATTAATTTTATCATAGATTACCTTTGGCATAATATTCACACTTGCTCCGAAGTCACATACATCTTATTGGAACATGTGAGGTCCAAAAGCTATGGGGATGACAGGTCTTCCTGGATCTCCTTTCTTGACGGGCAAGGAATAATCATACCATCTTCCTATTGATTGTTCTATGTAGCATCCTGCAGCATTATGAATATCAACAAGCTTTGTAGTTTCTAGATCTTTTGACTGCCTCGAAACCTTACCTTTGTCAGTTGAAGGAAT
Organism: Miscanthus lutarioriparius; assembly: GCA_904845875.1. Taxonomy (NCBI): domain Eukaryota; kingdom Viridiplantae; phylum Streptophyta; class Magnoliopsida; order Poales; family Poaceae; genus Miscanthus; species Miscanthus lutarioriparius. The sequence goes on along the minus strand of CAJGYO010000001.1, from coordinate 95,744,260 downwards.
AGCAGCCGTTAGCTGAACTATTTGTGATTCTATCATTTTATTAAACCTATGCTAGTTTTTAATGGTTGAGGAGAAGTGTAACACCTCGGGTGTTTAAATATTAAAAACCGGACATATCATCATATGCATTGCAAGGCATTGGTCATATTGCAAATTTTGTTATGCATTCACTAAAACAAGTTTACATTTATGTTATAAGCATTGCTTGGTATTGTTTGAATCAAGTTTGAAATCTTAGTATTGATTTGAAATTCTGAAAACCCTGATTTTCAATATTTAAATCCGACCCTGAAAACCCATTTCAAAATCGAAGCACATTTTGGGGTTGAGTCTTAAATCAAAGTTGTAGAGCTTGTCGAGTTGTACAAAGTTTGTTTTTGGAGTTTTTCAAGTTGTTTAGTAAAATTTGAAGTTATTTAAAAAGGTGAAATTCCTTAAATATCCCCGCTTTAAATTCAAAAGTTCATTTCAAAATATAGGCCGAATTTGGGTATGGTTTCAAAAGCAAAGTTGTAGAACTTTTGATTTGGAACAACTTTTGTTTTTGGAGATTTTTGAGTTGTTATGAAAATTTGAGAGTAATTTGTGAAATTTGGCGGATGGCAATTCTGTAATTTCGATGAACAGTGTTCACCGCTTGAGCTACACCGCCGGCGACCTTCTTCAGCGTTCCAGTCGCGCGCGTGGCCATCTTTGGTGTCGTGTTGGTGCGGTAAAGGCCGCAGCGTGGCTTCCTTGAGCTTCTGAGCCGTGTTATTTGGACTGAGGCGCCGTCGTTGTCGTTCTTTCCTCTCCTCTATTTTCTCCCGCCGCCACCGCCATTCTTCGTTGAGCCCTCGCCGTCGAACCAGCACCTGTGCCGTCGTAGCAAAGCGCTCAACAGCTTCGCCTCTTCCTTGCGCGCTCAGCCGAACCATCCTTGATGCTAGATTTCGCCGTGGAACGTCGCTTGCCGCCCTTCTTCCTCGCGGCCGGCAGCACCACCGTGGTGTGCGCGTCGCCGTGGCCAGCGCGTTACGGTGAGCCTCTGCTATTTCTGACTCTTGCTTCAGCTTCGCCTCGATGCCGTGGTGCTTTGTGCCTGGTTGATTGACCATTTCCTCCACCACAGTCGCCGGAGCATCACCGTCGTCGAAATTTGCTCCGCCGTGACCGCTGTGACCGTCGAACCGTGTCTTCGTTGCTTTTCAGGCTCGGCCAGCGACTCCAGTGTGTTCGGGGTGAGCTCCTGGTTCTACCCGAGTTGTTTGTTTCATCGTTACCGAGCTCCTATCGCCGGCGCAGCGCAGCCGCACTGCCGTGTCCGCCATGGCCGTCGTCATGCTCATGCGCCGCTGTAATTGGTCCCGATTGTGCCACCAATCGACGCGTATGGGTGTAGGGGTCATTTTAGTACCTTGGTCGTCCCGTTGAGCTCGCCGTCGGCGAGTTTTTGTCGGTCAGCGCGCGTGTCGCCGTGGTCAAAGCGTGAGGTAGAAGATGACAAGTGGGACCCGGTTGTCAGTGACTCAGCGTTCAAAATGAATTTTCTGTTTTTCAGATTTAAATGAATAGTGTCTGTTTTTGTTATTTTTGTGTAGATTTATTTAGAGCTCCAAAAATTATGAAAATTTTTGTGTGACTTCTTTGTGATCTGTACTATTTAGGAAAAATATGAAATGTTGTTTTTTTGTACTTTTTGAATGTAATAAAAATTGCTCAATTAATTAATAAATGAGTTTCCAGGATTTTTCTAGACTTATTTATGTATCCAAAAATTATAAAAATTGTTTTGTCACTTAGTTATCATGTGATGAACATATACAAAAATTTTGAGGTCAATTGAAACAAGTTGATTTATTTCATAATTATTAATTAATTAATTAATTAATTCATAAAAGCAAATAGTAACCTTTAGTGATTTAGGTTTTGTTTGAGTTTTTGATTAAGTGATGTCCTTAGGTCATTAGTTGGTAATGATCCTTGGCAATTGTTGTGAGTGTTGCGAAAATGGTTTAGTTAGTTTGACTTATAACTGTACCGCGAAGGAAAGTTGTATTCAAGTTGTTAAGTTTTGCATCCATCATCGAGCATCATATTTTGTATCCGCATCATGTTAAACATGGCATTGTTACTACGTGTAGTGAACGAAGGTGAACATGTGGTAGTTAATCAAGTAGTTGAGGAGGTTGATCCGTCTGTGGAAGTTGGTGTTGATATTGGTGGAACGACTCCGGACCTGGACTTTTCCGTCAACGAAGGCAAGCCCCGGATGCATACAACCCTACCTTGTATTTTACAAATTGATTTCGCTTTTGCTTCTTTTTACTGCATTAAGTGATTAGGAGTCAAGTGAAAACCAAATTGGTACATTACCAACCTTGTTATTCCATGTTTACCATATTACCAGTTTTAAATTCGTATATGCCAGTTTTGCTTAGCTATGCTTAGAACGGTGAAAGTCGGGTGATTACCTATCATCTGCAAGTTTTAAATGGAGCTTTGGTTAATTATGTTAACATGTGATATGGGAATATAGAGTAATAAATCTAGACCGGGCGGACTCGGTGTGTGTGAGCCACAAGACATGGAGGTCTTGTGAGCAGGTTCTTTCCGCCTGTGTCGATTAAGGTCCATCCGTTATTGAATTGCATGAGGTGAGACTTTATAGTACTAACCACATACTTCGGTAAGCCTTAACTTGGCTATTCTATTACAAGAATGGCTACTCGCGCACTGGGAGTGGAGAGATGGCGGGAATAGCGTGTACCCACGTGGCAATGGGCTGGATTGGTGCAGTACTGTATTCTCGGGTGGCGCGGACCCATTCTTGTTTTAGAGGATCCGAGGGTAGGTTGGTATATGTAGGTCGGGGACCTGCATATGTCGTGTGGTCTAGAATTCCCAGCTGGGTTATAATCGGTTCGAATCGTCGTTGCTCCTCGGTTATGGAGACTCAACTCACTGTTCATCATCGTAGTAATTAATAACTAGAACCTGAGGATGGTATGAGAAAGTGTTGGATACGAAGTTTCATGATCTCATTACGGATCGTGTCAGCTTTGTATATGATCTTTATGAAGTTTTAAACGTTGATATAAAGAATTTTGTTAAAATGCTTTTACGCAAAAGAACCTTGATTATTATTAAAGTCATACCTTGAATCCCATGAGCCTGCATTCCTGCGTTCTTTTAAATTCTTATTTCGGTTAAGTCTTGTTGAGTACTTTTGTACTCAGGGTTCGTTGACCCTTGTTGCAGGTGAGGCTCATGAGCAGATCTGTTTTGGATCGTGCTGCATGACTGTTGTTCAGTGCGATGACGATAATTAAATGTGTGGCCCTTGGGCAGGGCAGCTTAAGTTGTGTGTTTTGTAATATATTATAATGCCACTCCACTACTTTGGTTTGCATTAATATCGAACTTAGTTGTATGGTTTGAAACAAATGGTTTGTAAACTATGTTATTGTAAGACTTCTGTTGTTTTTACTCTGATGTATCTATTTGAATAAACTGTTGTAATGCTGCAATGACTCTATAATGTGATCCTGCTCGGAAATCGTGGATGATTCGGGGTTCCCCGAGGACACCCGACAGTCTTCTTAAGTTACCGGGAACGTATGCATAGATGTCAAAGGTCGTTGGACAGTGACAGGTGCATGTGGGCCCTATAATTTAGGAGGTTCTGCCACAAGAAGCTATCCATTTTTTGTTTATGTTTTCTAAGATTTTATCATTGGAAGCTAGTTTTCTAGATAAGTCCTCCATAATTTTAACTTGATCAGAAATTAACTCTCTCAAGGGTGGTTGATTATTGAAATTATTACCTTGATAGTTACCTTGGTTATTGCCTTTATAGTTTAGCCTTTATTGCTGGTTCTATCCTTGATTCTGTTGAGGACGATAGTTATTGTTGTTGATGAAATTCACATCCTCGTGGATTTTAGGACAGTTGTTCCCTGAATGCCCAATATTTCCACATTCTTCATACGTCATGTGGGAATCATGAATGTGCATGCCTTCTTGCTTCTCATTGGCTCATTCTTTGAGCCTCTTCATCAGCAGGTCCATCTTAGCAGACAGAATATCTACCTCCTTGAGTTGATACATACCTCCACCTCTCTTATGAGTTTGAAGACATTCTTTATTTCAACCTTGGTTGGAGACCATCTTCTCCATGAGAGCTGTTGCTTGTTCAATAGTGAGTGCCAAGAATGTACCTTCAGCAACGGCATCCATATTCTCTTAGGTGTTGTTTGTCAACCCGTGGTAGAAAGTCTGTATGAGTAGCCATTCCTCCATCCCATGATGAGGGCATTCTGATATGTAGTCTTGGAAGCGTTCCCATGCCTCAGGGACAGATTCATCATGTTGCTATTGGAAGCTCGAAATTCTCTCACATAGAGCATTGGTCATGCCTGTGGGAAAGAACTTTGCTAGAAAGGCAGTGGACCAGTTTTCCCATGTAGTATTTCTATATTTGTTGGCGTAGAACCATTGCTTTGCCTTCCCCAAGAGTGAGAATGGGAAAAGGCAAAGTAAAATGGAATATCTAGTAATTCCCTTGATGGTGAAAGTGCTGCAGATCTCCAGGAAGTGTTGGAGATGAGCACTAGCATCTTCATGTGCCTTTCCACAAAATTGGCTATCTTGCACCATGTTGATGAGAGCTGGCTTGAGCTCAAAAGCATTGTCTCCAATGTTGATCGCCGGTCTAGTTCGGATATTGTCCGTAGTTGAAGTAGAGAATTCATGGAGAGTCTTATTGGCCATGACATCAAAAACTGGTGTTAAGCTTCGCCTGGTCTGGTTGTCTTCTAATTCTAAAGCTAGAACTTTCTTGAGTTTAGCTCTAGTCTTCCTGATCAATGCTTCTAGATCTTCAATGTAGTTTGTCTGAAGGTCAAAACCAGTCATACATTATCCTGTATAAGACACAAAAGTAGACAGAACAAGGTAAGCCTATTTGAGCAGAGGTCAATGGTTCCCTCGATCACATCAATAAGTAAAAGTTTATCAATATTCCTTTTTGCCTAGCTACCTTTCCCGGCAACGGTGCCAGAAATGCTTGTTGGTATTTATTAACTTGTCACTTGTTTATGTAGCCATCTAATGTTGTTGCCATTTCTTAACATCACTTTTGCTAAGTTGTCATCCCTAGCTATGATACCAGAAATGCTTGTTGACATTCTTTAACGTCACTTCTAGAACTACACTAAGAAATACTTAAGTATTTCATTGTGACTAGGAAGAATATATATATATGTATGCAGGGATCTGCAAGTGCACAGATAATTTACCATTGTAGCATTTCACCTGGGAGTATTCTAGTTATCATTATATTTTTACCACAGGGAAGGACTGGCAGTTGAAATATATTGATAACTTATACATATGATGGAGAAGTAACCATAACCAAACTTCTACTCACAACAGGGGTAAGTCAAGAGATAAGTATGATAAGTAATGATAAATGATAGATGATCACTCAGTGTACTCCTTTCTATGGCATTAGCATTGCTAAGTAGAAATTAGGGGGATAATTCCTAAGTCATTCTTAATTACAAGTCAAAGCATATGTTGTTTAGTGCAATTACACTTAGTAGTCATGGCTAGGATTAACTTCATATCTACACATAAGGGGTATTACTAAGGAAGGTCAAGAACAGAGCATGTCTTCCTTCGTAACTAGATCCTACATATCCTATATTCAGAGAGTGGACTACAAAGGACTCAAGGGGAGTGTCACATTTGCAATCTACCACCTGACCCGGAATATAGGGTGCATTCGCAGGTAAACAACGTATAAGCACCACGCTTACACAATGTCGACCACTCATCCCATGTACATTAGAGCGAGCGCTATACGAACTTATGCTTGAATATAATGATAATCTAGCTTTACTAAGCATATAATCAAAGTAGATGATGAACATAATAATTAGGAACATGAATAATATTGAGAATAATGTCATATCAATTGTAGCAAACACATGAAATATGAAAGATACAAGTGAGGATACAAGGGGCTATACCAAGCCACGCTCTTGACAAGATCAGGAATCCAAGCGAAACTTGCCTCCCTCTAGATCTAACCTAGCTAGCTATGCCCTAGAATATGGTGGAGCTCTAAGGATGATTAGGGTTTCTACCTTCTCAAATGACCTAAAAGAATATGGGGTAGGGGCTGGTATATATAGAACAGAGCATCAATTCTAAGCCCTTGGATCAAACCGACCTAAAAGAACGACGTAGATGCAAACCCTACGGCGGTGGAGAACCGACATTCGAAGGAGAGGGTGACATGTGGGCTTAGGGGGCCGGCCGGCCTGCAGGTGGGGGTGGCTACCTCTCGCCCTCTACTTCGGTGGTTTGCCTCCTAGAGTCTTCTATAACCTTCTAGAGTTGTTTTCATTGCGGATAATTGCGATTAATTCTGACATTTAGGTCCACCTTGATAGATTTCTGAATAAACCCTAGTGAATACACAGATTTACCAAAATTTATGGAATTTGTAAGATTTGAACCCCTAAACCTATGTTGGTGATCATATTCATGATTTATATTAACGGTTTATAATGGTTGTTAACTACTACCAACAGTTGGCTACCTTTAGATGACCACAAAATAATATGTCCCAACACATTGACATGTTTTCTATTTGCACGAGTACTGGACAATAAATTGTATGCCCCAGTGCAACACAAGGGCTTCCTGTTGTAACACATTGACATATTTACTATTGGCATGAGTATCAGACGATATATTGTATGCCCTAGCGCAACGCACAACACTTCAGCAGGAGGGGGCTTCACCAACACATCAACGACTACAACGACTCACCCCCGCCAACACTATGACAAAAGGGGCATCAATATCATATTCGGTGACTGCAATGACTAACCTTCAATGCCAACAAGTAGAGGGGCTTCTTCAAAACCTCTGACATCTGTACCGACAACATTTCTTCTTTGTTGATATCTTCGGCAACTACAACAACTTGCCTCCACCAAAACTTTGGCATGAGGGGCTTCAGTAACATCTTTGGTATCTATTCCAACATCGCATTTATCAACACCTTTGCCATCAGGGCCTTCACTAACATCTTCGGCGTCCACAATGACTCGCCTCGACAACACTTCAACATGAGGGGCTTCACCAACATCTTTGGCAACTATGATGACTCGTCTCTGCCAGCACTTCAGCAGGAGGAGCTTTGCTATCATCTTTTGCCACTACAATGGCTTGAGACCTGGAGAGCATACCAGAGGACCTAACACTCAAGAGGGTGGCCTTTTGCCTAGCGCTCATGAGAGAAGATTTTGAGACTTCATGAAAATCTTTGACTATGATGACAATGACTACACCCATTCATAAATAGAAGGTGTGCCTCCATGTGGAGCCTCAAACAAGAAGGTTTCAAAGGCGAAAATCTGCACGCCAAAAAGGTCCCAGAGACGAAGATCTATGCAATGAGAAGGTCTCAGATGCAAAGATCTACATGTCGAGAAGGTCCCAAAGATGAAGATCTACACAAGGAGAAGGTCCTAGAGGCAAATACCTAGTATGAGTCAAGCGAAGCTAACAATCCATGTCATAGAGGCACCCGAAGAAGCCAAAGCTCAAATATGAAAATACTAGGGAGATCGATATCGAGGCACTTGGAGTCAGTAGCTTCCTGAGTTAGCACTTGTATAGGATAGAGTCATGCGTGTGCTCTTTTCTCCATGCCCTTTTCCAATAGGATTTTGGGATAGAGCTTTTGGTGAGGCGCACACGCATAGGTTGAGAAGGGTTATCCTTGCAACTAGATTTCAAGTTCTATTTGTGCCTCTTCTAGTATGAGCATGTATTAGATCATGTTTTGTTGGCTATAACCTAATAGTTGAGGGGCTACTGTTGGGGGAGCTGATGAGGTATGTGAGCCAAATTTCCCCCTTGAAGAGGCCCAACTAGTAGCTAAAGTAGTGTCATGTGAAATCCAACCCCACCAAGGGGTCACTTGTAACTAGTCATTGCCTATATAAGCTCCCAAGGGCACGAGGGCAAGGGACCTCACCTCCCACTCATTTCCACTTGCTCAAAACCCTAGTGTGTCCTTACTCCACCACCGAGCTCTCTCCTCTCTCTCTCTCTCCTATTCAAAACCATCAGTTCCAACATAATGGATATGAAAAATATTCTCCTAGATATTCTACATGTATTTGAGTAGTTGTGTTCATAAATTTTTTGTCTAGTTAAATATTTCCATGCATAATTCATTAAATATTTCATGTTTTCTATAAAACTATTAAATGAATAGCTTACTCTATAGATAGTTATAGCTTTTGGAGAAAGTTGCCCCTAAATATCAGAGCGTGTTGTTTAAAACATTGGTATCAATCGATCCTTTCAATATTTGTATCTCTATGGGGACATACTTTGTGACAAAATACAACTTCGTAGGTGGGGAGGAAGGTCAAAGTAACTCGGTGACAATACTTGTATCATTATATTGATATCCAATTGCCTTTCAAGTGAATGACCAAACAAACGTTAAACTTTGTTCCATTCATCTACAACTAATGCTTCCTTACCAATAAACCAGCTATTGCTAAAATTACCAAAGGCAAACCATCACATTTCTTCAAGATGTCATAAGAAACTTTAGTGAGTTGTGATGGGATCCCTTTTCTGAACCAAATACTATTTTTGGGACAACCTTCTCAAGTTTTTGGAATTAAGAGGACAAAACTCATATATGTGACTCTAATGTGAAAAGCAACAACTGCTTCGTTTATGCGTGTGGTTGTGATGATTATACTACCACAACTATTTTTATAAGAGCACAATTAATGGTTTCCCATACTTTTGAATCCCATAAATCATCCACCATGATGAAGTATCTACAAAATTAGTCTTGAAGTTTATAAGTAAGAATATCATGTTAAAGTAAAATATATAATCCAGAACCCTTGGTTTTGCCAGATCTCATCTTAAATTTATGGGGCAAAGTTAGTTAAAAACCTAGGTGTTGAAGGAATCGGCTCCAATAATATGGATCAGCGTATCACGCATAGGGAATTAAAAGGGTGGCACACGGAACATAAATGTATACTGGTTCAGGTACCAGGGTATCCTACCTCTACTTGAGAATAGATCTCTCCATCTCATATGCTCGATGTTTATAGGGGCGATGATGACTAGTTGCCTAGGGTTGCTATGCAATGTAGCCTGTGTATGTCAAGGTACCGATCGGGGACTCCATACCCCAACTTATATAGTTTAGGAGGTAGGGTTACAATTCAGATCCTGATTGGTTTACATAGAGGGTTCCTAGCTTGTTACAAGTAAATCTAGGTACAGAATCTAATATTCCTTATTCAAAACGATTTCCATGCTCCATATGCCTGGCTGCTTGTCCACCATGTTTGATGTTGTGCCCTAGTTTGGTTGGGACTCATCTTCGCCATCTTCGGCCCACCCTAGTTGTAGTGGGCTCCTGTATGGGTAGTGTGGTACCTTGGGTCCATATCACTGACACTAGGATTTATTCAAATTAGGTACAAATACATAAAAAACCCAACTGTATATTTCTACATCAATGTATTATTATTGTTGTACAAACTTTCATATTGTTAGATTCTAAACATAGTTTATGACAATATCCCATGGATCAAATTTGCATACAAACTACCCTATAGAAAAATTGAACCAAACAACATTGATATGCTTTACTAGATTGCCGCTATCCTATTATGAAAGAATAACCTAGAGCACCATTAATTTATGTTT